>OX940976.1:29072848-29672848 GCA_954871275.1 Leptopterna dolabrata
GACTGAATTATGGAATACCGCGCATTTTTATCAAACTATAATTCCCGGGTCTGCTCTAGCACTCGATTTAGGGCTTTCCTTTTGGAGGAGCTGGAGGGTAGGTATTGACCACAGAAAACTGATCTACGCAGAAGGGGCATCTATACAGGTAAATTATTACACAACGGTTTAATATTTACCTCATACTTCCAGAATAACTACAAATGATTAATGAATGATTGAATTATTGAATCCCGCGCATTTCTATGAAACTTTAATTTCCGGGCCGGCTCAGTATTCCATTTAGGGCTTTCCTGGAGGGAGCTCGAGGGTATTGATCAGAGAAAACAGTGATCTACGCAGAAGAGGCGTCTACACATGGAAATAATAAACCATTGTATAATAATTTGCAGCATTTTTTTCCGTCTGGTGCGTAGGTAGGTACACGAAATCAGGTTTTCCGACGCGTGAGCCACATACCATGTGTAAAAGATCTGCGACTCACATAGTTAAATGTTTCTACTAATTCAGAAACCTTCGTGGGCGTGCGCACAACTCACCAATGTTTCATCACAATTAGGATGAATGAAACCAATAGCACACGGGGTAAAAAAAGAAAAATTCATTTTCATATATGAATAAACATATATAATATTTTAGAGTTTTAGTGTTATACTGTATAAAGTAGAAACCCTAAACGGCTTTCAAGCAACTGAATGAATAAATACTTCGCCCAAAAAAGGGTGAACCGATAGTACCTACTATGAAAATCTCTACCAAAGTGAAATGCCAGCCATTTACGGAGAAGATGTTATCATTATACTGCTTTCAGAAACCCGTACAATACCTACAGGATGTCCCTTGAAGCATTAGCCTCTATAAATGTGCGGGGTACCTACTCGACTAGGTAACTCACACCACACCAGTCCCAATCAGCTACATCTGTGACCACCGTTTTCAAGGTTTCTGAAAGGGCAATTGGACTTTCACAAACATCACTTGTTAGGTCACACACGAACTGCGACAATATATGGCTCATGCGCCATATATTGTAAAGTGGTACTAATAACTATTTGTATCAAAGAAAAGTTTGTTTTTTATCTGGAGTTTTCTTCTATGTGGACTTTTGGTTTTGTTTAAACATTGTACTCTTCTAACTGGGGCATGAGCCTACATGGGGGAATACCTATTTCCCTTTCTTATTTGAATGGGGGAAAAAAATCAGGAACCTTCGCGGGGTGAATTTTGGTTTATTATTTTCAATAATGAACCTTCGGAATCGAGCATGAAAAAAAAAAAAAAAAAAAATTCTAACCCCCCCTCAAAATTTGATGGTTTACGTTTCAAGGTATGTAGAATCCGAAAATGCAATAAAAAACGCTGCAAATCCCTGCACAACGGATTATTATTTTGTACAGAATACCCTCCTGCTACAGATCACAGGTCTCCGTATAGATAACCCTTCTATATAACATATATGTACTACTCTACACATATTATGTAGATCGCGGACCCTCCGTAGGTTAGTACTAGGTACTAGGTACCTACCTAAACCGTTGTGTAATAATTTACCTGTATAGGTTCCCCTTCTCCGGAGATCGAATGATGAACCGTTGTATAATAATTTGCCCATCAATAATACTTCAACGGTTGTTCAAGTTGCAAAAGCACCTATCAGCAAAATCCAGCCCCTTCTTGGTAGATGAGCCGTTGTGTAATAATTTACCGTTGTGTAATAATTTACCGTGGTGTAATAATTGACCGTTGTGTAATGATTTACCGTTGTGTAATAATTTGCGTTGTGTAAAAATTTGCCATTGTGTAATAATTTACCCATCAATGATACTTCAACGGTTGTTCAAGTTGCAAAAGTACCTACCTATCAACAAAATCCAGCCCCTTCTGGGTAGATGAGCCGTTGTGTAATAACTTATCGTTGTGTAATAATTTACCGTTTTGTAATGGTTAACCGTTGTGCAATAATTTGCCGCTGTGTAATAATTTGCCATTGTGTAATAATTTGCCCATCAAGAATACTTCAACGGTTGTTCAAGTTGCAAAAGTACCTATCAACAAAATCCAGCCCCTTCTTGGTAGATGAGCCGTTGTGTAATAATTTACCGCTTTGTAATGATTTGCCGTTGTGTAATAATTTACCGTTGTGTAATAATTTGCCATTGTGTAATAATTTACCCATCAATAATACTTCAACGGTTGTTCAAGTTGCAAAAGTACCTATCAACAAAATTTAGCCCCTTCTGGGTATAGATGAGCCGTTGTGTAATAATTTACCGTTGTGTAATATTTTACCGTGGTGTCATAATTTACCGTTGTTAAAAATTCACCGTTGTGTAATAATTTGCCGCTGTGTAATAATTTGCCATTGTTTAATAATTTACCCATCAATAATACTTCAACGTTTGTTCAAGTTTCACAAGTACCTACCAACAAAATCCAATAGTCCATCACTTGTCAAATGAAATAATATCGCAGAACAAACAACTCGACTTCATACAGCCATCCTTGATTATAATCAGATGCTCCGTAGTTATGATATATAGGCCGGAATTATACCGTTTGATTCACGATCGTGTTGACGAAGCATTTTGGTGCTCACGAACGGCTGGTCATACAATGCTCCGAGTGGTCTCAAAAAATTGTTTAGCTCAAGACAAATTTAATAACGTAAAAAAAACCTTACCCTTCAATCGAAAGTTTTCGAGATACGGCGTTCTGAAAATTTCAACCCCTATTTTGAACCCCTTAGAGATGACTGACAGTAACGTCGAGCTTCGAGGACCAACTAGACCCCGAACGGAACCTATAACCCAAATTTCATCAATTTTCTTTCATGGTAACTAAGAAAAGTGGCCCGTACGGCGTACGGCGCACAGACAGAAATATTGGTTTATTATTTTCAATAATGAACCATTGGAATCGAGCATGAAAAAAAAAATTCTTACCACCCCTCAAAATTTGATGGTTTACGTTTCAAGGTATGTAGAATCCAAAACTGCAATAAAAATATTTCTGTCTGTCCGCCGTACGCCGTACGCCGTACGCCGTACGGGCCACTTTTCTTAGTTACCATGAAAGAAAATTTATGAAATTCGGGTTATAGGTTCCGTTCGGCGTCTAGTTGGTCCTCGAAGCTCGACGTTACTGTGAGTCATCTCTAAGGGGTTCAAAATAGGGGTTGAAATTTTCAAAACGCCTATACCATTTTTTTACGTAAATATTTTTACGGTTTTAAATAGTTCTTGAACTTGCGAGTTTTTTAAGACCATCCGGAGCATCGTACGTCCAGCCGTTCGTTCACAGTAAGGCCCCGAAGTTTGCACCGACAGGCATTTTCGACTCCAGTGTGAATGAAATTGTATACAATTCAAACCAAATCTCGTAACCAGAGACGCGCCCACAATAGGAATTTGTGAATACGGCCAATCATTGGTAGGGATCACCTGATTATATTGGCGGAGTATGAAGTCGAGTTGGTTGTTCTGTGATATTATTTCATTTGAAAAATGATGGCTCTTTTGGAGTTTGTTGGTAGGTAGTGAAACTTGAACAAACGTTGAAGTATTATTGATGGGTAAATTATTACTACGGTATATCATTACTCAACGGTAAATTATTACACAACGGTTCATTATACCATCTACGTAGAAGGGGCTGGAGTTTGTTGGTAGGTACTTTCGCAACTTTTTTCACTCCTCATCAACAATTTCTTTTCAGAACTTCATTATGTGTGTTTCTTTTTGTTAGGTACTGTTTATCATCGGCAGAATTATTTTAGCAACATTTAACTCGTGATTTAGGTAGGTACCTAGTAACGAGTACGGGGTTAGGTACTAACCCAAGGAGGGTCTGCGATCTACATAATATGTATAGAATAGTACATATCATATTATATAGACGGGTTATCTATACATAGAGCTGTGATCTGTAACGGAAGGGTATTCTATTCAAAATAATAAACCGTTGTGCAGGGATTTGCAGCGTTTTTTATTCCAGTTTTGGATTCTACATACCTTGAAACGTAAACCATCAAATTTTGAGAAGAATTTTTTTTTCTTGCTCGATTCCAATGGTTCATTATTGAAAATAATAAACCAAAAGTTTCTATCTGTCTGCCGTACGCCTTACTGAGCTCTCTTCTTAGTTACCATGAAAAAAAAAAAAAAAAAAAAAAATTGATGAAATTCGGGTTATAGGTTCGGTTCGGGGTGTAGTTGGTCCTCGAAGCTCGGCATTACTGTCAGCAAGGGGTTAAAAATAGGGGTTGCAATTTTCAGAACGCCGTAGCTTGAAACCTTTCGATAGAAGGGTATGTGCTTTTTTACGTTATTAAATTTGTCTTGAGCTAAACAATTTGTTGAGACCACCCGGAGCACTGCACGTCCAGCCGTTCGTGTGCACCAAAAAGCTTCGTCAACACGATCGTGAATCAAACGGTATAAATCCGGCCCGGATATCATTGGTAGGGAGCACCTGATTATTATCAAGGACGGCTGTATGAAGTCGAGTTGGTTGTTCTGCGATATTATTTCATTTGACAAGTGATGGACTATTGGATTTTGTTGGTAGGTAATTGTGAAACTTGAACAAACGTTGAAGTATTACTGATGGACAAGTTATTACACAACGGTTCATTCTACTTGGCCACGAGGGTAGGTATTGACGACAGAAAACATTGATCTACGCAGAAGGGGCATCTATTTCACTCCACATCAACAATTTTCCTTCAGAACTTCATTATTTGCGTTTCTTTTTGCCATTTTAGTTACTGTTTGTCATCGACAGAATTATTTTAGCAACGTTTAACTCGTGATTTAGGTAGGTACCTAGTAACGAGTATGGGGTTAGGCAACAACCTATGGAGGGTCTGCGACCTACATAATATGTATAGAATAGTGCGTATTATATTATATAGACGGGTTATCTATACAGAGAGCTGTGATCTGTAAGAGAACGGTTTTCTGTACAAAATAATAAACCGTTGTGCAGGGATTTGCAGCGTTTTTACAATTAACACCACAAAAAAAAACCTTCGTGGGCATGCGCTCAGCAACTTGGTACATGTTCGAAAATCAAGACGTCGCGTCGTGTGAAAGTGGGACTCTAGAGCTCGAACATGAACAAGTTCTCAATATCCAATTTTGGTAACTTTGTTTGAAATATTTAAACTAAAAATATATTTCATCCTGGAAATTTCAACATTAAATTTTAGCAACCAACTAAGCAATTTTCCCGAAGTCATCATCCCAGATCGATGTTTTTCCAAATGGTTTCCAGAATATTAAACTCTTGCTTTTACGAGTTGGGAACGCGCTTTGGAATGTGGTTTGTGAAATACAATGACGGGGCCACGGAATCGATCTCGGCAAAGCTTTTTTTGGGAACCCGTCTTTACACCAGTAGATTTATTCCGCCTCATGGAACGTGAAACTGAAACAAGGATCATCAGCCCCAGATTCCCCGCTAACTTCATCTCAACAGCCTAATTACGAGAACTAATTTGGATTTAGTGTTAGTACCGACCACATGATCGTCCCGCGTTTTAGTTTATTATATATAATAGGTTTATATATAATAGGTTGGTACTTGGATTATGGTAATCAACATAATACATTCTGAACTCCAAAAATGTGATGAATGAGCAAAAGAACTTAGGTAGATATCGGACGTCGGGTGCAATCCGCTTTAGTCATTCCTTCCATTTCCGAAGGTTGTTCTTATCTCTAGGGAAGATTCGGCGATTTACGAGCCTTCGGCACGAAAAACAAACTATCGCAGGTATCCAGTATACCTTTAAAGAAAATTAGGCGACTCTACTGGAGGTTCATTTGCACTGGCTTTTTCTGATGGTTAACTTTCTACTAAAAACGCTGCAAATCCCTGCACAACGGTTTATTATTTTGTACAGAATACCCTTCTGTTACAGAGCACAGCTCTCTGCATAGATAACCCGTCTATATTACATAATATGTACTATTCTATACATATCATGTATGCTCCGTAGGTTAGTACCTAACCCCGTACTCGTTACTAGGTATCAACCTAAATCACGAGTTAAACGTTGCTAAAATAATTCTGTCGATGACAAACAGTACCTGAAATGGCAAAGAGAAACGCAAATAATGAAGTTCTGAAGGAGTTGATGTGGAGTGAAAAAAGTTGCAAAACTACCTATCAACAAACTCCAAAACAGCCATCATTTTTCAAATGAAATAATATCACGGAACAACCAATTCGACTTCATACTCCTTGATTATAATCAGATGATCCCTAGCAATGATTTTATCTCGGGTCAATTCTCGATTGTTAGCGCGTCCCTAGTGATGACACGAGTAAGTGTTGCTAAAATAATTCTGTCGATGAGAAACAGTAACTAAAATGGCAAAAAGAAACGTAAATAATGAAGTTCTGAAGGAAAATTGTTGATGTGGAGTGAAATAGATGCCCCTTCTGCGTAGATCACTGTTTTCTGTGGTCAATACCTACCCTCGTGGTCAAGTATAATGAACCGTTGGGTAATGACTTGCCCATCAATAATACTTCAACGGTTGTTCAAGTACCGATCAACAAAATCCAGCCCCTTCTAGGTGGATGAACCGTTGTGTAATAATTTACCGTTGTGCAATAATTTACCGTTGTGTAATAATTTACCGGTGCGTAATAATTTCACAAGTACCTACCAACGAAATCCAATAGCCCATCACTTATCAAATGAAATAATATCGCAGAACAACCAACTCGACTTCATACAGCCATCCTTGATTATAATCTGGTGCTCCCTAGCGATGATATACGGGCCGGATTAGTACCGTTTGATTCACGATCGTGTTGACGAAGCTTTTTGGTGCACCCGAACGGCTGGACGTACAATGCTCCGGGTGGTCAAAAAAAATTGTTTAGCTAAAGAAAAATTTAATAACGTAAAAAAACCATACTTACCCTTCTATCGAAAGTTTTCGAGATACGGCGTTCTGAAAATTTCAACCCCTATTTTGAACCCCTTAGAGATGACTGACAGTAACGCCGAGCTTCAAGGACCAACTAGACCCCGAACGGACATATAACCCGAATTCCATCAATTTTGTTTCATGGTAACTAAGAAAAGTGGCCAGTACGGCGGACAGGCAGAAATATTTTAAAAGAAACCATGTGATCCAGTATCATCTCGATGAGCGTTTGAGAAGGGTTTGATAATGGCTGGGGATTGCATTTCTGCAGAAACTTGACGACTTGCCCAGTTCCTTCGGCCGCTTTTGGTTTTATGAAATTTCCCTCTCGTCTTCTTTTATTTTTCTTGTTGTCCTTCGGTGATTCCTTGTTCCTAAAGAGATCCCTGTTGCTAAAGAGAGTACAGTACCATCCTCGAAATCTAGTTGCATCTAATTCTTTACTTCTATATTTTTGCACTCATTCTTCCAGGAAGTGAATTTTTCTTTCTGGCTCTTCGGGGTTATGTTCTTGGTCTGACGCATTAGTCGGTATTCAGTTTGTCAGTTGGTACTGGTTGTCGTTGTTATCCTGCGTTTCTTCTTGTCACCACAATGTTCCTCGTGTTTTGCGTTTTTATTACTTTATTTTTATTATTATTATATTTATTCTTATTTACTTTATTATTATTTATATTTTAATGTATCACTGACAAATTTCTACGGACATGCTGACATCCCACAGGTATTTCATCAACTTATTATAAGTTTGTTGTGTGTTGATTTCGTCTTTGGATTGTTGTAGTGTAATTGCAATAGGACTGTTTGCTCGTAGGTTTTATCCTAATGATGGCTTGGAGGTCTGAAACGTCGATGTTAATAAAATAATTTAAGAATTACATCAAATTCTGGCTGAATCCCGACTAGTACCAATCGACAAAGGGTATGGTTCTTGCATCATGAATGCTGTTAAAACGTATGTAAGTAGTAGCAGCGCCCACCAGGCGTTCGCCATCTGTAAACGACACCCAGTGATTTTTGTGCTAGGCCAAACAGCATGCACGGCGTCATGAATTATTGCCCTTTCGAAGTCGGCCACAATTTCAGAGTACGGTTCACTGAACAACCCACCTGGTACAAAACGCGTCATCGTTTAAGTGTACAAACGTCAACACCGGACGAAACGCGAAAGTTCGAGGAGATTAAGGACGAAACGCGAAACTCCCGACCGTCTGACCCGGTTCTCTAATAAAATGATTGCAATCAACAAAACTGATTTGATGAAGCTCTTGATTTCAACTCTATTACATCAGACCTAACCACTCCAACTCACTCAGTCACTTCCTGGATAAGTAGTTTCGGATACCCTCAAGACGGTATACTTCGCACCACAGTGTTCATGGTTTGTTCATGGTATGTACGTAGTTTGTTCACTGGTATTTCAACACGCTGATGTAAGCATTTACCTATATTCTTTGATTATGCCGAAGCTCACTCTATTCGCCACCATCCATTGATTTTGAGTTAGGCTCCAATTTCATTTACTTCGCGTTTATCGTTTCAGTTGACCAGAGGCAATAACCGCTTCCCATGTGTTGAGCCGTACCTATCACAACCAGACCTGTTGGAATGCCGATCCCGAAGGATGACACATTTCACGGATCCCCTACTGACAAGTGGGTTTTGTCGCGGATGGGAGACCATAAATGGATATCTGGGGGACCAACGGTGACCTCGTCTTTCCAGATCGGGCCTCATCGACTGCTCTTTTTTCATCTTTTAAGTTACAATGAAAATAAAGGCAGGCTGACGGTGTCTACGTTTTGACTTGGCTTCGATACAGATGCATGCAAGCAACTTTCTACTTGCCTTTTTCGTCCATATGAACTAATCAATTCCAATACACTACAGCCAACATTTCCATTATATACTGAAAATTTAATTGAATTGAATTGATCGATTAGAGCAGCGGTTCCCAACCTTTTTTAGCTTGAGGCACACTAGCTTTAAAAACTCGTTCAGCCACGGCACACTTGGGTAAATAATCTCCATAATATAGTGAGTATAATCATAATGTAATATTGTTATGTGATTTTTTTACCATGTTACTTTCTTTAAAAATATTTTTTTTAAACATAATTCATTGAGTTAGTTAATGCTGTGCTCATTATGGAAACTAATTAGGAAAATGAAGAAAACAAAATTGTAATGCACTTACAAACGTATATTTTGTGTTAAAAGAGACGAGTTGATAGTAAAAAATAATGGAGTATTATCACGGCGAATTAAAAAAGTAAATACTAGTAAAAAAGACGGTACAATTTCGCGGCACACCTACAGGGACTTCAGGGCACACTGGTTGGGAACCTCTGGATTAGAGGGTATTTTAGAGGATTACCCACCTATTCCTTTTTCAGCTCAAACAATTACATATTTTTTGACCAAAAAACGGGTAGATATATTGTTCGTGACGTAGAAGGGAAATCCATGCCCGGGTAACTAACAACGACGAACTGAAGTCGCTTATGCAGTATATCGATTGTTCGTATGTTTATAGTGAAAGTGACACCAACATTGCATACGATCTGTTTTTCAGTGTTCTCGTCATAGCATACTTATGATCTTCACCTACTGTAGTCAAAAATCATAAAATGGGAAAACTTAAGCCATGTATTACCAGTGGCTCAGTGACTTCTATTAACAAGCGCGATACATTGGCAAAGCTCAGCAAAAATAACCCTAATGATGAATCACTGCGAAAAAACTATATTAGATATAGGAACAAACTCAAAACCATTATAGAAAAAACAAAAAATTCCTATTTTAAAACGGAAATCGAAAAAGCAGGGAATCCTGCTAAGTTTTGGAAAACTATTAACACGGCACTAGGAAACCTATCAAAATAGAAAAAACGCTGCAAAGTCCTTGTCACATGGGTTTATTATTCTACTGGACATACCTACAGAAATGCTAGCTGTTCATTTATTGTTGCTTTCATGTAAAATAATTGAAATCAATTTTGGCCTCCAAAACACGAATTAGGGGCTCCTTTTTTTCCAAATTATTATTGACCATTGGTAGTGCCATTTAAACGTCTTGGTCCACGTGTTGAAACTTTTTCTAGTGTTATTATACAGACTGATTGTGATTTCAGACGATATCCCAGGTTTTTGACTCACGAAAAATCAATTTTGGGAGCTGAACATTTGGTAGAACCTCAATTTTCCACTCTTTGGTCAAAATCGACTTCATGTTCGGTGTTGCTAAAACGCAAAAAGTACCTATTCTACACACATTTTCACTCATAACACCCCTGGGTATATTCCGATCGGGCTGACAAGTTTCGGGACACAACTAGGGCCCAAATGGAGTATGTGTGCGAAAGAACGAATTTTTTAGACCGAAAATGAAGCCGGTACACGTGATAAGGCGTACGGCGTACGGACATAGCATTTTTGGAATCTACGCAACTTGAAACGGAAAAAAACAAATTTTGAGGGGGTGTTACACAAATTTTTTGCTGAGCGAATACATAGGTGTATTATCACAGAATAATAAACGAAAATTTGTATCAATGGATCCGGAACAACAAATCCCAATCACATAGCTGATGGACTCTATGAATTTTTCACACCAGTTGGCCAGCAACTAAACGAAAGATTTCTCAGTTATAATCCTATGTATAATCTCCCTCCTAGAACTACTGTCAAGATGAGCCATTAACCAGCATTGAAGAAGTTTTTAAAACTATTCAGTCTATCAGAGGTGGTTCCAGCCCTGGCTGGGATGGAATGTCATCTAATTTGATCAAAATATTAGGCGTATATTTTAGTGCTCCTTTGACCCATATAATTAACCTCAGCATACTTAATGTTTGTTTTCCAGATTCACTAAAAGTCGTAGTAGGTCAACCTCTTTACAAAAAAGAATGTAGGTCTTTGCCATCAAATTACCGACCAGTCTCGTTGCTCTCAAACTTTGCCAAAATCTTAGAGAAGATAATAAAATTGCAACTTGTGAATTACCTTGAAACTAACAATTTACTAGCACCTGCAGAGTATGGTTTTCGACCGAATCGGAGTACTCAAGACGCTCTTGCTGAAGTAGTTAACGAAATTTCAAATGCACTAAATGATGGTGATAAGGTGCTTAGTGTTTTCATTGATCTAACGAAATCATTCGACTCTATTGGGACAAGCAGGTTGATATAGGCTTGGATTAGATGGAGTAGCAATTCAATGGTTCTCGTCATATCTTTCCAAAAGAAGTTTGTTGAATTTAATGAAGTCGCAGTAACTCCTCGCCTATTAGATTTGGTGTAACCCAAGGATCTGTTCTAGGCCCCATGCTATTTTTACTCTACATTAATGACCTCTTCAATGTTCAAACCTGTGGCAAGTTCGTCGCCTTTGCTCATGACGTAGCAGTAATACTGACAAACAAATCATGGGTGCAAGGTCCACAAGGATGCAAGTAAAACTCTTACTCAAGTACACCAATGTTTCTGCATTAATAGCCTAATAATGAACATTTCTAAGACCAACTACGTCACTTTCTCTATAACCTCCGCAGGTCAACAAAATTCCACCAATTATTTAAAAAATACACGAAGCATCATGTTTTAACTATGAAACATGTAATTACACTAAGCTTGAGCAAGTCGATAGAATTAAATATCTAGGACTCCAACTAGACCAGCACCTAACATGGAGGAAGCATATAGAGACCCTAGCAATGAGAATAAGGAAATCGTTTTCCTTTTTCTGTATATGACGAAAATGGCTCTCCAAAAGCAACTTGAAGATGGTGTATTATGTATATGTATACAGTATCCTGATAAATGGTATAGAATTTTGCGGCAGAGCATATGTCCGAACATCCACTAGATCAACGTTGTGTGCATCCCCTTTCTTTCGGATCATCACTCGGTCGAATTACCGAATGCGAATCAATGATATTTTTAAAAAAATTGATTTTCTCCTACCAACATTGATATTTATTTATCGCTCCTTGCTTCGCGTACACAAGATTAAAAAATTACTACCCCACCGCACTGCCCTTCGAGTCACCCGAGCAACATGCGAGGGTAGTCAAATTCTAGATCCCCACCCTTTCACTTATTTCACGAGACAATTTCAATGGCTGCCTCCCACAATATGAGCCTCACTTCCGACTACCTTGCAATAAGATAAGTCGACTAAATCCTTCAAAAAAGAATATACGCATAGCTGCTGCAAATGCACAAATCTGACCTGCACACTGACTTCTTGAATATTTTCATCTGTAACTGTCACTATTTTATAGTACTTAGGTAATTACTATTTTGTAATGTGGATAGCTTAGATACTATATATCCATATTAATTGCAACGCAATTCTTAGCCCGACCCCCAACTAGTTGTTTTGTCACACTTTTTTGTCCCGCGATACCGTTGTTAGGGATTTCGGAATAGCAAAAAAAAGAGTGTTTGTCAATGGTATCCAATTCGAGTCCGAAATAGCAAAAAAAGAGTGTATTCACGCTATGAAGCTGTAATTTGGTATTTCGGACTCGAATTGCGTTGCAAATTCCTCGTTCTATACAAAGTATAGAAGATAAGAGATTGGGGGTCCAGGGGGCTTGCCCCCTGGCGAGGCGCGGAGCGCCGAGTAATATATATATATATATCAAGTCTTATATAGTCTCTAAATGTATTGTTTCCAGCTAAAACGACTCACTCACTCCAAACAAACAAGCTAGTTCAGTGACAAACAGCTCCTAGACGGGCCGTCAAGATCTTAGGAACCCATTCATGAACTTGGTTTTCACACGTTTCTGTACTTATATTCTTCATTGTGTACTAAATATGTTTTTGAATAAACAATTGAATTGAACAGTTTGCGAGTATAATTATTAATTACCTCTTTATTTGCAAGTGAGAGATCTTGTGGTGACATATGGACAAAAAAGAGGAGTGAAGGATGGCAATCTTGTTTATCCAGACAATGAGCGCTTATTGATTTTTTATATAGCGCTGTACACACCCGAAGCTCGAACGGTATACACGCGTTTTTTCCCCTCTTCCTCTTCAATATTCATGGACATCACTTTTTTCACGAACCCACTTTACCGCTCATCACAGTTCTTTAATATGAAGGTGTCACACAAGGCGAGAGAGCGAATCACGAATTAACAACACTGACTAGAGATTATTGTGTATCTTACGAAAAAAAAGGTATTGCTCTTTTTACTCTTATTCTACTTATGATTACAACTAGAGCGAACGGAAAACGCTGAAAATGATGACAGAAGTAAATCATTGTTTTCTGTCGTCAATACCTACCATCTTGGCCCCCCCCCCCCCCCCCTAGGAAAGCCCTAAAATCGAGTAACCTCTCAGAAAATGGAGCTGCACAGTGGAATGCCGGATGAGGCTGGGAATTGGATAGAAGAAACGTCCCGCTGACTAAAAAAAAGCCGGCGCCTCAACGCGAAATCCCAGGAATTCGAAAGGCCAATCAAAATTTCGAGATTGCAGATACGTAGAAGTCATACTACGCTCCAGTACAATGATACTATACAATGGTCCGAGCGTTTTGAAATTCATTGCGGACCATCTTCATCCAATTAGCTTGTGCCAGTTGACTGCAACCTATCGATTTCCGGTGAAAAAAAGAGTAGAAGATTAGCTAAGTCATTGGGCCAATCGCCCATATTAAAACAAACTGGCAACGTATACCTTATGAATCTAGGGCCAGTTCCAAATAACCTCTATATGGGGCCTCAATTTGTGGCAATATAGGCCCATTGAAACCCCCCCCCCATTCGTCACCCTTATATATATTGTTGCGGCGTCCCTAGCAATGATATCTGGGCTGAATGTATATCATTTGATTCACCCTCCTGTTGACGAAGCCTGTCGGTGCAAATGTAGGGCTTTACTGTGAACGAACGGCTGAACGTACAATGCCCCGGGTGGTCTAAAAAGACTTCGTAGTTCGAGAATTATTTAAAAACGTAAAAATAGAGATAACGGTATCATGGAAATTTCAAACCCTATTTTTCACCCCTTAGATATGACTGACATTAACGCCGAGCTTCGCGGACCAACTGGACCCAAAATGGTACCTACAAACCAAATTTCGTAATTTTGGTTCATGGTAACTGAGGAAAGTGCGAAGTACGGCGAACGGCGGATGGACAAAGTTTCTGTTTTATTATTTTCAATAATGAACCTTTGGAATCGAGGTTGTAGCTCAAAAACTTTCAATAGAAGGGTATGGTTTTTTTAACGTTTTGACATTTTATGTCTTTACTTTGGCACATGGACCCGAAAAGCGTTATACGAAACCGTTATGCGATACCGGTAAACAAGCGTTACAGTTGATATTCTGATGATTTTCGCTTACAACCGATTCGTTTCTACGGAACTTCATGTTTGCCATTTTTCATCGTACAAAAACCGTTCACCACTCGTTGGAATCGTGTGATTTTATTGAACATTTTCTTGTTAACCGTACCCCCGTACCTGGCGCGGTAGCTGAGCTGAGCATGATGAAAAAAAGGCTGGTAAACAAGGTAGTCAGCAACAGACTAGTGAAGAAAGTCATTACTTACTAGAATCGAATGTGGTAACCTTGCACCACCATGTAACCCGGATCGTGGTAATCTTGCAACCCGTAAATGATACCGTCAATTATCCCTAAATTCCCATTGGGACATAAAATGTCCCAATGTGTTGCAGACTCGTATGCAAGCGTTTGATTAGAGTTGTTTCAAATGAAATTATATCACAGAACAACCAGCTCGACTTCATACAGCCGTCATTGATTATAACCAGGTGCTCCCTAGCAAATATCTGGGCCGGATTTATATTTAAATTGATCTTGAACTAAAGAAATTTTTGAGACCACCCGGAGCAGTGTAAGACCAGCCGTTCGTTTGCACCAAAAAGCTTCGTTAACACGATTGTGAATCAAACGGTATAAATCCGGCCCAGATATCACCGCTAGGGAGCACCTGATTATAACGAAGGATGGCTGTATGAAGTCGAGTTGGTTGTTCTGTGATATTATTTCGTTTGAAAAATGATGGATCTTTTGGATTTTGTTGATAGGTACTTTTGCAACTTGAACAAACTTTGAAGTTTTATTGATGGGCAAATTATCACAGACTGGAAAATTATTACACAACGGTAAATTATTACACACCGGTAAATTATTATACAACAGTAAATTATTACACGATGGTTCATTATACAATCTACGTAGAAGAGGCTGGGTTTTGTTGGTAGGTACTTTTGCAACCTGAGCAACCGTTGAAGTATCATTAATGGGCAAACTATTACACAACGGTTCATTATACTATCTACGTAGAAGGGGAACTTATACAGGTAAATTATTACACAACGGTTTATTATTTGCCTTATGATTCATGGATAACTACAAATAATTAATGATTTAATTATTGAATCTTGCGCATTTTTATGAAACTTCAATTCCCGGGCCGGCTCCAGTACTCGATTTAAGGCTTCCCTGGGGGGAGCTCACGGGAATTGACCACAGAAAACAGTGATCTACGCAGAAGGGGTATCTATACAGGTAAATAATTAACCGTTGTGAAACATTGCAGCGCTTTTCCTTTTGACTAGGTAGTTATTTAATTTAGAGTTCCCTAATTAAATCCGAACTCCACGAAAGGAGTACTCATTGGGTCGATTGCATTCAGAAATCATGTTGGTTATTAAAAAGTCAGCAACTTAGTACATAAATGGGTACAATAAATAATTATAAATTGCGCGATTCTAATTTTATATCATTCGATGAATATTTTTGCGTGAAAAAATGCAAATCTCCAAATCTTGCAAAACCTTGTAACACATACACAAAAAGGTCCGAATTAGGATGTTAGGTGTAGGATGGGCCCAAGACGGTCATACATTTAATAAAAATCGGTCAGTAACGTGGATTCCGCGCAACAGAATAACATAGAAAACTACAGTTTCGTATTACAAAAGAATGGTCGCCATGGGCTGAAATTCGGAAGGTATGGGGTTGGCTCCGAGATCATGCTGCATAAATTAATTCTATCGCGTAAGAATGGTTGTAATGAGCTGGAATTTAAAGTGTAGACGCCTGTGGTAATCCTGAATGGTAAACTTACCAATGAAAAAAATCCGATGCGAACGTCACAATTTTCATCCGATTTGAATGATTGGCTAATGATAACGTGAAGCTCGTAATTTTCATCCTTTTTCACAGGTTCTTTGTGTAACCGACTCATACTTTTGGAATATAGTCTGAGTAATTGCAGTACGACCAAATATCAACACAACGTCCATAGTGGGTGTACCCTGTATTGCACGCAATATCAACAATATATTTATTAATTTTTTGGAACAGTTGGTATCCACCAATAGAGTCAGCACTTTTAATTTTCTTTAGCTATCTATCTAGGCTGGTAGAATTTCCGGACAGATTTACACCTCCAGGCGATTCCTGCCCACTTTGGCGCTGCTTGGTTGTCTCCGGGGTAGGTGTAATCAACCTCCTCCTTTTCACTTCCATCCACCATTAACTTCGCCCTTCCTTCAATTAATGATCCCTTTGATTGAAATTTACTTACAATCGGACGTCAATCAGCCTCCTCATTCTCTCATTCTTCGTAATGAACATCACTTTTCTTCGTCAGTCCATTTGCACCAGCTTTTACATTCTCATGGCTTCGTTTAATCCAGATATCGATCGCAAAGAGCTCAGTGTAATGTTATGTATCTTAGGCTTTCGAGTGGTAGAATCCTGAGTAGTATTGGTTATGGTCGTTGAATCAACTGGGGGTTTCTACTAATTTACAATATTATAGTTGCACAAATATATTTATGTTCCTATGTGATGGCATATGGAAATCCCGTCCAATTTCCACGTGATCCTTTAATGAATCAAAAACTTGTTTTACTTAACTACTCATAAACTCGGGTTGATGTGAACGCATAATATTGTAGGTGACAATGTACTTATCTCAACACCATCATCCGACGAATAAGACAATCCAAGACGCGCCCGGAAATCATGGAAGTTTCAACCCGCACGAGGTTTTGTTAGTTTGTCTGCAATGTTGTCATCAGTTGGACAATACTCTAATGAAATCTCCCGTTTAAGCATAAGATCCTTGGCATAGTACTTCCTTACATCCAACTGCTTAATCCTTGCGCTCGCCTTATCATTCTCAATGTACTTCATGCAGCTTTGGTTGTCTTTTAAAACAGGTGTTGCATTTTCTTGAGGGTGACCCAGGTCTTTTGAAGGTATTCGAATCCAAACTGCCTCTTGAATTTCAGTTGATACAGCGACAAGCTCAGCTTCTGTCGAGGACAGAGCAACCGAGGTCTGCTTTTTCCACAACCAACCCTCACAGCTTGAATCTACTCGGAATAAACAATCGCTGATTGACTTTCTATCGTCCCGTTCCCCTGCCCAATCTCCATCCACGTAGCAGTTAACTTAATGTTGTTTTGCGAACTCAGTTTCAGCTTAATGTCCAGCGTTGACTTCACCGCATTCCAGGTCACATTGAGATGGCTTTTCCACTCTACGAGAAAAACTCCCACTGCAGATGAAATACTTGGCCTTGACGTGACTGCTAAATGTAGAGAACCAATAATAGCCTGGCGATACTTAGTGTTATCAGACATAGGTGTAGATTCAGCAGTCGAATTCATGAACCCAGCCTCCATAGGTGATTTCACTGGCTTGATCGATTTCAACTCCACAGTAATTTGATGCCGTTCCCAAATCTTTCAGCTCAAACGACGACGGTAGCATTTGAAAAGTCTTTCTGACATCTTCCTCACTCCCAGTACAAAGAATATCATCAACGTAAATCACTACATATGTGTACGCTCATTTTTCTAATTTTACATACAAACAAGAATCTGTTTCACTTCTTCGAACGCCAATTTCAATTAACACGCTATTAGTTGTTTCATTCCAGGCTCTCGCTGCCTGTTTTAGGCCGTATAAGCTTTTTTGTAGTTTGCACACTAAATCTTTATTGTTTGCATCCTCAGAACCTTCGCTGTGTCATAGATGTCTTCTATGAGATCTCCATTCAAAAATGCAGTGTTCACGTCTCATTGCGTTTTACATAACTTCTTAGACGCAGCTATAGTGAGTAGTATTCTTACAGTGATGGGGTTTATTGTCGGGGCAAAAACCCCTCACCATATTTCTGTAAAAACCCTTTGGCAACAAACGCGCTTCATAAAGCTCTACTAGTCCATTATTACCATATTTAGAACCCATTTAGAACCCACAGGGCTTTCCTTCCAGGAGGTAACTTTTCAAAACCCAGGTTTTTTTCTGTATTGAAGAATTCATCTCCTCTTGTGCCATGCATGTTTGCAATTTGTTTCCAAGACCTAGGTTCAAGAATTTCGATTTTCTCACGAGCAGCAATCAAAACATCATACATTTCTGGGAGAATACCCTTGGTACCTCTAGTGGAACGTCTAACTGGGAGTTCTGCCTCTTCATCCCAATCGTTATGGACCTGGGACTCTGTGTTTCCTACGAGAGTTGAGGAGTGCTGCACTGGACGGTTCGTCTCAGACGTCAACATGTCCGACAGCGCGGTAGGTCGGGTGGTTCTAGGAGCCTCAGTTCCAGAAATCGTTACAAAAAAGTCTGAAACTGATATATCGTCGTTGGTGTAGCCTATTTATTTTAAAGCTGAGGTTACTCGCACAGTGTCTTCTAGCTGTCCTACAAACCTGACATCGTATGAAGTGATACATTTCTTTTCGCCCGTCAACCAAAATCTGTAGTCTCTCGATCCATTTGGATAACCAACGAAAACTCCTGCTGTCCCCCTTAGGTCATACTTCCCCTATTTGGATTTTTTTTAAAACATACACTTTACTTCCGAACTTTCGAAAATAAGATAAAACCGGCACCTGTGCAGTACAATAGGTATAGGAAGATCACCGTTCAACGCATCTGAAGGGCACCTGTTGCGAATATGTGCGGCTGTTTACACCGCCTGGGCCCAGAACATCTGTGGTAGGTTAATCTATGGGAAAACCTCATCGATTCACGCCCCTTCAACAAGTCTCAACACATTGTTGTAGCTCAAACTTTAATGAATCAAAAAATATTTTACTTAGTCATAAACTCGGGTTGATGTTGAACACATATTGTAGGTAACAATATATCTCAACATCCCACAGCAGGTGGAATTATCAATCTACGTCAGTACCAAGTTCTCTTCCTTTTTCCTCATCAAGGATCAGCATATTTCCTAGCTCTACTCCGAACTCCGCAAATTTCAATATCTCTGTTTTGTTATGCGGTGAACCCCAAAATACACCTATCCCTCACGTCATGAAGCCCCCAGTATTTAATTTACTTGGTTTCATTTCTCCGCCAGCTAATCTTAAAATTCCAGGGAATTCAACCCGTTCTGCCAGCAAGAGACTGATATTTACTTGACTGATTGAATACGGGCCAGATAGTGCGGGAAGCCTCTTAAGTATTATTTACAGTGTGTAACGTAGAACCAATATCGCGGCTTTACAGAATATAATATGTTCCTAATAGGTGCTAGAAATCTACCAGGAAGGTTCGTCAATCGAGTGTTCGTCAATCTAGGTCTACATTTATTTTAGGTTTGAAATTATTGGTAAACTAGCAGGTAAACGGGCTGTACAGTGATAGGCATCGAAGAGAAGCCACAAAAAATTCGCTCTTGATAATGGCAGTTTCACAAATTTCTCATAGATGCGAACCTCTTTCATATTTATGTCTATTTATGTGTCTATGTCATTATGTTCATTGGCAAAATGATGAAGACTGTGGGTCCACTAATACTCAGAGCGATTAGTGTGTCGATGAAATTTTTCATCGCTACCCAGGAACCCGTCGTGATCTTCAATTCCACTTCTCTCAAAGCATCATCCCAGCCACTCGATTCTAAAGACTACACACATTTTCACGATCTTATTATGAATGACGTGGGGCGGTAAGAAAAATGAGGGCAACCACCTATCAACTACTACGTGATTATTCTGACGATAAAATCACAGTAACCTAGCCCGGAACTCGCTGATCACAATGAGACCACCCTTATGAAAATCGGTTGGGCCGTTTGGCCCTAATGCCGATACACACACACACACACACACGCGCGCGCACGCACCCGCACGCACATACACACACACACACACACACACACACACAAACGAAAATTTGCTGTTTTATGTTCAAGTAGAATAGAAAAATATAATACAACCAAAAATCCGTTCGCGCGCCGCACACCGTGCGCTTCACTTTGCTTAGATATCACGGATCAAAAGCGAATGAAAATCAGCATAAATGGCCGACTGCGGTCTAGTTGTTGATCCTCGAAGGTCGGCGTTACGGTGTTGGAGGAAATGGAAATGAGTGGGGAGGAATAGTTGATCGTAGGTGAATTGGGGGGGGGGGGGGGGAGGGGGGCTGCGAATCTCACTATATTTCATGAGAGGAACACTCGGAGCGTTTGAGGCCCTGAACATTGAACCGAAAATATCATCAAATTGACCGTGAATCAATACGGTATAACAGTAGCCCAGCTATCAGCCACAGGGAACAGTAGGTAGGTAGGTATTTCAGCAAAAATGATGAACGTTTGTGGAAGAATTTGGTGCTTTAAATTTCATTTTTGGTGTTTTAATTCATGATGCAGATCCAAAACATTCAGTGATTAAACAATAAAAAAGGAACATCAAAAGAAATTGAATTGACAATCCACGTGAGAGGTAAAGATTTTTTCGAAGTAATTTGATGCCTACAGAAAAAATTATATAATTGCTCTCACAACGGGAAACCAAAGGTCAGATCTCACTCATTCTATATAATAAGAAGTTCACAATTTATTATCCCGTTTCGCCAATTCGCGCGACATTGGTTTCACGTCGTGAAAATCTCAAAAGGCAGACGTTGAAAATTATTAATTGAACTTAAGAATCGCGTTTGGAAATAATCTGTTATCCAGCTAGCAATGCCATTGGCGGCCATTGTCTGGCGCCATTGTGGCCTCAAACATTATTCAGTGCCATTTTTCTTGCAGTATACCTGCTACTGTGTACTTTCGAAAGCAAAAGTCGTAGACTGGTAATGAGGAGAGCTATCCGTGTATAACTTACTCCCTGCGATGGCGAATTCCGGTGGTCAAATGAGTAGACGTGTGTAGAGCCTCAAAATCAAATCGCCTGTATGAGCAGATGCTTATTGTACTTGAGATGCCTTACCCCCATGCTACCAAGACCTATGCAAAACCGAATTTCAAGTCGACCCTGTAAATTTCGAAATATTATTAGGTGTAGCTAACTTTGAAGGAATCAAAAATGTTTCTATGCTCATGAATTTTTGAATTTTTCTGTTTGGTTCAAATGAATTTCATAGTAGTCAGAGCGTAAGAGGGTGAATGATGTCGATATTCACCGGGATCCTGTGGCGTGGGTATTCCATGGCCCCTATAAAATCTTCGCACTGACCAAAGAAATAGCCTCTGCGCATGCGCAAACATGACTATCCTTTTAAAATGTTTTTCATTCAGGTATTTCTTTTATTTCTGAAAATGGCTAATCAAATTAGCCAAACCACAAAACATAGGTAGCTCTCTTTTTGTGGTTAGACAGCAATAGATATCAAGGTGGCTAAGATCATTCTGGCACGACCACACAGAGTTGACGAGGCCCAAACTATCCCGAACCACAAGAATAGCCCAAATCAATTTGAAGGACCATAGTATTTACCCTTCCGTTGAAATCAAACAGACCCGATGTTCCCTCAAAAATAGTTACAACCATAAAGAGTTCCGGAAGGGGCGCGATAAAATTGGCCGCGGGCCATCAAATCACATCGTAGAGCCAGAAACGAAAACGGCATCGATATATTTTTCTACACAGGTTGAAAGGAGATAAATTTGGTTTAGATCATTAAAAGTAAATAAAATAGTCTTCAGGTCTATTCTCTCCCTCATTAGGAATGGCATTCGGATAGACAATCCTATCTACTTACTGTAAAATCATGCCCCGGCTACACTAACAAACTCAGCTATTAATGAGGAGCCAACAACTAATCCATTCTGATAATTAGAAATGATATTAATGTGTTGTAATAATAGATGGCATCAAATGAGACTCGGAGCTGGTGCAAGGCAGGCAAGACAAATAATTATCATGCTACCTTTAATAATACCTTTGGTTCATTACCCACAGATATAATTATGACTCGTATGATAATAATATGTACCTACTTGAGTACATATTATAAGTTTTTTTTTTAATACTACCTAATACTCAGTTCAGAAATCGGGAGGATATACCGGCTCGTTATGACTGTAGTTACTGCCCTGCGACAGGAGTCGGAAACGGGACTTTCATGTTAGGCCACAGTTGAGTTACCCTCACCACAGCTGAATGCGGACAGGATTGTATCCTTGGGACCAGATACTGCAATCCGGTTAATACGCTTTTGTACATACTCATAAAACTGAGTTATAGAATTCGGATTTGGAGTCGGTGCAGGTTGGTCCATTGATTGTCCCAAACTAAAGACTATGTTGTAGTTTTTTCCCATACTAAAGACAGTGGTAGTTTTTACTGTCCTTATCCCACAAACAAAACCGTATTGCGACTTATGTGAATGCAAATATGAAAGCCATAGTTCTGTGATATAACCAACAACAGTAGGGAATGATCATGGAAATTACCATGACACACACATATATATGACGTTTGAGACAAAACCCTACTTGAATAAGCAACCCAAATAGCGGCACAGTTTATTCTCTAGAATTTGGAATAGTGACGATGGGTGAAACGTTAATTTGGACGAGAGAGAGCTACAAACAGGGACAAACAGAATTTATTGTTGACGGGGCGTAATCCGAAATATTGCCAGCATGCGACACTAGTATTGAAATGAGCGAGCAAAGCGAGCGTGCATTTCTAGTTAGGATATGATACAAGCATAACGAACGACCAATTTTCCCACTTCAGAAGCCAAAACCTGTGCCAAAAAATTTGTGTTATCTTAATCACCAACCAGAGACATTTCCTCGGTAGCCGCTGTGAGTAGTGGGTAAGAAAGAAATTATTCCCTAAGAGTTTCATAAGTTATCAGTCATTTCCGTATTTCCGACTTTGATATAATTCAATGTACGGGCAAATTGAAAATTGAGTTGACTCAAAAAGCAGAATCGGGTAATGCAAATGGGAGCACGAGTATTGGGACGTATGGGAATGGGAGATAGTTTATAGAGTTAAAGGAACGCGATTCTATTCAAGTGAATTCCTACTTGTGACCTGTTTTCTATGCCTAGTTTTGTTCGAATTGCCTATTTCCATGTATGTTACTGATATTGTCACAGAGATCAATCTGCTGAGCAGAACCATTGCCAGGTAATTTTGAATGGATGCACCAATTATTTAAATATAACAAGGCTTACTTTGTCCATAGATTGTAGATTTCATTGGGCAGGCCCGATACGAGAAGAAGGAGGTCAGAAATGGCGAGGGAAAACAGATAATAGTTGGTGGCGGTGTGCATGTGGCGGTTTCTGGCGATGACGACGCAAGTGCTGACATTGCCGATAACTCCGGTGAGGAATATCAGCGCGTATATGACAGTCACTATCACCACAACGACATATGGTTCCCCAGTAGTTGTCATCTCAATCTGCAACAGAATGTCCATTCACCCATTTCATTATTGCACCTTAGAAAAAGTTATTTAGATATTGGATTAACAAAAAATGTCAAAAACTCTTATTGCTTCCCGATGAAAATAATATCACAATCCTGATGAGCATATACTAGAAACTTGAAGTGTTATTCAAAACAATCTTTATGCTGGCAGCGAGAAAAGCTAAGAGGTGGAACTAAGAACTACCCGCTGTACAGGTACTGTACCTCTCACTGATAGGGCGAGAAATCGAATCCTAGCCACCATCTCCTCCCCGGCTTTACAGAAATCTATTATGATCAAATTTAGTCCAATGCTTAAATAGTACGGTTATATGAATAACATTCCGTGGAAATTTACTGTAAGGTTATGTTATTATTATTCTGCTGTGTGAATTTGAATTCTTTACTGTTCAGCTTGCAGTTTAGTTGGTATGTGTACAACAGTATACACAGTCTAAACAAAAGTGATAAGCAAGACCCAATTAAGTGCAATTACTGTGAACAACTAATGGTACCGACATAATTTGTTATTGAACAGTAACATAACATGATAGTTGCTACGTTACTGTAGTAGACCTCTCCAGCTCTGTAACCTGCGTTCGAATCGCTCATTTTCGTATTTCACTGATATTCCAGAAAGGAAAGGATTTTGAACTTCCTTTTTGAAACTAACCTCACGATAAACGTTCAAACTATAATCTTCTCCTAGTCCAAGTTTACAACGGACCTGCGGCAATTTAGTGAGTAAAAGGTTTGAATGTCAAAATCATTTAACTATTTCCAGGAAAGTGTCTCTGAATTGAATAATCTTTTATTCAAATTTGCACAAAGACCTGAAATGAGTGCATCTCCAAGAGTTGTGGATAACGACTGAGTCCACACCTGATTGATATACTTTTAATTAATGAAATGCTTCGAATAAATGGGATTGGAAGGAGGAAAGCCCATGGCTTAGAAATGTTGAATTCCTTAAACGTTTAGTCCGTCTTGAGCCACCATTACTTAATTAGGTGACGACAGAATTTCATTTTTATGAAGAGTCGTCAGTAAATTTATTATTAAACGATACTTCAACCAATTCAACTCAACCAGTTCAAGTTCTAACCAGAAGTCAAAGTGTACTTGTAAGTTATTAGTGCGCTTTGAATGTGGCACTTCTCAGATGAGCCTGATGATGTTGAACTACTAACCCCTTTTGGTTTATTATTCTGTGAATAATACACCTATGTATTCGCTCAGCAAACAATTTTTATAACACCCCCTCAAACTTTTTTCTTTTCCGTTTCAAGGTGCATAGATTCCAAAAATGCAATGTCCGTCCGCCGTACGCCGTCCGCCGTCCGCCGTCCGCCGTATCACGTATACAGGCTTCATTTTCGGTCTAAAAAAAATCGTTCTTTCGCACACATGCTCCATTTGGGCCCTAGTTGTGTCCCGAAACTTTTCAGCCCGATCGGAATATACCCAGGGGTGTTATGAGTGAAAATGTGTGTAAAAATAGGTACTTTTTACGTTTTAGCAACATATTGGTAACATGAGCTTCTGAGATATCGTTTTCTATGTTTTTGGGGACGAGAAGAACGAATATGAAGTCGATTTTGACCAAAGAGTGGAAAATTGAGTTCTACCAAATGTTCAGCTCCCAGAATTGATTTTTTATGAGTGAAAAACCTGGGAAATCGTCTGAAATCACCATCAGTTTGTATAATAACACTGGAAAAAGTGTCAAGACGTGGTTCAGGACGATTAAATGGCACTACCAATGATCAAAGATAGTTAAAAAAAAAAGAAAAAAAAAAGAGCGTACTTAATTTGTGTTTTGGGGGCCAAAATTAATGGAAACCATCAGAAGTAGCTATTTCGATTATTACGCATGAAAGAAACAATTAATGAACAGCCAACCTTTCTGTAGGTATGTCCAATAGAATAATAAACCCATGTGACAAGGACTTTGCAGCGTTTTCTTCCCCCGGGACTTGTACCGGAAGATTTGTAACTAATACATTTTCAGGGAAAAACAGTTTTTCCCCCCCAAAATAAACATTTTCATTAACATTCTGCGTTCCAGACATAAACTTAAATCTTTTTATTAGTATTATTATTATTTGTTATTAATATTAGGTACATAATTATTAATATTAACAAATGTTATTATTATTATTGCCCATTATTATATTTGTTATATTACATTGTCCAAATGTGCTGACGTTGCTTTAATTCCGCCAGCTCAGTAGCTCGACATTATAAATACACCATTCTCGAGCTTTCGGCTTCAGTTCATAGCTCTCTCCTGTCCACGACGTTACGTTGCCCGTTTCCAGTACCTACAAAGCGGTTGGTCCAGTGTGTCAAATAAAAATAAACCAAAATCAACTTTTTAAACTCCTTCACGTCTCATCAACCCATAACTGGCGCAGTCATATGGGAAATTTCCAGTTCACGAGTGAATAACACTAACTAGTGCCATTTGCAGAACGATAATTTCAACGATAATAAGGAACTAAGAACTTGCGGGATTATACTTAGATCACCTATGTGGTGAGTGGAAAGGAATATTCTACGAATCAACATTAGTACCCCAGTAGAGGCGCTGCCGTGGCATCTTTTTAGAATTAAGCACACTTGAATATGGATAGTTGACAACCTGTGTGGCTGTGATAGGAAGGGTTCTAATCCACCACCCCGACTATCTTCTAGTGGACGTGGCGCCCAAGGGTTCATCTTAAATGTAAGAAGAATATTAACTAATCTCGGGGAGAGAGATAAAGATTTAAGAAACTTTTTGTGCAACTAAGCCACAAACCACAGTGAAAGAACTCATCTCCCCTAAGTTTTTGGGACTGGCAACAACTCAGAAGGCTGCACAGGCCAGCAATGAACGAAGAATATATTCCTCTGCCAAATAGGAACCCACCCTCAAATAATGTAGAACTATTAAGAAATATGTAGCAATCCACTCCTGAAAGAGAACCATTCCCGGACCCAGAATCCCGATCAAATAATCTAGAACCATTCCCGGATCCAGAATCACGACCAAATCTTGAACCATCCCCGGTCCCAGAATCATGATCAACTCCACACCGAATATGCCAGCCAGGCATCAATATTTTTATTTTTATTTTTATTTTTATTTTTTGGTTTATTATTTTCAATAATGAACCATTGGAATCGAGCATGAAAAAAAAAAATTCTTACCCCCCCTCAAAATTTGATGGTTTACGTTTCAAGGTATGTAGAATCCAAAACTGCAATAAAAAACGCTGCAAATCCCTGCACAAAGGTTTATTATTTTGTATAGAATACCCTTGTGTTACAGATCACAGCTCTATGTATAGATAACCCGTCTATATAATATGATATGTACTATTCTATACATATTATGTAGATCGCAGACCCTCCGTAGGTTAGTACCTAACCCCGTACTCGTTACTAGTTACCTACCTAAATCACGAGTTAAATGTTGCTAAAATAATTCTGCCGATGACAAACAGTACCTAACAAAAAGAAACACACATAATGAAGTTCTGAAAAGAAATTGTTGATGAGGAGTGAAAAAAGTTGCAAAAGTACCTACCAACAAACTCCAGCCCCTTCTACGTAGATGGTATAATGAACCGTTGTGTAATAATTTACCGTTGAGTAATGATTTACCGTAGTAATAATTTACCCATCAATAATACTTCAACGTTTGTTCAAGTTTCACTACCTACCAACAAACTCCAAAAGAGCCAACATTTTTCAAATTAAATAATATCACAGAACAACCAACTCGACTTCATACTCCGCCAATATAATAAGGTGATCCCTACCAATGATTTTATCTTCGCGAAATTTCCTATTGTGGGCGCGTCTCTGGTTACGAGATTTGGTTTGAATTGTATACAATTTCATTCACACTGGAGTCGAAAATGCCTGTCGGTGCAAACTTTGGGGCCTTACTGTGAACGAACGGCTGGACGTACGATGCTCCGGATGGTCTTAAAAAACTCGCAAGTTCAAGAACTATTAAAAACCGTAAAAATATTTACGTAAAAAAATTGTATAGGCGTTTTGAAAATTTCAACCCCTATTTTGAACCCCTTAGAGATGACTCACAGTAACGTCGAGCTTCGAGGACCAACTAGACGCCGAACGGAACCTATAACCCGAATTTCATCAATTTTTTTTCATGGTAACTAAGAAAAGTGGCCCGTACGGCGTACGGCGTACGGCGGACAGACAGAAATATTTTTATTGCAGTTTTGGATTCTACATACCTTGAAACGTAAACCATCAAATTTTGAGGGGGGGTAAGAATTTTTTTTTTCATGCTCGAT
This sequence comes from Leptopterna dolabrata, assembly GCA_954871275.1. Classification (NCBI taxonomy): domain Eukaryota; kingdom Metazoa; phylum Arthropoda; class Insecta; order Hemiptera; family Miridae; genus Leptopterna; species Leptopterna dolabrata. The sequence continues at coordinate 29,100,793 of OX940976.1, forward strand.
TCCAATGGTTCATTATTGAAAATAATAAACCAATATTTCTGTCTGTCCGCCGTACGCCGTACGCCGTACGGGCCACTTTTCTTAGTTACCATGAAAAAAAATTGATGAAATTCGGGTTATAGGTTCCGTTCGGCGTCTAGTTGGTCCTCGAAGCTCGACGTTACTGTGAGTCATCTCTAAGGGGTTCAAAATAGGGGTTGAAATTTTCAAAACGCCTATACCATTTTTTTACGTAAATATTTTTACGGTTTTAAATAGTTCTTGAACTTGCGAGTTTTTTAAGACCATCCGGAGCATCGTACGTCCAGCCGTTCGTTCACAGTAAGGCCCCGAAGTTTGCACCGACAGGCATTTTCGACTCCAGTGTGAATGAAATTGTATACAATTCAAACCAAATCTCGTAACCAGAGACACGCCCACAATAGGAATTTGTGAATACGGCCAATCATTGGTAGGGATCACCTGATTATATTGGCGGAGTATGAAGTCGAGTTGGTTGTTCTGTGATATTATTTAATTTGAAAAATGATGGCTCTTTTGGAGTTTGTTGGTAGGTAGTGAAACTTGAACAAACGTTGAAGTATTATTGATGGGTAAATTACTACTACGGTAAATCATTACTCAACGGTAAATTATTACACAACGGTTCATTGTACCATCTACGTAGAAGGGGCTGGAGTTTGTTGGTAGGTACTTTTGCAACTTTTTTCACTCCTCATCAACAATTTCTTTTCAGAACTTCATTATGTGTGTTTCTTTTTGTTAGGTACTATTTGTCATCGGCAGAATTATTTTAGCAACATTTAACTCGTGATTTAGGTAGGTACCTAGTAACGAGTACGGGGTTAGGTACTAACCTACGGAGGGTGTGCGATCTACATAATATGCATAGAATAGTACATATTATATTATATAGACGGGTTATCTATACATAGAGCTGTGATCTGTAACAGAAGGGTATTCTATACAAAATAATAAACCGTTGTGCAGGGATTTGCAGCGTTTTTTCTTTTACGTTTCAAGATAGGTGTGTGGATTCCAAAAATGCAATCAATGCCTGTCCGCCGCACGCCGCCCGCCGTATCATCATATCTACTTTATTTTCGGTCTAAAAAATTCGTTCTGTCGCACACAGCATGGCATTTGGGCCCTAGTTGTGTCCCGAAACTTTGCAGCCCGTTCGGAATAGACGCAAGGGTGTTATGGGTGAAAAACGGGTGTAAAAATAGGTTTTTTTTTGGCGTTTTAGTAACATGAGCTTGTGGTATCGTGTGTGATATCATTTTCCACGGTTTTTTAGGACGAGGAGACCGAATATGAAGTCGATACTGACCAAAGAGTGGAAAATTGAGGTTCTAACGAAGTTTCAACCTTAAATTGGGCAGGTGGCTCCGGGAGCCGCCGTGGTGGGCGGGCCGGGGCCGATTGGGATGCTCTGGCCTCGGGCGTGAATCGCTCTGCCACCTCTCTATTGTCCAAAGGAGATTATCGAATCCTACACTCTGTTACCTATGTCAACAAATCAATCTGCCGCCTGTGACTCGGCTCGCTCAGTAGTTGATAGCTCACCGGTCATGAAGCAGATACGAGTGGTTCCGTCACGTTTAGGTTTCCAACTGCTTTATTTTGAAGATTTTCGATATACCAAACATAAAATGTACAAGTGCGGCAACATTTTTTGGAGGTGTTCCTTCATTTGCGACGGGATACGGAGTTGCTGCTGTACGGTGACCACCGACCCATCCATTTCATCATTCAACGGTTCATTATACCATCTACGTAGAAGGGGCTGGAGTTTGTTGGTAGGTACTTTTGCAACTTTTTTCACTCCTCATCAACAATTTCTTTTCAGAACTTCATTATGTGTGTTTCTTTTTGCTAGGTACTGTTTGTCATCGGTAGAATTATTTTAGCAACATTTAACTCGTGATTTAGGTAGGTACCTAGTAACGAGTACGGGGTTAGGTACTAACCTACGGAGGGTCTGCGATCTACATAATATGCATAGAATAGTACATATTATATTATATAGACGGGTTATCTATACATAGAGCTGTGATCTGTAACAGAAGGGTATTCTATACAAAATAATAAACCGTTGTGCAGGGATTTGCAGCGTTTTTTTAATCGCTTTTATTAAGAAATACAAAAGGCAAATACATAGGTACAAAATGAATAGCGTACGCCCCTCCTTAAGTGAAACACTTGTGCTGAGGAGCGGAGTCGCTAACTAAATAATTATTGAAAAATCAATCAAACTTAGAAAAATCATACACAAACTAACAAAGGTAAAGAAACGAGTACTGATGCACGAAATCAATAAGTAGGTATTCTATTAAAATAAATTTTCCTTCACAAACTCCCCAATAATTCCTTCAGTACAAATTTTTTAATATCTTTTTTATAACTTTTCAAATATTGTTCATGCTCTTAAAATTATTGGGTAAGTTATTGAACAATTTAATACCGTTATAGGAAAATAAATGTTGCCCCTTTGCTGTAAGCCGCAACGGAAGTTTAAAATTTAAACTTTCTGCCAATCTAGTGTTTCCACAGACTCTTTGGAATTGATTTTGGTTTCGATGCATATATATAAGTACAGTTTTCTTATACATACTTCCTACATCCAAAACCGCAAATAATTTAAAAACCTGAGAGGTCGGGAGACCCGCCTTCTTATGTAATAAGATTTTGATAACCCGCTTTTGGACGAGACACAGCGGCTCTATAAAATAGAATATGATAAATTAATCCCCCAGTTCAATGAGGAACCTTTACTTTTATCCACAAATTTGAAAGCATGCGATAAGTGTTAACCTTTAGATTTTACAATACTCCAATGACCTTCACGACTTCCAAACGCTGCCAAACTTGGTAGACAAGTGACTGCCAAGATATTCTCTTGTAATGTTAACAAATATCCCGAGCTAACACAAGCTATGAATCAATCTTAAGACGGCAAAAGGAACAGTAGTTACACTGTTGAACCAAAGACAACAGAGGACTGTTTTAGGTCAGATTCTTTGACAGAGTTAACCTAATCCTAAGCTCTCAAACAGCTTACCCGCAGACACACCAGGACCCACATTCGTATTTCTGAACCTTTAGGTTCATTGATGCGAACGAAAACACATAGGAGTCTAGGAGAAGCATTATTAATACTAACAATTGATTTCAACATCAAACCTCGTTCTACGGATAAAGGCCGGGACACACATATCCGCGCTGAGTCCACCGCGCCCGCACCGAGCCCACTCCACAAGAATTCTTGGATCGACTGCATATTTATGAAATATTGCCTGGCCGGATCCAGTACTCGATTTAAGGCTTTCCTTAGGGAAGCACGATGGTAGTATTGAACAAAAAAAACAGTGAGCTAGGTACGCTGAAGGGCATCTATACTGAAAAGAATAAATCCTTGCGTAATCATTTGCTGCGTATTACAATTTATCTGCTCGTATTCTCCTTCATTATGTGAGATTACAGCTAAATTTTGAACTGAGCCAAGCAATCTATGAATTACAGTTGACTAGAGTATGGTTGCACTTAGAGCTTGTTAAATCATTCTCTCGCTTGATCACTCCCTCACATCATAATATCGTGCTCGAAGCAAAAATAACAGCAATAGGTACTGTCATTTCTATGAGGGTGGATGTCTCCCATTTCCCTTATTTGCCTTACCGCTGTTATTGGTAGGTTCTCACTTCCTCCAGCCTCATAACAAGCGTCGAGGGTCCTAACAAGGTTAACTGTTGAGGAATACGTGTATAACTAGATGTCATACCCTCGACAGAGAGTTATACCACCCATATGAAAGGAGACGCTTGTTGACCCGTTTCTTAGGATATACGCAGGCAATAAATAAATTTCCCGGTACCCCACTATATATCATCCTTGTGGAGGCGGTGGGGGGATGATGGGTAGTGGATGCGAGGGATGTAATTGAGGATCGGACTTTATGTAACTGTAACGTATCTACCGTTTACCTAGCTGTACGTTCTATGTATTCTTTCTATTTATTTTCAATAACGATTTGGGTCCGGCAAGATGGTATTTTGTAAAGAAGTTAGAACAGAAACCAGAAAGTTCGAGTCACGGATTATGCACTTTTCAAGAAACGTATTTGCCTACTAAAGCAACCCTACAACTTGAATAAAATTACCACCTTATGTATTTTTGTCAACACTACAAGATTGATTCAAATTATTAGTAAATTTTGGGATAAATAATTGGCTAACCCCCCGCACACCACAGAGATTTTATCTTTGTGCTAGATATTCCGGGAAATGACTATGGGCCATCCCAGAAACTATGGGATAGGACTACCTCCATGATTTTCACAACAATCCATCCGCCTGCGTCCAACTTCGGTTTGCTCATGGATATTTCACTTCCTTTCCATAGTTTGATGTATATGTATGGATGCTATAATTAGCATACATACATGATTTATTATTCTGTGAATTATACACTTTCGTATTCGCTCAGCAAAATATTTTATAACACCCCCTCAAATTTTGGTTTATTATTTTCAATAATGAACCATTGGAATCGAGCATGAAAAAAAAAAATTCTTACCCCCCCTCAAAATTTGATGGTTTACGTTTCAAGGTATGTAGAATCCAAAACTGCAATAAAAATATTTCTTTCTGTCCGCCGTACGCCGTACGCCGTACGGGCCACTTTTAAGTTACCATGAAAAAAAATTGATGAAATTCGGGTTATAGGTTCCGTTCGGCGTCTAGTTGGTCCTCGAAGCTCGACGTTACTGTGAGTCATCTCTAAGGGGTTCAAAATAGGGGTTGAAATTTTCAAAACGCCTATACCATTTTTTTACGTAAATATTTTTACGGTTTTAAATAGTTCTTGAACTTGCGAGTTTTTTAAGACCATCCGGAGCATTGTACGTCCAGCCGTTCGTTCACAGTAAGGCCCCGAAGTTTGCACCGACAGGCATTTTCGACTCCAGTGTGAATGAAATTGTATACAATTCAAACCAAATCTCGTAACCAGAGACACGCCCACAATAGGAATTTGTGAATACGGCCAATCATTGGTAGGGATCACCTGATTATATTGGCGGAGTATGAAGTCGAGTTGGTTGTTCTGTGATATTATTTAATTTGAAAAATGATGGCTCTTTTGGAGTTTGTTGGTAGGTAGTGAAACTTGAACAAACGTTGAAGTATTATTGATGGGTAAATTACTACTACGGTAAATCATTACTCAACGGTAAATTATTACACAACGGTTCATTGTACCATCTACGTAGAAGGGGCTGGAGTTTGTTGGTAGGTACTTTTGCAACTTTTTTCACTCCTCATCAACAATTTCTTTTCAGAACTTCATTATGTGTGTTTCTTTTTGTTAGGTACTGTTTGTCATCGGCAGAATTATTTTAGCAACATTTAACTCGTGATTTAGGTAGGTACCTAGTAACGAGTACGGGGTTAGGTACTAACCTACGGAGGGTCTGCGATCTACATAATATGCATAGAATAGTGCATATTATATTATATAGACGGGTTATCTATACATAGAGCTGTGATCTGTAACAGAAGGGTATTCTATACAAAATAATAAACCGTTGTGCAGGGATTTGCAGCGTTTTTTCTTTTACGTTTCAAGATAGGTGTGTGGATTCCAAAAATGCAATCAATGCCTGTCCGCCGCACGCCGCCCGCCGTATCATCATATCTACTTTATTTTCGGTCTAAAAAATTCGTTCTGTCGCACACAGCATGGCATTTGGGCCCTAGTTGTGTCCCGAAACTTTGCAGCCCGTTCGGAATAGACGCAAGGGTGTTATGGGTGAAAAACGGGTGTAAAAATAGGTTTTTTTTTGGCGTTTTAGTAACATGAGCTTGTGGTATCGTGTGTGATATCATTTTCCACGGTTTTTTAGGACGAGGAGACCGAATATGAAGTCGATACTGACCAAAGAGTGGAAAATTGAGGTTCTAACGAAGTTTCAACCTTAAATTGGGCAGGTGGCTCCGGGAGCCGCCGTGGTGGGCGGGCCGGGGCCGATTGGGATGCTCTGATGGCCTCGGGCGTGAATCGCTCTGCCACCTCTCTATTGTCCAAAGGAGATTATCGAATCCTACACTCTGTTACCTATGTCAACAAATCAATCTGCCGCCTGTGACTCGGCTCGCTCAGTAGTTGATAGCTCACCGGTCATGAAGCAGATACGAGTGGTTCCGTCACGTTTAGGTTTCCAACTGCTTTATTTTGAAGATTTTCGATATACCAAACATAAAATGTACAAGTGCGGCAACATTTTTTGGAGGTGTTCCTTCATTTGCGACGGGATACGGAGTTGCTGCTGTACGGTGACCACCGACCCATCCATTTCATCATTCAACGGTTCATTATACCATCTACGTAGAAGGGGCTGGAGTTTGTTGGTAGGTACTTTTGCAACTTTTTTCACTCCTCATCAACAATTTCTTTTCAGAACTTCATTATGTGTGTTTCTTTTTGCTAGGTACTGTTTGTCATCGGTAGAATTATTTTAGCAACATTTAACTCGTGATTTAGGTAGGTACCTAGTAACGAGTACGGGGTTAGGTACTAACCTACGGAGGGTCTGCGATCTACATAATATGCATAGAATAGTACATATTATATTATATAGACGGGTTATCTATACATAGAGCTGTGATCTGTAACAGAAGGGTATTCTATACAAAATAATAAACCGTTGTGCAGGGATTTGCAGCGTTTTTTTAATCGCTTTTATTAAGAAATACAAAAGGCAAATACATAGGTACAAAATGAATAGCGTACGCCCCTCCTTAAGTGAAACACTTGTGCTGAGGAGCGGAGTCGCTAACTAAATAATTATTGAAAAATCAATCAAACTTAGAAAAATCATACACAAACTAACAAAGGTAAAGAAACGAGTACTGATGCACGAAATCAATAAGTAGGTATTCTATTAAAATAAATTTTCCTTCACAAACTCCCCAATAATTCCTTCAGTACAAATTTTTTAATATCTTTTTTATAACTTTTCAAATATTGTTCATGCTCTTAAAATTATTGGGTAAGTTATTGAACAATTTAATACCGTTATAGGAAAATAAATGTTGCCCCTTTGCTGTAAGCCGCAACGGAAGTTTAAAATTTAAACTTTCTGCCAATCTAGTGTTTCCACAGACTCTTTGGAATTGATTTTGGTTTCGATGCATATATATAAGTACAGTTTTCTTATACATACTTCCTACATCCAAAACCGCAAATAATTTAAAAACCTGAGAGGTCGGGAGACCCGCCTTCTTATGTAATAAGATTTTGATAACCCGCTTTTGGACGAGACACAGCGGCTCTATAAAATAGAATATGATAAATTAATCCCCCAGTTCAATGAGGAACCTTTACTTTTATCCACAAATTTGAAAGCATGCGATAAGTGTTAACCTTTAGATTTTACAATACTCCAATGACCTTCACGACTTCCAAACGCTGCCAAACTTGGTAGACAAGTGACTGCCAAGATATTCTCTTGTAATGTTAACAAATATCCCGAGCTAACACAAGCTATGAATCAATCTTAAGACGGCAAAAGGAACAGTAGTTACACTGTTGAACCAAAGACAACAGAGGACTGTTTTAGGTCAGATTCTTTGACAGAGTTAACCTAATCCTAAGCTCTCAAACAGCTTACCCGCAGACACACCAGGACCCACATTCGTATTTCTGAACCTTTAGGTTCATTGATGCGAACGAAAACACATAGGAGTCTAGGAGAAGCATTATTAATACTAACAATTGATTTCAACATCAAACCTCGTTCTACGGATAAAGGCCGGGACACACATATCCGCGCTGAGTCCACCGCGCCCGCACCGAGCCCACTCCACAAGAATTCTTGGATCGACTGCATATTTATGAAATATTGCCTGGCCGGATCCAGTACTCGATTTAAGGCTTTCCTTAGGGAAGCACGATGGTAGTATTGAACAAAAAAAACAGTGAGCTAGGTACGCTGAAGGGCATCTATACTGAAAAGAATAAATCCTTGCGTAATCATTTGCTGCGTATTACAATTTATCTGCTCGTATTCTCCTTCATTATGTGAGATTACAGCTAAATTTTGAACTGAGCCAAGCAATCTATGAATTACAGTTGACTAGAGTATGGTTGCACTTAGAGCTTGTTAAATCATTCTCTCGCTTGATCACTCCCTCACATCATAATATCGTGCTCGAAGCAAAAATAACAGCAATAGGTACTGTCATTTCTATGAGGGTGGATGTCTCCCATTTCCCTTATTTGCCTTACCGCTGTTATTGGTAGGTTCTCACTTCCTCCAGCCTCATAACAAGCGTCGAGGGTCCTAACAAGGTTAACTGTTGAGGAATACGTGTATAACTAGATGTCATACCCTCGACAGAGAGTTATACCACCCATATGAAAGGAGACGCTTGTTGACCCGTTTCTTAGGATATACGCAGGCAATAAATAAATTTCCCGGTACCCCACTATATATCATCCTTGTGGAGGCGGTGGGGGGATGATGGGTAGTGGATGCGAGGGATGTAATTGAGGATCGGACTTTATGTAACTGTAACGTATCTACCGTTTACCTAGCTGTACGTTCTATGTATTCTTTCTATTTATTTTCAATAACGATTTGGGTCCGGCAAGATGGTATTTTGTAAAGAAGTTAGAACAGAAACCAGAAAGTTCGAGTCACGGATTATGCACTTTTCAAGAAACGTATTTGCCTACTAAAGCAACCCTACAACTTGAATAAAATTACCACCTTATGTATTTTTGTCAACACTACAAGATTGATTCAAATTATTAGTAAATTTTGGGATAAATAATTGGCTAACCCCCCGCACACCACAGAGATTTTATCTTTGTGCTAGATATTCCGGGAAATGACTATGGGCCATCCCAGAAACTATGGGATAGGACTACCTCCATGATTTTCACAACAATCCATCCGCCTGCGTCCAACTTCGGTTTGCTCATGGATATTTCACTTCCTTTCCATAGTTTGATGTATATGTATGGATGCTATAATTAGCATACATACATGATTTATTATTCTGTGAATTATACACTTTCGTATTCGCTCAGCAAAATATTTTATAACACCCCCTCAAATTTTGGTTTATTATTTTCAATAATGAACCATTGGAATCGAGCATGAAAAAAAAAATTCTTACCCCCCCTCAAAATTTGATGGTTTACGTTTCAAGGTATGTAGAATCCAAAACTGCAATAAAAATATTTCTTTCTGTCCGCCGTACGCCGTACGCCGTACGGGCCACTTTTAAGTTACCATGAAAAAAAATTGATGAAATTCGGGTTATAGGTTCCGTTCGGCGTCTAGTTGGTCCTCGAAGCTCGACGTTACTGTGAGTCATCTCTAAGGGGTTCAAAATAGGGGTTGAAATTTTCAAAACGCCTATACCATTTTTTTACGTAAATATTTTTACGGTTTTAAATAGTTCTTGAACTTGCGAGTTTTTTAAGACCATCCGGAGCATTGTACGTCCAGCCGTTCGTTCACAGTAAGGCCCCGAAGTTTGCACCGACAGGCATTTTCGACTCCAGTGTGAATGAAATTGTATACAATTCAAACCAAATCTCGTAACCAGAGACACGCCCACAATAGGAATTTGTGAATACGGCCAATCATTGGTAGGGATCACCTGATTATATTGGCGGAGTATGAAGTCGAGTTGGTTGTTCTGTGATATTATTTAATTTGAAAAATGATGGCTCTTTTGGAGTTTGTTGGTAGGTAGTGAAACTTGAACAAACGTTGAAGTATTATTGATGGGTAAATTACTACTACGGTAAATCATTACTCAACGGTAAATTATTACACAACGGTTCATTGTACCATCTACGTAGAAGGGGCTGGAGTTTGTTGGTAGGTACTTTTGCAACTTTTTTCACTCCTCATCAACAATTTCTTTTCAGAACTTCATTATGTGTGTTTCTTTTTGTTAGGTACTGTTTGTCATCGGCAGAATTATTTTAGCAACATTTAACTCGTGATTTAGGTAGGTACCTAGTAACGAGTACGGGGTTAGGTACTAACCTAAGGAGGGTCTGCGATCTACATAATATGCATAGAATAGTGCATATTATATTATATAGACGGGTTATCTATACATAGAGCTGTGATCTGTAACAGAAGGGTATTCTATACAAAATAATAAACCGTTGTGCAGGGATTTGCAGCGTTTTTTCTTTTACGTTTCAAGATAGGTGTGTGGATTCCAAAAATGCAATCAATGCCTGTCCGCCGCACGCCGCCCGCCGTATCATCATATCTACTTTATTTTCGGTCTAAAAAATTCGTTCTGTCGCACACAGCATGGCATTTGGGCCCTAGTTGTGTCCCGAAACTTTGCAGCCCGTTCGGAATAGACGCAAGGGTGTTATGGGTGAAAAACGGGTGTAAAAATAGGTTTTTTTTTGGCGTTTTAGTAACATGAGCTTGTGGTATCGTGTGTGATATCATTTTCCACGGTTTTTTAGGACGAGGAGACCGAATATGAAGTCGATACTGACCAAAGAGTGGAAAATTGAGGTTCTAACGAAGTTTCAACCTTAAATTGGGCAGGTGGCTCCGGGAGCCGCCGTGGTGGGCGGGCCGGGGCCGATTGGGATGCTCTGATGGCCTCGGGCGTGAATCGCTCTGCCACCTCTCTATTGTCCAAAGGAGATTATCGAATCCTACACTCTGTTACCTATGTCAACAAATCAATCTGCCGCCTGTGACTCGGCTCGCTCAGTAGTTGATAGCTCACCGGTCATGAAGCAGATACGAGTGGTTCCGTCACGTTTAGGTTTCCAACTGCTTTATTTTGAAGATTTTCGATATACCAAACATAAAATGTACAAGTGCGGCAACATTTTTTGGAGGTGTTCCTTCATTTGCGACGGGATACGGAGTTGCTGCTGTACGGTGACCACCGACCCATCCATTTCATCCGCTGTTGGCATATGGGAAATCGACATTGCCATGAACGCGTTGATGAGGAACAATTCATATAGTAACTATATTAATAATATTCTGAAGGGATATTATTGGTAAAACGTTGTGAAGGTATGAGCGGGGTAGATTTTGTCAAAAGAGTGGAAGAACGGGCAAAAACTTATTCGCACTGATTCGCAACAGGTACACATATACATCAATAACGTTAACAGGCACTACTTGACTGTTATTTCAACTGTTATTTTTCCCTTTCACCCTCAGATGGCAGAATGTAGCATTATTTTTCAAGAAATAGGTGACAGAATGCAGCGTTTGAACTTGGGATTAACGGATTATAGGTGGCAGAATGAATATTGCCCCCGACCGGCAAACTTTGGGCTGAGTGCAGCCCCCCCCCCCCCCCCCCCAACCACTTTTTTGCTCACTGTCCCCTAGTACCCTTGCCATTATTGACGCCCATTTCGGTTTATTGCCACTGTACCTGCTATAATTTGACGTGTACTTTATATCAAGACAATTAAATGGCACTATCAATGATCAAAGATAATTTGTGAAAAAAGAATAGGACCATAATTCGTGTTTTGTGGGCCAAAATTGATGGAAACCATAAAAAATAGCTGAGTATTTCAATTATTTCACACGAAAGAAACAATAAATGAACAGCCAACATTTCATGTCATATTGAATAGAATAATAAACCCATGTAACAAGGACTTTGCAGCGTTGTATCCATGAAAAGCCCATCCCTATGTTAGAGCCGAAGACTGGAAACAGCAAGAACCTTGAAATTGGCAGTATTTTAACTCTTCAACTGGAGCTCCCGATTTGCTATTCAATGCTATTTATTATTTGGTTTATTATTTTCAATAATGATCCTTTCGATTGTTCCAAAATCTAATCGATGTCTAGCCATACCTACCTTCTAATTTTGAGCAAATCCAGGAAAAACGAACGGTGTCTCCTCCCCACTACTAATTTTGTATGTACTTGTATTGCTGTTGCAAGTTCGACTTTCATTTATTGTTACCTACTTACCAAATACCTATGTACTTAATTTTTATCAGATATTAAATTATATTTCTTGTTGCTTTGGTTCCTATTTAAAATATTCTTTTCCACGTGGGTCATGGTCCCCCCCCCCCCCCCCCCCCCCCAAGAAATCATTTCTGGATCCACCCCTGGGCCGTTATTTTGTAATATTCTGGATTGTTGTAATTTTCGCTTTGTATTTTCAAGGGATTTTTATGTGAGTACTACGGCAGACGAATGGGTTTTTTCAGTTTTTTATTTATTTGTAGGTTCTACGTGTACCTACCTTAAAACGTAACCATCAAATTACTGTAGAGGAGGGTTGCAATAATTGTCTTCCCATCTTTGGGCTTAGAACCCAATCCGAAGGTTCATTATTGAAAATAATAAACCAAAATTATCATCGTTGCCGAGTTAAGCATCTTCGAAAACCCCAACATAGTGAAAAATGGACCGATTACCTTTTATCATTTTTTCCCAGACCATTGTAATATTCTGCAGAACTTACTGGTCACTTAGCTAGTCTCAGTCAAATTCAAGACTATCATGAGGAGCTGATGTGCTGCGTTTCTCCAGCATCGGGAAACCACGCGGCAACCTTTTTTTTACATTCACACCAGCTGTATTTTTGGAACTTTACTACCGGACGTTCTGAAAATAGGGTATCGTTAAGAAGCTTCACATCATCGTTTGCTTGACAAGGTGATATTATGGGGAAGACTGCTCATAAAGTCGATGAAATATCTCTCTACTTAGGTACTAAGCTCTGTAATTCGAGATGAAGGTTTTGGGCTGTAGGAGGAGTATCATGGTAAGGACGAGTTCCCGGTTAACGCGTTAGAGGTGTGTATGGGTAGGGTCAGTCGAGGTAATTATGCTGAATTTGACGTGTTTCAAGTACTGACGGGTTTTAGCATCCTGCGATTCATGCAACAACAAAATCATAAATCGACTATATAAAGCTGACACTCACTCCTATAATTGTTCAATATAATATTAAATTGGTTATAGATGCTTTGGATTGCAATTCGACATCTCGAAGTGTTGGTTCATAATTTATTACTCCTGATGTTATGGCGTAATTATAAACAACTAACTACCTTGTGATGGGATAGTATGATGAACAAATCAATATAAATATAAATGTATGCTATCCCAGCGTCTACCCGGTATAATAATTGACATCTATGCAAATCTATCATAATTATGCGCCCATATAACAACAACAACAACTAAGTACCCCAAAAAAGTATATTTTCTACAAAAAATCTCATAGGTAATGTGAACTGCTCTTTCCTATTATAAATGTACAACTTTTACACCATTGAAAGGCCTGCAATGTGCGATAAAACAAAACAAACTATGATACTGGTAATTATCTACCCCGCAGTGGCGGATTGTTGAATGTGGGGGGGAGTATCGGAAATAGAAAACGTAAGATTTGACTTTACAAAGCTGAATGTAAATTTAACAAATCACTACATGTTACAGGTAACGTTAGGTAATATAAATTGATAAAACACATTTATTATTATTGGCAACGAGTTAGCGAATTTTCCAAGAAAGTGTTTGAAATCGCTTTAGAGGCAAATCCTTTCCAGAGCATCCTGATTTCATCCCTAGATTTTAACAAAAATTTATATGTATATTATGTACGTTCATTTATTTATGTCACACTCCACACGATATCTGAACTTAGGTACATGATGCAAATTCCAAAATTCGCCAAATTGTTCTTATTGCCAAACAAAAGGATGAGTCGAAGATAAGCCATTTCAAAAAATTCTAAAGGGGTCTAATTTGAGTTTTGAGGGGTCAAAAATGGGTAAAAACGGCTTAAATCGCAAACAGTTTACATAAAATCACTGAAAAGGGTATGGAAGAGTGAGTAAACACAGAAAAATACCATTTCAGTTGTTTTTCTAAGAGAATAGGCCAAATTTTGATTTTTGGTGGTCAAAGGTGGTATTAAGGGCTAAAATCAATATTAATTCACTTGACGTTGTGTGGGGTGGTGATTCACGATGGAGGGACTATTTCGATGATGAAAATATTTTTCACAAAAAAGAGTGGGTCAAATTTGGCTTTATAAGGGAAAAATAGGTAAAAATGGGTCAACGTTGAGGTGCCCACAGTTCGCTCGCCTTCACCGGGTCGTCATCTCTAATTTGGTTGGCGACAAATAATATCCTGCTAATTTTGGCCGTCATTTTTCATTTCCTTGAGGTTTGTTCTCAGTTTTAAGATTGTTGTTACGACGAAAAACCGACTGGGGAAGTGCTGACATATCCCCCTCTCTACCCCCGCTCAAATCCAAAATACATGGACACTGATTTCAAGAACAACATCTGGAGTAAACTAAATTGGAGAGGAATGCCATCAACTGATTTAAGAAATAAGTGTATTGTGGTGATTGGAAAATGGAGGCTTGGCCTGGATAGGTGAGGTGGAGATGTGAATCTTGAGGTTTCAGATAGCTAGCGTTTGAAAGGTTACACCTATGACGAAGCCATGGAGGTTACCACCACTAGAAACGCTCAACACCGGACCGGTTCCACCATTCTGAGTTCTTGTAGGCGAGAGGTTTGAGGAGGAATGTAAGGATAGAGAGAAGTCATAGACTTGAGGTTTGTGCGTAGAATGGCGAGCTGGGTGAGAAGAGTGGTTTTTATAGGAGCTCTTCTACCCTCCCCCGGTCCTCTGACGGTCGGTCGTTGCAGGAGCCATTGGGGGATCGATGGAGGGATAGGACTACCTATGCCTCTTGTGTCACGTAGGCCCACCATTCACTTGGTTCATTTAGGACAATCTAAGTATGTACATTTGAGTTGTATTCTAGAGGGGTACCACGACATGTATATTTTTATACTAGAGGTTACATTATTATTTGCTCAGTCCTCACGTCCCAAACGACTCATGCTTGGCACTGTTCTTCGACATGACGGATGAAACTCGGTCCAGTGTGAGCAGGAGTCATGGACCGTCACCGACGGAATTCGGCCGCTGGAATCTCGTGGCGGTGACGGGCTGGTCTCGTGACGGTCTAGTGTAAAGCGATCTTTTATTAGGGAAGTCCGAGAATCTTCTACACAACACATCCCACCCCCATCCAACCCACCTCCCCTACTTGCTCGGAGAATAATATTATTCACAATGGCCATGACTTGCTCGTCTGTAATCAAATACCTACACGTAATATTAATTAACCTAATATAATTTAATTTATTCTGTTTATTCATGTTTGATTTACCGTTTAATCTCGTATTGATTTATTAGTTTATAATTTATTTGTGATTGTAACCGTTCTTGAAAATTTAATTTTGTGATAAAATTTTCGAGCCAATGGGTTAAGAGCCCCATATCCCCCCCCCCCCCCCCACCGTGGGTACGTCACTGCTACCCCGTATAAAAAAGAATGTGGGGTGATTATAAACGACGTTCTGAAGGTCATAGGGAAAACGATGGAACAAAAACTTATTAAAATCACTTAGGGAAAGCTAGCTGAACAACTGATGATTTTCCAGTAGAAAAACTAAATTTTCATGGATACAGTAAATTTGTTTTTCCGTTTCAACTTTCAACAGATAAGGAATGAGGAGTACCCATGACTTCTGTTTATATATTTTTAAATGAAAGTAAGTTCCATTCTATGAATTTTGAGACCAACCTCACTTTTCTACGACGAACAGGCACCTAGTTCTTTTGGTTTATTATTTTCAGTTATGAACCTTTGGAATCGACCATGAAAAAAAAACCCCCTCCCGCAAAATTTAATGGTTTTTAAAGGTATTTTTCAAGCTATGTAGAATCCGAAAATACAATACAAAAAGATCTGTCTGTCCGCCGTACGCCGTACTTCGCAACCGCAATTAATGAAATTTGGTTTGTAGGTCTCGTTTGGGGTCTAGCTGGTCAGCGAAGCTCGGCGTTACTGTCAGTCATCTCTAAGCGGTGAAAATATGGGCTGACATTTTCAGAACGTCGTAGCTCGAAAACTTTCAATACGAGGGTGTGGTTTTTTTACGTTTTTAAATTGATCTTGAACTGAAGAATTTTTTGAGACCGCCCGGAGCATTGTACGACCAGCCGTTCGTTTGCACCTAAAACCTTCGCCAACATGATCATGAATCAAACGGTATAAATCCGGCCAAGATATCATCGCTAGGGAGCAACTGATTATAGCCATGGATGGCTGTATGAAGTCGAGTTGGTTGTTCTCGGATATTGTTCCATTTGAAAAATGATGGGCCTTTTGGATTTTGTTGACGGGTGTTTTTGCATCTTCAACAAACGTTGAAGTACTATTGGGTAGATTATTACACAACGGTTTATCATACTACCTACTCAGAAGGGGCATCTATACAGGTAAATTATTACACAACGGTTTATTATTCACCTTATACTTCACGAATAACTACAAATTAATTAATGATTGAATTATTGAATCCCGCGCATTTTTGTGAAACTTTAATTCCCGGGCCGGCTCAGTACTCCATTTGGGGCTGTCCTGGAGGGAGCTCGAGGGTATTGACCACAGAAAACATTGATCTACGCAGAAGGGGCGGGCATCTATACAGGTAAATAATAAACCGTTGTGTATTAATTTGCAGCGTTTTCCTATGAGCTTCCAAAGTTTCGGCAACGAGCGACGTCACACTTGGCGAGGGGGTCCTGACCAGTCGGGAGGGGTGCAATGACGTCACTTGTTGCTTTAAATTTGAAAGCTCATAGAAAAATAACTATTCATCGTAGGAGAGTGCGGATGATCTCACAATTATTCTTAGAATGGAATCTACTTTCATTTGAAAATGGGAAAGTAGTATAAACGGAAGTCATGGGTCTACTCCTCATTAAAAAGTTAAAAAGGGCGGGCAGCTGACTGTAGACAGAAAGAGATTTCAATAGCCAATAACCTTATCGCTAAATATTGAGAAAAACTCAAAATTGGAATCATTTCTGTAAAAATAACAACAAAGATGGACAGGTAAACTTGTACTACTGTCATGGAGGGACCATCTAGGAGGGGGATCTTGCAGACGTCGGCATAATGCCTACCCCGCTAAGCCGTAACCTCACCGAGACCCCACCTTGCCGCGAGCCGTTAGTCACCACCTCTCCCAAACTTCTTAATTATAAATTTAATCAAAAGTCCTCCTTAATTTAAATCACCTCCTCCACCCCCCCCCCCCCCTACCAGCATCCAATTGTGACAGTACCTTCATTGAACTGTTACTTGAATAACTAACTATCCAAAACGTTTGGACAACTAAAAATCTGTGCAAATCTGGAAGTTCATGGTAAAAAATTCCACTTTTATATTTTGTTCTCGTGTACTTACTGGGCGATTTAATGTTTTCATCCAGATTTACGTGGATCATATACAGTATGTTGGGCTATACTTATAAAGCGTAAGACTGGATGTTAGTGATAAAAGAGAGCAAAACCCTCACATATGTAGCTGACGAATACGAATAGGACAAATACCACCTGCGTCGGAATCTCCAGTAACTCGTCAAATGGTTCTCATCGTTCTCTATTAATAGGTTCATATCGACCACTACTTGACCAAAACCTTAGACCAAATTGCTGCTTCACTGAGCAGTACACGCCTTAGGGACGCCGGTGTATACCATTAGGTATGGCCGTACCTACTAGCAAATAAGGGGTAATGTAAAGCCTCCGAGTTTCGAAGTATAGCTTCAGCAATGAAGTACAGTATTACTTATCACCAAAACCATAGGTAATCCTGTTCTGATTTCACGATAAAAAGCTCTGCATGAAATTACGACACACTGCTAAAGAAGATGGGAACGTTAAATTGAGGTAAATCATGTCCCTTCGTGAAAAAGTGATATTGTTCCCTATACTTCCCTCGTGTCAATGACCTGGGCGATCAAGTTACATCTGTCACTGTATACCTTCAAAAGAATGATAGGTGAAAATAGAGAGAGGGAGAGGAAAGTACCATGATTAAAGATAGGAAAATCTGGATGGTATAAGCTTTGTTGATAAAACAAGATAACAAGAAAAGTACCTTGAAGATCTCCTTTCCTTATTCAATACTCTCCTTGCTCAATAAGATATTTTATCCTTTTAATTTTTTTTTTTAACCTGACGGTCTCGTTGATTTATAACCCTGTGATCAATGTAGTTTTGCCTGACTGCGGCGGACCCCATTGGAGGGAAAGCTGGGGAAAATTGACAATGTGCATTAATAGGTATGGGGACAGTGCAAAGCTTCTGAAGTATATGCTACCCTCATTTCTCTAGTTTTCTTCAATCTCACTATAGGATTTTTGGCGCTAAAATAAGGTCTAGATTTACAGGCCAAACAGGATTTTACAGTGAACCTACGATAACGATAAAAGTTAGAAGTTGAGAATCCATAACTATCAATTTTGTTACAGGAATAATACGGAAGCTGAAATGTCATTATATTTCATAATTATTATTATGTTACTATAATTTTCATACTAAGCTAGAAAATTGTATCCCCTAAATATAGCTTTGGCCAAATATAGCTCAAGATGGAACTGGTTTGATTACTCTCTTCTGCTCGGCTCTCATTGAATGAAATATGAACTGCATGCTTTGCAAGTCAAAAATACGATGGTTTACAAACACGGGCTTTTTATAAAAAGATGGTTGCTAGCACGTAATGAAGACAAGGGCTAGCAAACCAGTAGGAAACCCCAATAACCGTACATTCCCATCAGCGTTCTGCAACAAGCGAGGAGGAGCCAATTTCCTGAAATGCCACTTGGGTTGCGGCAGGTAATAAGGGGTTCCCCGGCCTCAGTCACAAGAAGTGGTTGGTATTTTGTAGTCAGAGGGGGCACTCTCGGGGGCGGATAAATATATAGACAGTTCAGTCTCAAAGACCTTCTTTTTTGAGTGAATCCCAGTAGCGGTCCAGTGATTGAAGGTCCCTAAGCTGAGTGACAGGTATTAGGGTGCCATATTCTCAACTGGCCAAGGTCTCTGCTGTGGGGGTAAAATAACAGAAACGAACGTGTATTCAATAAGGCAACGCACTAGAGCTTGATTTTGCTTCCACGCAACCAGTGGGAGAGAAGCCTTATATTCTTTTGGTTTACTCATAATTTAAAAACGAATCAATGGAATTGATCATGAAAAAAGTGGCCAGTACGGCGTACGGCGGACAGACAGACTTTTTATATTGCATTTTCGGATTCTACATACCTTGAAACGTAAACCATCAAATTTTGAGGGGGGTTAGAATTTTTTTTTCATGCTCGATTCCAATGGTTCATTATTGAAAATAAACCAAAGGTGTGATATATTATTATCTTCCCCGTAGCTATTTCATGATTACTGACTCTGATCTTAGGATTAAAAATGGCTATTGAACGCACCAAGTTTCCAATATGAAGCATGCACAGACGAGCATCGTGATTATATTGATATGATCCGGTTGGTTGTATTGATCCGATTTTACAATCGACATCATTAACCGGACTTATTCGCTTTGCAAGGTTTTCACGTTTGCGCTAGCGCGGAGGAATGTGACAGTCCGATTTTGGTCAACATGCTATGGGATACCACAATAACCAACCCACATATTTATGTATACCTACCGTACAAATCTATTATACATTACAAAACTGTAACCGCGATTGTGGAAAAACGGTTGGAAGTAGATTCAAACTGTTTTTGCAGAAAAAGTCGGAGTCCCCTCAGGTATAGCAACCCTTTTCGAGAAAATGAATGATGTTTACTTGGAGGAATATGAGCTGATGATGAACGTAATTTTAACATTGACTTTTTTTTAGCGTTGCGCCGATAAGAAATTTAACAATACACAAACTGACAAGCCCATGGATCGATTACTTTAACCGCTGTTTCATATACACGGTAAAAGTGGTTGGAATCAAACGACTAAGGGAAGCGGTGCGTGTAATGTTTTGTCATCGATTAGCAACTCGGGGAAACTATCAATGTTCTCAATCATGATGACAGACTATTACTACAGTGTGTCGTTGATAATACTTGAACGTTTGTTCAAGTTTCACTACCCATCAACAAACTCCAAAAGAGCCATATCATTTTTCGAATGAAATAATATCACAGAACAACCAACTCGACTTCATACTCCGTGATTATAATCAGGTGATCCCTAGCAATGATTTTATCTCGGGCTAATTCCCGATTGTTAGCGCGTCCCTGGTGACGAGATTTGGGCTAAATGTAAACAATTTCATTCACCCTGCTTTCGAACATGCCTGTCGGTGCAAACATCGGGGCCTTACTGTGAACGAACGGATGGACGTACGATGCTCCGGGTGGTCTTAAAAAACTCGTAAGTTCAAGAACTATTAAAAAGATTCACGAAAAAAAGGTATAGGCGTTCTAGAACAGTAACGCCGGGCTTCGAGGACCAACTAGACACCGAACGGAACCTACAACCCGAAATTCATCAATTTTGTTTCATGGTAACTAAGAAAAGTGGTCAGTACGGCGTACGGCATACGGCGGTCAGACAGGCATTATGGTTTATTATTTTCAATAATGAACCATTGGAATCGAGCATGAAAAAAAAAACTAACCCCCCCCCCCTCAAAATTTTATGGTTTACGTTTCAAAGTATGTAGAATCCGAAAATGCAATAAAAATATTTCTGTCTGTCCGCCGTACTTCGTACGCCGTACTGACCACTTTTCTTAGTTTCCATGAAAAAAATTCATGAAATTCGGGTTATAGGTTCCGTTTGGGGTCTAGTTGGTCCTCGAAGCCCGGCGTTACTGTCAGTCATCTGAAGGGGTTCAAAATAGGGGTTGAAATTTTCAGAACGCCATAGCTCGAAAACATTCGATAGAAGGATATGGTTTTTTTTACGTTATTAAATTTGTCTTGAGCTAAACAACGTTTTCAGTTTTTTAGACCACCCGTAGCATTGTACGTCCAGCCACTCGTGTGCACCAAAAAGCTTCGTCAACACGATCGTGAATCAAACGGTATAAATCCGGCCCGGATATCATCGCTAGGGTCTTCACGGATGTACGAACCTTGCGCGCGCGCTCGCTCTGTACACATCTACCCGTATCCAGCTCGCAATTTCAATATAAAATTTGTTGCTATTTCGTGATACACTTGGTGACGTCCTGGCTTTTGCATTGATCGGCACTCCGGACCTGGATTCGGTAAGAGGCAGTTTGTGTTTCGTTGCTGACTTTCGATTAAATCCGTTCAGTTTTACTGAGTCGTCATCATGGCGAGTCCTTACGATACGGAGTTCCATCAGCTGATAGGTGGATTCCTGTGCAAAGGATGCAGCCACGGACAGTGTCCTTCCGATTGCCTTTTCGCTAATACCGAGATTGCGGTGCTCATAGTCTCCAGCAGTGGGAACAAAAGTGTAGAGAAACGACAGACGGCAGGAGAACTAGGGCCTTCTTCCCAACGATTAGCGATCGGCTCCGGATTGACCTTCCCTTCTCTTGGCGGTTAACTCTGTTGTTAACTGGACATGGAAGGGTTCGCGAGTTTCTCCACCGATTTAACCTCAGCGAGGACGCCTCGTGTACATGCTCGGCGGAGGTGCAGGACTGGGAGCACCTCCTGTTTCGTTGTGAACATTTCGGGCAGCAGCGTGCTCTTGAAAGGCGATGCATTCTACAGAGTGGTACCTATGTGGGCGACGCCCATGAAGGATCTTATTTTAGAACATTTGCAAGACATCACAATATTTTTAAACTCCATGGATCTGGAGTTACTGTAAAGTGATTAGGTTCCATGTTGTCTAACTAATTATATCGTCAAGAATCGAGTGAAGGACAAGAGTGCATCTGATAACAATAATAATAAATAATGATGTTGATGTATTACGCTATAATGCTATTTGTCGTGAGTCCCTCCAGGAACCACTCCGTCTTACATTAAGTTCTCGCCAAATATTGACCCGCAAACATTAGTTGTTACGAATAAACGGTACGAGTGGGGACACAAGTCGCAGGACCCGAGTACACAACCTGGGGACCCCTCCATCAACCCCTAACAGGGGGTTGGAGGGAGAAGGCCTCCCTGGCTATAAAAACTCGAATCCTGCGCCTTTTTAACCATTCGACGCTTCCTCTAGCCGCTGGCTACTCTCTCTCTTCCTACCCTGCTCGCTCTCCTACAACCTAAAAGATCCTAGATGACGGTGGTGGTCAGCCCATAACCGCCTAGGCAAATTCTCCTCAAAAGATTCCAGATGACGGTGGTGATTGCTCATAACCGCCTGGACACAACCTAAAAGATCCTAGATGTCGGTGGTGACTCGCTCATAACCGCCTAGGCAAAACCTCATCCAAAAAGATCTCAGATGTCGGTGGTGACTCGCTCATAACCGCCTGGGCAATTCCCTCACACCACCGTGATGAATATAAGCCAATTTTAAATTCATCACACTATTGATTTTGTACAAAATGTATTGTTGAAACAGCAACGCCTGTAATCTCTAGGGGAGCAGGCTCGAATAAATTCCCTCGTGCTAGGGTGTACTAGTGCGAGGAAAATGTTTAAAAAAAATATATATATTATATATGAATGTATACAAATAGATGGCGTGTGCTGCACATTATTCGAGGGGTTTCGCCGAGAACGAGAGGAAACCCAAACTGCTGGAATGGGCTCCGAAGTATTTTCCGTTCACAAACGTAATTCTCACCTCCTGAAAGACGGAAAGGCCCTCGTTAATTTTATCAAAGGCCTATTATAGAGGAAATAGGTAGGTACCGCTCCAATGTGCCCGAGCGATTCTGCTTCAACGCTTCTCCAAATTAGGTAGGTACGGCTTTCTGTCAGATACCCTCCTATGATGAAGGGTAGTGGAGGCGGTTGACATGGAAGACCTATTTAGACGTGTGAGCCTTCAGCATCCACCTACAGGTGGTGTCACCGGTATTTCGCTGGTTCAGACAGGTTGTTAGCCAAGACCTATTAATCCCGTCCGAATCTGATACATAGTAATTTACGATTAATATTTGATGGGTTTACACTAATATCAAATTGAAAAGCGCTAAAATACTAAGGATCTATAGGATTTCCTGTATAAAACTCATGTAGCTTGCTTGATTATTTTCACGAATGAACCTTTGGAATCATGAATGCAAAAAAAAAAAAAATTAAAAAACTACCACCACATTTGATAGTTTCCTTTCAAGGTACGTGGAATCCGAAAAATGAATTGAAAAAATGCATGTCCACCCGCCGTCCACCATACATCGTACTTTTCTTAGTTACCATGAACAAAAATTGATGAATTTTGGTTGGTAGGTTTGTACGGACAGACTTATTTTTATTTCATCTTCGGATTCTGCATAAGTCATCAAATTTTCAGGTAGAGTTTTAAAAAAAGCTGCGTGCTTCCGCCGTGCGCCATACACCATGAGTGTGACTGAAACGGTAAGTACGTGATGTACATATATCTGACAAGACTCCTCCAACCTCCATGAGGAGCGCTAGTGTTTCATCAGTAATTTATTCGGTCTTATACTGCTTCAACCACACAGCTGTCACCGCTCTTACTACTAACAACTCACTTGTTTTGTAAGTTACACACACAGGTTATTAGGTTTTGTAGGATTATAGATATTATTTACGAAATATCACGTAGACAACTACTATTCTGTGCTTATTTGCAATATAAAATTTCAGTAGTTACCGTTGCAATAGTTTTAACCTGACCCTTCAGGTTTTTGCGATGGGACCCCCCGCCGAAAAGCGACAGGAAAAGGTGAGACCAAATAGTGAGACAAAAGTAGCGCGTATTTTAACAATGATTTTCACTTACAACCGAGTAGTTGCTAGGGAAATGAAACTTCTTTCATTTTCATCGGACAAAAATCGTTTTCCATTCGTTGGAAAGCTCTTGATTTATCACGAATGTATTTCGTATTTGTTCTTGGTATTTATATCCTAGTTTCATAATATAACTATATAAATGAATGTTGTAAATGGATAGTAAACAATGACGCTTGTTTGGTTGTCACTTGGTTGTAGTAAACTACGCGGCTAAAGCATGTTTTTTTTAACCTGACCTACCTAATTATACAAAGCGGTTTACTCGATCAATATAACGATAGCAATAGTAGTTGGGTACCTACATAATAATCCGTATTTATAAAGTGATACATTATATTTTTACTGAAAAACAAAAAAGGTGGAGTCTAGTATGAGCCGCGCGTGAAGTAAGGTAAGAAACAGCCGATCTTATATAATACAGCGAGGGGGACAAAAACCTGAAGGGTCAGGTACACCACATTTACGCGGAAGTCATCCGGGGGTGCAGGGGGCGAAGCCCCCGCCGAGGCGCGCAGCGCCGAGTTTTCTCTAATTTTTACCTACCAAATTTAAATTTCTTCTAATCGTAGTAAATTTATATCAGTTATTATCAGTTTAAATTTCAAGTGGTATTTTGTAAATATTTGTAATCAATCAGTTTAGTAGGATTGTTATGATGATGCCTAACCAACAAAACGAGTGAGTGGCTAGTGGTGAGAGTGGTGCAATGGTGTGTTGTTGATAAGCAGTATAAGCACCGATAGACTACTGATAAAACACTAGCGCTCCCCATGGAGGCTGGAGGAGTGACGCGGTCTCGACATTAAATTTAATTTGATTTAAAAAAGTTAAAAATTTAAAATTTTAATCACGCATGGCTGTATGAAATCGAGTTCGTTGTTCCGTGACAATAATTTCATTTGTAGAATATGGTGGTTATTTTGGATTTTGTTAATAGGCAGGTAGGTACCTTTGTAACTTGAACAAACGTTATGCTTCTTGAATAACAACCCACCGCATATTTATGAAACGTTAATTGCCCGGCTGGCTCCAGCATAGGTAGGTACTCGATTAAGAGCTTTTTTGAGGGGAGCACGAGGGTATATTGACACAGAAACAATGATCAAAGCAGAACAGGTAAATAATAAACCGTTGTGTAATAATTTAATTTAATTTAATAATTTATTTTATAAATTTTGCGGTTTTCATTAAGCATATGCTGGGAATTTGCCTCAGTATGACGTTAACCAATATCATAATGGCTTATCTGTGTTTTGTTAGCTGCAGTCGGCGTTTCCCTCGTATTTCCATCACTGCATCGACAACCTGCTTCCTGTACTTGTCGAAGTCGTTGATTTCCATTCGGCACTGTTCGGCTGCTTGCTGATATGAATGCCTCTCCAACGGTAAGATCGCCTTCTTTGTCCATGGGAATTTCGTCGGTGATAACAAGCCCACCAAGGATCACTGTACTCACATGTTGCGGCGGCTTGCGTCAGGAGTGTGATAAACCCAAAATCGGCTGTCGTGGCTTAATTGTAATCTTCTGTCTCCTCTGTCGCAATGAGACAATATGTCAAGTTTCGGAAACTTGATTTCCATTGCTGACCGAGGTTCTCAGCATCAAAACTTAACGTGGGTGGTGGTTTTACATCACCCATGTCAAAAAATGCCACAGAAATGTTCCGTGTAATACATTTAACAATTCCTACTATTAGGTATGTTAGGTAGGTAAATCGCTCATATACAGGCGGTTATCATTATTACCAACGTTACAGGAATCACAATTTTAATTAACAGAATATTAATTAGTAATGAAGTTACTACCTAATTCAGGACGTAATTAAATAACCTTCTTAATCACGTCAGCGGTCGAATGGACTATGGATACTGTTGCAGTCACATATGTACCAAAAGAAATACTCAGGCAGGTAAGTAGCTACATACCTACCCTTTGATGAACGAAACTAACTCTTCGAAGGTCATTAAATAAAAATCGTGGATACTCATGTAGGTAAGCAGCTACCTACCCTGTGATGAATGAAACTAACTCCTCGAAGGTCGTTAAATAAAAATCGTGGACAAGTGCAAATGTTGCTCGTCAGTTTGAGAATACCTCTTTCTTTCGATGGGAAATGAAAAAAGAAGGAAAAATGAGATTTAAAAAAAACACAGAAAGCTCAGACAGAAATCGTGATTTGTGTGAAGTCAACTTTTTTGCAACGGGGACTGGCCCCACTCCCAGTTGGCCCACTGCCTCCGACCATAATGCCGTTAAACGCACCAACCTGTAGATATCAAATCGGAGTTATTTACGGTTGAATAATGCTGCTTATATTTAAAATGGATCGTCTTCAAATAGAACCCTCAAAACAGGAATAGGATCCGTCTCATTTGCGGGGATACAACTTTTCTTTTCTTCTACAAGGTTCTTCGGTTGTTCGGCCTTGTGTTTAAAAAGAGTTCAAGCTGCTATTCTACTACCTGCCTTATTGTAAATGACGATATCTTGCGTTCGTTTATTTTTGTGACACTTTCCGTTCGGAATCGTAGGAATTCGTTTATTTCCAAAAATAAACGAACCTGAAATTAAGCAGTTATTGAATTTACTAAGATTTAACATTAACGAGCTGACAATTGTGCAACTAGATCAGTTAGAATTTAAAACTCAAGCCTAAAAGCCAATTCCCAACTCGAATTCGTTAGGAGCAGGACATGATCTGTTATAGAGATGATAGTTTATGATGGCGGTGGATGGTGGCGACATTCAGTACACAACCGATCCCTACTTCTTTATCCATGTATTCTTCAACGTCACTAGTAGGTACTACAAACTTTGATGGACCAAACTGCGTGGTATAGTCGAAAACAGGGGAAAACGGGTCATAATGATCCAAAACAGCGAGTTAGCATTCCTTATTGTTGTATGGAGCGTTAATCACACGCTGTAATTCCACGTTCCCTCGATGGCGCGCGAGTGTCGTCCTCATCAGTCAGATCTTACTCCTGCTACCTACTTAAAAAATGATCCTCTTCTACTCCTCTCTTCCACACCACCTACCGTCCTGATTCATTCCAATTTGTACAGCTGTCGAGTAAAAACCATATAACCTTAAAAGTGTTATTTTAAAACATCAGTGTTCGCATTAAACGTTTCTCACCCATGTTATATATAAAAGTGTTATATATCGTTAAACATCAGTGTTCGCATTAAACATTTCTCACCCATTATAACACTTATAAATATATTACACCTAGTGAAAGAAAGGGCTCCTTGAAGCAGTCCCGGGAAAGAGCTTATGTCGAACCTTCCCTACCCTTTCACATTTCTAAACTTTTCTGTGAACCACAGCGCGTTTTCTGTGTTTTACAGTCTGTACTAGTACCCCTTGTAATATGCCGCTCAAAATTGTACATTTAAGATTGTATCCATTAAAGCCAAGGAGGAGGCGAGCTGCCTGATGCAGAGGATTCGGACAGGTAGCTCTCCCTCCATCGATCCCCCAACGGCTTTCAACCACCGTTGGAGGACTGGGGGAGGGTAGAGGCGACTTTATAAGGTGCCCTCCTTGCCCAGCTCTTCGTTCTACAGATTTCACTCGAACTCGACGCCTTCTCTTCCTCATCTTACCCTTCTCCTCAACCTCTCTCATTAAACATCCCAGTGTGGTGATAACCTTTCTGGGCATATCCTCTAGTATCCAATGTGGTGGTAACCTTTCTGGCCTAGCGAACATAGTGGTAACCTTTCTGGATAGTAGCTACCTCCCACCCGAGTTCTCCATCTCACTCTCACCTCTCCAAACCTCATCTACCTCAATATCGCCATCACCACACAGTCTCTTCTTGTACTGTAAAGGTTTTGGTTCAGAACCCAACGACCTCTAGGGAACATTGAGCTACAGAATTCAATATCCCTAAAGCAGGTTACACCAGAAAAATATCCATCTCTGTCCAAAAGTACAGAGATTTTTTTTTTTTTTTTTTTTTTTTTATTTACGTTGTACATACAAGAACACAAATTTATACAATAAGGAAACTCCTTTCAGCAGAAATAAACAACATTATTGCAAGGCAATAGGCAAATGCCCGTAGCGCCCCGCAAGAGCAGTGCCAAGCAATTTACAATTGCTACACGATTTTTGTGTTAATTAAAACAAAAAATAAGTAAACTATACTTCTTGAACATACATATAAATTCTACTTCTTACGTGTATACACTGTTAATAACATGTTCAGCTTCTCTAATCCCAAGTCTAATCAACCATTCAAATATTTTTCTCTTATAGGAAGAACGAGTAAAAACTATGGGTGATTTAAGCGAATAATCAACTACCCGATGAATAATATAAATAATGTAATGTGGGCTTCTTGTAGTTAACGTGAGAACAGGCTTTGGGTTAGTGACATTACCAAACAGTCTGAAACGCGTCATGTAGTCATGCTGGTGAACATTTTCAACTATACTTGGGTTCCCATGATACATGAGCAGGAGGGCCTTGATGAACAGTTGTCGTGGGGTAAGCACCCTAAACTCATCATAAAGTTTTATGCTAGAGTACAGACGAGGCCTCTTCATAATAGTTTTCAAAATTGACCTCTGCATAACATTTATTCTATCCATATAGCTCGGGAAAGTACCCCCCCATACCACTATCCCGTACTGTATAATCGACTGCACAAGAGCCAAGTAGAGTACACGGAGCTTATCACGCCTAAAAACATTCCTAACATTGTAAAAAACATAAAGAAATTGCCTTAGCTTTTTTTGGAGGACGTCAATATGCTTTTTCCACGTCAACCCCGCGTCCACAGTTACACCTAGGTAACGGTACTGATCTACTGCCTCAAGCGGAACACACGTGCAGTTTAATGGATTGACGCAATTGTGGACAACCAAAACAGGGGCTTTATCATCTGTGACCTCATTTTTATTCCCAATGAGCATATATTTAGTCTTTTTGGTATTTAAGGTTAGTAAACTATAGGAGAACCAACTACCAAGCGCATTTAGTGCCTTTTGGGCTTCAGAAAATACCACATCCCATGTATCCCCGGAAACCAACACCGACGTATCATCAGCAAATAGATAGGTTTTATAATTCGGTAGGTTAAGAGGCAGAGCGTTAATATAAATCAAAAATAAACAGGCACTAAGAGTTCCCCCCTGAATTACACCGTAATCGATACACATGGGTTCGCTTGAATATTCACCTATTGTTACAATCTGCTTCCTAGACGAGAGGTAACTAGCGAACCACCTGAGAGCATCGCCCTTAATTCCAATCTTTTCCATACGTTCCATAAGGGTTGATCTGTCAATAGTATCAAAGCACTTTGAGAGATCACAAAAAAGCAAAATACCCTTCTTTTTATCATCTCTTAGCCTATAAAGGTCGCCAGATAATTCAAACATAGCCTGATCAACACCTCTGCCAGCCCTGAACCCAAATTGCTCATTACAAAGAAGCCCATTCGACTCGAGATAGCTGGTAAGATTCAACTTAATCCATTTTTCCAATATTTTCCCTACACAGCTCAACATAGATATTGGGCGAAAATTTCCAGGATCCGTTTTGTCCCCCTCCTTGTACAATGGACAGACCTTAGCTAATTTAAAACAATCAGGAAAAACACAAGTTCTAATACTCAGATTAAATAAGTACAGCAGCGGCATTTTAAGATCATCAATATACCTTTTTATTATGTGAAGCTGAATTCCATCAACCCCCGGTGCCGATCTGCCCTTCATATATATATAGATATAGATTTGAGTCATCGCAAGCAGTTCTTCGGAGAGGAAGCCAAAATGAAAAGATTCCCCTCAATGAACAAACAAAAGATGAATTTAAATACCTCAACACTTTTCTAGGTGGGTACGATCTTCATAAATTCCCATTAAGAATGTTTTTAATTTTTAGGCTTCTAGGATCATGTGGATGTTACTAACATAGTTTAAAGCTCTGTGTTAAACTAGCTACCTCCATTTTTTTTACGAGTTTTTATGATATTCATTGCATATTAAAGCTATTTTGGAGCTAACAATTTTGTTCATTGTTTATTTGGCCACGATGCACTGTTACATCGTGTACTCGGTGTACTGATTTTTTATATATACATAGCTGTGGGTAACTATTACTATTATTTTTGAAGGTAGACTATGGATTTTGTATTTTTTGCATTCAAATTCGTTTTTCTTGAAACTATAAAAATTCCAGATAGCAAGTTTTCCCCCTGTAGCCTCGCTCTAGCCAATATCAATAATGTTGGCGCAGGGGTTGGAGTTCCCGTTTTGTAGTTTTGAGATCCTGTGTTAATGTGTGTATTCAGTATCTGTGAATTTAGCACCCCCAAACCAAGCCTAGTACAGGAGGATGAATGTGATCCAATTGTGGAACAGTGTGAGAATGTGCCACAAGAGAGCATTCGCTCTAGGGAAGTTGGTTTGGTCGACCCCCTCCCGCTCGCCACTGCCCATTATTATTACGGAAGATTTTGACTGTACTCGTCAGTTATAGAGTGTCCGCTATTCGGAAGGCTTACTCGCGATAAATGAAACGGAGCAAAGATCGCAAACAAAAATGTCAGTGTGGTGTCCAATTGTATGAGATTACTGTTTTCTATATGCTTTAAGTTGCCCGTTAAAGTTGGGAAGGAGTCAGCCTAATACTTTTTGTTTGCTATTACCTACCTACTAATTGTTCACCAGCTATACCTACTATATTTTTATATAATATATAAAAATATAGTAAAAT
The DNA here is from genome assembly GCA_954871275.1 of Leptopterna dolabrata. NCBI lineage: Eukaryota > Metazoa > Arthropoda > Insecta > Hemiptera > Miridae > Leptopterna > Leptopterna dolabrata. The sequence continues at coordinate 29,131,333 of OX940976.1, forward strand.
ACTATATTTTACTATATTTTACTACAGGAAAATAATAAACTGTACAGGAAACTAACAAACCGTTTTGTAATAATTTGCAGAGTTTTTAAATGAATATATTATATTCATTTAAAAACTCTGCAAATTATTACAAAACGGTTTGTTAGTTTCCTGTACAGTTTATTATTTTCCTGTAGTCAATACTTATCCTCGCGCTTCCCCGACTAAAGCCCTGAATCGAGTAGTGGAGCCGGCCAGGCAGTGAGGAGTACCCATGACTCCTGTTTATATTTTTTAATGAAAGCAGGTTCGATTCTAAGAATTTTGATACCAACCGAACTCTCCTACGATGAATAGTTCTTTTTCTATAAGCTTTAAAATTTTCGGCAACAAGTGACAACACGCTGGGGGGCCCTGTCAGGATGGGTGTAATGACGACATAGAAAAAGAACTATTCATAGTGGGGGAGTGCGGTTGGACTCGAATTTCTTAGAATGAAACCTACTTTCATTTAACCCGAGATACCTACCCTCGTCCTTCTCCCAGGAAAGTCGTAAATCGAGTACTGGAGCCAGCCGGGCAATAATACAGTTTCATAAATATGCGGTGGACCTACACACCAAAGTTCATTAATTTTGGTTCATGGTAACAAAGGAAAGTGTGAAGTACGGCGTGCGGCGGACGGACAGAAATTTTTTTATTCCATTTTCGGATTTAAAGTACCTTGAAACGTAAACCATCAAATTTTGAGGGTGGAGGGGGTTTATTTTTTTTATTTTTTTTTAATGCTCGATTCCAAAGGTTTGCTATTGAAAATCGAAACAACACACAATGTTAACGACTGTAGTGAGTTTGTATACATAATGTTTCCGTAAAGTATTGATATATTTATAATTACCTACACGATACCTTAGGTAGATGAGGTGGGTCAGTTGATTTTGGCCTCCCTTGCTTTCGAATGAAAATCAGACTCAACAGGTAGAAATAGTTCTTTTCGGATCGAACCAACGAAAAATTCTTCTTTTATTGAAAGAGAAGAGTACGCCGACTGAATACGTTATCAGATTACGGACCGAGGGCGGATCCAATATCTGATTTAGATCCCTTGCCGGTTTGTATTGTCTGTAGATTCATTTCGTCACCGTTAATCTCGTCATCCCTTTTGTGAACTTAGCTGACTTCTCCTTGAAACCCTCCCAGGGAATTGGGTCAGAGGGATAGTCGCAGTCAATGGCTCAGGGAGATACTACTGGCTTAGAGTAGGAAGTAATAGATACTGCAGGCAAAAGGCTGAATGTTAGTTCTACTGTTAAAGATATTTCAAGGAATCTGTAGTTATCCTGGATTCTGGATGATTTGAGATAGACGATAATAGGACCGAATTGGGAAAATATGCTTCCTTCATATGTTGAGAGACTTTCGAACTTCGAGATTTCAAAAAAGAGGTGGGGAAAAGGTCGCTGCTGATGCCGTTGTACGGATATGGTTCCTGATGGGCTGGCCGGTGGCAGCAGATGGGAGATTGCCAGTCGACGCGTTATAGCCGGGTGACGTAAGCAAGCGGATTCTTAGAATCGTCTTCTTCTTTACCGTGTTTTTCTTCATCCATAAAGCAACTTTTCCCTCAACTTTTCAACTTTTCCAAATGCGTAGAGGAAGATGATTATAAAATCAGTACCAAAAGTGTTCTTTGTGGATACATGTACAATTAATTACCCATTGGCCCAATAAACAAAGATTTAATTATTTGAGATAACAGAGATATATCAACAAAGCATGAACAATTCCATTGAATCCAGCATTGCGATTCCTACGGAAGCATTACTGTGCAGAATTATTTGAAACAATTTCTCACCTCTCGTACCCGAAGGAAGCGGGTGTGTTGGTGCGTTTGACGGCTTAGGGTTTGCGACTTATATTTTCAATTTTTTTATTTTTTGTAATTACCTACCTATGCAGCTAACGTTGATATCCGAATGCTCATGGGATTTATAATTATTATGAATTGAATCAAACGCCAAAAGTTAAATTGGCTCTAGAAAACATAACTGACAATGTGTGAGCTGTAGTTTGTAGGTATACACGATGGAAAATGGGTGAATCGAATTTCAAACTCTGGGAGATTGGACGAAATCCAAAATACTCTGTAGCTCCGGACTACTGTGATATAAGGTATAATAACTTTGATCCGGATAGCCAGACTCGTAGTGAGATGTTCATCTAATGGATTCAGTTAAAACAACCTAAATCTTTTGGCAAACTACCCCACGAGGTTAACGAACGGGGGTGAAGCTGGAATCCACTGTCCTCGCAAGTCACGCGTTTTTGCTCAGCATGGTAGGTAATGTAAATCTGAAGTAACTGGAATGTTGACCAATCATACCGCAAAACTCCACCCACTAAGTAGAAATAAAATATTATTATAAACCTAATTATTAGGTGTCTACGATGACAGCAATGCAGTCGGAAGTAAATACCCAGCCTGAACCGGAATTTTTTGTTCCTCACTTTATAGCAACCGGGTATTGCTTGAGATTTCACCAAGGAAGCGGGAACCAAAGGGGGTTAAACGTGTGATCCAGTATAAATTAAATCGGAGCCATAAAGGCCTATGTCGGCGCAGGCGCAGTCCCCTCCCCCTACTCAGACTGTTGTACCTACCCAGCGGACTGGGTACAAAAAAGCAATCTGCGACTCCTTCTTTTGGTTTTTTTATTTTCAATAATAAACCTTCGGAATCGAGCAAAAAAAATTTTAACCCCCTTCAAAATTTTATGGTTTCCGTTTCAAGGTACGTCGAATCCGAAAATGCAATAAAATAATTCCTCTCTGTCGCCGTACGCCGTACTTCGCACTTTCCTTAGTTACCATGAACCAAAATTGATGAAATTTGATTTGTAGGTCCAGTTTGGGGTCTAGTTAGCCATGTCTAAGGGGTGAAAAATAGAGGTTGAAATTTTCAGAACGCCATAGCTCGAAAACTTTCAATATAGAAGGATATGGTTTTTTCCGTAGCATCCATATCTATCTTTATTTTCGGTCTAAAAAACTTGTTCTTGCGCACACAGGCTCCATTTCAGCCCTAGTTGTGTACCGAAACTTTGCAGCCCTATCGGAATATACGCAATGGTGTTATGATTGAAAAATAGGTGTAAAATATGGTTTTTTTGGTGATTTGGAATAACATGAGCTTGTGAGGAATCCTTTTCCATGTTTTTTAGGGCGAGGAGACCGAATATGAAGTCGATTTTGACCAACGAGCGAAGAATTGAAGTTCTAACAAAGTTTCTGACGTAAATTTGTCATAAAGCTTGGTTTAAAATCGCCGTTCCTTCTCACACAGACTCCATTTGAAGCCTAGTTGTGCACCGAAGCTCAGCAGCCCGATCAGAATATACCCAGGGGTGTTATGAGTGAAAAATGGGTGTAAAAATAGGTAAAGAAAGGTTTTAGAGAACATGAGCTTGATAGGCATCGTTTTCCATGTTTTATTAACTGCAGTTCCCGGGCGGGCTCCAGTACTCGATTTAGGGGTTTCCTGGGGGGGGGGGGGGGAGCTTGAGGGTAGGCATTCACCACAGAAAACAGTGACATACGCAGAAGGGGCACCTATACAGGTAAATAATAAGCCATTCTGTAATAATTTGCAGCGTTCTTACTTCCTCGCTACAGAAGGCGTTTTAATTATTGAGTATTATGTAATTTTGAGTAACGATTCGTTACCTACACAAGCTATAATAATACGGTCACACAGAACGCGTCGATCTCCTCGGCGACCGGCGATATGTTGGGCATGCCAAACAGGGCAATACCTTTTTGAGCAATCCAGTATTGTTTCAGCTGCGGGCTCCCACCATTTTGGTTTATTATTTCAAATACCTAATGAACCTTTGAAATCGAGCATGAAAAAAAAAAAAAAAAAATTTAACACCCCCTCAAGTTTGATGGTCTCAAGGTATGTAGAATCCAATAATGCAATAAACACGCTGCAAACTATTACACAACGGTTTATTATTTACCTGTATAGATGCCCCTTCTGCGTCGATCACTGTTTTCTGTGGTCAGTACCCTCGAGCTCCCCCCAGGAAAGCCCTAAATGGAGTACTGGAGCCGGCCCGAGAATTAAAGTTTCATACAAACGCGCGGGATTCAATAGTAAAACCATTAATTGTTTGCAGTTATCCATGAAGCATAAGGTAAATAATAAACCGTTTTTTAATGGTTTACCTGTGTAGATGCCCCTTCTGCGTACATAGTCCAATAAAACGTTGTGCAATAATTTGCAGTTGTGTAATAATTTACCGTTGTGTAATAATTTACAATAATACTTCAACATTTTTTCAAGTTGCGAATGTGCCTATAAAAAAAATCCATAAGAGCCATCATTTTTTAACTGGAATAATATCACAAAACAACCAACTTGACTTCATACAGCCTTCCGTCATTATAATCAAGTGCTCCCTTCCAATGATATTGGGGCTGAATGAATACAATTTGATTCACCCTCCTGTTGACGAAGCCAGTCGGTGAAACTTCGGGGCCTTATTCCAAAAGAACGGCTGGACGTACAATGCTCCGGGCGGTTTCAAAAAACTCCAAAGTTCAAGAGCTACTCAGAAACGAAAACAAATTCGAGGGAACGGCGTCCTGGAGATTTCAACCCCCACTTTTCATCCCTTAGAGATGAATGAAAATAACGCCGAGCTTTGCGGACCAAGTAGACCCCAAATGGGAACTATAAACCGCAAATTTCGTCAATTAAGATTCATGGTAACTAAGGAAAGTGTGAAGTACGGCGAACTTCGGACGGAAAGAAATTTTGGTTTATTGGTTTCAATAATGTACTTACCTTTAAAATCGAGCATGAACAAATTTTTTTGAACCCCCACCAAACAGAATTTGATGGTTTCCGTTTCAAGGTATGTAGAATCCGCAAATTCAATTTAAAAAAGTCTGTCTGTCCGCCGTAGGCCGTACTCCATACTTTCCTTAGTGACCATGAACCAAAATTGATGAAATTTGGTTTGTAGGCCCCATTTGGGGTCTAGTTGATCCGCGAAGCTTGCTCTTAATGACAGTCGTCTCTAAGGGGTGAAAAATAGGGGGTTGAAATCTCCAGGAAGCCGTTATCTCGAATTTGTTTACGTTTTTAAGTAGCTCCTGAACTTGGGAGTTTTTTGAGACCGCCCGGAGCATTGTACGTCCATCCTTTCGTTCACAGTAAGGCTCCGAATTTTGCACGACAGGCTTCGTCAGTTATTGAAAATAATAAACCACAACGCTGCAAATTATTATAGAAAGGTTTATTATTTACCTGTATAGATGCCCCTTCTGCTTAGATCACTGTTTTCTATAGTCAATACCCTCGAGCTCCCCCCAGGAAGGTCCTAAACCAAGTACTGGAGCCGGCTCCGGAATTAAAGTTTCCTGCAAATGCGCGGGATTCAATAATTCACTCATTAATTTTTTTTTTTTTTTTGAGTACCAATTTTTTATTAACAAACAAATCTCAGCCATCTTCCATCAAGTAGCAACGCCTGGAAGCCAGAGTAACAGTGGGAAGAATAAATGGAAGGAAGGATCCTGCTAGCTTACCCTAGGTAGGGCAGCTCCATCCTCCATCCCCAACCGGTTCACCCCACGAGGGGGCAAGCCCTTGACAGGCCGCCTAGTCCCTCTGAGACGCAATGACACCGCTCGAATGACGGAGAACTGCGTCTTCACTAGGACCCAACCCAGGATGTGAGATAGTGGTCTTGACCACCTGTCCGCAAGTCTTGTAGCCAGTCTTTCCACGAACATCTCATATTCCCTGTGCAGGACACCCTCGCACGACACAATGAGTGGAGTGAAGGAGCCCCGAAGGTCTTCTGCAGCTCGGTCATATTTTCCATGCTTCTCTCTCGAGGCTCTGTGGGAGACTGCACTCCAATCCAGGGAGCGATAGGACGGGGCGTCAGCGCTTACAACGCGGGTATCAAAAAACGCGGTCCGTTCACTACCCCAAACCCCCTGAATCTTTATGTCAGCCACCAACGCTGACGAGTCATCCGAAGCTTCTCGCAGTACAGGCTCAACGGATACCCCATTCCAAGCAAGCGAGGCAAGACGAGCGCAGTCATCACGGATGTGGTCATGCCCATGCTTGACTAAGCCGCCCTTTTTGCAATTCAGCACGTGGTTGGTGTCCATTGGGCCATTGCAGCCGTCGCAAGTAGCTGGCAAGCCATCAAGGCCGTGACCATATCGGAGAGCCAAGGCATCTCTCAACTGGCTTGCCGAGAGATCAAAGAAATGCGAGGCCAGAGGAACTATATTAAGCCATTGCGACGCTCTCCCCTTGACTACCCTTTCAACTGTGCGTCTTTGGGCTGGTGGCAGTCTAGTCAAGCATTCCTTGCTTGACCTTGAGTCCCTTTCTTGATTTTTCTTGCGAGCCTCCAGCTGAACCTTTTGCGCATGTGTCCTGTGTCCCTGCAGATCGAGGCTGGTTCCTTCACATATAGCTGATGTCAGTTTTTCTGTTGCCGCAACTGATGTGTCCCAGGCCCCCTCAGCAGTCAAGACTGGGTTCCTTATCCCTAATCCCCCAACCCGTGCTGGCAGCTCAAGCAATGGTGCTTCCCCTAATGGCACCTCACGCCCCATGATAGCAGGAGTCAGTTCTCCCCGGATGATTTCCAAAAGTGGCGGGAACTCTTCACAGCATCCTTCAACCACCCTCTGCACGAACCCCCACTCATGTTGCAGTGACTTTGTGAAGGCAGCATGGGCAGCCTGAGGGCTCTTCTTGGCAGCAATGGCGAACTGTCGGACACAATTGACCCACTCCCTCACTTTTTCCTCCACATATTCCCACTGGGCTTGTGGCAAAGAGCCACCAATAACTCCCCCAAGAAAACGATGGGCTTGGGAAATTTTTATGCGCATGTCCCCAAACAGCTGTTGGGCCTCTTGTTCCTTACCGGTTTCACTATAAGGACGCTTTTGGCCGGTTCTGGAAAGTAACCCCATTTAGGCCCTTCATTCCTTAGCTTGTCGAACCAAGCTCTGATTGCATGCAATGACCCCACACAAGCAGAGTCATCAGCATACCAATTCTGATGACAAGTCTGCACCTTCATACTTCGGATCAGTGGAAGCGTCCCTACTGCATACATCAACATCCCGAGCGGGTCGCCTTGAGTCGTCCCCTCTTTACTGAGGATTTGGGAGTTGCTTCCTCGGAATAAAATGAGTGCATACCCTCGGTAGGTGTTAAAAAGGAAACGAGCACATCTGGGCCATAAAATTCGTACATTCCATAGAGCTAGCGGTCTACTCATAGCATTGAATGCGTTGGTGGCGTCCACAAGCAGCTTTGTCGCCTTCTTGAAAAAGTGCAGTCATGGCGTGAATGGCCCCTTCAACCCCTCCGCCTGTTCTTGCACAGAGCTGATCCGCTCCACATTCTTCCTGCAGGTCTGCTACGTTGATCATTGCCATGGTTTTGGCCAAAATCCTTTGAAGAAGTTCCCCTACTCCAATTGGCCGTACTCCTGGGCACTTATCCAGAGCAACGGGCCGCCCTGATGCTACCCATGGGACAATTCCATTTGCGAGGCGTCGAGTGAGCAGGGCCACACTCTCTCTCAGTCGAACACTGTGCTCGCCATACCGCAAGAGCATGTTCCGCCACTGCTCCGCATCAGTACCACTTGGGCCTGCCGATCCCCTTAGACCTCTGGCCACCCTTTCAATATGCTGGCCACTGACGTCGACCTCTATCATTGCGGGGAGGTTGTCGTTGTTGTTATTCATGAAGCATAAGGCAAATAATAAACCGTTGTGCCCCATCTACGTAGATAGTATAACGAACCGTTGAACAATAATTTACCTTTCAGTAATACTTTACCGTTGTGTAATAATTTGCCCATCAATAATACTTCAACGGTTGTTCAAGTTGCAAAAGTACCTACCAACAAGCTCCAGCCCCTTCTACGTAGATGGTATATTGAACCGTTGTGTAATAATTTACCATTGTGTAATAATTTCCCCATCAATAATGCACTAACGTTTTTTCAACAAACTCCAAAACAGCCATCATTTTTCAAATGAAATAATATCACAGAACAATCAACTCGACTTCATACAGCCATCCGTGATTATAATCAGGTGCTCCCTACAAAAATGATTATCTCGGTCCGATTCCCAATTGTTGCCGCGTCCCTAGCGATGATATCTGGGCTGAACTTATACAATTTCATTCACCCTCCTGTTGAAAAAGCCTGTCGGTGCAAACTTCTGGGCCTTACTTTGAACGAAAGGCTGGACGTGGAATGCTCCGGGTGGCTTTAAAAAACTCTCAAGTTCGAGAACTATTTAAAACCGTAAAAAAGTTCTGGATAACGGCGTCCTGTAGATTTCAACCCCTATTTTTCACCCCTTAGAGACGAATGACATTAACGCCGAGCTTCGAGGACCTACTGGACCCCAAATGCGACCTATAAACCGAATTTCGTCAATTTTGTTTCATGGTAACTAAGAAAAGTGCGAAGTACGGCGTACGGCGGACGGACGGCAACTTTTGTTACTGCATTTTCGTATTCTACATGGCTTGAAGCGGAAGCCATCAAATTTTGAGGGGGGTTGAACTTTTTTTTTCATGCTCGATTCCAAAGGTTCATTATTTGAAAATAATAAACCAAAATTTCTGTCTGCCAGCCTTACGCCGTACTTCCTAGTTTTCTTAGTTACCATGAACCGAAATTAATAAATTTGTTTTGTAGGTACCGTTTGGGGTCTAGTTGGTCTGCGAAGATCTGCGTTACTGTCAGTCATCTCTAAGGGCTTCAAAATAGGGGTTGAAATTTTCAGAACGCCGAAGCTCGAAAACTTTCAACAGAAGGGTATGGTTTTTTTTAACGTTTTTAAATTGATCTTGAACTAAAGAATTTTTGAGACCTCCCGGACCATTGCACGACCAGCCGTTCGTTTGCACCGAAAAGCTTCGTCAACATGATAGTGAATCAAACCGTATAATTCTGGCCCAGATATCATCGATAGGGAGCCCCTGATTATAGTGATGGATGGCTGCATGAAGTCGAGTTGGTTCTTCTGTGATATTATTCCATCTGAAAAATGGTGGCTGTTTTGGATTTTGTTGATACGTACTTTTGCAACTTGAACAAACGTTGAGGTATATATTATTGGGTAAATTACTACACAACGGTAAATATTATTACACAACGGTAAATAATTACGCAGCGGTTTATTATTTACCTTATGCTTCATGAATAACTACAAATAATTAATGATTTAATTATTGAATCCCGCGCATTTGTATGAAACCTTAGTTCCCGGCCGGCTCCATTACTCCATTGAGAACTTTCCTGGAGGGAGCTCGAGGGTATTGAATACAGAAAACAGTGATCTACGCAGAAGGGGCATCTATACAGGTAAATAATAAACCGTTGTGTAATAGTTTGCAGCGTTTTTGGGTGGGATGATTTTTATCGTGTTCGTGAGATGTAGGTATAATATTTGTATCCCCGCACTTTTTCGATAAACGTTTCCGTTTCCTCCCTCACTGGGACGCCGGATCGCACTGAGAGCTTGCGAAGGATTTTGTATTTTTGTATAACAGTGTCGCCGGATAGGGCGACCAGGCCTGGGTCGCTCCGACAGAGCTTAGTATGCGTGGCGGGGATGATTCTAAAACTGCGTCATACGCCGTCGTCGGTGGACAGCCATATCGCCGATCGCCGCGACAGATCGCGTTCTGTGTACTCGAGCATAAGGGCCCAGACGACGTAGCACCAGGTCCCGAATTTTGAAAACCATTTTCCGAAGTTGCCGCTGATCGAGGAATCTCCCACCATGATCTTTCAATAATTGTTAAAATATGAAATAATCTGACGATTTCCCCGTTGAGATTTTCACCTATCGGATCATTGCATACTGCGAGTAGATTCCTATCGATGTTTCTTCCAACTCGGAAAATGAAAAATAAACATACAAGTTACCATCTCAAAGAAAATGTTTTTTCAAGTTTCCATTCAAAGCTCGATTTCTAAAGGCTTTGCTCAACCTAGGTAGATATTTGTTTTTCGGAGCTTGGCAGATTTACTGTCTCCTATTTTGGCTGCGTTCATGATAACTGCATAGCCTTGAGTCCCGCCAGTCTTCCCTCTAACGCTTAGTGAGACGGTTCTAGCCTATTACCTTGTCGGATTTATACTTGGATTTTCCCCTTTGTGGGTATCCCATCTGAGTCATCAGTAAGTAGTACGCAAATAGGGCTATATAACTTACTGCAATGTGCACTTGTAGTAAGGCGTTAAAAGTAAGAATATGGTAGGCAGGTATGTAGGAATTTCCTTCCCTGGTTTAGTTCATATACGTACATACCGTGTCCACATGGGTTCTCAAGCGAGGATGCGCTGGGGTCGAGGCTGAGAAGACCTTGACCAATAAGGCATAGGCGCACACGGATTTCAATTATTCAACAGTATCGATTTTTGATATCAATTTTTCTTTTTCAATTATCAAAAGTAGGTATCATATCCACATTCTGGAACGGTATCGATAGGAATGTACTTTTTCTCAACAATTAGGTATCAAGTAAACATCTTCATACTACAAATTAGAAAAAAAAACGAACAGTTTGTTGCTTTCATAGTAATGACTGAAAAAAGAACAGTGTTACACGCATTAGACTCATGTGGTATCCAACGTTCCTATGAACAACTACAGAACTACTCGCTACACTACTTGCGAGTGAGTTCTTTGGTTCTTAGTTCATAATGCACAAAACGATAGTTCTTTATTTCTCCCTTCCTACATCCACCACCCTTCCTCCAGCCGCTGGGTCCTTGATTCTTTACTCTGTGTTCCTAGTGAACGACCGTTCTGTGACATGAACTACGTCGAGGATTAGTTCAGCTGACGGAGTTATTTCATCAAGAATAGTTCAGTCAGTAACTACCCACCTCAGTTTTAGGTGTTCTTTACGGAAGAATCTTGGTCGGCTTTCCTTTACACGCGAGTGGTATTACTGATATCAGTGGGTTAATATTAATTCAGGGATCATATCAATGACGTACAAGCAGTTTTCTTCTTTATCTAGCATCAGAAGCGGGATTTCCATCGATCCTTAGACGCCCGCCTTGGTTAAATTCGTCGTCATCTCGTCATTCAGCCAGGTGAGTTTATTATTATTGTTTTTGAAACTTTGAAGTAGGCATACGTTCACGCCAAAACAGCGAAATACGTTTTTCAATTTGAATGTTGATGTAGGAATTTGTAGGTAGTAGATCATCAAGTTCAATCATCATTATTATTATTTGTGGTATTATTATTTTCTCAGTTTTGAAAATTCTCCAGGTATTGACCACTCTGGAATGAAAATTACAAGGTATTTTTGAAAGGACCCTCACTACCTGAAACAGCAGATCCCAGGTAGAGTGGATCCCTTCCGTTCCAAGTGAAGTAACATCTAAACATGTTTTTGATGGGATTTGCGGTACTAGTTTTTAAGATTCACCTTACGATTTTGAGGGGACTAGGAGGATTCATTTTTGGATTGCATGCATTTTGGTTTATTATTTTCAATAATGAACCATTGGAATCGAGTTCCGGAATGGGGAGGCCAGGTTCATGTTCATGGTGAGTGTTCTAAGGAGTTCCAAGGTTGACCTGTTTATTGTACTATCTCCGCAGAAGGGGCATCTATACAGGTAAATTATCACACAACGGTTTATTATTTACCTTATGCTTCATGAATAACTACAAATAATTAATTATTCAATTATTGAATCCCGCGCATTTTTTATGAAACTTTAATTGCCGGGCCGGTTCCAGCACTCCATTTAGGGCTTTCCTGGAGGTAGCTCGAGGGTACTGACCACAGAAAACAGTGATCTACGCAGACGGGGCATATATACTGGTAAATAATAAACTGTTGTGTAATAATTTGCAGCGTAATAAGTTGCCTAATAAGTAATAAGTTCCAGCGATATTAAAGTAGATATGGATGGAAAAAATTTGAGGGGGTGTTATAAATATTTTTCAGCTCAGCGAATACATAGGTGTATTATTAACAGAATAATAAACCAAAAAATGCACGTCCACTCCTTTCTGCTCGAATGAATTTCAATAATCACTTGAAATTGCACTCACCTTTGAGTTTTTTATTCTTGCAAATATTTGGCTAGATGAAATCTTCTATGTTGAGACTCATTGAGCCGCATATTTCCCATATCATCTGTGAAAAGAATTAAGATCGTTTAGTACAGCATCGGTATTAATTTATATTTTCAATGTATTATTATGGGCAGGTTATAATATGAAACAAAGATCTCTCACTAAAGATTGGAATAACAAACATACACCTAATGTGAAACAGTAATTTGTCTTTAAATGTTGCCAAGTGGTTGCAAGCTGACGACTACGCCAAAATTCAAAATTTTTGTATTTTTTCAGGTGGCTAAATAGATAACTTGCAAATCCTCCACTTTATTATCCATATTTATGTACATAGCGTGCAGTGAGTTTTTTGCAATTTTAACCTGACTTACAACGAAACGGTTCAACAGAATGCGCTGATGAATGTAGCAGTGTTAGCACGATGCGGTTGTCTCGAGATCAATCACTCATCATTTAATCATCACTCGTTTATGAATTTCATCAACGGTGATTGCCTAGAACGTGATTCATTAGGTACTTGTTTTTATAGTAAGACAAGGAATTTTGGTTCCAATCGGATAGCGTTAGGCAAATGTTTCGATTGAGCTACAGGCGAGTTTTTTTCCCATTGTTTAATTGAACTACGGAGAGCGCTTCAATGAAACTAGGAGAATTTCGCCGGTTAGAAGAAGTAGGTGGGTAAACGAAGGCTGTAGAAAGTTAAATGAGGTGCTCTTGTGCGATAAGTTGAATGGAACTTTCGATTTGGGTGGGATTGGTTCAGAACTGTCGGTCAGTAAAAAGTGAATCATTGATTTTCTCTAGCTCCTTCCACGAGAAAAGTTGTGAATCAAACTCCAACGCCTCACAACGGTCAAGAACCCTCTAAAAAAGGCCAACGCCTTTTACCATCGGAATAATTGGCTGAAACTTGATATACCTACCGCCGTTTTTTTGAGTGCTGAATTCAAATTTGAAGTCAGTTTTTGCAAACAGCAGTACCCTGAGCTCAAAAACTATTTTTCAATAAACTTTTCTTAAAATTATGCTTGTAACTGGTCTACAAAGTCATGCAATATGGTTTGATATAGGTACAAAATTTCAGAAAACAATTTTTCGCAATTTTAACAGATTTTTAGCCATTTTTGTTCTTTAAAAACATACAAAATTACTGGCCTTTGAACTCTTTCTTTAGTAATTGTTTTGGCATTATGGATCTAAGTTGAGGTTTTAGACTGTTTCCAATATAAGATATCGCCACGTCCATATACATAGGTCCCGATTCGGAAAAGGTTAGTTTCATAATCCCACTGATTTACGTCAAATTAAAACCACAAATTTTATAGCATATTTCGAATAGGTATGTGCACCATGATGGGCCTACAATAATACAAAACTGGAAGAAAAAAATGTCATTGCGTTTGACGAGGCGCCTTATCATTGCTACCTATTCAACTCACCTTTCACTTGTTTCAATAAGAATTCAATAAACACGACTGTGGGCGGATTTTAGCAGCTGATTTAAACCTCGCTGGGTTAGTGGGACTCTGCTGAATGTATCTATAACAGCGAGAACCCATAACGTATTCGCATTCACACTTCTGAACTTTCCTGAAACGCGTTTTTTCAGTATTTTCCAACAACATTGCCCTTTACTTACGGAACAGGCCAAAAACCTTCATGCGCACGTTTTAGGAGCATTATACCTTGTATGTACCCATTCAGTAACTAGAAAATTTTTTTTCTCAAATATATAGGTACCAACTGAATCTATGGAAGGAAAGAAACTTCTTTTTTAAATTAAAAATAGGGGTGTTAACAAATATCCGCTTTTGTATAGACAGTTCTGTTTTCTCTTATTTAGCATGGAATGTTCTATTGAACTATGCTAAAAGGGGATACATTAACAAAATAACATTTTTTAAACTTGAAAATGAAGGGGTTTTGGCCACCCTTGGACCACTGCGCTGCGTTCTGGTGTTATAACGGACTCCCAGGAGGGTTGGTGAATGGTGGATTCCAGTTTTTGAACTCCCAAAGTTAGCGACAAATTTTGCGTGACTTTGAAGAGACTCACATGCAGTAATCATCTTAACCAATCAGTGAACGAATTGGCAATTACATAAGTTGAAAATTCAACGTGAACATCCAGTGGACTTTCGAATGAGTACTTATCTACCTAAATCGATAACAAACATACTTAGTCTGGGAACTATACTTACTGTGGGACAAGTTCATCATGCTGGTTTCCTTGTATTTGTGGCCAAATTTATAGGTTAAATGAAAAGTGATCAATATTGGTATGAATAGCCACTATCACGTGGACAGTAATGAGTAGACACTTAATGCATGGATTGCAGAACCGATGATTTCCCTTTGATACTGATCTACATTGCTGATCTCCATCAAGGAATGTACCTACCTATCAAACAACAACCGAAATTACTTTCTTTCTGTGGCCTTTAAAATTATGATTAAAAGTGAGAGCAGAAGGAACAAAATGGATTCCTCATTTGAAAGTTTCTACAACCCTTTCCTGACGACATCTCATCTCCCTCTCCAAGTTTGATCGAATACTGATAGTTAGTTAACTTGCAAACCTCGAACAGACAAACAAAGAAAAATTGATGTACCTAACTGTGCCAATAATTTATTGTTTTCAAATAGCATGTAAATATAAAGGAAAAGTATATATACGACTATATTCTAAGCTTGACTTCTAATTCCTCTCAGAAGTCTCGGTATAGTACGGTCAGTTCTTATTTACGCTGTGGCCGGTAAACATTTTTAGCCGTTCTACAGGGTGGCATCAACAAGTGTCGTTCAGGTCCAGGCGCCCTCTTGTCCCTTTCGGACGACCGTCCGATATTTTTATGTTGGAATGGAGAAGCAAGTTAAGAATTTTACTTGTACCCTTCACCATCCGGTGAACGATACCCTAGCGGTATCCAGGATAAACAACGAAGCGCCAAGTTATAAAAAAAACCTCGCATCTTCTTATCTCTGCCCTTTTCTAGGTCAGTTATTATGTTACATCATTCCGAAGGAATTCCATTTCTGCCCAAAACGTTCGGTGAGGAGATTCTGGAGTTGTTTAGATCTCTTGTATCTCATCTCTGACAGTCGCGCCAGAATAGGTCTTCATCCACGGGTCTTAATGGGCTGTGGCAGCGACTGACTAACCGGTGTCCTAATAGTGATTTGTTCGACTCCTTTTATTCCTTCCCCTTGGAATAATATAAACTGGAATAAAGTTGTGGCACGGATTCATTCGGGATGGCATCATGAGCTATTTATATCCAGGCGGAGTAGAGTTGGTGCGTAGGTACCAATTCTCGGATGAAATTGTTCAGAAAATAGTACTTATACCTACCACACTTCATGGCGGTTTCACGTTGACCATGAATACTTATATATAATTATAATCTTGTATGGACCCCCTCTGAATAGCCCTTGTCTAATTTTCAAAAAGATTATCTTTTAATTAAAAAAAATTGTTTATATGCCTATCAATTTTTTATTTTTTAATATTTTTAACCGTGTTCTGATATTTGAGCAGAGGTAAAATTGGAAAAACGCTGCAAATCCCTGCACAACGGTTTATTATTTTGTATAGAATACCCTTCTGTTACAGATCACAGCTCTATGTATAGATAACCCGTCTATATAATATAATATGTACTATTCTATGCATAATTATGTAGATCGCAGACCCTCCGTAGGTTAGTACCTAACCCCGTACTCGTTACTAGGTACCTACCTAAATCACGAGTTAAATGTTGCTAAAATAATTCTGCCGATGACAAACAGTACCTAACAAAAAGAAACACACATAATGAAGTTCTGAAAAGAAATTGTTGATGAGGAGTGAAAAAAGTTGCAAAAGTACCTACCAACAAACTCCAGCCCCTTCTACGTAGATGGTATAATGAACCGTTGTGTAATAATTTACCGTTGAGTAATGATTTACCGTAGTAATAATTTACCCATCAATAATACTTCAACGTTTGTTCAAGTTTCACTACCTACCAACAAACTCCAAAAGAGCCATCATTTTTCAAATGAAATAATATCACAGAACAACCAACTCGACTTCATACTCCGCCAATATAATCAGGTGATCCCTACCAATGATTGGCCGTATTCACAAATTCCTATTGTGGGCGCGTCTCTGGTTACGAGATTTGGTTTGAATTGTATACAATTTCATTCACACTGGAGTCGAAAATGCCTGTCGGTGCAAACTTCGGGGCCTTACTGTGAACGAACGGCTGGACGTACGATGCTCCGGATGGTCTTAAAAAACTCGCAAGTTCAAGAACTATTTAAAACCGTAAAAATATTTACGTAAAAAAATGGTATAGGCGTTTTGAAAATTTCAACCCCTATTTTGAACCCCTTAGAGATGACTCACAGTAACGTCGAGCTTCGAGGACCAACTAGACGCCGAACGGAACCTATAACCCGAATTTCATCAATTTTTTTTCATGGTAACTAAGAAAAGTGGCCCGTACGGCGTACGGCGTACGGTGTACGGCGTACGGCGTACGGCGGACAGACAGAAATATTTTTATTGCAGTTTTGGATTCTACATACCTTGAAACGTAAACCATCAAATTTTGAGGGGGGGTAAGAATTTTTTTTTTCATGCTCGATTCCAATGGTTCATTATTGAAAATAATAAACCAAAATCAAATGAAATAGACATTTTAGCAGTTGGCTGTATTTTAGGTAATAGGCAACTTAACAACTGCATTTTCCCAATTATATGCAAGGCTTTGTCGTGTGTACCGCGCTGGAGTGCATGATCATTGGAGCACATCTTCCCTTGTCGGTAGACAACATTTAGATATAGAATATACCAAGATCATTGTGAAGAATTTTTAATGCATTTTCGCAGTTGGTGATGTCGTTTCCTGTTGATGCATCGGGATATTCTTTCCGGGTTGCAAATAGACCTTGCAATTCGTCTTCCCGTCTCTTTGAGAAGAATAGGGAAAGTAGCTTCTCGGAGGAAATGCAATTTATTATCATAGTTCCGATCGCCTTTCCTCCTTGATGTCTGACCTTGAAACCTTTCACTCCCTACTTATTTTCATCTCTGTAGGAAATGGAAAATGTGCTTATTTTTTCCAAGAGTCGGTCATGTAATCGTTAACTGTTTCATGATTGAAACCTGAAACGTGGGTGTTCAGGTTTGAGGCGAACCGGTCTATAAAAAATGTATTAGGTCTTTCGATGATTAATTATGTAGGTCTTTCAGCGCAACAGTAGGTAGCTATGCTTATGTGGAAATGTTCCAATAACTTACCCAGTGCAATCCCTCACTTTTATCTTTTGAACAGGGTTTTAATAAATGGTTTGTGGCTGCACTGTTTAGTAGATCGATTGCCCGTACGAATAGCGTCACGCGGACATTTAATTATGAGGTATCGTTATAGAAAAATCCTTATTGTCATAATTCCATAGTACATAAGGGCACATAATACCATGTGCCATAGGTACCATTGCAGAATCGTACTGGGATAATTTGTGTTAGCTGTATCCGAAGATTCGAGTTTTGAGCGTGAGATATGTACCTTAACACTTGGTCTCAAAAACATTTTCAAATTTCCTAAACACCAATGAGTCGAGTTCTCGTGCGTGAATCCATTTTTACTCTCGCCGTGTGGTTCCTTCGAGTTGCGAGTTATGAGGTAGAAAACCTTATGCTTCCGGGACTGGCCCTGATAGTAACATAAATCGAGTTCCATCAAGGGAGTGACGGCAATGCCAACCAGGGATGATCCTGCTGGCATCATAGCCCTGGATATACAAGCAGCTCGTCACTGATAAGCTTATCTAATGCAGCTAGTAATGACAAGCTTATCTAGTGAAAGCACCGAGGTGAGTAGGAGTATTATCATATATGTATCGGAGTGTATCCACAAGGATGTCAACTAACACCTTTCATTGTCATAGCTAACGATGTTCTTGATAAAGAATGCCACGCCGATTCTAGGAAAATATTTGCTCTATTTTCCCTACTATTCTTTGGATAATGCAATACAGAATTCATACGGTTTCTGTTTGCATGCAGTTTGTAGCTGTTTGTATGCATATTAGTAATAAATAAAAACCCGAATCCTTATTGTCCTCATTAATCTGGAATTAGAAAAGTAATGCAACAAAATTATAATTAATTTTTAAATTTTAAATTTTTTGTAAACGTGTAAAATAAATAAATAGTAAAATACAATTAAAGTAAAATTAAACGTATAAAATAAAATAAAATAGTACCTATATACATATTTTAAATACATATTAAAATTAAAACGTACTTATATACATATTTTAAAATATTCAATTATTTATTGCACTGTTGGCTGGATGGATCTTTGTTAAGTACTTCATCACTTTTGGGATGTGGCTTTTGGTGGGGATTTGGTTTCTCACCAAAATCAAAATGTCTCCTTTTTGCGTTTCAGATCTTTCTAATCAAATTCGGTTCCATGTATGTCTGTATATCCTCCTATTGTCCATCCGTGTGTCCGCAAATACTGTAATAATTAGGAAGGCGAAACTCAACCAGTTATGTAAATATTTAAACCTTCCGGTATGAACTAAATCACTCGCGAAAAAATCGTGGAAATCCATTGAAAAAAAAGGGAGATATTGAAATAAATCGTTGCCTATTTCTACTAATGCACGAAAAATATGTACCTACATACTGTTATACCGGTTCGGTGAACAAACCATCGTCCGTAACAAACAACTGAAGGCACACATTGGATAGGGGTAACATTAGAGAGAGGTTATAATAATTATATTATAGTCCCTTCCCTTTGGGACTATACTTATAATCTTACCTCTCTCCAATGTGCCTTCATTTATTGTTTGTTACTGTCCATGTTTTGATCACCGAAACAAAACAATCTTTCAATAGCTCCGTTCTTTATTGGACTTCCGGTACGTTGAGATACTGTAATTATAACCAAGCACCTCGCGCGAAGTACATTTCCAGTACTTGGTATGCACAGGATCATCTCAACACCGTGTAACCTTGATATATTATGTATTTATTCGTTTCAAATTTTTACTGTCAGACGGTACCTACTATGAAGTTAGAAAGAAGTTTCAATGGAAGTAGGCACAGTTACCTAGTCATCCAACTCAACCACGAGCTTGTAGATGATGGTTCTGAAGAATATCACAGATCAAGTGAACTAGCACAGTTCTAAACAATTTAATACGTTTCGTGTGAAGTGCTGGTGCAATCAACTCGTACGTTTTACAACCGAACGGTTGCCGCTAAAAGTCAGTACCATGAAAACCCTTACAGATGCCATAAAAAACCATTAATCCCCCCTCCCTCCCACACGTATTTCGTACTAATATATTTTTGGACTCTGCCCGTGAATCGTACCATCGTACTAACCGTGTGGTTATATTGCTTTACCACAACATTGTCGATGATAATTATTTCTACTGTCGAGCAGCTACTGGAGTGCCTTCTCTTTCATTTTCAATACCAAACATGGGATGTGAAATGATGCCTAATTAGTACTGAAATTCGACAAATCGTATTGGCTTGCCAGATGAAAAGCCAAAAATAATTTCAGAAATAACACTATTCATTGAACCAGAATCTTCATGACGAACCCCCAGGTGCTCCAGTAACACAATTCATTGAATCAGAATCTTTTGAGTCTTATGGATCACCATGTTCTTTGAATACCTACTTCCTACGAAGCACCTATTTCAGGAGGATGTAATCTTAGGAGTACTTCTTTCAATGCATATATATTTTATTGTGGTGAAGAAAAAATATTTGCACAACTGTGACAACAAAGAAGTGAACTGGGTACAAAATTGTCATGACACAATTATTGTTAATTAATTAAACATTTTACTGTGACAGACATTTAAAAAAAAGTGGGTCTTACAGAAAATATCCTCTCGAATATTCCCTCATATGTGGTACCTAAACATTCGTCCCTTTAAGGGTCAAAGGAGATCAGATTTTTTTTTTCCAGTCAGACCGTTAGGAGTAGGCACACAGTCAAAGCCTGTGCGCTGACCATGTTTTAATTTATACGGAATTGATTTCCGCGATGTAGTGGAAGCCATTGATCACACCAGAGAGAAAATCCGTCAAAGTGGATCGAATTTGAATTATAGTGGGAGAAAAATCGCTTGCTGGACAGTACCACAAAAAATTGTATAGGATGGCGACTATAGAGGGAGGAAAATACTTTAAATAGATTAAAATACTTTTGTGGCAAAAAGATCAAACTTTGAGTTTCTCTACTTGAGAATTTCTCAGATTTGGAATATATCCAGTAAAATCTGCATTAAATGGGGAATTCTGCATTTAATGGGGAAAGGTGGACAATTAACACCAAATAATGTACTACTTTTATCAGGTAAATGTTAGATCATGTAGGTACCTAGCTCAAGTTAGATTGTTACTTCGAGAAATCGGTCATTTGGTCGTGCTGCTTGACAGGAACTTCTTGTTTTTTGACATTTTATGTCTTTACTTTGCTACATAAACTCGAAAATGAAACGCGGGACATGCAACGGAAACAACGTCACGAAAATATTTCTGATGATTTTCGCTTACAACCGATTCGTTGCAACGGAACTTTATCTTCGCCAGTTATCATCGTACAAAAATCGTTCACCACTCGTTGGATAGCTCTCGATTTACCTAACCATAATACGTTAACCACTGCGGACTGCGTGGCCAATAAGCTGCGGTATGAGCGTGATTGTTTAAATGAATGTTTACGTACATAATACAGTGGAGTCCGGCTAATCCGAACTAATTGGGACTGAAGGCTGTTCGGACTAGGTACCATTCGTTGGAAATCTTGACCAAAACAATTAAGTACGAAGTACTTGGTGTGGGTGCGGGAGGGGGCGCTAAGACATAAAATGTCCCTCGTGGTTGCGTACTTGTACGGAAGCTGTACCCACCGTTTGTGTTTTCATGCTCGATTCCAATGGTTCATTTTTTTAAAATATTATAGATAAACTAGGTATCAAGACATTAAATTGAATGCAACGATGTCACCAGCGAACTGCTACATAACCGTTTTTACGTAGTACACAAAGTTTTAATGTTAATCAATATGCACAACATTACCATTTTGCGTAATGGAACTGGTTTTCGTCAGTCAGTGCTACGGAGGAAGCACATTCCTAACATACCTGGATTTTGTGAGACCAGATGGTCCGAAAAATATCGATGCATTTCTGTTTTCATGAAGCATTTTGTGGAAATAGTTCACGCATTGGAAAAGCTCACTACAGAGGGAAATAGTAATACAATAAACAATGCGTTTCTGCTTTTCAGTGCCGTAACACGACAAATTTTTGTTACCATTATTTGAGTGGACACTTTGCACTCAAGCTTGTGTGTAAAACACCAGCTGGTATTGAGGCTAGCAATGGTTGAGTTCGAAAATTTCAAGCAGCGCACTGGATCCCGTAACTTTAAGATGAGCTGTTTCGAGCTCCAACACCCGAGTGGTGTCTGTGACAGGAATTCGTCGAAATGGTACAGGTACTTAGTATCACTTTCTCTGACACGCTCAACGTGTTGAAGCATAGCAAATTTCATATCTTGCGAAAAATTAAACTTTTCCTTTCGGTTTTTAGATTAGTATGCCTGTACGTATTACGGTAGATACGTATTACCATACCTACTTATCGTTGGGTCATTGTTTGTTACCGGCATTCTGTTTTCTTTGAAGAGACTGGAGACAATAAGTTATGCTATACTGATGTGTTTTTTTCTTCTCTATGTGGTTCGACCCCTCCCATTCAGGTGAGTGGACATGACGAGTGGACTTGAACACGCTAGGGGGCTGAATAAGGTTCGGAAATGAAGGAATGTGAGCCCATAAAAATACTTGCATTCTAACATGTCTGATCTTCACCAATCGGCAGCGATGGTGGTTCCGGTCGGCAGGATGCTAAGGGCGCGGAAATGGCGGGACGCGGGCTCGTTGAATTCGGCTGTTGTCGGGGCGAGTGGAAGTGAAGAACTGAAGGTGGGTTCGGATTCAGGCGTCCGAAGACGGAGGGGTGGCGACCCCGTGAGCAGTCGGGGGGGGGAGGGGGGGGGATCCGGTGATCTGATTCAAAAATGTTCTTCAGTATAAAGCTTATAAAGATTTATCGTAAATTATAGCTAAAGCGGAGAGTTCCATTAACAAGGAGGATTCTGGACGATACATTTTATTGATGGAGCCTGTCACTTAGGAACTGTTTCCCCTGGAAGCTACGAAATCCATTTGTTTAATCTACGTTCCTAGAAGGCGATTTATTGATGAAATGAACACAAAACCTATATTTTATATTAATTAGACGATGGTACTACTCTCTACTTGTCACAAATATTTATCGGCCAACTGTTGGAATGGTAACATCGGGACCAGCATGATCCTACACATAACAAATGTCCAAAAAAGGAATCCAGCACGTGAACGAAAATTTTCAAAGAACTATCGTCCACCGGGTCTCGGTCATGCTCGATTCCTCAAGGTACATTATTGAATTTAATATACCAAAACAATATTATATAATATTGAGGAAGGTGACTTAATAATAAATACCTAATCAACTAAAAATCAATTTAATTACTAATGAAGAACGATTAATTTAATATTTCGGAAGGAAAAAAGTGTGTAAATGTGGGACTTCTTTTTCCAAAACCAGTGAAAATTGAGAAGGTAGGTATTAAATTAACAGTGATAAGATCTCAAATATAATGGGATATATTATCGTTACCAGAAAGCCAAAATCGCCTAAGTACTTTTAACTAGTTTCGAGAAAAAACGCGTTCAACATTTTGGTGCTACAGTGTACATGGAAAACGCTGCAAATTATTACACAACGGTTTATTATTTACCTGTATAGACTTCCCTTCTGTGTATATCACTGTTTTCTGTGGTCAATACCCTCGAGCTCCCCCAGGAAAGCCCTAAATGGAGTACTGGAGCCGGCCTGGGAATTTAAGTTGCATACAAATGCGCGGGATTCAATAATTCAATCATTAATAATTATTT
This sequence comes from Leptopterna dolabrata, assembly GCA_954871275.1. Lineage (NCBI taxonomy): Eukaryota > Metazoa > Arthropoda > Insecta > Hemiptera > Miridae > Leptopterna > Leptopterna dolabrata. The sequence continues at coordinate 29,154,534 of OX940976.1, forward strand.
GTAAGCATAAAATAAATAACAAACCGTTGGGTAATAATTTACCTGTATTCCTGTATAGATGCCCCTTTTGCGTAGATAGTATAACAAACCGTTGTGTAATAAATTACCGTTACGTAATAATTTACCCAATAATACTTCAACGTTTGTTCAAGTTGCAAAACTACCTATCAACAAAATCCAAAAGATCCATCATTTTTCAAATAAAATAATATCACAGAACAACCAACTCGACTTCACACAGCCATCCGTGATAAAAATCAGGTGCTCTGTAGCATATCTGGGCCGGATATATACCGTTTGATTCACTATTATGGCGCCAATGACACTTTTTGGTTGAATGCGCCTAAATAAAGGGGGAAAAATTGATTCACTATCATGTTGACGAAGCTTTTCGGTGCAAGCGAACAGCTGGTCGTACAATGCTTCGATGGTCTCAAATAATTCTTTAGTTCAAGATCAATTTAAAACTTTAAAAAAACCATATCCTTCTAGTGAAAGTTTTCGAGCTACGGCGTTCTGCAAATTTCAACCCCTGTTTTCCACCCCTTAGAGATTACTGTAGAGATGACTGACAGAAACCAACTAGAGGAACAACTAGACCCCAAACGGCACTTACAAACCAAATTTCATTAATTTTGGTTCATGGTAACTAACAGTAGTGCGAAGTACGGCGGACGGACAGAAAATTTGGTTTATTATCTTCAATAATGAACATTAGGGAAAAAAATAAAAAAATACCCCCCACCCCCACAAATATTTGATGGTTTCCGTTTCAAGGTATGTATAGAATCCGAAAATGAAATACAAAAGTTAATGTCTGTCCGCCATACGCCGTACATCGCACTTTCCTTAGTTACCATGACCCAAAATTGATGAAATTTGGTTTGTAGGTCCCATTTGGGGTCCAGTTAATGACCCAAAATGGGACCTACAAACTAAACTTCATCAATTTTGGGTCATGTTAACCAAACCGCGACGCTCGGCGTTAATGTCAGTCGTCTCTAAGGGGTGAAAAATAGGGGTTGAAATCACCGCACGAAGCCGTTATCTCGAATTTGTTTACTATTCTACGTCGCTCTTGAACTTCGGAGTTTTTGAGACCGCCCGGAGCATTGTACATCCAGCCATTCGTAGACAGCCAGGCCCTGAAGTTTGCACCGATAGGCTTCGTCCACAGAGGGTGAATCAAATTTTATACCTTCAGCCCAGACATCATTGCTAGGGACGCTGCAACAATCTTGCACCCATCGTGGGGGGGGGGTTATAGTTTCTAATGGTTTCCAGTCGTTTTCAATAGTTTTCAATGGATGTTTTAGTTGGAGTTGGATTTCAATCAATCCATCAAGTTATTCGAATTCAATGGTTTTCAATGGATTGTGTGATGAATTTAAAATTCTCATCACGGTGGCGTGGAAGGTAGGAGGATGAGTGAGATTTTACCTAGGCGGCTGTAGTCAACCGTTCATCTAGGTAAAGGAAAGGAAAGGAGGAAAAGTCGCAGGCGGCTGTAGTCAACCGAACATCTACGACTTGGGAGGAGAGAGAGGTGGATGGGTGAATTTTACCTAGGCGGCTGTAGTCAACCGTTCATCTAGGTAAAGGAGAGGAAAGGAGAGGTCCCTTGTCTAGGCGGCTGTATTCAACCGATCATCTAGACAAGGAGGAGGAGAGGAGGTGAAATTCTCAGGCGGCTGTAGTCAACCGATCATCTGAGAAGGAAGGTAAGGGAGAGAAGAGAGAGCTGGTTAGAGGAAGTGTCGAATGAAGCTTGAGCGCCAGGATCCGGGGTTTTATAGTACTTGGGGGCCTCTCCCTCCAGCTCCTTGCAGGGAGCTGGTAGTGGGGCCCCAGGTTGAGTAACCCTGGGTTCTGTCGCCTGTCCCCACTCATATCTTTATTTACGGAGCTTTAGTTTGGCGTTTGGATATTGGTGAGAACTTAATATGATAGGAGTGTTCCCGGGAGGGACTCACGACAGAGGTCCCCCCAGTTTGAACCAATATTTGTGGAGCTGAAGGCGCAAGGTGACAGGAGCTGAGGGCTACGGCAAACAAAAGGTGGTGCTGAAGGCGCAAGGTGACAGGAGCTGAGGGCTACGGCAAACAAAAGGTGGAGCTGAAGGCGTAAGGTGACAGGAGCTGAGGGCTATGGCAAACAAGAGGTGAAGCTGAAGGCGCAAAGTGACAGGGGCTGAGGGCCGATGCAAACATTAAATGGGGGCGGAAGGCCCGGAGGAGGGGTGCCGGAGCTGAGGGGTGGAGGTGGCGGTGGGGGTTTGTCCCCTGGGAAGGAGACGCGGGTGGTCATGTTGCCGTTCTGGGGTGAGGGAACGGTGGGGGGTTTGTCTGGAGGTGGGGTAGTGGCGTCGCGAGGTGCGGCCGGGAGGTTGGAGGACCTGGTGGCGGTTGTGGGGGGTTTGTTCCGGGGTGGGGGAACAGTAGTTGGCGGGGAGAGGGTTTTGGCGGCGCCGTGAGGTGCGGCCGGCAGGTTGTCTGCCCTGGTGGCGGGCGTGGAGGGGCCGTATCGGGGTGGGGGAACGGTAGCGGCGGCGTGAGTGGCGGCCGGAAGGTTGGTTGCCCTGGTGGCGGGCGTGGAGGGGCCGTTCCGAGGTGGGGGAACGGTTGGTGGTGGGGTGAGGGGCTTGGAGGCGCAGCTAGGCGCGGTTGGGGGGTTGGCGGCCGTGGCGGCGTCGTATGAGGGGTAGCAGTGTTTGGGGGCGGCGCAGGGAGGCGCGGACGTGGGGGAGGTGGAGGGGCTGCCGTTCCTGGGTGGGGGAACGGTATGTGTTCGGGGACGGGGGTTGGTGGCAGCGCAGGGAGGTGCGGCCGTGGGGGAGGTGGAGGGGTTGCCGTTCCCGGGTGGGGGAACGGTGTGTGTCCGGGGAAGGGGTATGGTGGTGCAGCGAGTTGCTGGTGGGAGGTTGGCGGCCGCGGCGGCGGTCCCCCCCGTTTTGGCGAGGGGGGGCGGCCCGCCGCGGGACGTCGTGGTGTGTTGTCGTGTCGGCTAGGCGGAGGAGGTGCATATGACGTCGGCGGCGGCGTGTGCTGCGGCTGCAGCGGCGGTGGCGGCGGCTGATGTCGCAGAGCTTGGTGGCAAGAGGGTGGAGAAGGGGTTGTCGGTTGAGGCCGTCGCGTCAGTTGTCGCAGCGGCGGGCGGCTGCAGCGTGGCTGGTCGCAGGAGCGGGGGCGATGGTGAGTTCGGGTCCATAGCTGTAACTCAAAATTCAAATTTGTTGAATTTGAAATTCGCAATTAAGGGAAGTGGAAGTGCGTGTGGCTGGGCGGAGATGTGAGAGTTGTGTGGTCTCCGTGCGGTTGAGGTTGGGCCAAAATTGCGAAAATTGTTAGACTGTTTGAATTTTAAATTTTAAAATTTGACTTTTAAAATTGGGGACACCGAACTATTTGACCGGGGCGACACATTAGGTGGGAAGGTGGGAAGGAAGAAGGTTGAGTGAACGTCGGGTTCACCACTGTGATGAATTTAAAATTCTCATCACGGTGGCGTGGAAGGTAGGAGGATGAGTGAGATTTTACCTAGGCGGCTGTAGTCAACCGTTCATCTAGGTAAAGGAAAGGAAAGGAGGAAAAGTCGCAGGCGGCTGTAGTCAACCGAACATCTACGACTTGGGAGGAGAGAGAGGTGGATGGGTGAATTTTACCTAGGCGGCTGTAGTCAACCGTTCATCTAGGTAAAGGAGAGGAAAGGAGAGGTCCCTTGTCTAGGCGGCTGTATTCAACCGATCATCTAGACAAGGAGGAGGAGAGGAGGTGAAATTCTCAGGCGGCTGTAGTCAACCGATCATCTGAGAAGGAAGGTAAGGGAGAGAAGAGAGAGCTGGTTAGAGGAAGTGTCGAATGAAGCTTGAGCGCCAGGATCCGGGGTTTTATAGTACTTGGGGGCCTCTCCCTCCAGCTCCTTGCAGGGAGCTGGTAGTGGGGCCCCAGGTTGAGTAACCCTGGGTTCTGTCGCCTGTCCCCACTCATATCTTTATTTACGGAGCTTTAGTTTGGCGTTTGGATATTGGTGAGAACTTAATATGATAGGAGTGTTCCCGGGAGGGACTCACGACAGATTGCATGCAATTCATTGCAATAAATTGGCATAAGATCATTGGAGGAAGATCGTCCGCAATGAATTTCAATCAATTAATTTATTCATAACCTTCCCCGCGCATCTTTATGAAAATATAATACCCGGGCCGGCTCCAATACTTGATTTAGGGCTTTCCTGGAGGGAGTTCGAGGGTATTGACCACAGAGAACAGTGATCTATCCAGAAGGGGCGTCAATACGGGTAAATTATTACTCAACGGTTTCTTACACAACGTTTTATTATTTACGTTATGCTTCACGAATAACGACAAATAATTAATGATTCGATCTAGAACTTAGGCTTTCCTGGTGGGAGCTCGAGGTGGCTATTGACCACAGAAAACAGTGATCTTAGCAGAAGGGGCATCTATACATGTAAAAAATAAACCGTTGTGTAATAATTTGCAGCGTTTTTATTGCATTTTCGGATTCTACATCTTCCATCAAATTTTGTGGGAGTGTTAGATTTTTTTTTTTCATGCTCAACTCCAAAGGTTCTTTATTGAAAATGGCTTTGAAGCAACGTAACTTTCATAATTAATTATGAAATTAGGTTGTCACTACTAACATTTTACTATCAAAAAGCTATTTCAAACCAATAGGGGAGGGGGTAGGGTACATATGCGATTTTGGCCTTGTGGTTAATTTCGCAATTTTAAGTTGTTTTAAACAACGGATGATATTTTGATCTGCTTTCATCTTCATTAAGACTAACATTTTTATGGGCACCACTGAAAGTTTTAAGGACATCTGCTGACTATGGAAGGAAGGTTCCCTCTTGAGGTACTTTCGCGATTTTGGCATGGTCATACTGTTCATTTCTGGAGATAGGCGATACTAATTTTATTTGTTACTCTATAAATATTCTGTTTGAAATAGGGTTTCGCGCTATTGGCGTGGTATAGAATATAACAGAGTGACTCCAAAAATGAAATTAGGTGAAACTGGCCAAAATGGCACTTAGCGGTTTTGGCATTGTGGTAACGGTATTACCTAACTCGAAAATTCACTCATCAGGTGAGCACAATTTTTACTTGCCACCGACTTGACTTTTTACTGCCACCGAAAAATATCTTTCTTCTTTTAAAAAAAAAAAACCTGTTAAGTACGTCTAGGTCCAGCCGTTCGTTCACAGTGCAAGGCACTGGAGTTTGAACCAAAAACCTTCGTCAGCATGACAGTGAATCATACGGTATACATAACTTACTCCAGCCAAGATAATTATCATTGATAGGGAGCAGCTGATTATAATGACGCATGGTTTTTTGAAATCGAGTTTGTTGTTCTGTTACATAATTATAAATTATCAATTCAATTCATTCGAAGAAGGATAGTTCTTGGGATTTCGTTGATCAAGAAGGGATTTCGTTGATCGGAGAAGGACAGTTATTTGGGATTTCGTTGATCAAGAAAACCTATTTCTTGATAGGTATAATGTATCTCAGTGGCGTAGCCGGGGGGGGGGGGGGGGGTTAGTGGGGGTCATAACCCCTCCCATTGGCTCGAAAACTTTATCACGAATTAAAATTAAATCTTAAGAATGATAACAACCCCAAAAGTAACAAACAAAAACAACAATAACAGATTAAACGGTAAATCAAACTGATTAAACAGTTAAATAATATTACGTTTTTTGATTACTAATGATTTGTCCCAAAAATTTGAACCACTCTTTTTGACAAAAAAGCTTATCGAAATACCTGCACCGTCCCCTCTAAGTCCCTCACCGTCACCATCCCACACTTCAGGTGAATAATATTGATTTTAGCCCTTAATACCAATTGTTGACCCCCAAAAATTCAAATTAGACCCCTATTCTGAGTGAAAAACAAGTGAAATGGTATTTTTCGGTCTTCACTCATCCTTCCATGCCACTTTCAGTGATTTTATATATCAATTTTAGCCGTTTTTAACAAGTTTTGACCTCTAAAAACTCAAATTTGACTCCCTTCGAATTTTTGAAAGTTGCTCATCATTTGTTTGGCAAGAAGAACATCTTGGCGAAATTTGGCATTTTTATCACGTACCCAAGGTCAGATATCGTCTGGAGTGACACATAAATAAATATATATATATAATATACGTATACAGTTTAGTTAAAATCTAGAGATCAAATCAGGATGCTCTAAAACGGATTTGCATATATCATAATTTCAAAAACTTATTTTCTGAAAATTTTTGACCCATTGCAATAGCTTCATTCCTTGAAAATTCGCGAACTTTGTTGCCAAATAAATGTTTTATTTCATCAGTTTATCTTACCTAACGTTACCTGTAACATTTAGTGCTTTGTTAAATTTAATTTAAATTCAGCTTTATTTGTAATGTCAAACCTTATTAACGAATTTTCAAAGAAAATGAAGTTATTGCTATGGGTAACGATTTCAGAACATGAATTTTTGAAATCTTTTTATTGGCAAATCCGTTTCAGAGCATCCTCAGTTCATCCCTAGATTTTAACAAAAATTTATGTATTATTTACATGCCACTCCAGATGATATCCGTCCTTGGGTACCTACATGATGAAAATTCCAAATTTCTCCAAAACGTTTGTGTTGCCAAACGAAAGGATGAGCGAAGATGAGCAATTTTCAAAAATTCCAAGGGGTCAAATTGGAGTTTTTAGGGGTCAAAAGTCGGTAAAAACGGCTAAAATTGCAAAAAATTTATATAAAATCTCTGGATGCGGTATGGAAGGGTGAGTGAAGACAGAAAAATACCATTTCGGTTGTTTTTCACACAGAGTAAGGGTCAGATTTTGATTTGGGGGTAAAAAATCGGTATTAATTGCTAAAATCAATATCAATAAATTCACCTGACGTTGTGTGGTGTGATTAATCACGACGGACGGACTGCTTCGATGATCGAACTATTTTTCCCAAAAGCAAGTCGGTCAAATTTGACTTTATTAGGGTCAAACATCGGTAAAAATGGCTATAAAATCACGAAAAATTATATAATTTTAAGAAAAATGGTATGGTTTCCCGCTATATCATCTTTTTACACAATATCAGGAATATTTCTGTGAAAATTCGCTCTTATAGCCATGCTGCATGACAGGAATTTTTTTTCCGAACCCCCCCCCCCCCCTCCCACCATTCAACGATCCTGGCTACGACACTGATGTATATACAAGCTTGTTGCTCACGGCCAAAGAATCATCAAAATCAAGTTAACATTTGGGAAAGATTAGGTCCAGCGACCGTCAGATTTTCAAAAATAACCGTTGGGGGGTTCATGGGGCCGAAGTGGTGCGTTGCTGGTGATGGTGGTGGAAAAATTGATATTTAATGTAATCGTAATTGCCGAACGTTAGAGAGCTTTACTCTTCGGCTTTTATACTTCGTTATGTTTTAAATGTTATATTTTATACCTACTTTGTATATTTACGTTAGAGACTTTTATACTTCGATCTGTTGACATTTTTCTCGTGTCTCTGTGAGTGTGTGTGTGTGTGCGCGTGCGCGAGTAAGTTTGTTGGTATCCACCGCAAGAACAGTTCTAAGAAGTGAGCATAATAGTAATAACAAGTTCAACTAGGTATGTATCCTTGGTGAACACAAGAGTCGTCCCCGAGTGACGGGCGAGGGTGGAAATACGAGTAAATATAACTGCGCTCGCCTCCTGTGGAGCGACACGAGCTTTTAGTAGTTCAAATCAGATCCGTAAGATGGTGTTGACATTCAGTTTCTGTATCGTGGTTTTCCATTATCTTAACTTTCGAAGAATCAGTAGGCAATAGTAGATGACCCGTCACCTTAGAAACAGGTACGATACATTTCACAATAAGTAAATTAAATAAAACGCTGCAAATCCCTGCACAACGATGTATTATTTTGTACAGGATACCCTCCTGTTACAGATCACAGGTCTCCGTATAGATAACCCTTCTATATAACATAATGTAAGTACTATTCTACACATATTACTATGTAGATCGCGGACCCTCCGTAGGTTAGTACCTAACCCCGCACTCGTTACTAGGTACCTACCTAAACCGTTGTGTAATAATTTACCTGAAAAAGGTTCCCCTTTTACGGAGATAGAATAATGAACCGTTGTGTAATAATTTGCCCATCAATATAATACTTCAACGGTTGTTCAAGTTGCAAAAGTACCTATCAACAAAATCCCCTTCTTGGTAGATGAGCCGTTGTGTAATAATTTACCGTTGTGTAATAATTTACCGTGGTGTAAAATTTACCGTTGTGTAATAATTTACCGTTGTGTAGTAATTTACCCATCGATAACGTTTTCAACGTTTGTTCAAGTTTCACAAGTACCTACCTACCAACAAAATCCAATAGTCCATCACTTGTCAAATGAAATAATATCGCAGAAAAAACAACTCGACTTCATACAACCATCCTTGATTATAATCAGAAATGCTCCGTAGTTGATATCCGGGCCGGATTTATACCGTTTGATTCACGATCGTGTTGACGAAGCTTTTTGGTGCTCACGAACGGCTGGACGTACGATGCTCCGGGTGGTCTCTAAAAATTGTTTAGCTCAAGACAAATTTAATAACGTAAAAAAAACCATACCCTTCTATCGAAAGTTTTCGAGATACGGCGTTCTGAAAATTTCAACCCCTATTTTGAACCCCTTGGAGATGACTGACAGTGACGTCGAGCTTAGAGGACCAACTAGACCCCGAACGGAACCTATAACCCGAATTTCATCAATTTTTTTCATGGTAACTAAGAAAAGTGGCCCGTACGGCGTACAGCGTACGGCGGACAGACAGAAATATTTGTATTGCAGTTTTGGATTCTACATACCTTGAAACGTAAACCATCAAATTTTGAGGGGGGTAAGCATTTTTTTCTTGCTCGATTCCAATGGTTCATTATTTAAAATAATAAACCAAAACCACGGAGTTACTATTGCGACTTATTTATTAATAAAAAGAGAGACTATTTCACCCCTATGGTTCTCCACTTCAATTTGAATTCAATTCAATGTTCAAATTCTACCAACCATAATTTAATTCAAATTAAGCGAATTGAGTGTTTGACGGATGGTAACTTATTACTAATTCGGAATTTTAAATTTAGTTGCAAGAAGGGGTTGCAATACCTACCAGAACTTATAGAAAAGTCATATACAAATCAATTCATTCCTATCTCTTTACCTACCTATTTGTAAAAGTTGATTGTGAAACGGAATTATACTTCAAGTCAAAAACACACATTCTTGTTATAGGGATTCTAGTTCGGATGTTTATATCATGAACACTTGTCCTTTGCTCGCCGGATACAGTTAGTTGATTTTTTTTTTCAAAACTCGAAATAGGCGTTGAGTAAAATCACATGAAAGCCACAACACATTCGACTCATCAATATATCAAACTACTGTTTGCTTTCAAGACTACTAGTTGCCGTTACCTCTACACTCATTTTGAGTCGTTGATAAAAATCTCCCTACTTTGTTTACCTATAATTAGGGATATATAACTTCATAAAACACCCACCAAGCACAAATTCAAATGTTTTGGAGGGTTTAATTGGTTTTTCTTCAGTCCGGCAGCGTGTGAACTCTTCTGACAAATACTTTTTCTTTTCTATGAATGTCTTTCTCAATAATGAATTTCGCCATTGTTTCTATGTTTGCTCCGTACTCGGAAACCCATGGATAAAATTTCGGCGCTTTCTTGTGCGTGTAAAGCAATTCCTCTATGGGAAAAAAGCCATTTTACTTTGGTATCCCTTATGTATGTTATTTTGTTGTAGGTGTGTTTTTGTATTGTATATATGGTCAATGTATACAATAATATATGCTAATAGTAATATACCAATGTTTAAACCCAAGTAGGCAGTTACTTACCTGCTCGTTTTTTCCGCGGCCATCCGTCTTGGGCCCCATTCGTTTTGTGTAAAGTTGATTTTGGAGCCTGAGCGGTACTGCTTGCCTGGGAGACATATCGGCTCGATTTCACGTTTCCACGCCGTAAGACTCGTTCTTATAAGTCGGCCTCTCTCCAGTTCTTCTATAACTTCTATAGGCTTTCCTGGAAAAGTCTAGCATAATAATAATATAATACAACACAAATGAAGATAATAAGGAAGATTGAAACAATGCACCTTATTACACAGCGGGTTATTATTTACCTGTATAGATATCTACCTGTATTTGTGTCCCTTCTGCGTAGATCACTGTTTTCTGTGGTCAGCACCTACCCTCAAGCTTCCCCCAGGGAAGCCATAAATTGAGTACTGAAACCGGCCGGGAATTACAGTTTCATAAAAAATATGCGGGGGATTCAATATCAATCCATCTTTTTTGTTGAAGTTACAAAAGTCAACAAAATCCAAAATAACTTTATTATTCAGATGAAATAATCTCGCAGAACAACCAACCCGATTTCACACAGCCTTCCGTGATTATAATCAGCCGTTTCCTAGCAATGATATCTGGGCCGAAGTTATACCGTTCCATTCACGATCATGTTGACCAAGATATTCGGAGCAAATTTCAGGGCCATACTATAAACTGACGGCTGGACGTACAATGCTCCGGGTGGTCTCAAAAAATTATCAAGTTCAAGGTCAATTGAAAAAGTACACCCCCCCCCCCCCCCTTCTGCGTAGATCACTGTTTTCTGCGTCAATACCCCCGAGCTCCCCCCAGGAAAGTCCTAAATCGAGTACTGGAGCCGGGCCCGGAATTAAAGTTTCCTACAAATTCACGGGATTCAATAATTCAGTCATTAATCATTTGTATTTATTCATGAAGCATAAGGCAAATAATAAACCGCTGTGTAATAATTTACCTGCATTGATGCCCCTTCTACGTAGATACTATAATTAACCTTTGTGTAATAATTTACCGTTGTGTAATGATTTGCCCATCATTAATACTTCAACGATTGTTCAAGTTGCAAAAGTAGGTACCTATCAACAAAATCCAGCCCCTTCTACTTAGATGGTATAATGAACCGTTGTGTAATAATTTGCCGTTGTGTAATAATTTACCATTGTCTAACAATTTACCGATCAATAATACTTCACCCTTTGTTCAAGTTACAAAAGTACCTATCAACAAAATCCAAAACAGCCTTCATTTTTCAAATGGAATAATATCGATGAACAACCAACTCGACTTCACACAGCCATCCGTGATAGTAATCAGGTCCTCCGTACTGATGATATTTGGGCTGAAAGTATACAATTTGATTCACCCTCCTGTTGACCAAGCTTGTCGGTGCAAACTTGGGGGCCTTACTGTGAAGGAATGGCGGGATGTACAATGCTCCGGGTTGTATAAAAACTCGTAAGTTCAAGAACTATTTACTTATAGCCGTAAAAAGATTCACGTAAAAAAAGGTATAGGCGTCCTGAAAATTTCAACTTCTATTTTTCACCCCTTATAGATGACTGACAGTAACACCGAGCTTTGAGGACCAACTAGACCCCGAACGGTTCCTATAAAACGAATTCCATCAATTTTGGCTCATGGTAACTAAGAAAAGTGCTAAGCAATGTGTACGGCGGACGAACGGAAATTTTTTTATTACGTTTTCGGAATCTACATACCTTGAAACGTAAACCATCAAATGTTGCGGTTTGGGGGGGGGGGCAAATTTTTTTTTCCATGCTCGATTCCAAAGGTTCGTTACTGAAAAAATAAGGGGGATAACGGCGCCCTGGAAATTCCTATTTTACACTCTGTCACTCTTTTCACTAGTCTGTAACGCATTAGTAGATTTCAAGTAACGCCGAGCTTCGCGGACGCACTACTAGACCAAAAACGGGACCCACACGCCAAAATTAATTAATTTTCTTCATTACAACTAAGAGAAAAACGAAGTAGGGCGGACCAAATGACCTTTGTTTTCGTTTATTATTTTTTGGCAACTTTCTGGGAACGAGCATGAAAAAAAATAGAAAGTAGGTAACCCCCCCCCCCCCCATCAAAATTTGGGGTCCCATTTGGGGACTAGTTGGTCCGCGAAGCTCGGCGTTACTGTCAGTCATCCCTAAGGGGTGAAAAATAGGGAATGATATTTATTTCAAGAACGCCTTTGCTCAAAAACTTCCAATAGAAGGGCATTGTTTTAACATGGAACATGTTTTTACGGGAGTAAACCAGGCTGGAATGCGTCCATGTCCTGTCCAAGTAAACTCGGCTCCCCTCCCCGTCGCCCACACAGTTCTCCCTCCACCCCACTCCTGCCACCCAACTCACCTCCTCCCCTACCACACGTGGTGCCTTCACCGAGGAGAGCATGGCCAGACCTCACTCCGACAAAAACTGCGGATAGGGTTCTACCTACCCGAAAAACACCGAAAGCAGCTGACGACCGACGTGTATTACATAACAATGCGTTAGGTCGCTGGTCCGAGGCTTGGAAATCCCACGAAGTTTTTTTGCTTCCTCACTACCGAAGGCAGGGAAGCCTTGGATTCGTGATTGGGTAAAAAGTTCATGTCCTCCAAAATGAAAATTTCCACTACCATTTTCCGTTTCAGACATCAAGGAACATTTTTGATTCCGTGTCTGTCTGTCTGTCTGTGGTATCCTTGCAACACCCATAACTACCCGAAATAATGGTCGAAGTGGGCTGAAATTTCGAGGGTAGGTGCGGGTTGACTCACGGATGGACCCATACCAAAATCACTGAAAAAGTACCATAACTTTCGTCTGCGCATGCGCAAACGTGAAATAATTCGAACACCAATAACTACCCTAAAAATCGTTGAAATGAGTTCAAACTTGGATCGTCGGTCAGGAATAATACTTTGATAGTTCCAAATTAATTTAATTGGAATCGTAATGTAACTGATCTACGCATGCGCGAACATGAAATGTTGACCATTTCCTTGTAACGCTTCTAACTACGCGATAAATAGTCGTAGAGAGCTGAAATTCTGAGGGTATACGCGGGTCGGATCGCAGATGGTCCCGCTTCAAAATCATGAAAATCGTTTAGTCTGCGCATGCGCAAATGTGAAATACTTGGAGTGCCCATAACTACCTTATAATCGTTGAAATGGGTTCACATTTGGAAGGTCAATCAGTATAATACTTTGATGGTTCCATATGAACTTCATTGGAGTCTTACTGTAATTTCCCTCTCCGCATGCGCTAACATGAAATGTTGACAGTCTCCTTATAACGCTTCTAACTACGCGAAAAATAGTCGTAGAGAGATGAAATTTTGAGGGTACACGCGGGTTGGATCGCAGATGGTCCTGTATCATAACGAACCTACCCAACTAGTCTATACGTTCATGTGATTCAAGTGAGGAAGCTATAGTGCCTACTCGAATTGGCAGACGTTTTTCTACATATCTCCATATCCTCTGTTATCATGTACCTATTCGAAAAACATGTTCCATGTTTCCTTGCTTTGATCCTTGATCTAAACTGTTATAATCCGGGGGTCTGGGGGTATCCCCCAGATTTCATTCGAAAATAAACGTACCGTCATGAACACAAGCCACTGGCGGCTGGACGCCCCCTACGGCAACGCTTTTTTTTACGTTTTCTAATTGATCTACGTTAAACTGATGTACGTTGTTTTCAATTTATTTTACGTTTTTAAATTGATTGACTAAATAATTTTTTGAGACCACCAGGGGCATTGTACGTACAGCCGTTAGTTTGCACCACAAAGCTTCGTCATCACGATCGTGAATGCAACTACATAAAGCCGGCCCGGATATCATTGGTAGGGAACACCTGATTATAATCAAGGATGGCTGTATGAAGTAGAGTTGGTTGTTCTGTGAGATTATTTCATTTGAAGACTTATGGCTCGTCTGGATTTTGTTGATAGGTATTTTTGTAACCTGAACAAACTTTATGCTTTATGAATAACAAAAGATAATTATTAATCATTTAATTATTGAAGCCTGCCCATTTTATGAAACTGTAATTCTCAGGCCGGCCCATTATTCGATTTAGGCTTTCCTGGGAGGGGCTAGAGGGTAGGCATTGACCACAAAAAACAGTGATCTACACAGAAGGGGCATCTATAATACAAGTAAGTAATTAACCGTTATGTGATAATGTGCAGAGTTTTTAATCCCATTTTCGGATTCTACGTATCTTGAAGACCGTTAAATTTTGAGCCCGGGGGGGGGGGGGGGGGTTAACTTTTTTTAAAGTTTTCTTGCTCAATTCCAAAGGTTCATTATTGGAAATAATGAACCAAAATGAGAATGATAAAAGGAATAATAAAATCAGACCAGATTTATGAGAATATAAACCATGGTGAACAGAGTTACGGTAACTTGGAACTCAGATAAAGTTGTTGCATTTTGTATGCCTATTTTTCTGTAACTAATGGTTAACTTTAACTTGCACCTCAACACCAGGTGGCCATACCCGCCCTTACTGTAATGAATTCTGTGCGTTGTCATTCCCACTCGATCATCAGCCGTTTCTTGTTCATTATCCAGTCTTGGAGGCAGCATAAATGGATACTTCATGAACATCTGAAACGAGTTCGTCAAGTGAAATATTTTCAAGTATTACGGAGGTAAATCGTATTTCAAGTTTCAATAACTGCAAAGATTGGGTAACTAATTTAATTTGGATTCGTCTAATTAATTATTCGTCGGCGGTTTTATATAATGACAAAGATTCGATTCAACGACCTCTGCCGCGAAACGGTTCTCCCTCTGGCATTGTACATTTGAGTTTAATCGCTCGATCGGAGGATGTGGCATGGTTTGCACGTTCATCGTATGCCTCTCATTTTGCAGGTCTGGTGATAGCCGTGATTGTAGTTCGTAACAATTTCCGGGTGGGTTACACGCTGCTTGTGGCTTTCTGTCTACACACACCGAACTCATCAAGATCTTGTGCATCTTCCGCTGATTCGACATTATTTGCGTTCTTCGAAAACGCTTGCTCTAATAACTGATTAAAAAATTTTTCTATTCCTTCACTATCATCCGTATTATGAAGCTAATGCTGATTCTATTGCCCAAGATCGGGAGAACAACTAGAAATAACTAATTTGTATGTAACCTAATCAACGCCTTGTTTCATAAGTTCCTAGTTTTATAGTTATAATAATAATAGCCACCCGGTGGATCAATCGAAGACGCAATTTATAAAGAAAAACGGAGGCTGTTTTGATTTCCGATACTCGGAGAGCCCAATTTTCGACTGAGCTGATCAGAGAGCTCAATTTTGGATTCATCCACAGCAGTGACCTGAACTTGCTGGGCTCACTCAGAAAACGAAAATCCCCCAAGAATTCCCCCTCAGAATATCTACTTATATCCCCCCCCCCCCCCCTTTCTGGACCCTTATCACTTGCAAACCCTTCTGTTTAAAAATGTATGCGTAGCTTTGTGGGATCCTCAAATTATTAATAGGTACCTATCAAACCATCATCTGTGGATCTGGCACCACGATGTCATCCGTGTCATAATAAACAAGTTTACAGTCCACTTTTAGCCTCGATTGTTTACGCTCATCTCATGAATAAACAGACAGTCCATCTAGAGCTCTCGTTGCTTCATTATAAACATCTACCAATATAAAATTCCGAATATCAGCATGTCTGGAATTTTCATAATGAAATTATATGCATATAATATATATATGGTATGTGCAAGGCGAGTGGATAGAGGTACTCTACACGCCTTGTGGTAGGAGAGGCGTCTCTCCTAACCACGTATTTGGCATAATAAGGTGTTAGTTGGCACACAGCCTTTGCTTCCCGCCACGGAGTATCCAGAGCGCTGTCGTCGTTGTGATGGTATGGGGGAACCGTCCATGGAGGTCCAAGTTCCATCCAAATTCCAGACTCATCAACCGCTTTGATCCAAATGGGCGACCAATTTTGTGTTTTTCGAAATGATAAGTCAATTTTGTATAAACAGTTTTTTATTTATTTATTTTATTGATTTATTTTTAAGAATGAGGGCCACTCCTCGAGGTTGTTTAGGTGGAGTGGGTAACTCTGAGTGCATTCATGTAGGTATCAAAATCGTTTGCTTTTGTTGTGTAGGAATTTGTGAAGCCCGTATTGTTTTGTGAATCACTGTGGGGCTAGTTGGCATAGAAGGGTACATGTGGCTATTTGGCATAGACCACGTAGTCTATGTAAACTAGCCCCACACCTTTCTTCGATGTTATTTTTCAACAAAATTGAAGAAATATTTGTTCAAAAACACCTATAACCTATGCTTAGAAAGTAATTCATTTATAATAACAACTACGTAGGTACCTACCTACCAACGTGTTTTAATAGGCAATGAGCCACTACAAAAGAAAGACGGAACGAGGCAACCGATCAGCCGAGACTATCAGCCATGCTGTTGAAGCTTGGCACAGTGATGACGGCATAAGACTTTTGAAGCAGCTCGGTTGGTATTTCTCTTCGGAGCTTAGCCCGGTACTGCCAGAAAGCTAGGAATGCGGCTGCTTCCCCTGTTGGCAAAGGAGGAAAGGGATCCATCTCATCCGGCTTAACCGGAAGAAAAAAAAACCATGTGCACCAAAGAAGGCTAAGAAACAAACCTCCAGAAAAACCGCCATCTGAATCTTCGGCAACGTCAGGTGACATCAGCTGTTCTGACAATGAGAGTAGCCCCCTAGCTATGATTTCGTGCAGAAGATGAACATCTCCGTTCCACCCCTCTCAAAATTATGGTGAGCCAGGTTTCATGAAACCTTCAACAACGCAAGGAAATGGCGGGAATTGTCATCCCAGTATAGTCCCCCTCAAAAAGATGAGAAGACTTCTCATCCTACCCTTCCCGCAAAATCTATAGCACCTGAACCTGAAGTGGACTGTGTAAAGGATCTTAACATACTTAATATACAGATTACGTCTTGGTGAAGTTTCCAGTGCCGTCCATACCATGGAAAGGTAGTTGAACGTGAGAGAAACGAATTTCAAGTGTTCGACCATCATGAAACAAGGGAAAAATTCGAGGTAGCCAGACAAAGAAGATTCGATTTGGTAGAACGCCACAGAAATTGTGCAAGGATTGCAGCCACCAGTTCAAGTCAGCGGTCTCCTAACGTTTACTGTGGACGTAAAGCCTTGAATACCTGCAAAATAAATTTACATGTAACGTTTAATTACATTCAATGAAATTAATATTAGTTAAAGAAGAAGGAAGTTATTGTGGTACGCCAACTTAGCCCATTCATAACACCTTATGCCAAGTTAACCCTAGGGATATGCCCACTTACCTACTCCATACCGGGGGTTAGTTGGCACAGTTGGAAGCCTTTAAGAACCGGCTAAACGGGCCTCTGAACCACTTTTTCCAATAATGGGTCTGCGGGGTTTTGTAGCCGCCAAGGCGTTAAATTAACAGAGCATTCACCAGAATCTATCACACAAAAAAATAGAAAAATCAAAAACCAAAAACTATGTTAAGGGTAAATGTCACAGATTTTAGTAAGAAATATTTTCAATAGATGGCTGCACCGTCGGGTGCAATCCAATATTCGGTTATCTCTTGAACGGGTCAACCGATTTTCAATCTGTAAAATGTTCTGTAATCTTTATAAACAACCACAAGTGCGGACATTCAGTTTTGAATTTAAATTTTTTTTTTCATGGAGCTCCCGAGATTATTTTACTCAATTTCAATTTTTTTGAAAAAAGCAATTAGTACTTTTGTAGAAAAAAAATCGAAGAATCCAAATCCGTTTTCAGATTGAAAATCGGATCATTAGATCGAACGGCATCTGGGAAAATCACTATAACAATAGGGTCCTATTGTTAGCCCTCTAATCCTCTGGGGGGGCTCCACCCCTAGGCTGGTGCAACGTTGCTCCTCTACTTCCACCTGGTGAGAGTCTAACAGGGACCCTGGGGGTCCTGGGGAAGTTTTCTAGAACCATGGGTCTGGGGAGTTGGTGGATATGCAGGTTCATTATACCGAATACTTGGACTATTTTCAACAAGGTAAACCGACATTTCTGATCTCATGCCGTCAAATTGTTCTCAGCAGTATTGGTAATACGCTGGCCAACAGGCAGGAAGTACAGGAAGCTATCAGGGGAGAAAGATGAGATTGATGTCAGTTATTTATTTTTGTTATGGTTATTGTCATTTTAACCCCCCCCCCCCCCCCCCCCCCTTCCGACCAAAGGGTTTTTGGTTTATTCGTGTTATTTCCATTATATTTTTCGTTTTTATTATTTAATTTCTTCTTGTTATTGTTGTTACGATTATTAAACATTTTTATTGTTATTATCGTTATTCCATGCATTTTTTATGGTTATTGACATTCTTAAAACGTGTAACTTGTTATCGTTATTTTATTTATTTTCGTTATTGTTGTCGCAGTTTTTAAAACATCTAAGCAATTGTATTCGTGCTATCTTTTTTTTTGTTCACTCAGAAAGAAGTGCTCGCCTTCACACAGCATTCCCACGTTTCCTTCTGTGCGATTTTCTTCATTATACTTGCTGGGCTTTTCCCCGTTATATATCTAATAGTTTTAGCGTGCCATTCGAGACCAATTTGGTAATCTAGAGCAGCCCCTCTGCTCGTGAATGACCCACTCCTCCCCCTGTTGATTTGTTTACCCCCAGTAAACTTTTGCCCACTAATGCCATATAACTTTCTGCCAAGTTACTTGTGTCATTTGACTAAAAGTGACTTTTCCAGTACCTACAGGGGCAAGTGCCACTTGTATTTTAGAAAGTAAAATAACATTTACCTCATCAAACGTCTTCCCGTTTTGGGGGTTTGAACAGTTATACTCTTTACATTGTCTATTATTCCAAAGAGGTGATTTGGCCCATTAGTTAAATCTATCTTCAAATCTTCGACTGGACTGGCGGATTTCTAATTATGCGCGACTGCACCTATCGCGTACGTTCGAGATATTTATTATCGTCAGTCGTTGTCATTGATATTTCCATAGTCGTCAGTTGTGAATCTTCAACCTGATAATAGCGTTTTGACAGCATAATATATTATGGAGTACAATTTTTCCTGAAGCTTTTATTGATCTTCCTTCATTTTATGGCGAGTTCATTGACGTCATACGGTTTGGTAGATTATGAGAACGCTGCAAATCATTAGGCATCGAATGGCTTATTATGGAAATTACAGTAGCAAAGCTTAGAAAATAGTAGTTTAGTGATACAAGAAAACTAGATACCAGTCAGACGCTAAAAACCAACCTTGATACCCTGACAGGATTCAGCCAAAATTTGGCTGTACCCCGATTTGATCCAGCAGCTGACCATTCTGCCAAGCAAATCTTGTAGTTGAAGAAATAGATGTAGAAGCAAAAATATACTCTTAGATGTGAACTCAGCCCGCCTGCTAGCTCAAATCAACAGGAAAGGGAAGGCAACGTTGTAACGTGGGCCCAGGTAGAGGATTAGAGGGCTAACAATTATGGGCCCCTACTGTTATAGTGATTTTCCCAGATGCCTTTCGATCTAATGATCCGATCTTCAATCTGAAAGCGGATTTGAATTCTTCAATTCTTTTCCTACAAAAGTACTAGTTGCTTTTTTTAAAGGTTGAAATTAAGTGAAATAATTTCGGGAACTCCATGGAAAAAAAATTTTAAAATTCAAAACTGAATGCCCCCACTTGCGGTTGTTTATAAAGATTACAGAACATTTTACAGATTGAAAATCGGTTGACCCGTTCAAGAGATAAACCGAATATTGGATTGGCTCATTTTGAAGCACAACGTGGTGGCGGTTCTTGGAACTAAACCCGGGACATTTACCCTTAACTAACCCCGGTCTCCCCGAGTTGCGAAAATGAGACGAGTTGGAATTGGACAAAAAAGGCTGATTGAAAGACACGGATCCAAGTACGTTTCTTGCCCTGGAGACCTGAAGTGCTGAAATCCATAATAATATCCACTTAAACAGTAATTTTGAGTGAGAATTTGTGGAGTGTTTCCCATGTCTTGTGTGATCGTAGATAGGCCAACAAAATAACGTTTTTTTTGTCAGTTTAGGTAGGTAAGTACATAACTCGGAAATTTTCATGCCCAATTTAAACTCGCAATGAGAAGTTTGAACACCCCTCAATAATCACTTTTTTTTTCAAATCGATCTTGTTACCTACATGAAGCCTCATGCCAAATATACGAGAGTAGGTTGGACACCCAAAATGCTCACACGGCATAACAATCCTTTTTCCTTGATGATTAGCTACCATTTTATTTGAATAATTTTCTTCCCCCCCCTCCCTCATCACAAATGGGGGGGGGGGGGGTCTGCTTTAAATCCGTGTGTTTGTCGTTATCAAACGACAAATCGGTAAATTTTTATGTAATTTGGTTAATCAACTAAGTGCGATATTGCACGCCCCGAATCGATTCTTTTCGGATCATTGGAGAAAGACTTGTACGCGAAATTCGGGACGGCTGGCAACTCCAGGCCTACGCCCTTGGGTTCTTGCCCTTGCCTCCTCACACATCAATCTTGCAAGGAATAAATTATCAGGGGACATTCTCCAATGCAATTTATCCCTTATACAGTGTTCATTCATCCTCTTCACCCCCCGTGAAGTTGGGTCTATTCCATTCAGCGTCCAGCTATTAATTAGCCCGTCGCTTTGTCCATCATTGAAGTTTTCTGGAAACATTTCACAGTTGTGCCATCACTCAGGGCGTGAAAGTTTAATTTTGAATGAGCGGCCGCGATGCATGGCCCGCCCCCACCTGTAGTCGACCAGTGGTCTGGACGGGGTGCGAGAGGGGCACAGCCCCCGGCCTTTGAAACCCACTTCAGTCCGCTGTCGACTCCTGCCTGCGTCGGAGACTACAAGCCGTGGCGTACGCCCCGTTGTGCGTGGTTCACACTCGGCGTTCTCCCTCTCGCCGGCGCCCGTATCTCCTTTCTGCTTTTACTAACGAAGGTACATAGTAAAACGAGCATTGAATAAATTTTATTGGTACAGTGTACCTAGTGCAACATCATTGACACGTTGCGGAAAAAACTGATATTAACTGAATATTCTAGAAGAGATCTAATATTCTACATTTTTATAATATACAAAATCAAGATTTATAGTTAATCGCCCCCAGAATCTATATCCTCCACCCCCTCACTCATTAAGTGATGCCTAATTGAAAATTTTAAGGAGAAACTCGGAGAATAAGTCAAGCAAGTACTTATTTATTCAGTGCCCGGGGAATACAAGTGAAAGAACCCTTCCCATGACTTGATTCCCCATTTCCCACAGTTGTTTATCCTTAATCATAACAGTTCACAGTTGGAACAACCTAGAATACTCACAATGAAATTACATATTTTAACATTCAGAAGCAGCCCTCGGAACAAACAATAGGAACAAGATAATAATAGAATATACCTCAGTAGAATTCATGAAAAATGATGATACATAGGGCCAATGATGTCTATTAGTGCCAACTTATGTGTATCGTGATTTCTACATTCTGGTTAGGTAATTATTTTCAATGTCCAATGAACCTGTGGAATCGAGGATGAAAAAAATTAACCTTCCCTCAATAATTTGGGGGTTTGGGTTTCAACGTACGTAGAATCCGAAAACGTAATAAAAACGCTGCCAACACTAATATACAACGATTTATTACCTATTTCCCTGTATAGATATACATACCCCTTCTGCCTAGATCACATTTTTCCGTTTGAGTATAATCGAGGCATTTATTCTTGAGAAATAGAATACCTCGGATTCGCGTTTGCGCATCTTTTTATTCATGCATGAATAAATTCAATAGTTCTGTGATTCATAGGAGACCATCTAGGAGCTATACCCCAACTATCCACCAAATTTGAGCAAAATCGGGCTATTGGTTCGTATGAAATTGATTACCACGGCTTTTTCGTTTGCGCATGCGCAGTGGTCATACCAGTGATCCAAGCGTTCTGAAGTTCATAGCTAACCAGCGAATTTGAGCATAATCGGGCTATTTATTCATGAGAAATTCCAAAATCGCAGATTGATGTATTGCAAAATACACAGTTTTTAATAATTGCTGAGCATTTAAAATGTTTCTCAGAGACCCGATTACGTGGCATAGCTTTCTTGATTTTATTACAGTATTCTCGATTTGAGTTTTCCATGGTAACTATGAAACTTGCGAAGTACGGCTAGCGTCGCGGCGTACGGACAGAAATCTTTTTGCTCCATCATCGATTCCAAAGGTCCATTATTGAAAAAAAAAAAAAAAAATTGATCTGGTAATGGAATTTTTTAGGATTCCGGGAAAGACGCCATCCCTTGAACTTAGAGCAGCGACAAGATGTAGAACTGGTATACAAAATTAGACACTTTGCGAACAAACTCCACCCACTCGCGCCTCTCAGAGCTTGCTACGGAATTGCTTCGGTTACCTCAGCCAGCTAGACACTTCCTTCAGTTTTAGTGTAGGATACATAGTTCTTTTCATACTGGAGATTATGGCCTTCTCTTTTTTTAAAAGTACCTATATTTAGCCTCACCAACCCCAACGAAAAAAATCCTTCAGTGTGTTAGCTACCTCCTTGTCAAAATTCTTACTGGCCAAAATCTTCCCCTTACTGTATTTGATCATGTCGATCTCCATGCCCTCGTTTCGCCTTCCAGTGACTGAGCTTATGACATTTCATATTTTTCTCAAATCTCCGTACAATTTCTAACTTTTTATCTAATATACTTAATCGTCTTAGCTTCCCTCAATAAACTGGTTAATTTATTTCGGCACCGCTAGTAATAACCTTTAAATCTAGAGTTGGGCCGTGAAGCTCGGCGTTACTGCGAACTATAGGGGTTGACATTTTCAGAACTCCGTAGCTCGAAAAATTTTAATAGAAACGCAAGGTTTTCATGACATTTAAATTGATACCGAACACGAGTATTTTTTGAGACCACCCGGAGCAGTGTACGTCCAGTCGTTCGTTCACAGTAAGGCTCCGTCATCATGATTGTGAATCATACGGTATTCATCCAGATATCATTGCTAGGGAACAGCTGATTACGATGACGCAAGGCTTTATGAAATCAAGTTGGGTGTTCCGTGATATTTCATTTGAATAATGATGGTTATTTTTGATTTTGTTGATAGGTACTTTCGCAACTTGAACAAATTTGGTTCGGTGTATGTCTGATCATCCGCCGGGACAAGTGGCTTAGGCCCCATAAATATGTTCCCCCTGAATTACCGAACGATTGGATCATTGGTACGGCCACTGCGCCTGCGCAAACGCGATTCCGAGGTACTAAATTTCTTGCGAATAAATGGCCTGATTATGCTCAAATTCGTTAGTTATCTAGGGTATAGCTTGTAGATGGTCCCCTATTTACTTCAAAACACTCGGATCATTGGTATGACCACTGCGTATGAGCAAACGGGAAATCCGTGATAATCAATACCTTAAGAAACAATGGCCCGATTTTGCTCAACTTGGTTGAGAAGTGGGGGTGTAGCTTCTAGATGGTCCCCTATGAATTTCATTGGCACCTGGTTATATTCAGAATTCGGCTACGAACTCAACCATCAAAAACTTTCCCGAAATTTGCTGTGATACGTTCGAAGGTACCTACGTAGATCCCAAAAATGGAATAAAAAATAAAATGAAATGACGAAATCCATCCGTCCGCTGAGCCGTACCTAGATGTGTCCACGGCACTTGAATTAATCTTGATGTAAGTTATTGAATAATGTTGATTTGAGTATTAATAAGTTGAGATGGGTAAACCATAGAGACCTGCGAGCATTTAAGTTATTTTTACAACCCAAAATGAGATGGAACCCAATTGCTAGTAACGTCAATAAATAATAATATTATTCTGTTTATATCATCAAAACTTGTGTTTTATACATGGGTAAATTGGTAATCTCTTCTCTCCCCCCCCCCCCCCCCCCATGATTCTGAATCCGTCACTGGATAGGTATTAGTCTCAACCCAATTTCGAAACTCACCAATTCTACGAATGGCGAGGGACTTAGATTGACAACATGTCGACTGGTTGAGCTCCCAATTATCTACAGTGGTCAATTCGGTACAAATAATTATACTTATTACACGTGCATGATAAATCTTTCAATATACGTTCGAAAAGATTGTTGAGGACGCCATGAGACGTGGTAACATAAAATTACTTCCGTTGAAAGGGATTTTCACTCGACGGTAGCACAGGGAATGAATGTCAGCGCAGCCTACTGGTCATTTCAAGAGTTGCACCGGTTCGACCCCCAACGTCTGGTGAGATTTTAGGCCAACGATACTGGCTGACGTGCACTTTACTTTTCTAACAAAATTCTCGCTTTTGACTTCTACTTGAAACCTACGGAACTTGAATCGAATACTGAATTTGAACCTTGATTGTGAGTTTGTCTCCAAATAAAAGTATTCGTTTTGTGAACTTTTGTTGTTGCCCAAGTCATTTAGAGTGTTTCAAAATTGCTTCAGTATACCACAAATGAATATTTTGGTTGGATTTCGACGATTCTCATGTGGGATTAAGAGTAACTACCTAGGGAAATACAGGGACAACCTAATAATTCAAGCTCGAACATTACCTACGATATTTCATGCATTCATGGTTATGTCAAGGGTACTACGGGTTGTGAACCGAACAGGTCTTATCCTGAAATGAAAGACGCAAAGAAAATTATGAACCGTTGTTGGGGAATTTGCAGCATTTTCTACTGAGGTACTCAATTACGTATTAAATTCTATTGCTGACGTCATTATAAACTAAAATAGCAACCAACTACTCTCAGGCGTCTCCAGAATCCGCAGGAGCAATTGTGCAAAATTGCGGAGAGCCTCGTCCGTTTCAGATCCTCCAGTGTTCTAAATCAACATTTCCAATTGGTAGTATACAACCCTAAAAAGCTTCCCAGCACTCTGAGGCCGCTACGTGCTTCCACCCGTGCTCAGAGAATCAATGTTTGCAATGAGTTGGGATGCCTCCAAGCGGTTATTTCTCTCGTACACGTCTTGGCGATGGAGGACAATAACGCACATTATCTTCATCATTAATGATCATTTTTACCTAATAATTTGATTAATGATTCAAAAACGCTGCAAATTATTACACAACGGTTTATTGTTTACCTGCGTATATATGCACCTTCTGCGTAGATCACTGTTTTCTATTTTCAATTCCTACTCCCCGCGCTTCCCCCCAGGAAAGCCCTAAATCGAGTACTGGAGCCTGCCGGGAAATTACAGTTTCATAAATATGCGGTGGATTCGAGAATTCAATAATTAATTTTTTTTGTTATTCATGAAGCGATTGTTCAAGTTAAAAAAGTTCTATTAAAAAAAATCCAAAAAACCATAATTTTCAAAATGAAATAATATCAAGGAACAACCACTCTATTTCATTCAGCCATGTGCGATTATAATCAGCTCTTCCCTAGCAATAGTATCAGGGCTTAATGTAATTACAACAACAGTTCCATTCACGATCATGTTACGAGCTTTACTGTCCAAACTTCAGGGCGTTACTGTGAATGGACGGTTAGGCGAACAATGCTCCGGGTGTTCTCAAACAATTCCCAAGCTAGAGATCAATTAAAAAACGTTTAAAAAAATCTAGATAACGGCGTCAGGGAAATTTTATTCTCTATTTTTGTTAGTAACGCCGAGCTTCGCGGACCAACTAGACCTCGAACGGGACCTACTAACAAAATTTCATTAATTTTGGTTCATGTTAACTAAAGGAAAGTGCGAAGTACAGTGGACGGACAGCATTTTTTTGGTTTATTATTTTCATAACGGGCCTTTAGTATGGAGCTCAAAATTTGATGGTTTCCGATCCACGGACGTAGAATCAAAAAACTGAATAAAAAATTCCGTTCATGCAGCATGGCTCAAGGCTAAATGTCCCCGATTTTATTAAGAAATTTTTTCAAGAAATAAAATAGTAAATGTCACGGATTTTATTAAGACATATTTTCAATAGATGGCTGCACCGTCGGGGGCAATCCAATTTTCTGTTTATCTCTTGAATGGGTCAACCGATTTTCAATCTGTATAATGTTCTGTAATCGTTATAAACAACCTCAAGTGGCGACATTCAGTTTTGAATTTTAATTTCATTTTCATGGAGTTCCCGAAATTATTTTACTCAATTTCAACTTTTTTGGAAAAAGCAACTATATAGTACTATTGTAGCAAAAAATTCGAAGAATCCAAATCCGTTTTCAGATTAAAGTAAATTTTCAAAGCAATGTTTTGGGAAACTGAGAATTTAAAGTAATGGTTTTGGTGGTTTAATGGTTCGGGATAATTGCTATGCCAAAGAGCTTGTGGTACAGGGTGCCAATTGACGAAGATAGTGATCGTTTAACCATGTGGTGCATTGGGAGTCGGTTGAGAAGGTCGGTTAGATGATCCTCAAACAGGTATGCTTGGTGGCTGACCCATGCTGACCCCCACACTATGTTGGGATGATCCCTTAGTTGTGGGCTGGACTTCACTCGACCTGTTAGTTAACTGGTGGCTTGGCGTCAAGAGGATAGTGGGTGATGCAACTCAACAGAAAACCATAGCGAATGAGATCACGGATGTCTAAAGAGAGGGAAACTCTCTTTGGATAATGAATGGACGGGTCCACAACTAGAAACGCTAGGGGATGTGCCCAGACGGTTCCACCACGTGGGTTATCACCAGACGGGTTCCACCAGTCCGAGTTCTTTTAGGCGAGAAAGGTAAGGAGATATGAGGAGAGAGAGAGAGAGAGAGAGAGAGAGAGAGAGAGAGAGAGAGAGAGAGAGAGAGAGAGAGAGAAGTCATTGATTTGAGGTTTGAGCGTAGAATGGCGAGCTGGGTGAGAAGAGCGGGTTTTGTAGGAGCGGTCCTCTGACGGTCATTAGGAGCCGTTAGTGGATCGATGGAGGGAGAGGAGACTCATTCCACTTGAGTCACGTAGGCCCTCCATTCGTTAGGTTTATTTAGGACAATCTTATTATGTGAATTTTGAGTGGTATTTTGGAAGGGTATCACGGCGATATCGAAATACAGAATATTGACTAATAGTAACTATAGAAGTGAAAAATATCAGACCATAATTTGTTCCCTCATGAAAAGAAATATATAAAAAACTGGTACAAAAACAGGTGATCTACTCCTGCTAAATAATTTATGGTAACAAGAAGAACTATACTTATATAGCGCCAGAGCTACTCGTAATAGCATATTTTACAATAAGCCACACCGATATTCAAACAGCAAAAATACTTACATGAGCGGGCGCGTGCAGCACTGCGTGCTGCCAAAGTGGTGTCTTCACGTTTGACCTTGAATGGTGACTGCTACAGCGGAGGAAAACGGCATCTGGCACGTGGATTGTGTTACCAGTTTTACCAACTGCAGGTACTGAACCTCCCTAGCCGTTTCAAAAACCTTACTCCCCTTTATCACAGAAACGCTAACATCTCAGACGACACAGCCACGCTGACGAAAGCTGACACGTTTCGCGAAGCTGGAGAGGTACTCCAATGACACCTGAATGGAGACTTTAGGACCGACAGCTCAAAGGCAGCAACAGTACTGTTCACTTATCTGAGACAGACCTTCACTGACGAACTAACGATGAACAATGAAGTGATAGCCATTGCCCCAGATGTAAGATACCTTGTTCTACACATGGGTGGAAGAATGACTTGGAAGGAGCACGTCACCTACCTGGTAAGTAACGAAGATTAGACAGCGGATTCGCCAACTTCGACCTCTGCTCAATAAGCATTCCCCTCCATCCATCTCAACAAAAATACTAATATATCTTACTCTCATCCGACCAGTATGGACCTACTCATATTGACTACGAGAGCAGCTGCTGCCTGTCACATAAGAAAGATCCAAGTGACCCAGAATCCAGTATTGCGCATGATAACCGGAGCGGATTGGTTTTGCGTGACTCAGTAATACATAATGACCTTGACATCCACTGGTGACTACCTTGATCATGGATACGTATTTGAGGATGAACAGTAAATGGCCGAGCACACCAACCCCTTGATCACAGCCATTCCCATCAGTCCACCGGAACTTCCACCAAACCGACGCTTAAAAAAACGCCATCTTCACGTCTCTCTTAGGTCCGTCTTAGGTGATTGACAATAAACTGGTCGGAGGGTAATCAGTGGACTACACCTCACTACATGTGCCACGTGAATTAAGGTTTTTCTAATCCTACTATATTCTGTTTTGCGCAAAACTTAATTTTACTAACAATAAAGTTTTCTTTGTTTAAAATATTTAAAGAAAAAAAAAAGCTTTTGGATCACGAAGTGTATGCCATCAAGTTCGCCGAAACCTGTATGACGAGTAAGTACAATGTAAATTATTTAAAATGCGAGGGAATAGCATAGTACTCGTTTCAAACTTCTTCAAGGGCAACTCAGGGGCTTTCCGTAGGTATTCAGCGTAATAAACAACTCTCGGATCTTGTTGGGTAAGCAACTATACAGAACGACTCCCAAGGCGCTCGCTCCGGTTCTTCGGATTTATCGAGATAGCAAACGGCATTTGTTACTTTTAGATTGAACCTGGTGTTATCGAGGCTCAACTTAGGAGAATATGTCGTCTCGTTTTGAAATATACGAGTAATTTCAACTTCGCCCGCTATCTGCAAGTTCTACAGTGCACTAAGTATGGCTACGGGAATTACCTAGGACCGGAGAAATACGGCGGTTCGCGGAGGCAAACGACTTGAAATGAGAAAGTACGAAAAAAACTTGCCACTCTTGTTCCTTTGTTTTGCGTCCGTTTATGTTCACTCGCCATCCTCAAAAATTTGAGAAGTCCATTTGTCTTCTGGCACAGTAACCACGTCTGTGCTCTCACAAGTAAAAAGAATGAATGATTTCCTTTGTATGCTATATATTATGCAGTTATGGGTCCATTCATTATCCAATGAGAGTTTCCCTCTTAGACATCCGCTATCTCATTCGCTATGGTTTTCTGTTAAGTTGCATCACCCACTATTATTATTGTCATATTTCTCAATCGTGTTTCTCGTTTCTTGCATGTATTTAATCAGGAATCTACAGACAATACTGTTGGAGTTGGAAAAAGCCATTTTTCGCAAATTTTCTAATTCAAACAATTTTTTTGTGTTCAATATTATTTAATGTAGTACCTATGTAGAACATAATTTTCATAAATCATAAAAAGATCTAATGGGGTCAAAATATATTGTGTACCGAGTCCCATAAAATCATATGAGCTATCTGTAGAGTAGAGCGACAATTCAAGTTTTCATTTCTCGAGCTACTGAGCAGTATTTTCATGACACTACTTACCTTACGTAGGTATATTCCCACCTTTCAATCATATAAGTAATGCATTTTCTCTTCCTTTTGATTAGAAGAGGGGGGCGTATTTTGGCCCTTTTTTTAATCCTACTGTGTAGATTGTCTATCATGTGCCACTTGTCTTTTTCTTTTTAAAAGAGAGAAAATTTCCTTCTTTAAAAAAAAAAAGAAATCTCCGTTTCAGGAAGTTTGAAATAATAATATTGATTAAAAAATGCATTACCTACAGAACTGTATTGTTGAACAGATGTCATAAGTATAAAAGGTTGTAAAATTCTACATCAAAGGTATTTAAACTAAAACAAAAAAGCAATAATACATAATAGTAACATGTTAGATACATGAATGTAAGTTACACATTAATGAATTTATTATAGAAGCATTATTTTGATTGTTTGAAGGAATGGAATTATATTCTAGCTCATTTAAAATACATGAGTGATGGAAGGAAGTAGCTAATTTATAATATAGGAGTTATGAAAGGAAGAACGAGTTGAACATATCATGCCTACTCCGGAAAAGGTGTGGGAGAAAGCATGAGTGATGTTTGGAGCTAAATGAGGAGCTGAGCGAATAAAAAAACTCTTCAGATTTAGTGCTGAGGTTAATTTCATTCTCTAACGCTCAGCTGTATTAAACCTGAAAGAAATAGCATTCCACGAACGGAATCCCTCAGTCAGGATGCCTACAGACTATAAGTTTTTCCCGCTTTTGATATAATGCCTTTGACAGCACGATTATCGACAATCTTGGAAAGTTTTGTTGGCCTTCGATCGATGTTGCTACTGAATGTTAGGTGCCGGGGATGATCCATATTGTTGTAGGTGCTCAAGAGGTGGGCCATCGAATACCACGCGAATAACGATGCAGAAAATCAGAAACATGAACGTGAATACAATAAATATTGCTCCAGGAGTCAGCAAGCGCTTCTTAACTGGAACAGAAAAATGAAAATGAGTTAATGAAAAGAAAAGGAATATCATTGACGATCATGTTGAGGTAACTAATCACTTAAACCATCAGCATGTGTCAGAATTTCGCATTTATGGTACAGAAACTTGTATTTTGCATCCTTGAAGACCCTCGAGTCAATTTCTAGCCCGAAATTCCTCCGGGTAAGCCGGGGCGAGGACGGGAAGTCATAGAAGGTACCGATTCAGATGGGCCGTGCAGATTCCGTGACTAGGCCAATCGTCGCAAATTTCAAGGCTCATTTTCGGACGTTATGCTGATCGAATATTCGGTTCGAATTGCACCGTTTTGAAGCTCCTACCAGGATCGGTGAGAAATAAAATAGTGTGCCAGTTCCTCACTGAATGAATTGCAGGGGGGAAATACACGCTACTTTAGCGTGTATTGGTGGTTGCAATTGGGGCGGCTACTGGGGGCCGACGCCCTACGTTTCGAATCCCATCGCCTCTCGTCTAAACTCTGGGTGGTGGGGTAATGGACCGGTAGCCTTGATGCGAAGTTCGCGAGACCAGCAGGGCAGCTGGATGCGTAGCACCTAAATGACCAAGTTTATGGCCAAATCTTTGTAACTCGTGTACTTCATCTTTTCTGATGTGCTAAATGCGAAAAAAATACATACTCAGAAAATTCGATGACCATAATTTCTGCTGCTTTCGCCATGCTGCTTCCCCGTGAGTTTTAATCGTAATTAAGTGTATCAAATTGTTTGGAATTCTAGCCTATCATTCTGAATGCCCCTGTTATTGATGACTTCCATGTTTAGCGTGGTGATGAACTCGAATGAAATACACCAATCTTCCCGCGACTCCAATTGTAGTCATTTCCCCGGGTTTTTCGGGATTACGCAGCTGTATATCAATTTGTCCAAAATAACACTCTGTCGGAAGGTTTTAGATTACCATATTACTGTCGGTTCCAATTTTTTTTTTTTTAGCATAATATTTGAAACATTTCGTGACCCTAATTTTAGCTAGTTTTCTCAATTTTATGCAAGTTCACGACCGGTTCCACTGGACGAACGTGCTCGTCCCCATTCTTATTCACGTAATAGAGCAAAACTGACATGAATGTAAAAAAGAAATAAAATAAAATAAAATAAAATAAAATTAAGTTCTTCTCATTCTAGAATACAGCGGCTTTTTAAAGTTATATTCCTTATCTATGTTCTTTACACAACATACTTCAGTAAAAATTCTTCTAATACTAGGGACTGATTTGTTCTTATAATGTTTCTAAACCCTGGACGTTTCCCGCCGGCATATCCCGGAGTGTGTTTCAACTTTGCTCTATAATTACTGCTTGACTATAATTATATTGTTGAACTTCAGTAGTCCCCTTCAGCTTTCCCCTAATGTGATCGTGTTTTTAAACAAGAAGTATAATTATTAGTGTCTTCTTGATTAGGTGCACTGTGGTTTTCGGGGTTTCCCCCAAGTTTGGACGTCCTTTGCCCCACAGTCTGCCTGCAATGACAACGGAGTAAAGCTCCAATCTAAAATGGCTGTATACTTTTCAACAAGATATTAAACGGCAAAGTTACGCAAATTTTCATGATATCACGCAGATCCATACACAGACGACTATTCAATTCAATATGAAATATTTTTGATAGCGCGTGTAATACAAAATATGTTTCTTACGTCTAAGGCAGCAAATGGAGCATTTGGATTGAGAGGACTGTTCCTGAGAGTTCCCTGTAAAACAAATATATAGTGATTGCATTTTTCATACCTTGGTTCTTTGAAAGGATTAGAGATAAATCTTAAGTAGGTATTTCTCTCTAGGTCGACAAATCGACCTCGCTAGACATATTTGATTCCACCAGCATGATAATTCATGGATGAAGGTGTGTTTTCGATTATCATAATAGAATTCGAGGTAATGGCAGCCCCAGATGAATTGTGGACGCAAATCTTTGGGCGATTCGACATTTCGAATCCAGTTTGATGAAATATTTCTTGAAACTCTGACGAACTATAATTGTTTACGAAAACGGACAGTATTTAACTATTTCATTTTATCATTGATTTTTTTCTCTCATCTCTCAGTTACAAAACAATAAATTGTCAATTAGAAAATTGTAGGGCATAAATCATTACTTATTTTAGTGACCGAATAATTTATTGATAACTTGATGAATGATTACTTTATGGAATCCTATAGTCGGATTTTTGTTTTTGTTTATCACCCATAGATTTTTTTGGGAGACGTACCTGTCTAAGTTAGCATTATATAACCATGAAGGGTTAGTGCCTACTCACCAATGTTACCAATTTCCTTGTGTGGTTCCTTTTCGACTCCTCCGAGTTCTATATCAGACGTTTTTTGGTATGATCCCATTCCTCGTTCCACTGAACTATTATAGAAAAGATAATGATTTATTGGTACATTATTGTCACATTTTTTTAATACCACCCTAAATGCTATCTCTTCTAAAAATGGGTGATATTATTGTCTCAGTGCACTTGATTCGTGACAAATAGGCAATAGGCTACGTAGGTTAAGTAACGGTATGTGTACGATAACCCATAATCAAAGTTGGAAAGTTACGCGAGTGACAACTTAATCCGTGTATAGGACTTTGTGTGATGGTGAATGTTGTACTTTCAATTTCCCAGGAGGGAGAGTATATTTACTGAATACTAAGGTAACAATAATGTAACTGGGGAGCAAAGGTATGTTAACTTATTATCCGATCTTACTGTTCAGCCCGTGAAAAAACTACAATCTCATCAAGGTCAGTCCCAGTATAGCCGACTTGGTTGTTCCTCCACTGGATAACCTGGAATGCCCTCGCGGCATCCAAATCGCTGTCATCAGGTGAACCAACTTCACTCCTCCGACATTCATTTGCTTCACTTCTGAAAAGACCCAGCGAAACAGTTTCAACTTTCATGTTACTTCCTATCGATAGTCCTTCTAGTGAAGATCGGGAATATGAGAGACTGAAAATGTATTTTGTTTTCCTTCGGAGATCAGGAAGGTATAATATTCTTGAAGTTGCCCGCAGCCAGTCAGTAGAGGTATGGTATGACGCAGAAAGTGGAATGGAGGTTTTTTTATTTATATTTATTTTATTGACTTTTAAAAAACTTGTATACAGTATATGGGGACAAACATGTAAAAGACAAAAATGGTAGCACGGGAAACTTCGGCAGAACTTTCGGCAGCAAAAACCTCAAAGTTTTGGCAATTTTTTCAGTTTTTGGCTCACAGCATCTTACAGAAAATACTTACACTCTTACCGAAATTAAAGAGCATTAAATTTGGTAAAGCGGTTTAGTATATTTGGCGGTAAAAATTGGGCAAAGTGTGTTATACTCGGTTTGACCTGCCTGCAATTAAAAAACGGTTATTAAAAATGAAAAATGACATATAACTAAAGTTGTAGAGCATCAAATTCTGCGTTCAGAGCATCCCTATTTATAATAAAATATTCTATTTAAAATTTTAATGAAAATATTGGTTTTCTGAACGCAGAATTTGATATTCCACAACTCAAGTTATACGAAATTTTTAATTTGGAATACATGGCTTAATAGTTACAGGCGTAAGTACTTTGGCAGCCAAAAAACCTCGTAATTTTAGGGCTTTTTTACGTTTATGGCTTATGTAAACGGTGCATCTTACACCAAAATTAAAGCACTAAATTCTGCGTCGAATAACCTCTTACATTAAACTTGGTTCAACTGTTTAGCAGGAATTGGTAGTCAAATTTGTGCAAATTTTTCCACTTGAGTAAAAAGCGTATTATGCTCAGTTTCACACGCCTGTAACTAAAAAATGGATAGTTTCAAATGCAAAAAGCGATATAACTGAAGTTGTAGACCACCAAATTCTACGTTCGAAACACCCGTACTTTTATCAAAATATTTATCATGGTACCCAAAATATACCACTCCAAATGTACATATAAGATTGCTACCAATAAAGGCGAGGAGAAGGCGAGCTGCGTAATGCAAGGGGCAAAACCAGGTAGCTCTCCCTCCAATGATCCTACTTTTATAAGGCCTAGCCCGCCATTCTACCGATCTCACTCGAACTCGATGCCTTCTGTCTCCCTCCTTAACCTCTCTCTCACAAAAGATCCCAACGTAGTCATGCACCTTTCTAGCACAAACCAACGAGGTGATAAACCTTTCTGGGCACATCCTCTAGTATCCAACGTGGCGATAAACCTTTCTGGCCTAGCCAATGTGGTGATAAACCTTTCTGGATACAGTTTCCTCATACCCAACAGCTCCTTCTCAACCTCGCCTTCCGAAACCTCACCTTCCTCAATCTCGCCATCACCAAAATGATAACCCCGACGTTCCAGTCGAAAATTCAAGACGAACCCCCCCCCCCCCCTCACTTCCGACATCATGAATACCTCCACTGCCATCCCGCTCACGATGCCGCCCTTCTACACCCACAACCCCACCTTCTAGCTCTTCCAACTCGACGCTGCGTTCTCTGCCTCCAACATCCGAGCACAGAAGATGAGATCCTCCAAGACGACCGCCCTACTCTCCTACGACATCCTCCTCAAGACAGCAGAGATCTCACCAGACTCCAACGCTCTCTAGGACGACCTCCACGCCCGCCTCATCCCCCCTGTATCAACCCTCCATGATCGCTAGAATCACCAGCCGCAATGGCTGAGGGCCTCAAACACAGCCACCTGTTTTGCTGGCTCCGATACAATCTACAGGACCTCACCTCTGACACCACCGGGACCTTCTGGCTGCGTGTGCTCCCACCCCAAATCCAGATGTTCCTCGCCGCCCACCTAGACATGGATGATGAAGCCCTCCTCCGTCTCACCGACACAATACACGACATCATTGCTTCCTCTCCCGTCCATGAGGCCTGGCCTTCATCCAGCCACCAACCCCGCTTCCACTCTGTATCTTCCAGTCGACACCACAGTCCTTCTTTCGAGCGCAGGAACCGACCATTCAACCGACCAACAACGCCTCCCCACCACCACTCCAACCGACCCCCTCCTAAAAATCAACAGCCAGACGACGGCCCCTCCTGCTGCTGGTACCACCTCACCTTTGGGGCCCAGGCCCGCAAATGCTGGTCCCCATGTGATTCCTTCTCTCCTGCCCAGAGAAACGACAACGCCTGCCGATGAATCCGGTGGGCACCTCCCCTCCCTGCACCTCCAGTGCAACGACCCCACCACCTTCACCATCCTCCCCTGTCACCGCCATTGCCTCAACAGGGGTTTAGATAGTCTCATTTTCGCCCCCGCCACTCCCAACCGATCCCCTACCTACACCTACCACCGTTTCACCCAAAACCAACGCAGCAACCCTCAAAACTCCAGTACCAGCTGAGAAGTCACTTTCTTCGACACCCTTGCCTGCAGCTGTCATTGCACCCCACGCCACCCCTGTCTGAGGCCAGCTATTCATCTGCTGCAAGTGCTACAATCTGCCCTTCCTCATCGACACCGAGGCAGCCATCTCAAATCCCAAATAATTTCCCCCCACCTTCGAGATTTCTCCTCCCACCTCCACGGCACGACCGTCTTCTCCACCCTCGAAATCTCCTGGGCATTCCACCATATCGACATCCCCCCCCCCCCCCCCCGATATACCAAAAACCGTAATTATCACCCCCTTTGGTCTATTCGAATATCTCAAGATGGGCTTCGGACTCCGAAATGGGGCGCAAACATGGCAGAGGTATACTATGGACCAGATCCTCGTCCTCGTGATTCGTCATCTGCTTCCTCGACGAAGTTTTAGTAGCATCACCCACACCTGAACAACACTATGGCCATCTGCCAAGTTGTCGACATGTTCCTCAACAAGGGGCTCAGAATCAACAAACGGAAATGTGTGATTGCCCAACCCTCGGTTAAATGCCTAGAGCACCTCGTCACATCAGCCAGAATCACTCCCTTGGCTGACAAAGCAACTCACTCCCCCAATTTCTTCGCCCTCAAACCGTAACAGAACTCCGGTGGTTTTTGGCCATGTTGAATTTTTCCCGCCGCCACATCTGCCATGCCGTCCAACATCAGCATTCCCTAATAGCCACCATTCCCCAGCCTTCAAAGAAAAAAGATTCCCGGAAGATCGAATGGTCCCCAACTCTCGAAGCCTGTAAAAATCCGACCTCGCCAACGCCCCTCTCCTTGCCCACCCCGGACCAAACGCCTCCCTCTCCATTACGACTGACGCCTCCAGCTGGGCTATCGATGCAGTTCTCTACCAGCCTATCGGCAACACCACCCATCCTCTCGGATTCTTCTACAAAACGCTCTCGGACACGTAGAAGTACTTGACCTTCGACAGAGAGCTCCTTGCCATCTGCAAAGCCATTAAACACTTTCGTGACTTAGTAGAGTGCCCGCAGTTCTCTGCCATAACGGATCACCTCTTACCCACGCCCTTCCTCAAACCTGCAAGTCTCTGTTTTCTTTTAACCTTAGTTTTAGCTTTACTGGTCCAATCTGGGGGGACTTCTGTCATGGTAGCCTTAAAATAGGTACCACTCCAAATTGTACGTATAAGATTGCTACCAATAAAGACGAGGAGAAGGCGAGCTGCTTAATGTGGGCAAAGCCAGGTAGCTCTCCCTCCAAAGATCCCTCAACGGCTTTCAATGGCCGTCGGAGGACCGGGGGAGGGTACAGGCCCCTTTATAAGGCGCCCTGCTTGCCCAGCTAGCCATTCTACCGATCTCACTCGAACTCGATGCCTTCTCTCTCCCTCCTTAACCTCTCTCTCACAAAAGATCCCAACGTGGTCATACACCTTTCTGGCGCAAGCCAATGTGGTGATAAACCTTTATGGACACATCCTCTAGTATCCAACGTGGCGATAAACCTTTCTGGCCTAATAGTACTTAGCCAATGTGGTGATAAAACTTTCTGGATACTAACTTCCTCATGCCCGACAGTTCCTTCCCAACCTCGCCTTCAGAAACCTCAACTTCCTCAATCTCGCCATCACCACAATATTGTAGGTATTTAAAATGTTAATGTTACTTAATCAAAATTTAAAATTGAATATTTTAACAAACATAGGGTGCTAACAAACGCATAATGTTTGGTGCTCTACAACTTTAAGTATATGACATTTTTCATTTAAAATACCTGTTTTCAGTTTAAGGTGAGTGAAACTGAGCATAACACACTTTTTAGTTAAAATGGAAAAATTTGACTGATTTTGACTGCCAATTCCGACGAATCAGTTGAACCAAATTTAATGTTATAGGAGATTATTTGACGCAAAATTTAATGGCATTTAATTCTGGTACGAGTGCAATTTTCTGTAAGATGCTGCGTTTAGTTTATAAGCCAAAAACTGAAAAATGTCTTGGAATTTTGAGTTCTTATGGCTGCCAAAAGTTGTCCCGAGATCAACCCTGTCGTCATTTTCGTTCTTTACTTATTTTCACCCATGTATACAAGCTTAATAATAAAAGCTTCACCATCTTCTGCACCATAGTACCTACTCTTACAATACCTCTACTGACTGGCCTTACTGTCTTTATTTGCATGTTCAATGAACATAAGAAAAAACGTACATGGTGATGGAATGTGCATCGTCACCCTGAAAACATGGGTTGGGAATCCCATCCCTCGTCAACCCATCTGGAGATCTCATGAGGTTTTCGATGAAGCTCTTCCCCATGCTTGAAGATCTATAACTGCTGAAAATCACATAATATTACAGTCAACTCCAGTAACCAAACTTCAGGGAAAAACATGTAGTATAATTATGAAGTATAATAATTATAATAATTCACCATGTCGCACCCAATTTCTATATTCGCCTATAGCTAAAATACCTCACATCACAGAAACAAGGTGGATAATCGAGCCGAGAATGCTCTTCTACCTCACACGACAGTTCAACAAGGTCCCGGGGGCGTTCGTATTCATCAACCTCCTTCTCCTTCTAGAATAGGTACCTACTTCCCTGACAATTTTATTTAGACTGGAGAGAAGTACCGACCTGATTTCGACGTTGTACTGGATGCCGGATCCTTCACCGTGGTTTAGGAACACCTCTTCTTTGGTGGGTTTCGCATTACAGAGTCCATCAACTTCACGCGTCACTGATGATTCTGATGGTACGGTTGATTCACGGTTGGTTTCAACAATCCTGTTTTGAAAGAGAAAGAATCATATTTTGATGCTTCACAGTACCATAGAATTTTCAAGCTTGGCATCAATGAAGTTGCTTTCTGTAGCCGATTTTCAACAAAAGGTGGATAAGAATGGAGTGCATATTCATTTTTTCATTCTTCCTAAATGACCTAAATTAGGGACCAATGCGATAGCTTTCAAAAAGCTCATAAAGACAGTTTCATATTTTCCAACAAGTTGGAATCTAAGGGGTCAGCGATGAGTGAAAAAAGGCTGTAGAAAAAGTTATGACATCGCGAGCACCTTTCCTATTTTTGTTTGTTGGTTTGTTGTAGAACCTGGAATTTGGTGATGGAAGTGAAAATTGACAAGAATGCGAGTTTAAAGCCGAAATCGCAAACGAACGCTCCATACACATTCCGCATTGTCGATGAGTAGTGGGATGGAAGATGAAAAGGTATTGATCCAAAATTCCTCTCCTACAGCGGAATTTTGGGGGTTCCCAATAAAACTTACCCAATCTCGGCATGCAGAGGGTGAAACTACGTTCATCATTATAGCGGCTCACTATTTAGGGAATGATCGGTACCTATCGGTACGATATTATCATAAAAGATCTTACAACTCTTGATGTGCCGGTAGGGACGGTGACCCTTGGAAATGCATGGTACAATTATTGGTTGTTACTTCCAGCGAAGTAGGGAAAACTTCATCTTGGGTCAGACCAGGGTTTGCGATGCCGGGCATAAGTACTGGTTTGCTGTGTTCTTCTTTTTCCGTGTGCAGTGGCTCAAGTTTCACTTCCCCATCACGAAAGATACTGTAACAGAGGTAGAATGGAGATAATTTCGGAATGTTAGGTTGGAGGATTCCAAGAGTTTGGCTCGCTGGTATTGGATTTTCATGGCTTACCCGGTTGCTCCTTCAAACCTTCCCGAACACTTCGGAATGTCGCTGGAATCATATTGCCCTGGGAATAGTTCAAGGTCATCGTTCCCGTTGACTTCTCCATTTGTTGATGAACTGTTACAAATAAGAACCAGTCAAACGTAAGGGAATACGACTATAATTCTACTGACGTTTAGAGTGTTGAACATAGATGTTTGCGTTGGAAATTAAGGAGGGTAGGGAAAGGTTTGTGTTGAAGGGGCATTTTAAGGCAGAACAGCTCTTTTTGGGATTAAAACACCCATTGGTATTAAAAAATAAATAAATAAATTTAAAATCGGAAGAGTGAGCTCGGTTAATTGCGAACACGGACTATCGAGACACGGTTTCGAGGAACAATAGTATAATATGTCTCACAGAGAGAAGGAAAGGCAATTCTGCTGGAGTGAGCAAACTATCGGTGAGTTTCTTGCTGTGCGTATAAGAAATAGGACAATCGTAGGAAGTTTTCAATAAGGGGCAGGTGACTACTGAAGATGCATATCGTTGAGGAAGATCCCGGAGACAGCCCGTTAATTTCACATCCGCACTCACCTTTCCGGGCTACACATGATGGCACTATAAGAGTAAGTTAACAAAGAATTGCTGAACAGCTTTTGGAATACGCGGGTCTTATTAGAGCCATTAGTATAACCGTGAATTCCAGAACAGCACAGCAGGTTGACACAGCACACTGTTGTTTATACAATCTACCTCTATCTAAGCTACCTCTCTATGAAAAAATATATAATAATAGTTTACCTAGATGATCCAAGGAAACGTTTCGGCTTCTTTGGGGCATCCGTTAGACTTTTTTCAAAATAATTTCCCGGCAACTCCTGACTATCATCGCATTCAGACTGAGATGTGAATAACTCGATAACAACGTTGTCGTCCGTGGGGATGGCCATTGAAGCTGTCAACACGGCCTCAACCGTGCTCATGCTGTCAGGAGTTGTTGAAGCACTGGATACAGGAGGCTCAACCTCATCTGGACCTTCGTTGATGATTTTATCGTCCAACGAATATTCCACACTGGATAAAAGTTCGACAAAATTCAGGTTTACCTCAATATACCTCATGCATGGAGAGCAAGAGAAAAAAGCGAATGTAACTTTCCTGAAAATTAGTTGAGATTGGCATCAGTATCTTCCTTGGATCTAAAACTCCATATCGAGTAGTCGTAAACTCCTTCAAGTATAGGAGATAGATGCACTAACCAACTGCCTCCCATACGTGTGCCCAGGAAAAATAACATATGAATACGTCTTCCTACTATTCCGAAGTTCGTATATAAAAAAATCGCCTGTGTTACATTTTGATATATCCACTGCCGCTAATAGCACAGTCGCTGCAACAAAAATAATACCTACTGCGAATTCTGGTAGTACTACATCATGTCTACCTTCAACGAACTAAATCACTAGCGATGGTAACGTGGAAACCCATTTCAAAGAAAAACGGTATTGTCTATTTTCACAAATACACGAAAAATACACTGACAATGGGTGGGTTGATCACCGAAACAGGTATAACAATGTATTTTTGTGAGTAAGAGGAAATTTACAACCTTTCAATAACTCGGTTTTTCTTTTTCTACCTTCAACATTTCGAAGTCTTCAGACCCACCCGATTTTTTATTCTTCATTTATTTATTAACCGATATATTTGTTGCATCAGTACAACTACATAAAGCTGAACTTGGCCCATTAAGTTATTTTGCTATAATATAATATCAACTGTCCCACCCGAAATGATAGTTTTTGTCGATCAAACCATGTCGAACACCGCTCGAGTCATTCTAACATGCGGCAATACACTGAGAAAAGCATACGTAGCTAATTTTGTATTTGTTATTTTTATTGTTATTCGTTGTAGTTTTAGGATTTATTTGAAAAATATTGTGTTCAGGAGTCGGAGGGGGTCTGCGGTTCGCTAACTTTGACAAGTCGTGGGATCTGTGGACTGGAATACAATCGTCAGCAGGATTAGGTGGAGGAGGATGTTTGAATCCCCTCCAAACACGGATAGGGGGGAGCATTCGTGTGTTGTAGTGTTGGGTGCCAAAAAACCTAAATTAGCTCTACATATTATACCAATGATCAAAATGGAGTTCGAAAACATGAGATTGATCAAAATTTGAATAAATTCCATAAAATTAACAAAATTAGGAGAAGCTTATAACAACAAACCGTAGGTAGTTATTTCAATAAATATAACTCAGAGGCCAATTAATTGTTCACATTAGAAGTTTTTGGTGGATAATGCTGTCGATTGGAGGTAGTACTTGGAAGAGGCATGGTTTGGTCATGATGTATGACGAGAAAGGAGTGAACCCAGCAATATTATACCTAGGAGGAGGGTTTACCCAGAGTTTTAGAACTTCTAGTTCTTCTGGACTGAATTTACATTCGCACGGATATAATTGAGTTGAACCTTATCCGGCATCGTCCTATTGATCGGTCATCTGTTTCCTTCCCTCAAAGAGCTCTTGAAAAATAGGTTTTTATCATTTCAATTTCCCTCTAATCCTCAGTTGTCAGTAATCTGATGGTTTATGATTATTGGATTCCATTTGTGTACAGAACCGCTCGCCGCTCACTGATCTTATCGCTATTCATTCATACCTCTCAATTTCCAGACCTACTGTACCTGGGTCCTCCATTTAACTTTTCTGGTAGCTGTGGGCTTCCCGTGTGTTCGGATCGATGGTTTGTTAGGCCTGGTTCACCCACTACTTCTACATCTGGAGTGATGGCGGGGTTTTTCATAGCTTCGTCAGTGATTATGGCTTCTACAGTGTTAATACTGTCCGAGGTCGAAGAAGCGTTCGATTCAATAGGTTCGGATCCCTCAGGCAGTTCAATGATGGTGCTCTCAACCGAGAAGGACCTCGCCCTGTTCAAGTATAAATAGGTATAGAATAGTAATATTTATTATGCAAGTATGATTATAGGCTAAAGTGTTTAATGGGCTTTGTACTCTCTGAACTCATAGGCAGGATTACGGAAAGAAGGGACAAGGGAGGGAACAAAGCTCACAAGTCCTGAGCTTCAGTGGGATGATATAATTACGATTTTACACTGTCCCTCAATCCGTTGCTCTGCGTTACTTGGAAAAACGAACTCTGGTTGAATAATTCTGATGGTTTCAGTCAATCTTTGCTTTCTTTATTAATTTCTTATAGTTTCATTAATAATAAAAACAAAACGCTGCAAATTCATCCACAACGGCTTATTTATATTTTTATTTCAGGTTTCATGCCTTTTTAGAGAACCCTTTTCTCTTGTCCACTGTTTTAATGCTCATAACAACTGTACCAAAGAAACGGAAATAGTGATGAATAATTTTTACGGTAGGCGCGTTGAGCCACCAGTCTCTCTGCCGCAGTTTGTGACAGAGCGAGGAGAGTGACGGTGGACCCTAGAGCCCCTTCCTAGACCAGCGAGATTATCACCGGTTAAGAAGGGATATCGATTAGGCTTCCACCAAGGGATTAGGCCTCCACCGGAATAAAAAACAACTCGAGAACAGCATCGGAGGAATGAAAAGTAGTATGAAGTTCTGGAACAACTTCAAGGTGACTAACCTCCATCGTAATGGTACTACCTCAATAATCTTTACTGGCGGAGAACAAAGCTCCTAGATACGAGTATTGGCCGAGAAAAAAAAAATGTTGTCCAACCTCCATCGTTAAGATGGAACAACTATTGGACTTGTAAACTGGGACACGGCATTGCTGGCCGTCAAATGAGGTTAATATATTTTAACTATATTGACACTCTAAAGGGGGGATGGGGAAGCCAATTATAGGTGTATGAATTATCAAAGGGACAGGATTTTTGTAAAGGAATCCTTCTGGAAACCTTTGGGCTTATCCTTCTGGTAAGCCCACAAAAAGTGGATGGATTGACGCCAAGGGAGAATCTTCCATCAACCGCCATCGCCCACAGCGCTCATAAGGGCCAAGTGAACGGGTGGAAAGTGGTCTTTATAAGCTGCCCTAGTAGCCCAGCTTGTCATTCAACCGATCTTGCTCTTACCCACGACTTTTCTCGCGCCCGACCTACACCTCCTCTTTTTCTCTCTTCTTACTTACGCCTGCTGTGGTGAAAACCGCCGGGTGCTCCCTCCTGAATACTTGCTGTTGTGAAAATCCCGGGGTATTCACTCTCTTCCTCTCACTGTCTGCTGTGGTGGAAACCGCGGGACGCTTCCTTCTCCTCTAGCACCTGCTATGGTGAAAACCGTGGGGTGTTGGCCTCCATCTTCCCGGTGTCTGCTGTGGTGAAAACCGCGGGAAACCTCCTTCTCCTCTAGTATCTGCTGTGGTGAAAACTGCTGGGTATTAGCCTCCACCTCCCAGCCGCCTGCTGTGGTGAAAACTGGGGAGCCACTACCTCTAGTGCCTGCTGTGGCGAAAACCGCGGGGAGCTCACCTCCTCTCCAAACTAATGCCTGCTGTGGTGAAAACTGTGGGGCATTAGCAAAAGACTCTTATGGAGCACATCCTTCCTCGAAACCTCATCCAACGTCTCACTCCACTTACACTTCACCTCACCCAAGCCTACCCAACCATTAGGAGTCACAATACTACCAAACCACGCTCTGCTACCATGTGAAAGAGTGTGACAATGGTGGTGGACCCTCGAGAGTCCCCCTTCTGGACCAGCGAGATGATCACCGGTTAAGAAGGGATATCGATTAGGCTTCCATCGAGCGACCCCGTCTCCACACGAAGAAAAAACAACTCGAAAACAGCCACACTGTCACAAGTGAGAAGTTATATATACATTACAAGGGAAATCTGTGAAGAAGATCGTAATGTTTGTACTGTTCACATGGGGGATGTGAATATAGATATTTCGGGTAGCAGTTCAAACGAACTAGAAAAAAACATAATATCTAAACATGCTGGCTACACTCAATTTTAACTTTTACGTAAATTCCTATACGCGAATTAAAGAAGAGACAAAAATCTTGCCTTGATCACATTTTCTTAAAAGCCGACAAATTTGCAACATGAAAGTAACCCCAATTGTAAGGCATTCTAACATAACTGAACATTATAGTTCGGTCCTGTGCCTGCCTTTTCCTAACACCAACGCGGGATCGGGATCTGCAGGGAGCCAAATGGTAGTCAAATCCGTTTTGTGAAAGGAAAGTTGGCGGGAGGTGTTTGAGTCTAATGATGTCAATGTCTGCGCGGAAAAGTTCGAACACATTCTCCAATCTCGCATTGCTAGTTCATCGTATGAACAGAAGCAGACTCAAACACAGCCTCAAACACACTCAAGCACTGAAACCATGGGTTACACCAGCTCGACTTGTCAGTGTGAGGAAGAAAGAGACTTTAGGCTGGAGATTGCGGAAAAATCCTCATAATAGCAAATTGAAAAATGA
Source organism: Leptopterna dolabrata (assembly GCA_954871275.1). NCBI lineage: Eukaryota > Metazoa > Arthropoda > Insecta > Hemiptera > Miridae > Leptopterna > Leptopterna dolabrata. Next base: position 29,199,230 of record OX940976.1, read on the forward strand.
TTTGAAAAAGTACGGTAGCAAGTTGAATTACCTGTTGCAATTATCCAAAGACGCATACCACACAAATAAGATGCGAAGTGCGCAAAACAATACGAGGACATGGGAAATAATAAATGAAGTGATCCGATGAAAAAATGAAAAGGAAGATCATGTCAATAGAAGTAAAAAATCGGAAAATAGAGTTTTCTGAGGATAGCAAATTGGTTCGTGATCATTTCAATGCACATTTTGCTAGTGTGGGGGAAAAGATTGCTGCTGAAATCGGTGGTAGCGGACAGAAATGGATTACTCCATCCGAATTTGGAAACGTCGAGAATTTCTTCCAAATTGGAGAGAACGATGTTTTAAACACCATAGGTAGTCTAAAAGGAGAGTCTAGCCCTGGTTATGACACTATTTCTCTCTCAACTCTTAAAAGAGTGAAACTTCGCACTGTCAAACCTTTAACATACATAATTAATTTGAGTTTCACATCCTGCACTTTCCCAACTATTTACAAGCAGGCAATCGTAATACCCCTTTATAAATCAGGAGACCCTAAACAATTAATCAATTACAGACAGTTCTCGTTATTGTCTACCATTTGTAAAATAATTGAAAAGGCAGTTGGTAAATTTTTTAGAGAAGAATGATCTGATAAGCGATAGACAGTTTAGTTTTAGGGCTGGCAGAAGTACCCAAGATGCCATTTCGTTTTTGGTTGAAGATGTTAAGGAAAGCTTAGATGGGTATAAACTTATAGTAACCTGCATGGACACGACCAAAGCTTTTGATTCAGTTCCGCAAGATAAGTTATTGCGCACGTTGAGTAACATGGGGTTTGAACAGTCCTTCGTTAAATGGGTGAGTAGCTGTTTAGCAGATAGGAAACAGCGTGTTAAAATTGAAAGCACATTGAGTGAAACGCGTTCCTTCATGTTCTCAATCCTTTAGGGAACTGCTTTATTGCTTATATCAACGGGTTGTTGAATATGGAGGGTGTTGAGGGAAAATTAATTTCATTCGCGGATGATACAATACTCACTACAACTACCTAGTCCAACATGGGAGGAATCTGTACAGAAAAAAAAAAAATTATAGGTCGATGGTTGAGGGAGCGCAGCCTAAAGCTAAATCATAGTAGAACAAATTTTTTGGCTTTTTTTGCTGAGTTCGTCGACTGTACCGATCATTGGTGACATCCCTTGCCACATGGAATACTGTAGTCAGCATGCATTGTGTTCTTGTCCTCGTCAACAAAGTATTTGGGAGTGATTGTTGAACAGTGCTTGTCGTGGGAAGAACACGTTAAAGCTTTGAATAATACAATTAGGAAAAACATACCGATTTGCCTTGAATTAAGGAATGTTATGTCGGTAAAAAACCTGAAAATGTTATACTACGCACTGGTCCAATCAATTATTTCGTAGGGCATTGTCTCATGGAGATATGCCAGTAATATCATACTTCAACCCCTTTACGTTTCCCAAAAGAGCATTATAAAAATACTTTTGAGGAATGAAAGATGTTACCCCATGATCGATCTATCCAGGGAGTTCAGTAAGGGTGTCTTGGAACTAGTTGCAAATCCTACCAGATCATCAGATAAATATCTTGTGAAACTCCCTTTTTGACGCACTACGGCTGCGCAAAAAGCATCCAAAGCGCATCACGCATTGGTATCCTGCCCCCATCCATGTATGAGATTGCAATCCGTGAACTGAAACCTGGAAAGCCGCCAGGCATCGACACGATCCCTTTTTCAGGGAGAGAAATGCTGAAAGCAAACGTCGATACCTCTGCCGAAATGTTGGACAAGCTATTTGGTAAGGTGTGGACTACACAAGTTTCCCTGTACAAAAGGATGCAAGGCGTACTCGTTAAAGTGCCAAGAAAGGTGATCTGTCAAGCTGTGATAACTGGAGAGGAATCATGCTACTTTGTGTATGACTCTAAGTATTCTGAAAATAATCCTGAAACACATAAGAGTAAGACCGATGAAACTCTGCGAAATGAACGGACAGGCTTCCAGGCTAACCGATCCTGTTTAGATTTAATTGCCATGATTCGAATCATAATCGAGAAAATCAATGAATTCCGGGAGTCCCTGCATCTCGTGTTTGTGGATTTTGAAAAAGTGTTAGACAAGCTGAACCACAAATACCTATGGAACGCATTGAAGCGTAAAGGAGTAGGTACCTGACAAGCTCAATGAATTGATAGAGGCGTAGTATGATTTCTTTATGCGCATGGTGTCCAGCTGCAGCTCCCTTTTGGGTGACTGCAGGCGTTAGACAGGGGTGCGTCCTCTCACCACTACTTTTCTCGTGGTTATTGACGAGATTCTGTGCGCTGCTCTCCAGGAGAAGCCAAAACGGTGTATAATTTGGCTCCCCATGAAGATGGAGCATTTGAATGGTCTCGACTACACGGAGGACGTGGTTCTCCTCCCCCATAGAGAAAAATACATGATAAGTAAAACTGTTGACCTGTTTAAGTTCACCGAGCCAGCAGGACTCAAAATTAATGCTCCTAAGACGAATTAATGTCCCTCGCCCAGCTGACTTACAGTTGGGAATAAACAAGCTGAGGCAGTTTATTACCTATTTGGGCAGTCAGGTGGCGGCTGATGGGGGTGCATTCCTGGATGTAAAAACGAGGTTAAATAAGGCAAGAGGAGCATTTGCCTCCCTCCTACCAGTATGGCGATCCTCTCAGCTCGGTCTTAAGACCAAATTACGCATCTTTGAATCGAATATATCGAATATGGGTGTGAGCCCTGGTCGCTGACGACTGGGATCAACAACAAGCTCCAGGTCTTTGTTATTATATTTATGCCTGCTTTCAATTATCCGAGTCTGGTGACCAGGAAACTGTATATCCAATCTTCAGGTGCACCAAAGTTCCGAACGACCCATCTCCGAATGGATGAAGGAGAGAAAGTGGAAATGGGTAGGACACACCCTGTGGAGAGATGCCCATGAAATTCCGAGGGAAGCGCTCGATTGGAACCCCAAGGAGCCCGCTGCCGGGGAAGGCCTAGGGAGACTTGGCGCAGGAGCCTCATGGCCGAAACCGAATATGTAGACCCGTCCTTACCCTGGGGTCGGATTAAAGGGATGACTGCCACCCAGACCCGGCCGAAGTTTTCTACCTCGGCACTACACACCTATAACTCGGTATAATAACAACGAATGATAATATAATAATAATAATAATAATAATAATAATAATAATAATAATAATAATAATAATAATAATTTTATACAGAACCGCTTGCCGCTCACTGATCTTATCGCTATTCATTCATACCTCTCAAATTTCATACCTACTATACCTGGGTCCTCCATTCAACTTTTCCGGTACCAGTGGGCTTCCCCTGAGTTCGGATCGAGGGTTTATTAGGCCTGGTTCACCCACTACTTCTACATCTGGAGTGATGGCGGGGGTTTTCATAGCTTCGTCAGTGATTTTGGCTTCTACAGCGTTAATACTGTCCGGGGTCGAAGAAGCGTTCGATTCAGTAGGTTCGGATCCCTCAGGAAGTTCAATGATGGTGTTCTCAAGCGAGAAGGACCTCGCCCTGTTCAAGTATAAATATGTACAGTTTAGTAATATTTATTATGCAAGTATGATTATAGGCTAAAGTGTTTAATGGGCTTTGTACTCTCTGAACTCCCAGGCAGGAGTAAGGAAAGAAGGGAGGGAACAAAGCTCACAAGTCCTGAGCTTCAGTGCGATGATATAATTACGATTTTACACTGTCACTCAATCCGTTGCTCTGCGTTACTTGGAAAAACGAACTCGGGTTGAATAATTCTGATGGTTTCAGTCAATCCTTGCTTTCTTTATTAATTTCTTATCGTTTCATTAATAATAAAAACCAAACGCTGCGAGTTCTTCCACAACAGCTCATTTATTTTTTATTTCAGGTTTCATGCCTATATTTAGAGAACCGTTTTCTCTTGTTCACTGTTTTAATGTTATTAGCAGCTGTACCAAAGAAAAGGAAATAGTGATGAATAATTTTGAGGGAGGTTGTTTCATATTAAATGCATCATTTCTCATGGATCCATGAATTGCCGTACTTAAAGTATCATTCGTGAACTGCAGTAGCTCCAAATATTTGTTGGTCATAAAATTTGTTAACTACCTATATAAAATAGTGAGAAAAACACAACCCTTATATCAACAGTTTTCAAGCTTCGGTTTTTCAATGTAACCCTTTATTTTCTCCACGCTGCTTCGGTGCACAATTAGACTCCAGATGATATCTGCATTCCTTCACTATTGAAAATAATGAACCAAAAAGGTTACAGATTTCAATTGAGTTTTCTCCAACTTACTATAAGGAACTTCATTAATTCATTGCCACCAGTGTGCTGGCTCCAAACATTTTATAATTATTATCAGTGTTGGTGTCTGTATTTAAGTCGTAATTGACGGTAGGGAAAGAATTACCAAATGTTATTAGGGTAAATGTAGAGTTCATAAGTTGAAACCGTAGGTCTCTGTTCATTTTCCCCGTTATCATCATCAGTATCGTCAATAATGAAGGATGTTATTATTTCTTCCTCCACGATTTCCAAAGGTTTTTCCAGCTCTGTTAGTGGCCCAGGAACGTATGCACATTCTTCATATCCACTAAATACATGAAAGAAATCATAAATTTGTAATTTTGTAATTATTATAATACCTATTGATTTCATGTAGGTATTTTTCACATGAAATAGGCAGTAAAAAACAACGTTAGTTAAACCAGAGTGTATGGTTTATAGTTTTGTCGATATAATTTTGGTATAACAGGTATTAACAGAATGATATTGATGTATTTTATCAAAAACTCTGTTTTAATTGAATATTTGGTATGATAAAGAGATAGAGGGTTAGGTTAGTAAGACGTGATAAGGGTTAGTAAGAATGATAACTTCGTAGTTTCCGTTATTATTTGGGTTAAAGAACTGCGCAGGAATTTAAGTGCGCCTCCGTATGCAAATAAGTATGTAAATGCACCATAAGAGATAGCAATATACATCAAGTCAGTGTCACCTCTTTTTATTAGGTTCGTCAACCTCTCCCTCTACCAATTCCGCTGTTGCAACAGAAGCGACCGGAGGATTCCCATCGTCCTGTTCCTCATATTGGTCATCTTCGATGACTAACGGTTCACATTCAAGCGAGTGATATGTTTCCGTTCTGAAACACAAGGAGCATTTAGAGCGTAAAAATAAAAGGTGGAAGTATGGAGGTGATAGGAAGTAAATGTGGACCTCACTATAGCGGGAATAGGCTGGTGACGCTATATTTATGTGTACGTATATTCCAGAAGTGCCCCCCCCGAGATCCATGCCTCTTATCAATTGAGTTCATAAATTTTAGGTACCTATGTCCAAAATTTCCACTCCTCTAATCCGCCCCTCTTTGTCGACAGGCAGCAGATAGGAGGATTATAATTGTATATTATTTTACTGATGAAAAAACCACCTTTCTGTCTAAAATCAAATCAGTTTAGTTTTGCGGTTAAATAGACGTCGGAGTTACTTCTCACTGTCCGCTCAAATTGATTGTTGTAAGATTACCGAATGGTTGCACGAATGGAGTTTTGTTATTTCATCGGGGGTCTTGATGAATATCTAAAAAGGTCTCGTGGCTATTCATTATAAATCAATCAGGGATATTCATGTACGTAACTAATGGGCAGTACTCATCAGTTGGAATTCGGCCGATTGTTCTCTAGAATTCTATTTTGCATTCATAATTGATGAGAAGAAATTAATGAATTGATTTGTAAATAAATAAATAAAAATACGTAGGTATAGCCCATTCAAGGCGTGTGACTAGTGATTTTTGATTAACCACATTGTTCTACGCACCCATCATCGGACGAAATGCTGGGGCATTGAGGCGGGGTATTGGCCAACGCATTGAAATATCCACTGTCAGATTCCGCTTTCAGGTCTACTGATAGTACCTCGCCAGGTGTGGATGCTCCCTTGAAGTCATCCATGATTTTTTCACTGAAAAGGCATGTGATACAAACTAAAAAAATGGACAGGTAAATATCTAAACGTTTATGCGTGTGTTCCGTGGGTTAAGACGCAAAAACTTGGAACATAATTAAGTTGCAGCACTTCATGATTAATTAGGTAATTTTTCGGTGGACACCTATCCACACAGACACGGCAAAAATGCCACCAGTCTCTGCCGCAGTTTGTGACAGAGCGAGGAGAGTGACGGTGGACCCTCGACAGTCCCCCTTCTAGATAGCGATTTTATCACCAGCTAAGAAAAGATATAGATTAGGCTTCAGCCAAACGACCCCATCTTCACTGGAACAACAAACGACTCGAGACCTGCCACCGTCACACTTCTCCCCACATGACATATTTCTGGGTAGCAGAAGTATGAGAGGGAAAAGGGGGGTTGAAAAGTAGTATGAAGTTCTGGTTCAGGAAAATACATCTGAACAACTTCAAGGTTACTAAACTCCATCGTAATGGAACCTCTATAATATTTGCTGGCAAGCAAATATTGCTTGCCAGCAAAGCTCCTACATACAAGTACCTACTGGCGGAGAAAAATTGTTGTCAGGAGGTTTTGGGCTCTAAATAGAGAATGGTGGTGGGGAACCCAATAGACCTATGTATTATAAAAGGGACAGGAGGTTCGTAAAGGATCCTACCGGAAACCTTTGGGCTTATCCTTCTAGCGCTCAAAAAGTGGATGGAGAGTGAGTTACTCAGCGCATATTACCAAACCAACTCTGCTACCATGTAACGGAGTGAGGGCTCAGGAGCTGAAGGACCATCGCTCAGCGGACAGCACTTTGCCCTTCACCACCACCACCATTTACAACGCTCCTCCGCACATCACAACAGACACGCAGGCAAATCTATTATTCCCAACAGCAATCTGTAAGGGAACTTTGTGGACAAATTGATTGATTGATTCAGATGGTCGCTGAACTGAAAAGGTAGGTTGAAATTTTCAAAACGCCGTAGCTCGAAAACTTCCAATAGAAGGTATGGTTTTACGACGTATTTAAATTGATTCCGAGCATCAGGTTTTTTGAACACCTGGAGCCGGTACGTCTACCAATTCTTTCACAGTAAGGCCCTGAAACTGTGGACCGAAAAGCTTCGCCACATGAGTGTGAATTATGCGGTATACATAACTCCTGCCCAGATATCATTGATAGGGTACAGCCGATTGTAATAACGCATGGCTTTATTATGAAACTGAGTTTGTTGGACCGTGATACTGTTTCATTCGAAAAAAATATTTCAAATGAAACATTGTGTAATAATATTTGATTCTACATACCTTGAAACGTAAACCATCAAATTTTGAGGGGGGGTAAGAATTTTTTTTTTCATGCTCATTCCAATGGTTCATTATTGAAAATAATAAACTAAAATATGGTTATTTTGGATTTTGTTGATAGGTAATTTTTTACCCGTTTGTTGATAGGTACTGTTTTGTTGTCACGGCCAAACGAATCAGCCAGAGTAGTAGGTACGTGAAAATCTGGTAATTAGTCGAGTGTCCTACTTAGGTTCAGCGACCATCAGCATCTGAATAAAGACCGGTGGGGGTTTTCTTGGGCCAAAGTGGCAATGAGGATGGTGGAAAATGCATATTTATGTAACTCTAATTGCCGAAAATTAGAGAGATTATACTTCGACACTGTTGGCATTTACTCGATTTAGGGCTTTCCAGGGGGCAAATCTGGGGTAGTTATTGACCAAATAAAACAATGATCTGCGCAAAGGGGTATCTATACAGGAAAACTATACACAGTTGTGTAATAAGTTGCATAATTATATTATGTGATTCCCTTTAGAAATAGAACATTAGCATAAAAACGCCTGCCTAGGTGTTTCAAGAGTTTCACTTAAGAATCCGCAGTTAAGTGTAGGTTGAAGTCCGAAAAATTCGGCGCAATTGATATGGGACCATCGAGGGCCCGACCCGAACCCTCCAGATTTCAGCTTCCCACGACCATTAAAAAATATTGTCACCTTATAAATCATATAAAAACATTTACACAAAAAAAATGAACAAATAAAAACGCGCATAAATTGATAAAATCGGTACGGTTAGGTGTGCATAAATCGATATTGAAATCACCACCAAACAAATATATCCAACAAAGATGAAGCCCCAACGCGGAGCCTTGGTTACAACATTCAAATGTTTTGTGGTAACTGTCTCTCGGTGGCCCGGACAAATTTTCGGAATGACCCCAAAAGTTTTCTCGTTGCTAGATTTACAAACCTTTCGTGCTTAATGTTGCGCGTATTTACGGACACAGTCACGGACAGACAGACAAGTCTGCGGTACTTAATGTTGCGTCTTTTGAGTGTAAGAACAAAATCTGAAATGAAACCGCGTTATAAAACCGAGAATACCATCGTAAACGCCTGCAACTGCACAGATACCGAAAGGTTCAGCCAAGCTCATAGCAACAGAGAAAGATAAAGGAATCAGGCCGAAAGGGGAAAAAGGCGAGATGAAATAAAGAAGGGAGAAGCCGGATCGGATGGGCGAGCGTTCGTGGTCTGGAGGCAGAAAGATATTGCAGAGGAATAACTACACAAGCAGGCGTTCACTTCCCCAAGGACTCCGCTCCGCATGTAATGTGGTCTGTTAAAAACATTTATTTCAACAGCTCTTCCGTTCTGTCAAGTGAGTGGGAGGCGATACAGGCAATTATTTCGGGACTAAACGCGTGAGATGGAAAAGCTATTTCTACATGCTTTTCTTTAACTTACTCTGTTTCAGGATTTTTCGCCCACTTTCCAACGTCCAGTTTACCTGAATTTTTGTATAGGATCATCACTATCCCGATGACAATACATGGATCAATCATTTAAAGACATACATACTTTCATTTGTAATGGAAGAGGAGGTGTAACTAGCCGCCCATACAGCGTAGTTTCCCCCTCTTCACTCTCAAGAAAGGTAAGGGAGGCAGTGTTACAGCTGCCCCCGGAGGCACTGGTTTGATTGTATTATTACGCAATGCTTCCAGGAGTTTACGATTCGTTTTCGCGAATCGATCGCCCCATCAGCCGCATGTCAAAAAGATTGGGAACATCCCGGATCCAATAGGGATACAGTATGGGCCTGCGACCGGTCTGGCTTCTGGGTGGTATGCAAAGCCAGGCAACTGGGATCTTGCACTCACCAAAACCGGTACCACGGGCGGGGGGAGCCCCAGGCAACCGGCACGTCGCTTCGGCAAAGTGCCACCTGTCTGCCCCCCAGTTGAGGTTGGATTCGTGGTGGTCGTGGTTGTCACCCAAGCACCGGAACTGATCCGGATATGGTTGGAAGGCGCCCTCCCCATGAACTGTAGAGGTCCATTGGGTAGGCTCCGGCATGAGAGTTTTGTGGGAAACCAAAAACTCGGGCACCAACCTGCTAAGTTGGTAGAGTGAGCTAGAACACTCGCCTCCACCTGCAGGTGTAACAGGAACTTGGGCATATCCAAGGACACTGACTGAGTTTACAGTCACCTCCTAGGAGGGCTTCCATGTCTGCTTGCAGCAGGGGGGAGACCGTAAGCCTTGGGCTGCGTTCTTCTTTCACCACTGGACAATACCGTCACACTCCTCCCCTTAAAAACATAGGATAGGTACTTATTTGAAATGTGTGAGGTGAATAGTGACACGGGACTGAATGTAGTTCTGATTCAGGAATGGCCATCTGAAAAAAGCTGATACCTTCCATCGTAATGGTACTACTGCTAATAAATTATTTACTGGCGGAGAACTTGGCTCTTATAAATATCACTTGGCGGACTTGGAAATAAAAAGAAGGAGGAAAGTAGTTGTCAGAGGTTCTGGTTCAGGAAAGTTCATCTGAACAACCCCCATCACAAGATGGAACAACTGGAATACAAAAAAAATATAAAGGAAAAAGAGACAATACAATTGGGGGGCATTGAGCGCCCTAAGAATAATATCTCAATTTGATGAAGAATAATAAAAGGGAAAAATATAGAGCTATAAAAGAAAATTGAATGGCCGAAGTGTATATTAATTTTGAAAAAGGGTTATTAAAAAGAGTATTCCCTTCTGGAAAACCTCATAGCTCTTCCTTCTGGAGACGCTCTCAAAAATATAAAGTGGGGGGGTTACCGACGATAAAATCCAGCACGTATCCACCAACCATCCTCTGCTACCATGAAATGCCACCCATACAGGGTAGTTTCCCCCTCTCCACTTTCAAGAAATGTAGGGAGGCAGTGTGACAGCGTGACGCAATGCCTCCATGAGTAGACGATTCGTTTTCGCGAATCGACCGCCCCATCAGCCGCGTGTCAAAAAGATCGAGAACAGCCCGGATCGAATACTGTCACACATTTATATTACTAGTAATTGAAAAGAAGCTGAAATTTTGCATGAATTCCCCTATATTTGATGACAAAACATGAATCAATCATAAAAACGTACAACAGTTAATTAGTTAGGTACTCTAAAGACTAAAAAGAGTAAAATAAAATCACCTTAAAAAACAACTTTTTTTATAAGTAAAATATCTTCTAACGCTTTCATGATCAGGCATAAAAAAATTCCAATATTCCCGGGTAGCAGAAACAAAGTATTTGCTTATTTTTATATCATCTCGACAGAGAAGCGTATTTTCGAAAGTTTCTTTTTTCTTCATTTATTCATTTTTTGGCTTATTATTTTTTTAAATAATGAACCGTTGTAATCAAGCATGAAAAAAAAAATTTAACCCTTGCTCAAAAATTGATGGTTTCCGTTTCAAGGTACGTAGCATCCCACAATGGAATAAAAAAGTTTGTCATTTTCCTACATAATTTTTTTTCTTTTTTAGTTCTTCCTTCTGCGAAGATCACTGTTTTCTGTGGGAATACCTACACTCGTGCTCCTCCCAGGAAAGCCCTAAATCAAGTAATGGAGCTGGCCCGGAAATCACCATTTTATCAAAATACACGGGATTCAATCATTTAATCATTCAGAACTATTTGTTATTATTCAGAAATCATAACGTTTGATCAACTTACAAAAGTACCTACCCGCCAACAAAATCCAAAAGAGCCATCATTCTTCTGTGATATGGTATGAAATAATATCACAGAACAACCGACTCGACTTCATACAGCCATCCATTTATAATCAGTTTTTCCCTAGTAGTGACATCTGGGCCGGATTTATACCGTTTCATTCACGATAATGTTAACGAAGCTCTTCGGCGCAAACGAACGGCGGCTGGTCGTACAATGCTCCGGGTGGTCCTTTAGTTTGAGATCAATTTAAAAACGTTAAAAAAAACACACCATTCTACTGAAAGTTTTCGAGCTACGGCATTCTGAAAACCCCTTTTTCACCCCTTAGAGATGATGACAGTAACGCCAAGGCGGACCAACTAGACCCCAAATGGGACCTACAAACCAAATTTCATTAAGTAACTGGTTCATGGTGACTAAGGAAAGTGCGAAGAACAGATTTTTTTAAATTACATTTTAGGATTCTACATAATTATTATATACATTGAAACGGAAACCATCAAATTTTAAGGGGGTTTATAGTTTTTTTTTGGTTTTTGTCATGCTCGATTCCAAAGGTTCATTATTGAAAATAATAGACCAAAATATCTTTCCGTCCGCCGTACGTCGTACTTCGCACTTTCTTAGTTTCCATGAACCAAAATTAACGAAATTCGGTTCGCAGGTCCCGTTTGGGGTCCAGTTTGTGCTTGAAGCTCGGCGTTACTGTCAGCTATCTCTAAAGGGTGAAAAATGGGGGTTGACATTTTCAGAACGCCGTAGCTCGAAAACTTTCAATAGAAGGGTATGGTTTTTTTTACGTGTTTAAATATATCTTGAACTAGAGCATTTTTTGAGACCACCCGGAGCATTGTACGACCAGCCGTTCGTTTGCACCGAAAAGCTTTGTCAACATGATCGTGAATGAAACGGTATGAATCTAGCCCATATACATATATCACTGCTAGGAAACACCTGATTATAATTACGGATGACTGTAAAATCGAGTTGGTTGTTCCCTGTGATATTATTTTATTTGAAGAACAATGGTTCTTTTGGATTTTGTTGAAAGGTACCTACTTTCGTAACTTGAACATACTTTATGCTTCATGTAGAACAACAAATAATATTAATGATTGAATGGGCAATTTTGGTGGGTGGGAAGTTTTTATTTCATAAATCGGAATCGGATTTGGCACTCCTGAAAACCCCTTACTGCCAATTGTCATATATCAAAACTTCATATAGCTTGCGCAACAAATGGATAGCGCGAAAACGAAATGACGTCATAAGTGGATGGCGCTGAGGGTTTCCCCCAGGCGGACGCGCGGGTGAGGGGCCTTTACCTGCGATATCATTTCGCTTTCTTTACACTGTTTTATAACCAACTTCCGATCATCTGATACCCCTCATATATCACCTTTTTGGAAAGCACTCGCCGAGAAAGAAAACGGGTAAAAGTGACCTTTATTGAATCCCACGCATTTTCATGAAACAATGATTCTTGGGCCGATTACATTACTCGATTTAGGGCTTTCCTGGGGGAGCACGAGGGTAGCCATTGACCACAGAAAATAGTGATCTACGTAGAAAGGACCACACACGTAAAAATAATAAACTATTGTGTAATAATTCGCCGCGTTTTTTCTTGAAATCGAGTTCAGCGTTAAACATGAATTTAAGATCATAATTCAGTACGGTTCAATTATTATCAGAATACCAGCCACGATCTCAGGCTGGAGCCGTTTTCTCTGAGGTATGTGTATTTGCACTCCCAAACCTTCCCAAACCTTGGAATAACATAATTTCCTTGAATCTCTCTGCCTGTTTCGGTGTATTCGTTCAGCCAGACCTCTGTTCATTTTGGGTTGTGTTTCTATCTATCGAGTGGTGAACAAGGGTTTTTTCAGTTTTTTCTTCTATTTAAAATTATTTATTGTATTCTGCTTCGACTGCGGGGGTCATTAGCACAGGTTTCCTCCGTTCCAAAAAACCAAAATTATACAAAAACCAATTTTATACATAGTTTAGGCGTGAAGAGTAGAGATATTGCGCCTTGAAGCGGTGGTACTTTCGAGCCTCATATCTCCTGGCCGGTTTTGCCACTTCGTGATCAGTGTTTATAGTGCCTTTATAGCTAGGTGGGTACGGAAGTTTTCGGGTTTGATGCATGTAATTAGTTGGAGATTAGGAAGTTTGAAAAAAAAAGTCTAAGTATATAACACTTTAGTTCAGTTAGTGTTACCTGCATTACATAATGGGGCACCCTTTTTACAGCGCACGGAAACGTCATATTACATATTAATGTGGTTACCCAAGTTTGTGGCAAACTTGGGATGGAAGCTGACTGGACTGTAAAAAAACAGTCAAAAACGAATGAAAGTGTAGTTGCAAGGGCTTCAACCACTTCAACTAACAAGAAAGTCATAGTTATGACATGCGATAAATATGGAAAAAGTGTTATGACATCATCTAGGGTAATGACTGGAACTAAAGAAAAAAAAATAAAATCTAAATTGGGCAATTTTTCTGTTCTCTCGGCTTAGGGTTGTTACCCTCCTCTCAAAATTGAAAAAACAGTAGAGCCTACCCTTTATGTAGGGGGCTAGTTCTTGAAGGCCGTCTCTTCAAAAACAAGGAGAATTTGCTACCCCATTCGCACTGATACATTTCAACAACAATCAATCGTCAAAAAGGGCGGCAAAAGAAGGAAATATTCACTGAAGTAGATTGATTTATGTTCCTTACAAATTGCATGCAGAATGGAATGGAATGTATAGAACGCATGCGCGATAGAATATGTTCTCATGCTTCTACAGGTATTATGTTCTAGTTAAAGGACAGCATGGGTCTAATATCAGTAGATATTATTTGCTACAACATCTAACACAACATTGTAGAGTGATGAATAGATGGCATCCTCAAGGATGGGAAAATGTTGAGTATTTATTAAACTCAGATATTTGATTACGTTTCTCGGGCGGCTTTCAATAAAAGAATGTTTCCAAACCGATAAGTAGTGGTCCTATGGACAATCCAGAGATAGTCGCATACCTCTGATAACGAACAGATCGTTTCCTGTGGTCCACATGAAAATATTCCACGCCACTCCATCCTTTTCATGTACTGGACATTGAATACACGACCATATCTGATAATTCATAGGTTTCATTATCGGCAATGTGAACATGAAATGAAGTTGATTTCAGATGAAACCCGAAGGAATTCCAATAATTCGAGTTCCTTATATGTATTGTTTCCAATGTGCGTAATATCTTCGACAATATGGCGTCTTTCTCTACCACTTTATGTGAGACTTCAAAGGACCTATGAGAAGAGACAATTGCGGAAATATGTAGAAAATACCACTTCTCCTACCTATTTAACTATTCTCTTCCTCTTTTCCTCAATATTTGTATCTAACTATAGTTCACTGTTCTACGTCAACAAAGACGTGGTTGATCCAAGGTATATAACTAATGATTCCACTTACCTACTAGGTATATTTAGCACAGTATAAAATTGTCTCCACTGATGCATGTAAAGTACGCATTATTAGAGTAAGGTTTGGTTTGACAAGAGAAGGCTGAGGTAGGTATTATACGGCGTTTTATTTACTACGGCTGGTTCTAATTAATATTTTGTGATTCAAATGTTGGAGAATGGTTGTCTTACTTAATTCTATATTGGAACTGTGATAGATGACATTTCTAACTACTCTAATATCATAATCTGGGTATTACAGATCTTACCTTACTTCCTGCGTTCCAAGGCGTCCAGCGTCTACCGGCTTGTCCATAGGTTCACGAAGCAATGGCGTCTTCAAAGACGCGGCCCTCTTATTCTTGCAAAGTCGGCAAAACTTTTGTCCTATACGAGCCTTCTGAATCTTAGAGTCGATTTAGAAATATTTACTATTATTTCGTCTGAAAATGTTCCTAATCTGAAGGCAATATTGCGATTTCAATGGTAGTTGCTATTAATTTGGAGTAATTATGGAACAGCAGGCGTTTTACAGTCATGGGATGTACCTACTGAAAACAAAACAAGGTTGGTCACACTGTAATAGGAGCTCATAACCATCATAATCTTGCCTCTTGTTAGATGTTGAACATGTGAAGTATTGCTCGCACGGTGTGTGTTATTACTATATTAATGCTCTTCGCATTAATGCATTTCATGTACACCGGACCTTAGGAGTGCTAACTTCATATGACTCGATGAAAAGTATTAAAAAAACTTCCCAGTAACCCGAGTAGTGTATGTTACGTAGCTCATAATACAGTGGCATGCACTTACGAACGCAGAATGTGCAACAAATCTTTTCATAAACAACCGTAGTAGAAATATTTTCATATGAAATGAAATCATGGTCATGTTCTGGGCCTTAACCACTTCATGTGCAAATAATCAATTTGTTCAACAATTTTTAGCTGTCGTACCATTGTGATAATTACTACCTATTTATTTACTGTTATGAATATTACAGACTTAAGTAGTTTGAATTTTATATTTGAACTGATGGGAATTCTTATTGAATTGGTGGAATACATATTTAAATGAGAAGTTTGGGTATGATGTAATGTTTGCAATGCTTATAATGTAGATAGCCGATTCTCCGTGTAATGAACATGAGTTCAAAATACAATGAAATATCTCTAAATCAATAAATTATTAGTGAACGTGTTATGGCATTGCTAAAACACCCACAACGGGAGTATTGGACTGAACATTTTTAAATTGCATTCTGCTTCGAAAGATCCCTCACCTGGTTTTGATTAACTTCAAGAGTTCAATAAAATTGAGTAATAGCAGTAGATATTCATAATTTTCATATTATACACTTGTCCAGTACAGTCTATGGATTACTATAGGCAAAGCTAGGAATTAGGTTTCTAGTTTATTTCATGAGACTGTTGTGAGGGCGATTAACTAACTCGAACCCCCCTGGATAACGGCTCAATGCTGGTTCCCACGAAATCCAGACGAACTAGGAACGAAACAAGAAGAAAAAACGAAATAGGTTGAAGGAACACCGGATGGATGTCCGGAAATATGAAATTTTAAACAACCTTACCTTGAGGTTCGGCGATCTCCAAATTGCAGGTGGTTGTAGCGAAAATTAGTGGAACAAATTAGGTTTTGGGTGTCGGAAATGAGGAAAGCCGGCTAGGGATGAAAAGGATGGGAAATCCCTACCTAATTCACAATTCAATTGGCACGAAAATGGCAAAACCACCCCCGAAACTTCCCACGTGCTCGGCTCCGGATGAATGCTCGGACAGAGACCCGACTTGACGTACAAACATGAGCTGTGTGACGGATTAACTTGAACTGCGATATCACACGATTGTGCACATCTCGACACCTCCCCGACCATAAATAGAGGGCAGAGCCCAAATGAGGATATTCCTCACATGGAAAGGAGGTTCATAGGCCATCTAGTGGCATTTCCCTCAATTAACAGGGGAATACAGCGTGTTGGCACTAACAACTGTATCAACAGCTCTTTTCTAGCCCAACTCTTCATTTTGGAATTAAGTATTTGTAGTATATTTCAATGATTAAGGTTGTATATAATTCCAGGTTCGAGATAGGGAATAAACCACAGCACCATAAGCAATCTGAGAGGCGCCCGCAAATCCTATTATTGTTGTACAGCCTCCTGGAGCGATCAATGAATGTCGAGGAATCCTCCAATCCATCAAAAGTGGCAACTCCGAGACGAACTGCTCCCACGCCCTACAGATCGGCTCTGGGGGTGTCTGATCCCACTCCAAATAAAGTGACCAAGAGTTTCTGAATCAACCCCTTAGCCACTATAGTTAAAGGGAACCAAAAAACCTGGAGGATCAAATATCCGGGCTATCGCCGAAAGCATGGCTTTTTTGGTACAAGTTGGGGCAGGTACGTTGACGTGGACAGAAAACGTGTCATCTAGCGGGTTCCACCTAAGGCCTAAGATCTTCAAAAACTGCTCCTCATCAACACGCAGGGCACAAACCGATCGATTTGACTCTGGAATCTTTGCCATGACCTCCTCCGAATTCGAACACCATTTGGCTAACTCAAACGATCCTGCGGCAAACAACAGTTGGAGCTCCCTCTGCAAATCACAAGCCTCCTGTTCCGTATGAACCGAAGATAGATAGTCATCCATATAAAGATCCCTTGCCGCCGACTGTGCTGCCAATGGATATCGAGGCCCCTCTTGTTCAATCAAATACTGAACCGAACGTAAAGCCAAGTAAGGCTATGAAGAAACCCCAAATACAACAGTATTCATGTTATATACTTGGATGGGTTCTTGTGGAGAGAATCTCCAGAGAAGTCTCTGAAACCGACGATCCTCTGGTTTCATCAAGATACGCAAGTACATTTGCCGAATATCTGAGGTTAAGGCTACTCGATACAATCGAAAATTCAACAAAATTTGTATGAGGTCCTTCTGCAACTTAGGACCGGTGTATAGAATATCGTTCAACGATATATTGGTGCTTGTTGGTGCACTGGCATCCAAAACAATGCGGACTGGCGTACTTGTACTCTCTACTTTGACCACACCATGATGTGGTATATAGTACGATTCTCGATCTAGGGCCAATTCATCTTTCGAAACCAATCCCATGTATCCTTACTCCAAATAAGACCTCATCACATCGCTGTACCGATGGTGCATATCAGGTGTCCTCAACAGTCGCCTCTCCAGCGCTAGAAACCTCCGAGTTGCCGAGCCTACTGACTCCCCGAGTAACGACGATGACATTCTAAAGGGCAACGAAACTACGACCCGACCCTCACTGTTTCGTTGAACATTCTCCAAAAAATGTTGTTCACATCTCATGTCATCTGGTTCTGGATCAACATTTGATGTGGAAGGCATCTCCTCGATCGAACAGAATTTTTCCAACAGCTAGTTAAGCGGTTCCTCCTCTGCAACTGAGGTGAAGAAGGTGCCAGGAGCCTTACAATACAATGAAACCGGAGCGGGACCCATCACCAACCAGCCGACGACTCCAAAGCGTATGGGGTCTGAGCAGGACCTTCTACTCTACCTGTGCCAACAATCACCGGCCACAAGGCAGCCCCAATTAGCAGATCAATCGGGCCCGGCACGCCGAAGGCTTTATCAGCCAACTCAAGAGGCGTGATAACAGGCATACTTTCCGTCAATTCACTCATTACTAAGGCATCAATAAAATATTTCACACCAGGACGCACCATCGAATGAAATGTGAAGGATACTTGCTCTCGAATTGGGGCAGTGCCCTTCCCTAGACATTTACCAAACGAGTGCCAAGGTCTTGTAGTGAGTCCTAATCGGTCGCAACAGGCCTTAGTTACAAAGTGTGATTGTGATCCTCCGTCCAGTAAAGCCCTCAATACAGCAGATTTCCCATGACGGTCGAATACCTTAACCTGGGCCGTAGCCAACAGAACCAAACTAGAGCGATGTAAACTCGGCATGGCTGTCGTTAATGATAGGGTGACCACCGGAGAAGCAGCGACCTGAGGTGTTGAAATGGTAGGAGACGAAGACGAGGAACCATCAGTGCCCAGGTGCAGAAGGTTGTTATGGTTCTGATCACAATGTGAACATTTCAGAGAGGCATCACATTCCCGAGTGAAGTGTGATTTCGACAAGCACCTATAACAATGTCTCGTTCTTCTGACGAACTCAAATCGTTGTCTCGGTCTCGGACCGGACTTCAAAAAGACAGGGCACTGGTGCAACGGATGAGAGATTGATTTTTTACAAAATGAACAGTTATCGACTACCGTCAATTTTCGCTAGAGCAGGGGCCTGTTGGGCTACCAAAAACAGAGACCGATTTTTTCGAACGAGCCAAAATTCTGACTTGTCCCCGAACAAAACATACCAAATTTTCAAATTTCGGCACTTCTTCATTACGATGCTCCATGTCAAAATGACGTAAAGTATCGGGGTCCAACTTCTTTCCTGCTATGTGTAAAAGGAAAAAATCAAAAAGGTCGGAAGTTTTTAATGTTTTGACCATGGCTGCCGATCCAACAAAGCCCTCCAAAAATGTATTCAACCCCTCCTCCGATTCTCGAGAAACAGGTTTGAAATTCAACAGTTTGTCCAAATAATAATGACCCAATGCCCTGCTGTCCTCGAATCGCTTTTTCAACGTGTCTAATAACATTGGATAATTTTTCTTCGGTCGGGGGAACGCCGGCAACTATGCTCTTTGCTCTACCCACCAAGTGGGAAACCAGATAATTCACATTCTGCAGATCGGACAGGGAATCTTTTTTATCGATCAAATCTGTGAATGATTGAATGAAAGGAACCCAATTTTCGAAAGAACCATCAAAATTCATCAATTTTATCGGTTCCAACTTCACTCTACAAGTGGCCGGTTCCGATCGAACCGTGACATTCACTGGACCCCGACCCGAAATCCGCTCGTCCCGAAGTACTTCGTTAAGTGTCGTTTGCACTTCATCGGCCAAGTCCAAAAATGCGGACACACCAGTCAAATTTGGAGTATAGGTCTCATCCATTTCTAATCGGACCTCTTCTAGCTCAGTGGCAAGTTCCATATAACTGCCTCTCATATCCACAACGGAGCCGGCCTGCGTAATGAACAATGCGCGCGTAGAAGGTGTAATGTTCTTAGAGAACGTTCTCATCCGACCTTCTAATTGAGCTATCTTAGCCATTAAGATTTTCGATCTAACTTTTCCGGGCATTATAATATACAAACGTAAAAACTAGGCAAGTTTGAACTTGTTCAAATAAAGGATCGATAAGTAGATAAATTAAAATTGCCAAAATATATGAAATTGATTTTCAATAAATAAGGTATTGGAAAAATACAATAAATAAACCAGAATCGAGCTTTCAAAATAAACTGTTCGATAACTGGAGTAATAGTACCTACTGGTATCAACTCTATACCAAGGCACTAGTATCCGATTTAGAATAGATATTTCAAAATAGAATCGCAATATATTATCAACAAGCAATAAATAATAAATTCCAGAAAACATATAACAACAAGAATAAAGATTTTCCTACAAATGAGTTCAAGCAACAAGGGACAAAAATAATATCACAGTCCTTACAAATAATGACTAGGTAGAGGAACGAGATGGCAAGTCGCGGTCGAGTCCAAGTTGCCGAAAATAAACTTCCGGTTATTAATCAAGAGAACTGAAGTAAACTGTGATCGACTGACTTCAATTTCAATCACTACTGAAGTCCAAGGTCATCATCCGAATACTCAAATTAATAGACCTGATCAGGTCACCGCACGGTTCAGTTACCTATAAGGGGTAATCTTTTATATTAAATCGTTCAAGTCTTCACAAGATTTTGTAGGTATATATGAAATTAAACTACAGAGCCAAATGATGAACTTTACCGAACCCAACCCAATATTGCTGACTGACCTGCTTACGAGATCGCCCTTACAAGAACCCTCAAGAATATAGAGAACGTTTGCCTTTCGATAGCACTATTTAACTTCAGTAAATATAATCGGAATATTAAACAAAGCCCAGTGTGAATATAAAATCCAAGTGATTTTAATATTCCAAGACACTGTGCCCCCGTACAATATGTGAACAGTTCAAAAACAACTATTCAACCAAGATATTGCACGAATGTGATAAATCCAATAAATTATTTGCAAATTCTCAATTTGTAAAACTAAACGAAATCCCGGCTCGACGCGACCAAAAAATGTGAGGGCGATTAACTAACTCGAACCCCCCTGGATAACGGCTCAATGCTGGTTCCCACGAAATCCAGACGAACTAGGTACGAAAAAAGAAGAAAAAATCCGGAAATATGAAATTTTAAACAACCTTACCTTGAGGTTCGGCGATCTCCAAATTGCAGGTGGTTGTAGCGAAAATTAGTGGAACAAATTAGGTTTTGGGTGTCGGAAATGAGGAAAGCGGCTAGGGATGAAAAGGATTGGAAATCCCTACCTAATTCACAATTCAATTGGCTCGAAAATGGCAAAACCACCCCCGAAACTTCCCACGTGCTCGGCTCCGGATGAATGCTCGGACAGCGACCCGACTTGACGTACAAACATGAACTGTGTGACGGTTTAACTTGAACTGCGATATCACACGATTGTGCACACTCGACACCTCCCCGACCATAAATAGAGGGCAGAGCCCAAATGAGGATATTCCTCACATGGAAAGGAGGTTCATAGGCCATCTAGTGGCATTTCCCTCAATTAACAGGGGAATACAGCGTGTTGGCACTAACAACTGTATTAACAGCTCTTTTCTAGCCCAACTCTTCATTTTGGAATTAAGTATTTGTAGTATATTTCAATGATTAATCCATGCTGAGCAACAAATTACATTGGGATTTTAGTGAATAGATGATTATTTCGGGACCGTCAGGGTACCCACCCGTACCTACCCTCCAAGTTTTCATCTCATTAGCTCATGTTTTGGTTTATATACCTATTAAAGTTTCAAGCAAACAAATTTGCGCATGCCCAGTCGATAGCTACTGACGGATTTGGATGACCCTTATAAACCATCTGTTTAAAATAACTTGTACCTCTCAATTCAGCTCATTACGACCATTCATGTGTAAGGTACTCATCGAAATAGGGTGCCTGATAAAAGTAAGGATGAGTCAAGTAACAGATTCGGCTGAAACCATCAAGTAACAAGGTGTTTATGTAAATTAATATATGGCGACTGTATGGATAAGCATAATTGACAGGAACAAATTATATTTTGGGCCCCGTACGGCCGTATTTCGGCAGATCATTCTGGGAGGTGTCATGGTTTCGAAGCCTTCTAATTTTGGAGGATTAAGTATTTCTAGGGCGCTGAGGTCATGTTGATTTTGTCCCAATCTGCATCGAGAGGTGTTGAGCATGAATGTGTCTGGTCGACATGAGGCAATTATTCACGCGGTATCAAGTGTCGAGCAGCCAGCTGTTGGCTCAAGTGCTTATCAGTCAATATAACTTGCTCCTCCACCTCAGCGGTCAGAGGGGGTGTTAAGTATAATAAATTGGGTACCCTGACGAGGTCAAGACCTCCCCCGCCCCTCCCTCAGATACAGTGAACTGAACGCAGACAACCCAAAAAATTAACCTTCAAATGGCAACAAATTGAAAAAATGGTAATAATAATATAATTAAAAAAAATTAACATACAAGTAAATCTATCTTTAGGAGTTTGTGTGTCAGTATTTCGCTATGAGTATTTCGCTATTAAAAAAAGAAAAAGAAAAAAATGCGTTGCCGTAGGGGGCGTCTAGCGGCCAGTGGTTTGTGTTCATGACGGTACGTTTATCGTCGAATGAAATCTGGGGGATACCCCAAGACCCCCGGATTATAACAGTTTAAATCAAGGATCAAAGCAAGGAAACATGGAAGATGTTTTTCGAATAGGTACATGATAACAGAGGATATGGAGATATGTAGAAAAACGTCTGCCAATTCGAGTAGGCACTATTAGCTTCCTCACTTGATTCACTTGAACGCATAGACTGGTTGGGTAGGTTCGTTATGATGCGGGATCATCTGCGATCCAACCCGTGTGTACCCTCAAAATTTCAGCTCTCTACGACTATTTATCGCGTAGTTGGAAGCGTTACAAGGAAATGGTCAACATTTCATGTTCGCGCATGCGTAGATCAAAGTTACATCACCATTCCAATGAAATTGATTTGGAACTACCAAAGTATTATTCCTGACCGACCCTCCAAGTTTGAATTGATTTCAACGATATTTAGGGTAGTTATGAGTGTTCCAATTATTTCACGTTTGCGCATGCGCAGACGAAAGTTACGGTACTTTATCAATGATTTTGGTATGGGACCATCTGTGACTCAACCCGCACCTACTCTTGAAATCTCAGCCCACTTCGACCATTATTTCGGGTAGTTATGGGTGTTGCAAAGAATTACCACAGACAGAAAGACACGGAACCAAATATGTTCCTCGGTGTCTGAAACGGAAAATGGTATTTGGAAATTTTCATTTTGGAGGACATGCACTTTTTTTTAAACTCAATCACGAATCCAAGGCTTCCCTGCCTTCGGTAGCAAAAAACTTCGTGGGATTTCCAAGCCTCGGACCAGCGACCTAACGCAATGTCATGTAATACACGTCCTCAGCTGCTTTTGGCGTTTTTCGGGTAGGTAGAACCCCCTCGGCAGTTTTCGGCTGAGTGAGGTCTGGCTCTCCTCGGAGTTGGGTGGCAGGAGTGGGGTAGAGGGAGAACTGTGCGGGCGACGGGGAGCGGAGCGGAGTTCCCTTGGACTGGACTGGAAGTGGATGTTTTCGAGCCTGGTTTACTCCCGTAAAAACATGTTCCATGTTAAAATATTACATTTCTTATTTACTAAGCTTATAGAGCATTGTTGCAAACGTCTGCTCGGAGTTCGCCAAGTCCCAAATAATAAAAATGCTTAAATAAAAAACACGGCTCGAATTTATGCACGAGGTAAGAAGTCTGGGTACTTAACCGAAGTTACTTGGTAAGCAAACACCAATTAGTGCGTGATTAATTAAATTTGAACTCCTCTACCAAGAATTTCCTGTAGCCTCACACCAGAGAGCAGTATCTAGCCACCCTGTCCAATTCAGAGAGTCCAAAACGTCCTTACTATCGAGGGCAAGAATCTGCTAGGACCGGGCACACGCCCAGGGAGTGAAACAGGTCGTCCCTTGTTCCCAGGTCACCTTACAATGACTATATGAACTGAGTTCGACACATTACGGGTATGTATAAACAAATTTACGGCTAGTGTAGAATCCGTATGAAAGGTAAGATGACATCAGTCTACCCAAGATCGGCACCTATAAATTGATGACATTCCCCGACAAATCAACGATTCATTATGATCCTATGTCATGTTGTTGTGAGAATTCGTCAAATAACGAAACAATAATGACTGTCTTTCATATCTTTTTATTTAGGAATTTGCCTGGATCGGTTTCACGTTTTTACCACATCCTCAGCTTTTCTGTAGTTCGGGTTTTACCGTTCAGCCGACTTAAAATTTGTTGGAGGCACAGTAAACCCCGACCACGAGCGATTATTTTGTAAAATTGCATAAATGCTGAGGATGGGCTAAAACCCCGGGACTGTTCTGCGAGAATTCCCAAATAAAACGCTGCAAATCCCTGCACAACGGTTTATTATTTTGTACAGAATACCCTTCTGTTACAGATCACAGCTCTCTGTATAAATAACCCGTCTATATAATATAATATGTACTAATCTATACATCTTATGTAGAGCAAAGACCCTCCGTAGGTTAGTACCTAACCCCACACTCGTTACTAGGTACCTATCTAAATCGCGAGTTAAGTGTTGCTAAAATAATTCTGTCGATGACAAGCAGTAACTAGAACGGCAAAAAGAAACGCAAATAATAAAGTTCTGAAGGAAAATTGTTGATATTGAGTGAAATGGATGCCCCTTCTGCGTAGATCACTGTTTTCTGTGGCCAATACCTACCTTCGTGGTCATGTCTAATGAACCGTTGTGTAATAAC
Organism: Leptopterna dolabrata; assembly: GCA_954871275.1. Taxonomy (NCBI): domain Eukaryota; kingdom Metazoa; phylum Arthropoda; class Insecta; order Hemiptera; family Miridae; genus Leptopterna; species Leptopterna dolabrata. The sequence goes on from OX940976.1 coordinate 29,223,748, forward strand.
TTGCCCATCAATAATACTTAAACGGTTATTCAAGTCCGATCAACAAAATCCAGCCCCTTCTTGGTTGATGAACCGTTGTGTAATAATTTACCGTTGTGTAATAATTTACCGTTGTGAAATAATTTACCGTTATGTAATAATTTATCGTTGTGCAATAATTTGCCGTTGTGTAATAATTTGCACTTGTTTAATAATTTACCCATCAACAATACTTCAACGTTTGTTCAAGTTTCAGAAGTACCTACCAACTAAATCCAATAGTCCATCACTTATCAAATGAAATAATATCGAAGAACAACCAACTCGACTTCATTCAGCCATCCTTGATTATAATCAGGTGCTCCCTAGTGATGATATCCCGGCCGGATTTATACCGTTTGATTCACGATCGTGTTGACGAAGCTTTTTGGTGCACACGAACGGCTGGACGTACAATGCTCTGGGTGGTTTCAAAAATTGTTTGGCTCAAGACAAATTTAATAACGTAAAAAAAACCATACCCTTATATCGAAAGTTTTCGAGCTACGGCGTTCTGAAAATTTAAACCCCTATTTTGAACCCCTTAGAGATGACTGACAGTAACGTCGAGCTTCGAGGACCAACTAGCACCGGAACGGAACCTATAACTCGAATTTGACCAATTTGTTTCATGGTAACTAAGAAAAGTGGCCAGTACGGCTTACGGTGGACAGACAGAACTTTTTGGTTTATTATTTTCAATAATGAACCATTGGAATCGAGCATCCAAAAAAAAAAAAAAAACGCTGCAAATCCCTGCACAACGGTTTATTATTTTGTATAGAATACCCTTCTGTTACAGATCACAGCTCTATGTATAGATAACCCGTCTATATAATATGATATGTACTATTCTACACATATTATGTAGATCGCAGACCCTCCGTAGGTTAGTACCTAACCCCGTACTCGTTACTAGGTACCTACCTAAATCACGAGTTAAATGTTGCTAAAATAATTCTGCCGATGACAAACAGTACCTAACAAAAAGAAACACACATAATGAAGTTCTGAAAAGAAATTGTTGATGAGGAGTGAAAAAAGTTGCAAAAGTACCTACCAACAAACTCCAGCCCCTTCTACGTAGATGGTATAATGAACCGTTGTGTAATAATTTACCGTTGAGTAATGATTTACCGTAGTAATAATTTACCCATCAATAATACTTCAACGTTTGTTCAAGTTTCACTACCTACCAACAAACTCCAATAGAGCCATCATTTTTCAAATTAAATAATATCACAGAACAACCAACTCGACTTCATACTCCGCCAATATAATCAGGTGATCCCTACTAATGATTGGCCGTATTCACAAATTCCTATTGTGGGCGCGTCTCTGGTTACGAGATTTGGTTTGGATTGTATACAATTTCATTCACACTGGAGTCGAAAATGCCTGTCGGTGCAAACTTCGGGGCCTTACTGTGAACGAACGGCTGGACGTACGATGCTCCGGATGGTCTTAAAAAACTCGCAAGTTCAAGAACTATCTAAAACCGTAAAAATATTTACGTAAAAAAATGGTATAGGCGTTTTGAAAATTTCAACCCCTATTTTGAACCCCTTAGAGATGACTCACAGTAACGTCGAGCTTCGAGGACCAACTAGACGCCGAACGGAACCTATAACCCGAATTTCATCAATTTTTTTTCATGGTAACTAAGAAAAGTGGCCCGTACGGCGTACGGCGTACGGCGGACAGACAGAAATATTTTTATTGCAGTTTTGGATTCTACATACCTTGAAACGTAAACCATCAAATTTTGAGGGGGGGTAAGAATTTTTTTTTTCATGCTCGATTCCAATGGTTCATTATTGAAAATAATAAACCAAAAATTCTAACCCTCCTCAAAATTTTATGGTTTACGTTTCAAGGTATACAGAATCCAAAACTGCAATAAAAAAATGTCTGTCCGTCGTACGCCGTACTGGCCACTTTTCTTAGTTACCATGAAACAAAATTGATGAAATTGTGTGTGTTCCTGCAATAACAATAATAAATTAATTCAAATTCGCGCGTGGTTACGTGCATCAGGATGGGCTAGTAACTTGCCGGTGTTAAAAAAAAAAAAAAAAAATCAATGTATAAACTACTTGCATAGTATAGACGCTAGTGTTTCCCGGATAATATCAATGGACAATGTTTACAGTCACGATCCACTGCCATTTGAAGTTACTTCGAGGGAGAACTTGAGTTGGGGTTGAAGTTGAGTTTTACTAAAAAGAAAAGCCCAGCTCGATCCGTGTAAGAAATCGAACAAAATGATGAGGCAGGAGTTGGGGACTGCCAGTACATTCAACCTGGAACACTCGGACCTTAAGTTAGTTCGGAAAAGTCTAATATGCCTCCTTTATGGCCGGTTTCACCACCTGGAGTTAAGGTTGGTGTTAACGTTATCTTGGGAATAGTGCAAGTAGCGGTATGTGTATGTGCATGCGCAAACGTGAAATCCTTCAAATGTCCATGGATTACTCTAGACTGAATGTTTCCCTTTCACAACTATTGCATATTTTCCATTGCCGAAACGGGCTCTGTCCCCGGACTTATCCGTTGCCGAAATGGGCGCTCTTTTCGCCGAAACGGACTGTCACTTTTGAAGCTATTCGCCGAAACAGGTACCTCCCGCCAAGAAGGGGCTGGGTTTTGTTGACCGCTACTTTTGCAACTTGAACAACCTTTGAAGTATTATTGATGGGCAAGTTATTACACAACGGTTCATTATACTTGACCACGAAGGTAGGTATTGGCCACAGAAAACAGTATATCTACGGAGAAGGGGCATCTATTTCACTCCACATCAACAATTTTCCTTCAGAACTTCATTATTTGCGTTTCTTTTTGCCGTTTTAATTACTGCTTGTCATCGACTGAATTATTTTAGCAACATTTAACTCGTGATTTAGATAGGTACCTTAACGAGTACGGGGTTAGGTACTAACCTAAGGAGGGTCTGCGATCTACATAATATATATAGAATAGTACATATTATATTATATAGACGGGTTTTCTATACAGAGAGCTGTGATCTATAACAGAAGGGTATTCTGTAAAAAATAATAAACCGTTGTGCAGGTATTTGCAGCGTTTTTATTGCAGTTTTTGATTCTCATACCTTGAAACGTAAACCATCAAATTTTGAGGCGAGGTTAGATTTTTTTTTTTTTTTTTTTTTTTTTCATGCTCGATTCCAATGATTCATTATTGAAAATAATAAACCAATAGGTGTGAATGACAATCCTTATTGCTTCGTTAAATCAAAGATGACGATCGTAATGCGTAGGTACCAAAATCCCAAATCTATTTCATGTGACATTAATGATTCCCTGTATAATATTTTTATATGTGAGTGATTCCAGTCGACATATAACCCACATGATGAAACATTCCAAATTTCGCCTTAATGTTTGAAATTACAAACAAAAGGATGAGTACGGAAATGGGCCTTTTTGGATTCAAAAACTTTACTGAATTTGAGTTGTTGAGGTCAAAACCTCTAAAACATCTGGACAAATGGGTTATGGGACATGGCTAATTGCTAAAAAACCATCAAGATGATAAAAGATGGTGACTTAGGTCAGGTGAAGACTACCTGTTTCAATGGAGTTTTTGGATAGCGAAGTCGATTAAGAGCAGATAATTCTGGTAGACTATAGGTTACTTCGAAAATTCACTCGGAAGGTCTGTTTTGCAGTATCCATGACCAAGGCACAATCTGTCTGCACAAGAACAATGCGCTCCATTTATCAACTCCGGAACGACCTCAAACATAATAACAAAATGCAAAAATGGGTGGTGAAGGGTTGCTAATGCAAATATTAGACGAATCGCGGTTTCAAGGTGAACGAATGTATAACCAAGGGTAGACTTTGGCGAGTGATCGTGGAACTCCTGCATGGTACTTGTAATCTGCTGGAAACAAAATTTAATGAATAATTAATCCACGAAGTATACCTACTATACACCTAGAAAACATTATGAACCTAGCGTTTTATACCGGCATGTAGGTATCATACCAGATGATCGAGTACCATAAAATGCTATCCACGAGTTATACCTTGGATACTAATTATAAGTAGCAAGTAGTTTTCTTTCAAAGGAGCAACGATTTTCCAACACCTGCATATTTGTAAAAGTCTTGAATCGAACCGAGGTGCAAGTGTCACCGAACTCTGGCAACATTGAATGGAACGCGGAGCATTGCGCTGGCGCTAATAGGATGATTTCATCTTCTAATTATGAATCTGTCCCCGCTCATCTGTATCGGGACACCTGCCAAATATCTTGACTCACTTTCTCAAGCTCCACTTCTGTGAAAAGCGCTGTCGGGTGCTATTGGTAGATTTATTGGGAACAACGGCGTGAATCTGTGTTGAGTGGAAAAAAATACCTGTTGAATGAGACGGAAGAAAAAGTCATTATAAATTACACAAGTGTGCCTTTTGAGATGACTTCATTTATTTCTGAGGCATCACCTTAGTTGTGAAGGATTTTCTAGTACAAATTTCGCCATTTCCGTCCCACGAACCTCCCACTCGGTCATTTTTGAAACCAATGGTCACTGAATCTAAGTAGGACCCTCGACATAATCCCATGTTTATTATATTTATGAATTTCCTCTGGATATCAGGTTTTGACCTTAACTGGTAGGGTCGTTCGAGCCTTGGGTAGTAGAATACCAAAAATGAGAAGTAATACATAAGCATGGTTGAAGTAAAATATTTTTTAATGATATATTAGCTGGTAAATGCTTTCAATAGATATCATCAAAACCATCCGTCTGGAATGGAACCCATTACAGTTTTTACAGTGATGATTATGTGAAATTCCGAGGTAGATTTCGAATATCAGCAATTAATTTTCATAATGCAGTTAATTTTAAAATCATGCAATACGTAGGTAATAAATTTGGCAGGAACGGCTGTTTACTACTTTTACTTTTTACTTTACTAGGTAATAAGCTATGACCCACTACAACAATGCATTTTTCCAGATATATGCTAAACGTTAAGTTGGACCTGTGCAAGATACAAATTGTGCTTAGTACCCACCCAAAAATCATATTTACCATAATATTAATGTAGGTAGTTATATAATTATTTTGTATTTTATATTTTCTCATTTACTGTAGAATAAATACCTTCAACATTTGTAATCAATAATTAATACTGAATTACCTCAAAAACCATAACTGGCAGCCAAGAGATCATCCAGCAAAGATGATCATGGCAGCCAAGTATCCAAGAGATCATTCATTCATGGTATTTGTATATAATAGGTATATTACACCAGAAGATTCCTCAATACCACACTTACCCGAGAGATGATGTGTATGCCAAAGTACCAAGATTCATAAAATCATCTGAAGTTCTTAAGAAGTTTCCTATACGTGGGGAGGCAGGAAGTTATAATATCAATATGGTTCATATTCTGTACCAATTTTACTTGTTGGGAACGGGGAGTCATTATTTTTAAGTCCAACATATATAATAAGTAAATAAATTTATTCAGATTGATGCAGTAATAAAAAATGTAAGAAAAGTAATAGTCTTTTTCAAAACTCCGATCACTATGCACAAATGATAATAATCATAACATTCATCTCTTTATAAATATGTACATAATTTTTTTATTACCAAATCGTTCATACATGTATATTAATATGTCTATGGTATAAGAACTTTGATGAACTGTGAGTATACAACGAAAATTATTTCCTCAAATATTAGGTATATACAGGTGCGATATGTAATTAAGTATCTGAGTATAATATGTTTATGATGATTAAGTAGGTACCCCCTATTATTTAAACTAAAATATAATATTATGTTCTTCGTGAAAAACAGAATGTACATCATCCATATCCATTTACATCCAACTCGTGTCGTGTATATTATTTGGTACTATCGATATTATTCAGAGTGCCATGCGTATGAGCTGTCCTAGCATATATGCAGGTTAGTTATAGTATGGGGGCGAATATCTAAGATCATAGTGAGCAGGTATTAATCTACCATGATTCTCGGATTCGATTCACGATTTCCAACGATTTTCTAATTTCTGACTTTCGTTTTTTTTTCAAGAGAACGCATTAAAGTTTCCGAACTCATTGCCGTTGTTTTCATTCGATCAATCCAAAAAACATATTAACGTGAATGAAAACCGTTGTATTGCAGCTTTTTTAAACATGGCGCATCTGAATAATCGGCAAACCAAAGAAATAAATCAACTAGATAGTATTTAACTATGTGGGGAATTTCTAAAGATTTGATACGGAGCTACAACAAATTTGTTACAATTAGCGATAATTACTGCGATAAGAACCCTTCATGGGAGACTTAGATCAATAAGAAACTTTAACACATAACCTTGGTTTTCAATCAGGAGACATTGAGTTACAGAACATCCAAAGAAGTCGTCAAACCTTCAACTTCTTAGTACACATAAGTATTATCGTATTACTTCCGACCAAATGATTCCATTTGGAATGAAGTAGGTATGATTTCATTTTAAAATCATTTGATTATTTCCCATCAGAATTTTTATTTTTATTGATCTGACCTTAAAAGTCAACAACGTATTGACCAATACTATCGAATTCGTCAGCGTATCTCAACGGAGGCAACTGCCGCCATTCAAAAGTGATTCATTTGCATGTTTCATTTCTGCTTGACATGGTTGGAAAGAAGACGAATCTGATCGATTGTGAAACATCAAATAAACTCAGAACGTATAAACAGGTATCTTAAGAACATCAATGGACCGTCAGACAGCAGCTTCGGCGTTTAATCTGTGTACATCCCTCACCACCCGTCGAGTATAAACAACTGGCAAAGCAATAATGCCTTTTATAATTTCCTTCCATCAAGTTTTTCTTTGAAATTTGGTGCCTGCGTTAATAATAGTTAGTTTTGGTGTCTTGGAATTTAGAAGATTGGTCGTCCCTAAAATAACACAGGGTTTGGAACTTGACGTGCGCGCGCCAATTTTCTTGGATATACCACCTACGAATCTCTACGAAACTTCTTGGGACACCTCTTACGTACATTCAAACCATTCCACAAAGAAGATGGTTGATCTCGTTCAGTCTTTAAAATATATCCAGTGTTGAGTTGATGGCATTACCGAGGGACAGGTATCTCGCCGGTTGTAGAGACGTTTAGTTTACATCGTGGAATCTCGAGAACGCATTCCATGGTTCGAATTTCACGAATCGACTTCATCGTGGTTCGAAGTAGTTTACAATCATTACGATCTTAAATATGTCTCGTAATAGGCTGTTTTAAACATAGTATTGCATTTTGGTTTGATGGTTCATTTCTGGGCCTCTATGATCATGCTCACTCACTCGCAAAATAAATTTGACAGACACTTAAACTTGTAAAGCATGTATCCACTTACATCGATCCACGAATTTGCCCGTGCACTTCTACAAATTTCAGGTAACTCAGGTCACGAGTTGGGTAATGAACAAAATAAATTAGTATAGAAGGGAAGCAAGACGTGATCCAGAGAATAACGTTGGTCAACTCCCAGCGGCTGGACTCTCGTTAGCCCCGTAGCGTCGATATTTTTAATCAAAAGTAGCCGAAGGTGAAGTCGGGACGGTAGTAACATGGCCTGGCGTTACTTGACGAGGCTGGCAAGCTTAGCTTTTCGCTGCCAAGTCTTATAGATCAAAAGCTCCTCGGCACCTCCTGGGCCCGAATATGTCGCTCGCCTCGGCACCGGTTCTCCCTGCCTAAAACATGCGAATGGCTGTCGTTCATCTCTTATTAGCTAGGGTGGGGCATTAGATACAAAGGCATTTCATTAATTTGTAATTGGGGGGAAAAAACTAAATTCCTCACGGAACCAAAACGACTGCGACAAATTTTCGGGATAGCCACCCTTCAAATACTTTGTAGTTACTCCTTAAAATCGTATCTCATTGAAAATTTTGCAAAGCGTCTTTCGATTCCAATGTAGGCCCATCGGACGACGATGGCCCACATTACATTTTCCGATGTGGGTTTGGATGTTGTATGGGAATCAAGGCCTAAGTTCCGCAAGGTATTACAGTTCTAATCGTTTTGCTCGCTAAATCATAAATAATGTTCGCTATAGTATTAGTCGCATTCATTGCCACAATGAATTTATTCAGTAACAAACGTATACCTTGACGAAGCAGAAACTTAATTGTACACATAACAAGGAATCAGAAACATGACTGTGAATCTTAGGCTATGGTTGTATTCGCTGTAGTAAAGTCGAACCTCGATCATTTGAAGACTTGTTTTTTCGGTCCATTGAAAAATGTTTTGGACTTGAAAAAAATCGGTTTTTGTAAGCTCGATAATTTGTTTCATATCGCCATGGTCACATATGGTCACATCTTTCTCGAAAACTGTCTATGGTTTGGCCCTCTTTCATGCACATTTCCGCACTGATAAAAGTTTCGGTCAGATCGCTGTCCATTTGCGATTAATATTGTATTGAATAGTCGTTTTCTTCTTGACCAACGAGTAGAAGGAATCAATATTGCACTGATCCATGATTACTATTTTCATTAATATACATATATTATTCCAATTCAGGAGTTTAAGTCATGAGTAAACGCGAAATTTCAATAGCTATAGTTACCAGTAAAAAAATGTCACTTATGTGGAGCTCCTCAACTTAATAATTCAATTCTAACCATCATATATATTGTTTATGGCACATATATGAAGGCCTAGTCAAATTAAACAGGGTGGAGGTATTGTTTTTTACTCAAATGAAACGTATATAAAGGACGTGTAATTACAGGTAGAACATGATATAATAATGATAAAATTAAAATTAAATAGAAAAATGGATGTTGCGCGATTTGGTCGGGTCGTTCTACAAAAAAGTGCAATAACATTCCTTAGAGATTTTAGGGCACTCCATTTTCACCATTAGTCAATGGCACACGTCCAACATCTCAGATCATTGAATGACCTCTTGCCAAACAAGTCTTGGCGAGTACACCACGTATCCAGCACGCTGCGGTTGTTGAGAGCGAATGAATTTAAACTGGCAGCCCGCGATAGAAGTGGAATGCATCATTCGGCACACACAACCAGTTGAACAGTGGACTGAAGCCATTCCAGCAAACCGTAGAACCAATAATTAAGGTTTTGGGAAACATGCTTATGAAACATGTATATGGCAAAAGAACGCTGCAAATCCCTGCACAACGGTTTATTATTTTGTACAGATCACAGCTCTCCGTATAGATAACCCGTCTATATAATATAATAAGTATGTACTAGTAGTATCGGAATACCAATCCTGGCTCACTGCCTTAGATCTCTGATAAAAAGTTTTAACATAAAAGATCAGAACATATATTTTCACTTGAATCCTTGATGTTTTTTATTTTCACTTGAATCCCTGATGTTTTTTATTTTCACTTGAATCCCTGATAAAACTTTTTTACCACAAAACATCAGAACCAGTGACTTTTTTAAAAAATATTTTTTTATCAGAAACTCTAGTGAACTCTAAAAAAATGCAAATTTAGGGGGTCGATATTTTCGAAATTTAGCTCCCTCTGATGTTTTCACTAGAAAAAATAAAAAAATTAAAATGACGTCACGCTAAAAATATTTTTGAATCGTCTTAAATTAAAATGACGAGACGCTCTTCTGAATTTGGGAATCCCAATCTATTTAAAGGTGAGGTCGATTCAGACAGGAAAAGTGTACAACAATACAATATAAAATAACCTGCTAGTTAGTAGCATAAGAACTTTTTAATGAACACAGCTCATTAAAAATAAAATCTCCTTCATATTCCAAACATCCTGAGCTTTTAGCAACAGTATCGAAACTGAAACTCAAAATCCTTCTTTAGTTTGTCTTTACTCTCACTATAAAGCAATTTTCTAAGTTGATATTCAGAAGCATTTTTAGGAACCTGGATTTTTAGGAGCGGTGGTTTACCATCAACACCCAAAAAACGTTCTTTCAACAACCCTTTAGAATATCTATACTCTCTCAATACACGTTGAATCTCGTCTAGTGCGTCACAGTTTCTATCATAAAATCGAAATTCAGGTGTCTTTACCAACCCCCAGAAACCTCCATGTTCATCACATAAATCTAATGCTTCATCATTTAAACCCATATCTCTTTATTTATTATAGAAAATATTTTTTTTAATCTACGGACCCACCTTTAAGTATTCAATTCAGATGAGGGGTAAGTTAAAAGGATCTCTCCAATAAAATAAAAATGGAACACTTTAAAACGTTAAGAGAACTAGAAGATGGAAATTGTCTTTCCAAGAGTGAGTGGTGGGAAGTATCTGAATCTGGAGAACTGACTGATTATTTCGTGAGGAAGTATCATAAGTTTTTGGATTTACCAACTGTGAAACGTAACTTTTTTACCGGAAAAAATAAACTAACTGAAAACATTCTAAATTTTACTCCTTTCAGAAATTCTAGGGTTAGAGTACGAAATGGTAATATTTGTTTTGAATGCATCGAAGAGGATAATCAAATTATGCTAAACTTTGTGCACAGAATATTTGTAAGAGGAGGTCCCATTAGGCTTTTATAAGGGATCCCTTATAAAAATTATAATTTAGTATTTACTTTAATCCTACCTATAATTCCATTTCTTTTTTATTATTTTCTTTTATTATTTCTTCAAGGCGAGTTTTAAAATTGTCTCTACTTATGTTTATTTCATAGTGACCCCAAGCCAAAGTATCTATGCCATTTTTCATTATAAATCTTTTATCATCATGAGCGGAAAGAGCTTTCTTATTCTGTTGTACTGTGGTCACATCGTGTTTTTTCGATTTGAATAATATCTGTTTCTGATAGTTTGGTTCTTTAAAGAATAAGCATCTTTTATAATCCTCTATACTTAAACTCTTATTAACGACATTTTTCTTTACTCCTTTAGATTTTTTCGTAACATCATTAGTTTCGAATATTTTAAAAGCGTAGCACTTTGGGCGAAGTCCAATAAACTCATCCATAATCTTACCTTGTAACTCATCTTTAAATTTCCCATACACTTTTTTATTAACTTGTGGAATATTGTAAACATTATTTTTTGGATAGTCAGAAGTATCAAAATGATCCAACATATTTTTCATATCATTATAAAAATCATCCGTTTTTATTTCCATTATTAAACTATCTGTATCTCCGTATAATAAATTTACATCACTTTTATATTGTTTTTTAACCGTGTTGTAATAAAAATCATACATACAAGTTTTTGAAATTTCTAGAATGCTCATACCAATGAAAATTGGTTGTTTAAATGTGATATTTACTTTTTCCATGTGTACAGCTGCTAAGTTTTCGGAAAAAATAGTTCTACCTTTAAAGTTTGGTTTTGAAATTAGTTTTTCCAATTTAAAACCATCAGAACAAAGCCTAATATCCACATGTTTACGTACATTCATCATTGTCCTCCCATATACACTATTAACCATCTCTTTAAAAAATTTTTCTTCGAATTTTGTTTTGGCTTTTGCTCTAAGATTTGTATTGTAATCAATATAGCTTTTTAACCAAGCACTTTGGCCAAATTCTAAAACCTTATGAATTTTTTCTAATTTCATTCCTAGTTGTAAATACTGTTTTAACGTAATGTAATGGATAACGTATTTTTTCTTATCATACAACGTGCATAAAAGTTTTGATAGTTTTTCATCACCATAGTTATTTTCAGGAGCTAAAGGAAAATCAGAGTGTAAATCGTGGAGTTCTTGAGGATATTTTAAATCAACTTCTAAAATATAACCCTTGGGTGAATCATCAGGAATGGATTGTATATCGAAATTATCTAGATCCATTTTCCATTCAAAATTTCCATAAGGTAAAAATTTACTCATCGCCCAACCGTAAAGATTATTTGCATCCAAGTATTCAATGAAAACAGTTTCTTTTTCTTTGATGAATTGGTCTCCCATATATTTATTATTAGCTTTCGCGTATCGTTTTGAACATTGAGAAATTCCGCCTCTTATTCCTTTTTCTATGAGTAAAATCTTATCATAATCTGTTAACAATTCTATCTTTTGTTTGGTCATTCTCAACATACAGTCCCAAGCGAAACCTGGTGTTGTATAATACCAAGCGGGGTCTAATTTATATTTTTCTAAAGATATATTTCTAAAGTTTTCCATGATATCTGCTAACAAAAGAACATCAATTTTATTGTAAAGTTCTGTAAATTCTCCCAAATTTTTAATTTTGAATGTAGACCAAATTTCTAGAGCATTTTTATAATCATTTTCTTTAACATTTTCTCCAGTGAGTTTACTGTAGAATTTCTCTATAGGTGGAAGGTTAGTTTCTCGATATTTTTCAACAGAGTCCATATACTCATATGGATAAGCTAATTTTCTAGTAATTAGTTCGAGATGTTCTTTTGGGAAATACTTTTTTATTTCCTTAAATTGATTTTTAGTTAAAGTTTTAGCTAAAGAATCTAAAGAAGCAGAAAGAAATTTAAAAGAATCTATGAATCTCAATTCTATAGTCTTTTTCTTTTTGTTACCATTTTTATCGAGTTCATCAATTTCATAAGCTATCATTTTAGAAAAGGAAATGTACTTCTCTTCACTTTGCGGTAAAAGTTTAATATCGTAATTATCTTTTTCAAATTCTTTAATAAATAGATGTGCATCGTAGCCAGAAAGATTGTGGAAAAATACTGGAATAAACTTAGGATTTTTATATTCTAAATTACAAATCGAATGAGCTGCTCCTCTGTACATTCCAGTCAAATGTGAGTGATCCCGTACTTTTATACAATTATCAGGTATATTTGACTTCAAAACTTCTAATTCTTCATTATATATATCTGCTTGATTGTCATCTTTTTTATCAATAAAGTGTTGAATTGTTTTTCTCAGTACATCAAGTTTATTTTCAATTATAGGTGGGAGTTCATTAAATTTTCTTTCACAAATGTGGCAACTCTCAGCACTATCGTATTCTCTTTGTTGTTCTTCGGTTAAATCTTTCATGGGAATATTAACGTCATAGTATTTTCTCGCCACCATTAAGGCATCTTTTTTTATTTTTTCGTAAAATACTTTTACCACATCCTGTCCAGAATATTGTACAAGTTTATAATCGCCTACATAGTTTTTCCTACTTTCGTCTTCGGCATTTTTCATGAAGTAAACAAAACTGTACGGTTCATGTTTTTGAATGTCATTTGTATAGCATTCATCGGGATTTGGTTTGCAGGTATCAATCTTTTGTAACATACATTCAAAATCTGCATAAATTGTAAAAGGTACTTTTAAAGAGTGTCTATAATTTTCAAATTGTAAGATGTTATCATAAGGTTCTGGTAATTCCGCCTTAACAGCTTTATGAACACCGCAATATACTTTATGTTCGTTTAGTTTAACCTGAGTTCCAAAGCTATTTAAACACATTTTACATAAAAATCGTTTGTGACCATCCTTTGTTAGCTGACTATGACCTACCAGTTTCCATAGATCTTTGATCCAGCAGTAATGTTCAGTTTTCTCGTTTTTCAAGTACAACAAGTCAATGTGCCTTTCCTTTTCATCTTTCGTTATTTCCAAGGGTACTATAGTATTTTTTTCATTCAGACAGTAAACATTAATGGAAATCCCAGTTCTTTTCTCAAACTTTTTTACGTCTGTAAGTTTCATAGGAAAACTGATATCTTTCAACGCTTCGTCAAACTCATGTTCCCAACTAATGTACTTTCCTATTCTATCAGAATTTTTATCAGCTGGATGTAAAGCTGAAAGAACAGACCAAAGGAAACATTTATTATCGTCATTTTTCACATTTATAATTGCTTTCCTACTTTGTAGAAACTTAGGGAGTTCAATGTAAGACGATCCTTTCAAAGGAACGTACTTGTTAACGTTCAGTTCCAAATGTTTGATCTTATGAAGTTGCCAATTAGATCCTTTAATTTCGAACGTTTCCATTTCATTTAGAATTTTCTGTTTCATTTCATCGTAACAGTTTGCAACTTCTGCTGAATGCAATATTATTACGTTTTTAGTTTTGAAATTGAGTTCCTGATACTCCATGTTATTTTTGTTAGTTCCTTTTTTAAATTCTGCGATTAAAACTACATTAACTTTTAGTTTCATTTCTCTAAGTTTCCATTTGATTAAACCTGTTGCGGTTCTTTCAATACTGTTCAGAAATTTGGAAGCATCTTTAAATCCTTTCGTATTTTTAATGTTGTAAGTCACTAATCTAGATTCAAATGCAGTTTCCTTTTCAACAACTTCCGTTTTCGGTTCTTTGCTTTTTTCAAATACTTTTTCACTAAAATTAAATACTTTGTGCAATTTCCTCGGTATTACATATACAGATTTCGCTTTTCTAGCTTCTCTGTTTTTTTCAAATACTTTTTCACTAAAATTAAATACTTTGTGCAATTTCCTCGGATTTACAAATACAGGTTTTGCTTTTCTAGGTTTTCTGATAGTCATTGTCCGGTCCGGGTCGTTTTTTCCATGACTCTTAGACTTTAGGTGCCTAGCCCAATTTTTATAAGTAGTGCTAACATTGCACTTTTCACAATGCCTTCTCGTATCATACATTTTATTATAGGATATATAATTTTTCGAATCATTCATTTTTTTATTAGAAAAGAGATTCTTTTAATTAACCCCTCATTTTTTTGAATTCTTAAAGGTGGGTGTATGGTACACACCCACCTTTTTCTTTTGTCTATTATTGGTGAGATCCTTTTAACTTACCTCTCATTTTTTTAGATTTTAATAAAAAAACGTTTTTAATGGAAAATTTCCATTAAAACAACAATATTATACTAAGAGTTGTCTCCTACAGAGACCAAGTTTTTTCAGAATTCAATTTCCCTCTGCATGTTTTTAAAACAGTTTCATAATCTTTTCCGTTTGAAAGTTCTTTTAACACTATCAAAGACAGATGACCACAAATTGGAGGATCGTTATTTTTTTGAATTTGTTCGGAATTGTAAAAAATATTTTTATTTTCCAAGTATTTTACCAACTCCTTAGGCGGTGATGCGTTTCCATAGGAATCGAAATAATATTTTTCTTTTTCGGATTTTTTAAAATAACAAGTCCAGTGACTACCATTTTGATTAGAATTTTCTAAATTAATAATTCCGCATTCAACGGGTTTAGACCGATTAGGAAGTTCATCCTTCATGAAAACACCTCGGAAATGTTTTATTTTAAAATTTTTCGCATAACGATTTAAATCTAAATTACTCAGAGGTTGGTAGTTTTCCGTTTTTTTCGTTTTTTTAAACCGGACCCAATACTTAAACTTTTTGCATTTTGAGCTAGTTTTTCCATCTCGAGATTATGACGTTTTATTTCCGCTTCTTCAGCAGCTTTATGTTTTGAATCTATTACTGAAGATGCTACTGCAGCACCTCCACCCAATAACGCTCCAAGTGCTCCTATTCCTGCAAATAACAGTGGTAGGAATCCACCCGTGTGATTCAAATGTAGTTGTTCATAATCCAAAGTTAACGTAATTCCTTTCTTTTCTTTTCTCGCTTTTTCAAATGTTTTTGATTGAGTTTCCCACAGACTGATTTTATGTTTTCCGTTTCCTGAAATTTGTTTCGCTGTCAAACGAACTGTAACAGATCTACGCTTTTTGTAAGCGGTTCGCAATTTGGTTAATTGATTTTCGGTTAAATCTATTTTTTTCGTGATCATAGTTATTTATTATAGTAAATTTTTTTAATAATGAATTTTCATACCGAAATATTGTTTACTTTTCATTAAAGCACTCACTTTAGCTGCATCAGTTTTTTCTTTCCAACTTGCATCACTCGCGTACATTCTTTCTTTTGCTAATTCCTCCAGTGCTTTATCTGCTACATGTCTTTCTTTCGTGTCTGTGTGATCCCTGTAAAATTTATCATGTTCCTTACAGCCTTCATCCAATTTATTAATTCCCAGATCTCCTCTTTTCAATCGTTTATCTAGTTTTGTAAATGGACCACAATAGTTGTATCCACCCGACAAATGCATTTCAGGTACGAAACCATCAAGTTTGTTCAGCAAAGTATTTAAAACTCCGGAACCATTTTTAATTATACCTTTCGGTAAACTGTTTACAACTCTCAACAGATATTCTATTCCTTTGGGATTATCTATGTTTTTTTCCAACTGATCGGTTATAAACTTTACAATTCCTAATTTTTCATTGTGAAAATTGTTATTACCAGCTCGTTCTTGTGCGTACAAATAGTACAAACGCTGTTGCAGCTGTTGGAGGTTGTCAATGTATTTAAATTCCACTGGATTTTCAGAATATTCTATCAAGCCCGAACCAACTTTACTTGCTTTGATTTCTTTCCAGATAGGTGCGATCAAATCTTTCCATTTTTTCCCTGTACTGGACTTTACTTTATTAGTAGTTGGATCATTCTTTTGGTATAAAGAATTAGTTTGAATGAGAATTTTCTTGTAAACTTTCAAATCCTCTTGAGTGTATTTATCAGGATCAGGCCCTAGAGGATCAGTTAACAAACGCCATAATCCGTGCGTTCCTTTGTACGTTTCTTTTTGAATAACGATTGCATCTCCGTTTACTTGAATTTGTTGGTCTCCGATGAAAATTTTGTCCTCTTCTCCCCATATACCAAATTGTTTATCATCCTGTCTGATGTAAAGTCTAGCAATCGGACCAATTCCTTTCGGACCAACACTATTCGATGGGGATTGATTCTGATCTACCATATCCATGATGTTTGATAAACTATTTCTTGTGTTTACTACGGTCTCATCTGATGTCGTATCAACTAGTGCAGAAGCTCCTTCTGTTGGTTTAATTTCAAGAGTATTAGTAGGCCCGAAAGTCACCAGTTTTCTTTTCTTGACAGGAGAACTACTCGCCATAGGAGCTTGCATGTAAGGAACAATTTCCAACTTCTTGAAGTCCTCGTCAGCTTGTTTCACAGCATTTTTCACTTCAACTAATTTTTCCGTGATGGGAGCAAACATTCTTTCTTTGGTTTCTTTATCATTCAGCATATCCACTCTTGCTTCTCTGAAAGCACTTCTTAACTCTTGTTCTAGTTTTCGAATTTTGTTAGCTTCCTTGACAGTCATTTCTTTTTTGGGTTTTCTCATTAAAATTCGATTTTCTGGTTCTAATTCTGAATCATCAGTTTGATCATCAGTTTGATCACGAGTTTCTGAATCATCAGTTTCAATCTTTTTTTTATGTTCGTTATATTTTTTCAACAAATTTTTTTCTAAATGCTTAACAGTAGGCATAGTTATTTATTATAGTAAACAAAAAATTTTTTTTTGATTGTATATTTTTAAAACGTTTCAACGATGGTTTAACGGTTATTTTGATCGTATATTTTTAAAACGTTTCAACGATGGTTTAACGGTTATTTTGATCGTCTAACGGTGATTTAACGGTGTTTTTGATCGTCTAACGGTGTTTTTGATCGTTTATTCAAGAAACGTTTTCTCAAACTTTTTCATGTATCGACCATCTTTTAATTTTTTCTCGAGGTTTATCGTCAGAAATCCATGATTACCGTACCAACATTCGTTGCATATTTCTTTGAATCGATCAAAAGTAAAATCTGTTCCAACATACTCATCGTAAATCGCTTTCATGTAAACTAGGCGTTGCTTGAAAATACACAGAAAATTCAGATTTTCCCTAATCAACTGTGTATCAACTTTAGTGAATGATTGAGTTAGATAAATGCAAGAAATATTCTTATGACGTCCTCTCATGTAATAATCTTTTATAATCTGTTGTTGTTGAACATTAACGCAATCATCAAAAACTATCAAACTGTTCGACTGACAATCATCTAGTACAATTAATTCGCCACAATTATTGTAAAAATGAGCTATTTCCGTTCCAACTTTAGCCGCTATTTTTTCGTAAGCTTTTCTCAAATCTTTATAAACTTTTTGCTCTAAAGATTTGGAAAATATGTAAAGATTTCCAAACGGAATTCCCCATGGTTGTACAATCAGGTTGCACAATAGATTGGTTTTTCCACATCCGGATGGCCCTACCACTAGGCAGCGTAGGGGCAGAGGTAGTAAATCGTGAGAAGCTGTCTTTTCTTCAAATGAAAAAAGCTCTATGTTATATTTTTGACTCATTTTATTTATTATATTTATTATATATAAATAAATAATGTTTATAAAAATTTCAGGAGATACACTAAGGTTTGAGAGTCCAATTCCACTCGATCCGAATAAAGAGTATCAGTTGGGTATGTCAGCTTTGTTGTTTACAACTAGGAAAACGTTTGAGATAAAAAACTTCGTGTTCGCTTACAGATATACTTTTACTGATGGAAAATATGATCTAAAATATAAAATCGATGGAACGTTCAATGTGAGTTCATTCAAAGCCAAGTTGATTAGTTTTTTATCCAATTTTCAAACTAGTTTGTTAGAGAAAAAAGAAACTATGAAAAAGTATTCTGAAGCTCAAATGAAAGAAATACAACAAGTTACTCCGAATAGTTTGAAATTCGATCTCGAGTATTTAAAAGACGATTCTTACAGAATTGCTGCATACTTTCCCATGGACATGAAGATTGTGGATGAGGGGAATTTTTGCGATATATTTCAGTTGAAACATTGTTTAGGTTCCAATAATTTGTTTAAAAAGAATACCAACTACGTATCAGAGAATAATCCGAAACAACTCGTTCTTTCTGATAATATAGTCGAATGGCATTGTAACATTACGGAATATAGCTTTACAAATCATGATGAACATCCCCATTTGCACGTTGAAAACGAGTTATTACACGTTTCTTTCATAGAGAAACCAATGCCATCTAATACTATTTACACGGAAAAACCAAAGAAAGTAGTTTTCATTCCACTAAGAAAAGGACTGAAAGAAATAAAAATGATAAAATTGTCAACAACCACGGGAAATAATGAACAGATTCAATTCGACGATATTAAAGCTTACTTGTTGCTGAAAAGTAAATAATTTGTATAATAAATAAGATGAACAACATTGATGAAAACCAAAAACCGTCTGCTCCTGCAGTTGAAAATGACATACAATTTACTCCGTTTTACAAAAACATTTACCCTCAGATTCCAGTTCCGGAATTTAATTCCAACAATTATAGAATAAATCGCATTATAAAACAATATGAATTTTTAAAAAACGAAATGAAAATGAGGAGAAATTTGAGAAAAAAATACTGCAAATTATCGAAAACGTTTTTCGGAATAGAGTGTTTCACTACGTTAACCGAACTGGGGATGATTGGTGTTTGTATCACTCTCCCTGTGGCAATCCCTTTTGGAGTTCCACTTTCAGTCGTATTAACAACATTTTCTGCAATCCTGAGAACTTCGGGCAGTTATGTAGGAAACAAAATTAATAAACATTCGGATATCGCACTTTTGGCGAGAACAAAATTAAATTCCATAGAGGAAAAAATCACGAATGCTTTGAAAGATGGTAAAATTTCGGATGAGGAATTCAACAATATTGAACAAGAAATTAAAAATTACGACGAGATGAAAACCAACATTTTGAACGGTTATAAAAATAATGATACGGAAAAAGCGAAACTTTTAGAAAAGGGAAAAGAACTGGGAAAAGCGGAAATTATAAACACGATTAGAAAAAATGTTTAAATTTAGTTATTACAGTGAGTTGTGTTTTTTATGAGAAAATCTCATAAAAAATTTTTTTCATAGTACCTAAATATTAAAGGCAAATACAAGTCGAGAATACTTAAAAATTTCTTTTAAAACTCTTAAAGTGGGGGTGGCCAAATTGGCCACCCTCTTTAACGTTAAAGGCAAATACAAGTCAAGTATTTAAAGATTTATTCATAGTACCTAAATAAAAAAAATCAAAAAAATTATGTTTTACTATAATAAAGTATGTATCAAACTAAAAAGATTTTTGATAAATATCAAGACGATATTGTGCGAAAGCAGTTTCGTACAATAAATCCAACTTCAACTTTAAATTTGAATGCTGAAAACAAAAGGACAACTTTCAAAATTGATCTAGAAGACGAATTTCTGTCTAAAAACATTCAGTATTACGTAAAGGGAGTTTTAAAGTCGAAAGATCCAACCAAGGCGTATTCAGGTTCAGATTCAGTCATGTTGATAGATAATTTCGTGGGTCAAATGTTTTCGAGTGTAGAAGTGAAAAAACACAATGTTGTAGTAGACGAAATTGAGAATCCGGGCATTTCTGGCTTGGTACAGGGCCTTGTCACTTTTGCAGGCCCTAAGAATTATAATGGGGAAGTTTTAAATTCAGGTTTTAATTCGAAAGCAATAGGAGGTGGTAATTTCAGTGCAGTTGGTTATCTCGGTGATTTAGGTTTGGGGTTTTTCAAAGATATAACCATTCCAATTTTCAAGGGAGGTTTTGAAATAATTTTTATTCGAAACAGCGATAATAACGTTATTCAAGTTTGGAAAAAGGATGCAACCTCGATTATACCTAGTGATGGAGTTGTGGAGATAAAATCTTTTGTTTTGAGAGTTCCAGTGATTGAATATAAAAACGAATCTAAAGTTAATTTGATCGCAGAACTTAGAAGCGTGCCATACCAATTTCAATTCAAAAGTTGGCAGTGTATAGAATATAAAAACGTTACAGGAAAAACCTTAATGTTCGATATTACAAATATTTACAGAAACGTGCATAATCCGTTATGGTGCTTCGTAGTTTTTCAAACTGACGCGTCGAACGACCAGAAAAAGGACAATTCTAGATTCAATCATAAAGACGTAAGAAATTATTGGATCGAATTAGGTGGTAGAAGATACCCGGAGGAAAATCAAGATTTGGATTTCGATGAAAATGATTATTCTCTGGCGTACAACGCATTTTTAGACTTCAAAAAATCAATGAGTTCCAAGCCATCAATTCCATACATCGAACCAGAATTTTACAAAAGGGATTATCCAATTTATAGCATTGACTTGTCGGATCAACCTCAAAACGTATCTCAAAGTAAAAGTAATTTGATACTTCACGTAGAATTCAATAAAACTGTAGCATCTGCATCAGGTAGCACAGAAGGTACTACTTGTTACGTCATCATTGTAAGTAGAACAAATTTAATTTATGATCCAACTAAAAATATGATCAGGCAAGAAGTAGCTTAAATATTAGATACTAAGGTTTATTTTTAATGGAGTTCACTCCATTAAAAAATCTACTTGCTTGTGTTTGCTTTAATTAGGGGGAGCGAATCGCTATCCCTCTTTAAGAATTTAAAAAAATCTTTCGGTAGCCTTTAATAAAACATGGAGGATGAAATTTATTGTCATAAATGTAAAAAACGAACGAAAAATATAAACGCGGAAATTGTACAAACTGCGAACGGAAGGTGGAGAATTGCAGCTAAATGTCTGAAATGTAAAACTAATAAAAGTAAATTCATAAAAAATCCGAATGAGGAAACTAACGTAATTCCTGAAACTGAAATTTTAAATTTATCTGAAAACGAAAAGTTGGAATTTGCGAAGGAATTACATAAACCCGTTAGAAAGAAATTTCAGAAAAGGAAAATTGTTACTCATGGAAAAGATGATCTTTGGGCCGCGGACTTGATTATAATGAAACAATACGAGAATGAAAACAAGGGGTTCGGTTACATGTTGAATATCATTGATACTTTTTCAAAGTACGTTTGGTCAGTTCCATTGAAAAAGAAAAACGGAATGGTAGTTTCAAAAGCTTTCAAAGGAGTTTTGGAAAATGTAAAATATCATAATCATTCTACTCCTAAACTCCTTCACACGGACAAAGGTTTAGAATTTGAAAATAGACTTTTCAAAGAACTTTTAGACGAGTATAAAATTAAAATGTATCACACGGAAAATTTAGAAAAATCTGCAATCATCGAAAGATTTAACAGAACTTTGAATCAGAAATTTAAAATTCGTTTCGAGGTGAATGGAAATAAAAATTGGGTCGATATTTTACAGGAATTAGTTAATGAGTACAACAAACAAGACGTTCATCGTTCTATTGGAATGACACCTGCTCAAGTTGATGCGAGAAATGAAAATGAAATTCTGAGATATTTATTCAAAAAGACTGGAAAAAATGGAAAAAAGAAATTTAAAATTGGAAATCGTGTGAGAATTACGAAATCAAAGAAAACTTTTGCAAACAAATACGAAGCAAATTGGACGAAAGAGATTTTTGAAATAGCTGAGATTTTAGAAACGAGTCCAGTTACTTATAAAATTAAAGATTTAAGCGGAGAGGAAATCCAAGGAAATTTTTATCCTGAGGAATTACAACTCACGAAATTTTAAATGAATTACACTTATAGGTGCAATTCTCATAAAAAAATCAAAGGAAATTTCAGCAAAATGTCCCAACTTAACCGCACATTCTGTGGCTGCTCAACTTCTACACACAGCATCCATTCCTGAACGATCTCTACCTCCCTTTATAGGAGGGGATCTTTGAATGGCACAACCTTCACGACTTACAACGGAGTTTTAATTCCGTGAGTCATTTCAACTTGGCTTTTCAGTTGCGTTGAAGTTTCGGTTTTTGCTGTATTTTAAGTAGATGTTGAGAGCAGAACAGTTAAGAAAGGAAATTTTGATGATAAGGTCGACTCTCACTTCCATCGAGGTGGAATTAGATTAATTATTAGCTTAAGGGCCCATCAGCTAGTAACGCTTCTAATATCTCGAGGGAAGTGTATCCTCATTATTATAGGAAAAAAAATCTTGAGGTTTTGTCCGTGCAGCGATCTGCCGACCTCTCTCTTATAAAGCCGATACGATAACCAATGAGCCAAGACTCCAGTTGTGAACTGAGAGGCGTTCTATAATCTTGAGTAGTGGATTTCAAGGCCGAATGAGGTCAAACGGGCCACCTCCCGCGAGACGGCCACCTCTTCCTGGTTATGCAACCGGTTCACAGATTCGTCGGTAGATAGCGTTTGCTGGCCTACAGAACAACCTTGCATCTTGTTCAATATGTTTTAATGGAGAACCCCCATTAAAACGAACACTTTTAAACTATTATTTTTTTTACTGATCCAAAACCACTCTATCTTGGAACTCTATAATGAAATCTTCACTTAAATTTTGCCTAGATGAAATCCATCTCCAATTTAAAACATCCTTGAACTCTCTGATGAAATTCTCAGATAGTTTTTGCTGTCCAGAAATCCAATACCAGTCAATAAAATTCGCATACTCTCGAATGAATTCTTCAGATAGTGTTTGGTGAAATGAAATATATTCCCAATATACTTTATCCTGGAACTCTCGAATGAATTCTTCAGATAGTTTTTGCCTAGATGAAATATGTTCCCAATATACTTTATCTTTGAATTCCCGAATAAATT
This sequence comes from Leptopterna dolabrata, assembly GCA_954871275.1. Classification (NCBI taxonomy): domain Eukaryota; kingdom Metazoa; phylum Arthropoda; class Insecta; order Hemiptera; family Miridae; genus Leptopterna; species Leptopterna dolabrata. The sequence goes on from OX940976.1 coordinate 29,247,117, forward strand.
TCTCAGATAGTTTTTGCTCAGATGAAATCTCATTCCAGTCTACTTTATCCTTGAACTCTCGAATGAATTCTTCAGATAGTTTTTGCCTAGATGAAATCCGTCTCCAATGTACTTTATCTTTGAATTCCCGAATAAATTTCTCAGATAGTTTTTGCCTAGATGAAATACGTTCCCAATTTACTTTATCTTTGAATTCCCGAATAAATTTCTCAGATAGTTTTTGCTCAGATGATATTTCATACCAACATACTTTATCCTTGAACTCTCGAATAAATTTCTCAGATAGTTTTTGCTCAGATGATATTTCATACCAACATACTTTATCCTTGAACTCTCGAATGAAATTTTCTGGTAGATTTGGATACAATGAAATCTCATTCCAAGGTACAAAATAACCAGACTCTTCAACAAAATCTCTAATGAACTGTTTATGTTTGATTGAATCAAAATTTAATATGAGAGTTTGTGGATTTACATTTAAGAATATACTCCTCTTTTTATCTATTGGAATATTCACAGCTTTGCAAAAAATGAAATGGTCATAAGCATCTGTGATCTTGTCTCGGATCTCCATGTAAATTTCAGTTGGTAATATAATTTTATTGCTCATCTTATATTTTATTACTATTTTCTTTTTTTTAACTTACCCCTCATTTTTTTTTATCCACCCACTTTTTTCTTTTGTCTATTCTTGTATGGATACTATTTATCCTGTCTGAATTGAATTCTTAAAGGTGGGTCCGTAGATTAAAAAAATATTTAAATACATAGGACCCGTCGAATCGACCTCACCTTTAAATAGATTGGGATTCCCAAATTCAGAAGAGCGTCTCGTCATTTTAATTTAAGACGATTCAAAAATATTTTTAGCGTGACGTCATTTTAATTTTTTTATTTTTTCTAGTGAAAACATCAGAGGGAGCTAAATTTCGAAAATATCGACCCCCTAAATTTGCATTTTTTTAGAGTTCACTAGAGTTTCTGATAAAAAAATATTTTTTAAAAAAGTCACTGGTTCTGATGTTTTGTGGTAAAAAAGTTTTATCAGGGATTCAAGTGAAAATAAAAAACATCAGGGATTCAAGTGAAAATAAAAAACATCAAGGATTCAAGTGAAAATATATGTTCTGATCTTTTATGTTAAAACTTTTTATCAGAGATCTAAGGCAGTGAGCCAGGATTGGTATTCCGATACTACTTGTACTATTCTATACATATTATGTAGATCGCAGACCCTCCGTAGGTTAGTACCTAACCCCGTACTCGTTATTAGGTACCTACCTAAATCACGAGTTAAATGTTGATAAAATAATTGTGTCTATGACAAACAGTAACTAAAATGGCAAAAAGAAACGCAAATAATTTAGTTCTGAAGGGAAATTGTTGATGAGGAGTTAGAGTACTCGTTACTAGGTACCTACCTAACCGTTGTGTAATAATTTACCTGTATAGGTTCTCCTTCTACGGAGATAGAATAGTGAACCGTTGTGTAATAATTTGCCCATCCATAATACTTCAACGGTTGTTCAAGTTGCAAAAGCACCTATCAACAAAATATAGCCCCTTCTTGATAGATGAGCCGTTGTGTAATAATTTGCCATTGTGTAATAATTTACCCATCAATAACACTTCAACGGTTGTTCAAGTTGCAAAAGTACCTATCAACAAAATCCAGCCCCTTCTGGGTAGATGAGCCGTTGTGTAATAATTTACCGTGGTGTAATAATTTATAGTTGTGTAGTAATTTACCGTTGTGTAATAATTTGCCGGTATTTAATAATTTGCCATTGTGTAATAATTTACCCATCAATAATACTTCAACGTTTGTTCAAGTTTCAGAAGTACCTACCAACTAAATCCAATAGTCAATCACTCATCAAATAATGAAATAATATCGCAGAACAAACAACTCGACTTCATACAGCCATCCTTGATTATAATCAGATGCTCCGTAGTTATGATATTGGGGCCGGATTTATACCGTTTGATTCACGATCGTGTTGACGAAGCTTTTTGGTGCTCACGAACGGCTGGACGTACGATGCTCCGGGTGGTCTCAAAAAATTGTTTAGCTCAAGACAAATTTAATAACGTAAAAAAAAAACCATACCCTTCTATCGAAAGTTTTCGAGCAACGGCGTTCTGAAAATTTCAACCCTTATTTTGAACCCCTTAGAGATGACTGACAGTAACGTCCAGCTTCGAGGACCAACTAGACCCCGAACGGAACCTATAACCCGAATTTCATCCATTTTGTTTCATGGTAACTAAGAAAAGTGGCCCGTACGACGGACAGACAGAAATATTTTTATTGCAGTTTTGGATTCTACATACCTTGAAACGTAAACCATAAAATTTTGCGGGGGGGTTAGAATTTCTTTTTTCATGCTCGATTCCCATGGTTCATTATTGAAAATAATAAACCAAAAAAAAATCAACATACATAAGCCAAGGCCACGGTCGCCAAGGTCACTATCTGGACATCATCCATAAATATACTATCAATAAATGGCTATGGCGAAAGCTAATGCCAAATTTAAAAAATATATATTTATATACTATCTGGTTCTCGAACTCAGGTCTTCTCAACATGGGGGCGAGTTTTTTCTATTTTAACATTTTAATTATCACAGGTATAGATATTAATAAGTTTTCTTATTCGACCAGTATAATCGTGATTTATAAACTAATGTATCCATTGCCATATGCAAATATCCATATTATTATCTAGAATGTGAAATTCTTAATCCCAAGTCCCCATTCATGAAATAATAATGCCCAACAACTCCACAAAGTGGTCATTAGATTCCCCTCATGAAAGAGTCCTACCTCCTACATCTCTTTTACTCCTAAATCTGTCTCACAGACGTAATGTTGAATAATTAATGCATTACTGGGGACACCCCCTGAATGGTGTGGTGGTAGTTGTATTACTGCAGTTACTCAAAGGTATCTCCACTTTCCCTGACTAGACCGAAACTAAGTCAATTATAAAAATAACCATTGAATCTACCAGCATGTAGCGTTGATGCGGCCTGGGTATCACAAACAATAACTCTTTCCTAAAGTCATACTTACAAGAGACAATTTAGAAAATGAATGTTCTTTGCCGAACCATTTTTCGATACCCCCTCCTCGCGACATGGATCGTTATTCCCAAACTTCTTTCAAAACTGCGTCAATTTCAAAAACTACCATGCAAACCATGAAAATTAAAAAAGGGCACCAGAAACATAATCATGTTTCCCCACCCCGTCGGAGTCGCCACGCACGTATAAGAAAAACGCTGCAAATTATTACACAGCGGTTTATTATTTACCTGCATAGATGTCCCTTCTGCGTAGATCACTTTTTTCTGTGGTCAATACCTACCATCGCACTCCCCCCAGAAAAGCCCTAAATCGTGTACTGGAGCCAGCCAGGGAATTACAGTTTCATCAACATGAGCGGGATTCAATATTCAGTTGTCGTGGTTCCCTCTACATGTACCACTCCTATGTAATATAGAAAGATTTAACCAAATAAATGGAGGGAACAACGAGCCGGGTACCGCCAAGGGAGAAGGGCCCCTTCCATCAACCGCCGTCGCCCTCAACGGTCATAACGGCTGATTGTTATAAGCAGACCTTTTAGCCCAGCTCGTCATTCGACTGATCTCGCACTTACCCACGACTTCTCTCTCGCACTCGACCTTCGCCTCTTCACTCTCGCTCGCTCACTCTCTATCTCTCTCTTTGCGCCTGCTGAAGTGAAAACCGTGGGGTGCTACTTCCTTCAGTGGCCACTGTGGTGAACACCGCGGGTCGCTTTCTTCTCCTCTAGCACCTGCTGTGGTGAAAACCGTGGGGTAATATCCTCTACCTTCCCAGTGTATGCTGTGGTTAAAACCGCGGGACACTTCCTTCTCCTCTAGCACCTGCTGTGGTTAAAATCGCGGGGAGCTAACCTCCTCTACAACTAACGCCGGCTGTCGTGAAAACCGCGGGGCGTTAGTAAAAGACTCCTACGGAGCACATCCTTCTTCATTCATCTTCATTCCTCTTCTCATCCAATATCGCACTCTCACCCTGCACCTCACCCAAGCCTTCCCAACCAATAGGAGTCACAACATCAGTCACTGATTATTTATCTGTTGTTATTCATGAAGTATAACGTTTGTTCAGGTTCCAAACTTACCAATCAACAAAATCCAAAATAGCCAAATGAAACAACATGACAGAACAACCAACTCGATCTCATACAGCCATGCGTGGATAATGAAGTGTTCCCTATCAATGATATCCGGGCTTGATGAATACCGTTTCATTCACAATCACGTTGACGAAGCTTTTTGCTACAAATGAACGGCTGGACGTACAATGCTGCAGGGTGGTTTCCCAAATTCTTTAGTTGTGATCAATTTAAAAACGTTAAAAACAACACCATTGAACGTTTTCAAGCTACGGCGTTCTGAAAATGACAACCCCCTATTTTTCACCCCTTAGAGATGACTGACAGTAACGGCGACCTTCGCGGACCAAGTAGACACCAAGAGGGAGACACCTACGAACCAGATTTCATTAATTTGGGCTCATGGTAACTGAGGAATGTGCGAAGTCAGAGAGGACAGAAATTGTTGTGCCATGGTACCCTTAAAATATACTATTCCTGTAAATATTATATTGTTACCAATAAAGAGGCGGACAAGTTGTGCCTCCAACAGCTTCGAACAGCCGTCGGTGGAACGGGGGAGGGTAGAGGCGCCTTTATAAGGTGCCCGGCTGGCCCAGCTCGACATTCTACCGATCTCTCTCGAACCAGAGCCTTCTCTGTCTCTTACCTTACCTTACCTCCTTTTTAACTCACCCTTCTCTTCAGCCCTACATTCTCAACGTGGTGAGAACCGGACGAGAATATCCTTTGTGACAACCGGACGAGTGCTTTTCCAAGTATCCAACATGGTGAAAACCGGACGGATATTTTCCTACCTTTCATTTCCAGTATCCAACGTGGTGAGAACCAGAAGGATATTTTCCTTTTCCGAATATCCAACATGGTGAGAACCGGACGGATATTTTCCTATACTCGAGGCGTATCCAAGGTGGTGAGAACCTCATACTCCTCTCTTCATCCAGCCTCACTTTGTCAACCTCAGCTAAATAACCTCACCATCCAAAACTAAACTCAGACATACCATCTACCACAGTACCCCGACGTTCTAGCCGAAACTGCAAGACAAACCGCAGCTCTCAACCCCCAACATCATGATCGCCACCACCGACGTCATGACCGCCTCCATGGCCACCCCACTCACGCGGCCCCCCTTCTACACCCATGACCCCAACCTCTGGTTCTTCCAACTCATTGCAGCTTTCTCTGCCTCCAACATCAGGGCACATAAAGAAAAATACTCGAAGACGGTCTTGTTCCTCCTCTACGATATCCTCCCCCAGATGGCAGACATCTCCCCCGACTCCGCCACCGCCTGCAACGAACTCTGCGCCCGTCTCTTCGCGCTCTACCAGCTCTCAAAGATCGTTCGAATCTCCGCCCTCTCCCAACTTCAAAAAAACCATCAAATTTTGAGGAGGGTTAACATTTTTTTTTTTCCATACTCGATTCCAACGGTTTGGTTTACTATTGAAATAATAAACGAAACTGTGGTGAATGCCATGTTTGAGGTTGGTTTGGGGAGGTTAAAGAGGTGCGGTTGAGAAAGGATTATTGGGATAAGGAAAATATCCTTCTGGTTCTCACCACGTTGGATATTGGAAATGAAAGTTAGGAAACTATCCGTCTGATTCTCACCACGTTGGATATTTGGAAAGGCACTCCTCTGGTTCTCACCACGTTGAGTGCTGGGAAGGAAATTCTCGTCCGGTTCTCACCATGTTGAGTATGGAGGGTTGAGGAGATAGTTGAGTTGAAAAGGAGGTAAGGTAAAAGAGAGAGACAAGGCCTCTTGGTCTAAACCCCATTCATATGTCATGTTAAGTCTTCGCACATATGCCTGACCTACCGATGGCCTTTGCCTCGCCAAAAGGACCTTCCAAGCTCCTTTACGACTTCCCGCTGACATATTTCTTAAGGACCCGTCAGTCAACACGCATCAAATACAACCGACTCCCATTACCGACACCTCTTATCCCAAACGCTTTTACTCCACTACCCAGATGTACCTGAAGGAGCCAGGTATACACAAAACCCTTCAACCTCTCTATTCCGGTCCGTTTCATGTCATCCGCAACAATAATGCCACCGCTACTATGTTGATTAACGGGAAACCGTATACCGCCACGCTCACCCGCTGCAAGCCAGCCTCCATCCTCGCCAAACCCCCACCACAAAAACCTCAACCGACCGTGCCCTCAGCCCTTTACAGTCCCCAGCTCGCCTCAGTCCTTGATGGATAGCTCCACCACTCACCACCACCACCACCAGCCACCAGCCATCTCCCGACCCAGACGTCATCGTCGTCATGTGCAAAGTCTACCTGCCACCACCCCTGTCACAACTCCGTCACTCTCCCGGGCTGCCTTCACCTCCACATTGGACACCCCCTCCAAGGATTACGGACCACCTCCACAGCCCGGATGGTGGCAAGTGTCCCAGTGGGCCATCATTTGCAACTACTACATTGCGAAGGCCACCCGGGCACACCCACATCGACCCGGCCATGCCGCCACTGGCCACGACTGCGCCTCCAACAGTTAGACTGCGCCGCCACCGGGGATATCCCCTCTCAAATTGGCCAGGAAGCCAAGATGAAGCGAAGGCCCGGGAAGAAAAGGCGACCCTCCCACACAACTTTCCTGGCGGACCCGGCTTACTGTCCTGCCCCGCTTGACCGCAGCAGGGACTCTGGCACCTTCCTGTCTGAGTACTTCCAGTCAGTACCCAGCCCGGAACGCCCTACTGCCCCGTTGCGACACTCAATGCCGACCACCAGCCACTGACGCTTTGCTCTACTTGTACATATCTATCGCATAATGCCCATCTGTAAATACGTTATACCTTTTTTTTAAGGTCTTCAGCCTTCAGCACCCACTGTATATTATTTATTTATTTATTTGTTTCCAAAACGGGTACTGCCCAATTACAAGGGTGGTCTTTAGATTAGCAGTACATTTGTTACAAGCTAAGTAATAAATAACATAATATAAGTTGAACAAAAATAACATAAGAGTGAGATGTGGCATCAATAACATAAATAAGTATAATTTACAAGAGGTGAGGCTAGATAGCAAGGATGGTAACAAGAGGAACTATAGGATGAAGTTGTATGCAATATTCTGGGGGATGGCTCCAAACATGACTAGAGAGGTATGCTGGTGTAACGGGACACGGCCAGTCTGAAGAAAGACAATGAGCTGGAGAAAAATTCCAGTCTGCCTGGTTAGTCCGCCTCATGAGCCTAGTTAGGGGTTGGTTCAGAAGGTAGTTGGTTGGGTGGAACTGGAAGTGGGAAAGAGGGGTGTGGCTGGAGTTATAGGAAGGGATGTTGAAGGAAATTCGGGAAAGGAGTGCAGGGCAATCAATCGTATTGTGCAAAAGTTTGTACAGGAACGTCATGTCACCTATCACTCTCCTCATGTGGAGTGGGCAGGTGGTGGTAAGGGCCATGACTTCCCGGCGGCAATAGTCCCTCCCCTCACTACAGGTGCAACTTGTACACCAGGTACTGTAGGAACCTCCCCTGCACACGGTCCAGCTGACTTTTCTGGGCTTCATAGTAAGGAGACCATACTACCAATGCGTATTGCATGATGGGCCGGACTAGGTAACGGGCTCAAGTGAGCCAAGGGCCCTCATTGCGCGGCTCGATACAGCACCTATGTGTTCCCCGAAAGAGATCTGTGAGTCCAATACGACTCCCAGGTCTCACTGGCTCACTGCAAATGAAGAAGGAATGGCGGACAGGTTTGTGGTTGCGGCTGAGGGTTATGGAATAACATTTAGAGGAGTAGAGGGACAGGTTGTTATGTTGGCACCATTCGAGCAGGCGATCGAGATTGTTTTGGAGGTTTATGCAGTCAGAGGGGAAACTAATGGTTCTGAAGATTTTGAGGTCATCTGTGTAAAGCAGAAATCTCATTCTGGAGAAAATAGACCCACCCCTCCCCAACTGTTCAGGATGAGGGGAAAGAGCAAGGGGCCGATTTGTTCGCCTTCATCACACTTCTTTCACATTATTTTTAGTCTTAGTTTTATTGGTACAATCTGGGGGGAAGCATGTCATGGTACCCTTAAAATATACCATTCCTGTAAATTATATTTGATTGTTATCTATAATGACACTGAGAAGTCCAGCTGCGTGATGCAAGGGACATAGCCAGGTAGCTCTCCCTCCAACGATCCCCAACGCCCTCCAATGGCCATCAGTGGACCGGGGGAGGGTAGAGGCGCCTTTCTACGGCGCCCTGCATGCCAAGCTCGACATTCTACCTATCTCTCTTGAGAGACCTATCTCTCCAGAGCCTTCTCTCTCTCTTTTACCTTACCTCCTTTTCAACTCACCTTTCTCCTCAACCCTACATACTCAACGTGGTGAGAACTGGACGAGAATTTCCTTACCAGCACTCAACGTGGTGGGAACCAGAGGAGTGCTTTTCGAAGTATCCAACGTGGTGAGAACCGGAAGGATATTTTCCTTATCCCAATAATCCTTTCCCAGTCGCACCTATTTAACCACCCCAAACCAACCTCAAACGTAGGTACCCTTCACCGCAGTTTCATTTATTATTTCAATAGTAAACCAAACCGTTGGAATCGAGTATGAAAAAAAAAGTTAACCCTCCTCAAAATTTCATGGTTTCCGTTTCAAGGTATGTAGAATCCGAAAATTGAATTAAAAAAAAAAAAAAAATCTGTCCGTACGCCGCGCCGTACTTCCACTTTCCACTTTCCTTAGTTACCATGAACCAAAATTGATGAAATTTTGTTTGTAGGTCCCGTTTGGGGTCTAGCTGGTCCGCGAAGCCCGGCGTTACTGCCAGCCGTCTCTAAGGGGTGACAAATAGGGGTTGCAATTTTCAGAACGCCGTATCTCGCAAACTTTCAATACAAGGGTATGGTTTTTTTTACCGTCTTTAATATTATGATCTTGAACTGAAGACCAACCGGAGCATTTCAAGTCCAGTCGTTCGTTTGCACCGGAAAGCATCGTCAACATAATCGTGAATGAAACGGTATAAATCCGGCCCAGATATCATTGCGAGGGAACACCTGATTATAATCTACGGATGTATGAAATCGAGCTGGTTGTTCTGTGATATTATTTCATTTGAACGATAATGGCTGTTTCGGATTTTGTTGATTAGGTAGGTACTTTTGTAACTTCAACAAACGTTATGTTTCATGAATACACAGCAAATCATTTATTAATGATAGCTTCCTTGAATCCACCGCATTATGAAATGCAATAATGCCCGGCTGGCTCCATTACTTGATTTACGACTTTCCTGGGAGGAGCACGAGGGTAGGTATTGACCACAGAAAACAGTGATCCACGCAGGATATTTAGGTAAATAATAAACCGTTGTGCAATAATATGCTGCGTTTTTATTCCTTTTTCGGATTCCACGTACCTTGAAACTGAGGGCATCAAATTTATAGGGGAGGGGGTTAATTTTTCTTTTTTTTACTGCTCGAATACAAACCAAAACCTCACCAGTAGTCCAGTATACGTGACTAGAACTAAGTAAACAAAATATTTGTGAACTGGATATCTTTAATCCTCCTGTCCTCGGAACCTTCCCTTTTCCTCCTTCCATGACATAACGCTGTCAACAAGAACACATATACAGTTGGTAGGTTTTGCTCACCATTTATCTTACTTAAATATATCTAAAGGTTTTCAAAAACTCACATCCGACATTACGTGATGCGATAAACATGAGTTATGAACAACACTGTATTTAACCGAAGCAGACAAATCATCATCGTTTGGCCGATTAAATTTGGGATAAATTAAGGTTGTACGAGTAAGTATAGGGTACTTAGTTTAGCCATGCACTAACATAACCTTATCTAAGAAGTTAGAGAACCTCGACAGTTAGAAAATGAGTCAAATCTCAACGTTTGTAACTCACCGTTCGGCAATCCGCGATGAGGAGCGCAGTCCGAAAACATTGTTTGCTACCACTTCACTGTTGTTGTTGTTCCAGAAGTTTCATTCTGTAGATTATGAGATAAATCGTTCCGAATATGACGGCAAAGACAAATACAAGCGCTCCCACAACCATGAACGCCAGCTGGACGGCTGATCGTTCGTCACGGTTAGGTGTAACTGGTCGTATGTACTTCTTGCGCGGTTTCTGCGCCGATTGCGTCTTCGAATCTTCGGTCTTTTGTGTGTGATTGGAGCCCCTCCTAATCAACAAAAGTAAGAAGAGAACATTCAAACCTGTAGCCAACAAAATCTCTCACCACGTGAAGAAAATAGTCACATCTCAATTGGTCGCATAGGTGTTCGGTAATAAGGGTAAAGGGATTGGCGATTAAAAAGATGGTGTCACTATGGACAGAAGTTACGGGATTGGACTATTTCTGTTCATATATTAATCTGGACAGTCTGTCCAGATTAAGGACGGTCTGGAACATATTAAGATACTTAATAATATATTCCCAGTTAGCTTTTTCCGCGAATTCCAACTAAGCCCTTCAAGTCTGTGCATTCGGGAAAAGGGCATACTGACATTATGATAGAATTCCTGTCAAATGGTTTCAAATTATTGAGCAGTTATCTGATAGCAAATTTAGTGAAAACTGCTGTTGTATATTTTACAAGCTGCAGTGCTGGTTTCACGAGCAGGTATTTCAAAAAGTTGCACCTTGGAGTTGAAAGTTTTATTCAACCTGATGTTTCGTTCTCTATGAAATTCTCGAAGATTTCATAACACAAATAAAATCAGCTAAAAAAGGATAAATGCCACACATGTACATTAATTTAAAAATTAATTTTTCAACTTTTGTAATTGATACCTAATTCAGCTGAAACTTTTTACCTAGGTTAAGTTACTAAATTGAGTTACAATTTCATTATTTTTAATAATGAACCTTTAGAATCGAGCATGAAACAAATTGTGTAACCCCGCTTAAAATTTGATGGTTTGATTTTCAAGGTACGTTTAATCCGAAACGGAATAAAAATATTTCTGTACATTCGTCGTACTTTTCGCCGCACATACTTTTCTTAGTTACCGTGAACAAAGCTGATAATTTGGTAGTAGGTTGGTCTTATTTGGGGTTTAGTTGGTCCAAGAAACTCGGAGAACTGTATGTCGCCACTAAGGGGTTAAAAATAGCGGTTTAAATTGATGCCGTAGCTCAAAAACTATCGATTGAAGGGTACATATCATGGTTTTATGGCGTTTTCATATTAATTCCAAACTTGAAAACTGTTTGAGACCATCCGAACTTTGTACGTCCATCGCGTGGTTAGGTAGGTATCCACCGCAAAAAACGGCCCTACTAAATCAGGGTCTTACGCTAATATGAATTCAGTGATCTACGCAGAAGGGGTATCTATACAGGGCAATAATAAACCGTTGTGAATAATTGTCAGCCTTTTTTCTCCCCTCTTGCTCAAATAATCTAACATGGGTCTTATGGTCACACGTTGCAGTGAGTTTCCATGAATTCAAGCAAAATTATGTAAGTGCAGCACCACCAGTGCGATCACAACTTATTCAAATCAGGGTGTACAGTCTGCTTTATTAGTAGTGCGGGCAATTAAAATGAGTATTGTAGTGAATACAACTGATTTCGTTTGATTTGATTTAATGTGGCTAATGGAATTTTCTGTTCGCTCGTATGGCAGCGAGTTCGCAAGGCGACCAAATATCGGTTATTACGGTGCACCCTACTGAATTAATTCCAATACCGCGGGATTGCTTTCCCTCACGAAACATCTCACCTATTCTAGCCGCATTACACCCATACACCCGACCTATCAGAAGCTAATAGTGCATTCAGCTAGCTAGGAGTAGAAAGTCTTTCGGTGGATATAGTAATATGTAACTAGGTACATACTGATCGAAGATTTTGGGTGACGTGTGTCGATTAAGCAAGATACAGATTGCATTTTAAACAGAACTATTTCGTGAAAAAATATAAGTAGCTACCTAATATTCTCAATTGTTGGGTAATATTCCTTAAAACTACTACAAAACAATTTAAAAAATAATAAAAATAAAAGAAACAAGTACCTCGGTAGTACAAGTAAAAGAATTAAGTACCTAGGTAGTCACCTATAGTTGCGATGTGTATCATCATCCACTGGGTTCCTATATATATTTTTGGTTTATTATTTTCAATAATGAACCATTGGAATCGAGCATGAAAAAAAACTCGGCGCTGCGCGCCTCGCCAGGGGGCAAGCCCCCTGGACCCACGGTTGGTTTTCGCTTAGAGCCTATGGCTAAAATTCAAGAAACATGGAACATGCTTTAGCCGCGCTTTCTTATTCTGTGTGCAAGTGATAACTCAAAAAATGGAAAACGATTTTTGTTCGATGAAAATGAAACCATTTATAACATCAATTTATATAGTTATATTATGACACTACAAAATAAATACCAAGAACAAATAGGTACGAAATAAATTCGTGATAAATCAAGAGCTTTCCAAACGAACGGAAAACGATTTGCTAAAATAATTACAAACCAAAATCAATGAAATTGGATTTTGTAGGTCTAATTTGGGGTCGTCTACATGGTCCTCGAAGCTTGACGTGTCTGTCAGTAATCTATAAGGGGTGAAAAATAGGAGGTGAAATAGTTGAAAGAGTTTAAATAGTAAAAACCTTCATTATAAGGGTTTTTGTGACGTTTTATAATTTATTCCGAACTCTATGATTTTTGATCTCCTCCCAGCATTTCAGTCACAGAGGCAGCTGAAGATTGAACAGAAAAGCTTCGCCAGCATGATTGTGCGTGTATCATACGGTAGGTAGGCGTAAATAATCCCAGCCGAGATACCATGGCTAGGGGACCCTCAAGGGAACCCTCAAGGGAACCCTCAAGGGGACCCTCGAGGGAACCCTCAAGGTTAAAAATTCGTGACACTTTTTTGTGACATTTTTCGGCTAGTTAGTCCAAGGCTAAAGCATGTTCCATGCTAAAAAATTCTAACCCCCCCTCAAAATTTGATGGTTTACGTTTCAAGGCATATATTTATAATCCGAAAATGCAATAAAAATATTTCTGTCTGTCCGCCGTACGCCGTACGCCGTACGGGCCGGGGGGGTCTAGTTGGTCCTCGAAGCTCGGGGTTACTGTCAGTCATCTCTAAGGGGTTCAAAATAGGGGTTGACATTTTCAGAACGCCGGCTCGAAAACTTTCAGTAGAAGGGTATCGTTTTTTTACGATATTAAATTTGTCTTGAGCTAAACAATTTTTTGAGACCACCCGGAGCATTGTACGTCCAGCCGTTCGTGTGCACCAAAAAGCTTCGTCAACACGATCGTGAATCAAACGGTATAAATCCGGCCGGGAATGGTAAATTATTCCACAACGGCAAATTATTACACAACGGTAAATTATTGCATAACGGTAAATTATTACACAACGGTAAATTATTACACAACGGTTCATCTACCAAGAAGGGCCTGGATTTTGTTGATCGGTACTTTTGCAACTTGACCAACCGTTTTAGTATTATTGATGGGCAAGTTATTACACAACGGTTCATTATACTTGACCAGAGGGTAGGTATTGGCCACAGAAAACCGTTGGCATTCGTAACTCGTGATTTAGGTAGGTACCTAGTAACGAATACGGGGTTAGGTACTAACCTACGGAGGGTCTGCGATCTACATAATATGTGTAGACGAGTACACATTTTATATAGACGGGTTATCTATACAGAGAGCTGTGATCTGTAAAAGAAGGGTATTCTGTACAAAATAATAAACCGTTGTGCAAGGATTTGCAGGTAAATATCAACTGAATAAAAAGGGGAATTTCACGACGAAAACTGCGTAAATTCCTGGCCTCAGGCTGCACAATGTAAAGGCACAGAGGTCTTGCAAGCAAAATTTGATCATTTTAACCCCTATAAAAATATTAAAGAGTTGGCCAATTATAGAACTCGCAAGCATCAAGAAGCAGTCTTGAATTCGCCGAGCAATGAACGATGATGGTGTGTGGAAACATTATGTTGACATAGTTAACAGAGTTTCTGACGCTGACAGAGCAGCCCTTGCCCCAATATTGAATGCTATCGAAGCATAATTATCTTGGTCCAGCTATCACCAGGGGTGAGGTGGTTCTACGCTATTAGGTTCCAAAAGAATTGCAAGGCTGTTGGCCCCGATGCCAGCGCCAACCGGATGGATGCCATTTGCCAGATGGATTTACACTGTAGTATTGAAGGAGATAACAGAGATGAAGGAATTTACGAGCCTGGTTCTATCCCTGAGTCCTGGCTCAAGTCCACTTTTGCACTGAAGCCCAAAAAAGCTAGTGCGTCATCGCCTGACGACTATAGAATGATCAGTCTTATGTTGGACGTGCTTAAGGTTTCCATTTGTATCAGACATACGAAGATCTATCGTAGGGGCACCTACGGTACAAATACAGGTAAATGAAACGCAGTATGGGTTCTCAAGGGTTGATGGCACAAGATATGCGCTCTTCTCCTGCACCTTTTAATCCAGCGCTGCTGTGGTAATAAGTATAATGTGTATGGATTACCACAAAGCGTTTGACTGTGTTCAACACGACTAGCTCCTCGAGATTTTGTCTGCGTGTAGGATTGATAAGCGGTTATAGCAATAATTGCCAACCTGTACTGGGGGCAGACTGCTGAGTTCGACAGGGTCAGTGAATGCATTTGGGTGTAGTTTCCATGAAGAAGAAGGTCAGAGTGTGCTGTCACCAGTCTTATTTAACCTGCATTCCAATGCAGTTTTTCGTGAGGCTGTGGAGGATTCAACATGAGGCAAACGAGTTAATGGTATCATCAATAAACCATCCGTTATGCTGATGATATGGCTGTTTTGGCTAATAGCGAAGTAGAGCTGCAGCTATTGATGAACCATGTAGTGAACACCAGCGCTAAGTTTGGATCACGTGTGAACGTGTTGAAAACAAAAGACTTTCTAATAAGATGCCTTTCACTGCCTGTGTCTGGATCGAAGGTAAATATATGTGGAACAGGTTACAGTGGGTGCTACGGTGAATAGCCAGTGAAATCAGCGACCTGAGGTTGTGTACCGGATAGCGCAAGCTAAACGAGTATTCTTCGACATGAAATAAAAAACCTCTCCTTTCTTTGTGCGCTGTGATTCAGCTTGAATTTGAGGCTGCGCATGCTGAGATGTTACGTCTTCTCCGTATTCCTGCATGGGCGCGAGACATGGACTCTGAACGCGTACCTGGAGTGACAGATAAAGGCTTGGAGATGTATCTGTACAGGCCCATTCACAAGATACCATGGGTACAGAAAGTCTCAAATGATGAAGTCCTTCGTAGACTTGGGAAAAGCAAAGACCTTCTGTTGACCATCAAAGGGCGCAAGGTGCGTTATATCGGCCATATTGTGAGAAGTGAAAAGTATGGCGTCCAACACTCCTGGCTGAAAGATCTTCGCCAGTGGTTCGTGTGCTCATCAGTCGAACTCTTCTGTGCTGCCTCGTCGAGGATATCAGTCTCCAGCTGGATCACCAACCTTCGGGCATAGACGGCATTATACGAAGAAGAGGAACTATTCAGTGATCTAGCGAAAAACGCTGCAAATTCTTTCAGTTATTTTCTGAATTCACCCCGAAGATGGTAACACCCTTGAAATGTTGATAATATTTTTTGAAGAATTCGTGAAATAGGTAGTGGTGGGTTAGTGTCATTTTAGTATTAAATGAATCACACCCATGCTTTTCTCATAATACCAATGAAACCTTACTGATTCCTCAGTTAGAACCATATTAGAGCATTCTATCAACTATGTATTAGAACATTATTTGGTCTGTAATGAGCGAGGAAAATATATAGATTGTTAGTTGTGAGCTTTCATATCGGTAATAGTGTTAAGCACCGTCGTGGGAAAAGTTATATCGTTTTTCTTCCTGCATCCCCGAAGGGCTTTTGCTTTCCTTCGATCGATGGTGTTAGGTTACATCTAAGTGGAGTAGATGATGTCCTTCTTACCACTTGTTAGGTACCTACTGCTCCGATTTCAAAACCTACAAAGCTCGAGACAGCAATTCTCGGTGCAAGTTCGTGAATGTGCTTAGTCATATCACGTTAGCCGAAATCAGTAGCTTCAGCCACATTTGATCGGTGGAGGCACAGATTCCTTCACGCCATCACCCCGGTACATTTAATAAATTTCCTCCCAGATCCTGCCGCTACTCGTTTGGAACTTCCTTTTTACGACTGCAAGTTTAGACTTGTGTATAAATGTTTATCTTGGTCTGGAATTATTTTAAGCGAAGGTTATCTAAATGTGTTTCTCGTTCACAGTCTAACAGTCATTCAATTTATCGCTTCAATTACGAGTGTTTGAGCTAGGACAAACTGCAAATAACCGCTAAAGATATCACGAACTCAACAAAGATCCGTTGTGATATGTACAGGTTTCGGTCCTGAGTAACATTAATAGTAGTAGGTAGTAAAATTAATTTCCTTTTCCTTCAGCACCATAAATACAACAAAAATATGGCAAATAAACATGAAGCGTGAACGACTATTCAATATATTGCATTATACTTGAAGTTTCTTTATAAGGGCATCTACTTCTTCCGTATCTGAACCTGTGATTGACTGGATCACAAGAAATGTTGATTTCGGATGAATAGAAATCCGAAGATCGGGAGGTTTGTGATGAGTGGAGGAGGGGAGGTAAACAAGAATGAATCATTGCTATTATAAATATGAATGGTCAGATTTTTAATTTAAATCATGTTCCTTTGAAACGATTGGCATTCCGCTGGAAGCTGTGCAAGGTTAACATAACGTACCTAGGTAATGGCTGTATTTCCTCTCTTTGGAATCTTTCTGATCTAGTTAGCCCATCCTCCTGGATACTTCCCTTCCGTATATATAATGCATCTGTGAACTTCTGTTTCTTTTGTATGGATTGGCGTTCAGTTATCATTTTTATAGATTGCAAGGAGGTCTAGATGGGTCTCATGGGTGATTTATGAGACAGGTTAATTGACTCCTCGAAATGGATGCAATGGTTCAAGGTTTTCCTCAAATGTTAACCTATCTCTCTCACTCGATATACGTGTTTAATCCCTGCGCACACGAGCTAATTGTTAATCATCCAACACCCGACCCATCACCTGTCCTTTCTCTCTCTCACAACTCATCTCACCATGTCACCCCCAGGAACCCATCCGCTGCCAGCAGAATCGCCCATTGTGAACACCGATCAGACCTGTAACAACTTTAACCCATGACTTCTGTTATTATTACTTTCCCATTTTAACCCAGGAGAAGAGGAAGGTGAGCGCAGTGCTCGGGCCATTTAACTTTCTTATACTTTCGGGAAATCGGGATTCCAATGGGGGCTTCCTCTCGTATATGTGTCAGGTAGGTAACTAATTTATTTATTTATTTATTTATTTGATACGGACAAGCCCAATACAGTACAATACAATAGGAAGAAAAATATCCGTGATTATAGTAATGTGTTCCCTACCTATGATATCTGGGCCGTATTTATGCAGTTTAATATACGATCATGTTGACGAAGCTTTTCGGTGCAAACGAACGGCTGCACGTACAATGCTCCGGGTGGTCTCCGAAAATTCTCTAGTTTGAGATCAATTTAAAAACGTAAAAAAAACCCATACCCTTCTACTGAAAGTTTTTGGGCTACGGTGTTCTGGAAATTTCAACCCCTTAGAGATGACTGACAGTAACGCCAAGCTTCGCGGACCAACTAGACCCCAAACGGAACCTACAAACCAAATTTCATTAATTTTGGTTCATGTTAACTAGAAAAGTACGGCACGGACAGAAATTTTTTAATTCTATTTTCGGATTCTACGTACCTTGAAACCGAAACGGAAGCCATCAAATTTTGAGGAGGGGTTAATTTTTTTTCACGCTCGATTCCAAAGATTCATTATTTAAAATAATAAACTAAATTATGAACAGAAGTCATGGGTACTCCTCAGTTCAATCTCTTCGGATTCAAAGTTAGTCAATGTAGATAGGTGGGTACCTAAATGTGGGACAGAGTGCAGTTTCCATCTGCACATTAGAGTTCTCCGAGGTCACCCCAGCCCGATCCCTAATAGCAGTCCTACTCATAACCTTTTCAAGTATTCAAATCGGCTCATCAAGGGCTTTGAGCTTTCACAAACAAACTCGCTGGTACTCATCGAATGCAAGATACGGGCCATGATCATGGTACCATTACACTGAACAAGGTTCTTGTAATTTGTTATTTTATTTTTGTATCATGTAAATTATGCATCCGTTAACACTCTTAGGAGTTCCTCTTTTTTATATTGGTATTTATTCATATCCGAAGTTGAATTATGCATTTTTTCGACACCCCTTCTCTTCTGTGGTCTATGAAAGACGTAAAGGTGATGCCGATTATTTTGTTGTGTATATACCTAATGTATATCAACGATAATTATGATTACGGCTAGGATTTAAATCAGCTGAAGTGTGACGTTGACGGGCTTGAAAGGAAGAGAAATGAGGACCAACATGGGTGTGGTCTATCTACGAAATGCGCGTTCAGCCTTCCCTGGACTCAAGGGGTCGAAGATTTATGGCCTCCAGAACACTCGCGTCTGTTTGGAATTAGAAAAGCTGATTCTCTCAAGTCTAATGACTTCCTCTTCGTCAAGCCACTGTTAGCCACTTGTTTCAAAAGCATTCACCGACCTTATAGTCGTGAATTTCGGGTTTCGGGCACTTATTCAGTAGTCGGAAATAGAATATTCACACTGATTACGATACTTCGGGCTGAATATGAATGAATGAATTTATCGTTCAGTTCTCTAATTTGATTTGAAAGGTGAATTCGACTTTGAATATTATGTTGAATGATGGAAAGATAAGATATAGGCTAAGTGCGTGGAAAATAAAAAATAAAAAATACTTTAATTAGGTACCTAAGTAATAAGAAGTAATAAGAAGTTTGGTAGCAGCTAATGGCTATTCGTGCCGAACCAGTATCAAGTACCTACGTCCAGGAACGCAAATATCCGTTCGTGACAGAACAGCTCATCTTCGCTGTCGCGAGCCTCTCCTATTCCATACTGCCATGCGTGATTATAGTCAGCGGTTCCCTAGCAATGATATCTGAACCGGATGCATTCGGTGTGATTCACAATCATGTCGAAGCCAATCATCAGGGCCTTAATTTGAAGCAGTGGCTCGACGTGCAATGCTCCGAGTAGTCTAAAAGAATCCTGAAGTTCGGAATCAATTTCAGAAGTTTAAAAAACCCTACTCTTCTACTAAAAGTTTTCGAGCTATGGCGTTCTGAAAATTGCAAATTCCTATTTTCCACTCTTTTAGGGATGATTGACAGTACGCTGAGCGTCGCGGACCAACTAGACCCCAAATGGGACGGTCCACAAACCAAATGTCATTAATTTTGGTTAATGGCAACTGAGGAAGTTCGAGTAAGACGGACGATGGACAGCAATTTTTTGTTTACTATTTTCAATAATGAACTTTTGGAATCGAGCATGAACACTTTTTTTCATCCCTCTCGAAATTTGATATTTTCCGTTTCAAGGGACGTAAAATCCGAAAACACAAAAAAGATTTGTAGTTTCCATGACCCAAAGTATCTTAAAAATTCAGTTTGCACATCCTATTTGGAAATTAATTAAGAGTTAATAAATTAGGTCGTACCTAGCTACCTATAAAAAAAATCCTCTGAAAATGACAGGGGTGCCTTAGGCCAATGCTTGAAAGAACGTTGCTTGATTCAAGCATTAGCGATTAAATGGGTACTACTGAATTGGTTCCTCCTCTCCCTAACTACCCCCAGTTCTGTTTCTGGACTGACATTATCGATCATGTAACCCTTCGAATTCAATTTTGTCAACAACCCTACATAATCTTATTAATATATAATTAAACCATTAAACATTTACTTGTTTTTATTTAAATCTGAGAAACCAATGGTTGATAGTTTACATTAAAAGTAATTTGTTCTGACGTCTCCCTGCATAAGAGCGGTATGAAATATAACATTTTGCGATCCGACCAGTATACGGACACTAATCCACTCGAATGAATATGAGACAGAAATGCTACTTACTTGGTTTCACTGATGATCCCCGCAGTACTGGTCGTCGTCAATAATGTAGCATCACTCACATAATCATTCCTAAAATGATCATATTTCTGTTAGTGGCTATATGAGTTACTGGTTGGCAATATTCAGAATTCATCAGTACCAAAATCTCTGAAAAAGGATAATTACCCGAGTCCTCGTTTCCTGTCATTATGAAAGGTGTGGTGGCCAAGAAGAGGCGCGTTGCTTCCTCCGTTCTTATCCCTGAAAAGTAAATTTCTCAACTTTAACGGATGAGGGGCTTAACTTCGCCGCCCATACAGTGTAATTTCCCCCTCTCCATTCTCAAGAAAGGTAGGGAGGCAGTGTGACAGTGTGACAGACACTGGTTTGATTATTACGCAATGGCTCCAGGTGCTGACGATTCGTTTCCGCGAATCGACCGATCCTTCAGCCGCGTGTCAAAAAGATCGGGAAGAGCCCGGATCCAATATGGACGGGATTCCCATATACCGTCACACAACAGTGATACCTATAATATAGGTATCTAATGCACGACTTGAAAGTGGCATGCTTCCAAGTAACGCTGATATTCAGAGAAATTCGCATGATTTTGAATCTTAATTTCCGTTAAATTTTGAATGCCCTAATACCCTAGTTGTATAACTTGTACAACCACTGTCCTAATCCTAACATGAATCTTGCAATGTACTTAGTTTTTCAAGTTTTCCGAAAGAAATACGTACTTACTTGAGAATACGTGATTCTAAATTGGTGCGAATAAAACCTGTAATACGTCTCTTGACATTATAGTATTGTTTTTGATAGACACAAGCGTAGGTTGTTGCTGATGGACAACAACTGTGAACTACAATAGCAGACCGGTAAAGGAAATTATTGATTCGAGTTTTTGGAGTCACTCTGCCTGTTTTTTTGCTACTCCGTGTCAATTGAATTGAAATGAAAACAGTTTAATGAGACAATTTTCAAATACTCAACTAGAAAGCATCAAAACTTCCGGTTGGCAAAAAAAAGTTCTAACAATAAGTCCTTACCTATAACAGAAATAACGAACGAACGACAGATAAACTTCGGAAACTCGATCGGAAGAGGGGGTCATGTTCTACCATACTGTTGAAACCCATTGGTTGTGGGTTAAATGTTCAAAACTCGTTATGAATGTGATGGTAACGTAGCCGTCATGTGACGTTCGTAAAATATTAACAGAGGAAATGGAGCTAACTGACGATAACATGCCATTCAAGACCAATCCATCGTTTGAGAGTGGAGTAGTAAATTCAAAACCCTCCATTGAATCCCTCCGCCCCATCTTCCCTCTCACCATCCTTTTAGTTAATCAGTATGTGTTTCTTTGTTTCTCATGTTAAGCCTTTAAAATCAAACGGGAAAAAAACGCCGCAAAGTCCTTGTCACATGGGTTTACTATTCTACCGGACATACCTACAGAAATGTTGCTGTTCATTTATTGTTTCTTTCATGCGCAGTGATTGAAATATATATTTTTTTTTTTTAACAGATTATCTTTGAACATTGATAGTGCCATTTAATTGTCTTGATTCACCCGCTAACACTTCTTCTAGAGTTATTATACAAATTTATGGTGATTTCAGACAATTTCCCAGGTTTCTGACTCATAAAAAATGAATCTCGGGACCTTCGTTAAAACCTCAATTCTTCACTCTTTGGTCAAAATCAACTGCATATTCGGTCTTCTCGCCCTAAAAAACGTGGAAAACGATACGTCAGAAGCTCGTGTTCACTAAAACCTCAGAAAAACCTCGAAAACCCATATTTTTACACCAATTTTTCTCCTATAACGCCCCTGGGTGTATTTCGATCGGGCTGCCGAGCTTTGGAGCACAGCTAGGACTGAAATGTGTTCCCAAATGGGGACCCAAACTGTGTGCGGAAGAACGACGATTTTAGACCAAATTTAACGTAACTTTAAGGCTGAAACTTCATTAGAACCTCAATTTTCCACTCATTTGTTGAAATCGACTTCATATTCGGTCTTCTCGTCCTAAAAAAAACATGGAAAACGATACCTCAAAACCTCATGTTAATAAAACACAAAAATACCTACTTTTATACCCGTTTTGGTTTATTATTCTGTGAATAATACACCTATGTATTCGCTCAGCAAAAAATTGTTATAACACCCCCTCAAACTTTTTCTTTTTCGTTTCAAGGTGCGTAGATTACAAAAATGCAATGTCCGTCCGCCGTACGCCGTCCGCCGTACGCCGTCCGCCGTCCGCCGTACGCCGTATCACGTGTACAGGCTTCATTTTCAGTCTAAAAAAATCATTCTTTCGCACACATGCTCCATTTGGGCCCTGATTGTGTCCCGAAACTTTTCAGCCCGATCGGAATATACCCAGGGGTGTTATGAGTGAAAATGTGTGTAAAAATAGGTACTTTTTGCGTTTTAGCAACATGTTGGTAAGATGAGCTTCTGAGATATCTTTTTCCATGTTTTTCGGGACGAGAAGACCGAATATGAAGTCGATTTTGACCAAAGAGTGGAAAATTCAGTTCTACCAAATGTTCAGCTCCCAAAATTGATTTTTTATGAGTCAAAAACCTGGAAAATCGTCTGAAATCACCATCAGTTTAGATAATAGCACTGGAAAAAGTGTCAACACGTGGATCAAGAGGATTAAATGGCAATACCAATGATCAAAGATAGTTTAAAAAAAAATAAAAAAATAAAATAACACGAGCGTAGGTACCTAATTTGTGTTTTAGGGGCCAAAATTAATGGAAACCATCAGAAATAGCTATTTCGATTATTACGCATGAAAGAAACAATAAATGAAAAGCCAACATTTCTGTAGGTATGTCCAGTAGAATAATAAACCCATGTGACAAGGACTTTGCAGCGTTTTTCACTCATAACACCCTTGGGTATAATCCGATCGGGCTGCAAAGTTTCAGGACACAACTAGGGCCCAAATGGAGCATGTGTGCGAAAGAACGAAGTTTTTAGATCACAAATGAAGCCGGTATGCATGATACGCACCTTGAAACGCAAAAGAAAACATTTTAAGGGGGTGTTATAAAAATGTTTTGCTGAGCGATAGATAGGTGTATTATTGAAATAATAATAAACCCAAATAAACCTCTCAAAATTTGATGGTTTGCGTTTCAAGGTAGACTCAGACTCCGAAAATGGAATAAAAATCATGAATTCCTTCTAGTGTAAGACCCTGAATTAGTAGAGCCGTGTTTTGCGGTGGAAACTTAACTACAAAAATGCCACCGGAGTCACAGTATAAGCTGTCTAACGTTCGGCAACTACACCTACATAAATATGCATTTTTCCACCGCATCCATCTCATGTAACGCGCCATTTCGGCCCCACCGGTCAAAACCGAAATGAGAATAATCTACGCAGACAGCGTATAGTTTTATACAGGAAAATAATAATCATTTTGTTTAATAATTTGTCTTGCGTTTTTAACAATAACATGTTGCGGGAATTTCGTGAATGATGTGATCTGTATATTGATTAGGTAGTTAACCTGCACTACCCCTGAGATTCTACGAATGGCTCATATTCAGAATGAATAGCACAGACTCGTACATGTGGTTGCATCTATGAAGTCCATAAGAGGTTTCGAAACACCCAACGGGATTGGTAAACATTTTGACTTCACGAAATGCAGTCACACATCAATTTTTGCGCACAAAAAGTGAGCCACATTATCGCAGATGCTAAATTACATCTATCTACCATACATACTCCACTCACAATATCCCATGAGATTGTGAGTAAAATCGAGGGTAAAAAATGAGAGTAAAAAAAAGTGATCTCAGGTGGCCCACCTTGGAATTGCTTCTCAGATTTCCCCGTGGGACGGGTAAATAATTGGAACTCGTTGTTTAAGTAACATATTCCGTACCTGCTCAAAAAGAGAAACTATGGGAGGCGGAGGGGGGGGGGGGGTCAGAATTGGTCCTACTCTAGTGTAAAACGGAAAAGTATGTTACGTGTGATTATGCACGACTCCATTCGTGATTTAGGTGAGTAGGTACCTTATTGTTACATCTGAGGAATGAGTCACGTATAATAATAGGAAATTACTGTCACCCATTTAGAAGGCCTTTAGCAATCGACCTAATTTCACTGCCCTCTCCAAGGAAGTGTAATTTCATTAGCAGAACAGTAAGCCAGAAACAAGAAAGTTAGTGGAATAATTGAATTATATGTTCATCAAACTAGTTGAAATAGGAAATTCAACGAAAGGAACAGCCATGATATAAGTAGATAAACTGGTGAACTGGTGGTGGTGGATCCATTCGCTCTTTCGATGTAAAAAGAAGTTGTTACTAGTCCATAAAACCTTCAATTTGTATGATACAATAAATGTATAACGTTTTACTACCCCTTCCATCAGTATGAATTTGGTAGCTTTCCTGGAACAAGGTTGACGTCTTCTTCTTTCTCGCGCTGAATTGCTTTTCAGTTCCATCAAGAAAGTATATAAGTTATATTTCTATTTAAAAATTATTTAATGAGTTTTCCGCTTCACGAAAAACATTGAAATCATGTTTATATAATTTTGATTCGGTTACATCGTACTCATCTACTAGGTCGTTTGGTAACTATTAACAATTAATAATCAATGCCTTCCGTGAAGCGGCAAAACTACCAATTAATTTTTATTTTCAACTAGCGGATTACCCGGGCGTTGCCCCGGTCGGGATGCGTAAATAACTGGACGTAATATCAATAATAGAAGGAATACGACAAACACGAAGAATGAATTTATCCAAGATGAAAAGTAGGTAAGTAGTTCACAACCACGAAGAAGGAAAAAACACACAGTAGAACATCTGATTTAAATCGTGTTGTCCTAAAATGGAGTGAACTTTCCTTGTGAAAACAACTTTGAAAAAAGATTTGACGCCGTGTTGATAGGTACCAATAAATAACTCGGCGAGTTGCTGCGAACATTGTAAATATGTAAATAACTCGGCAAGTTGTGGTCCTAGAAAAATTGTTCGCCACTTTTCGGAAAGAGGGGAATTTGCCCTAGCCGAGGACACCACTCACGACCCGATATGAAAAACTCGACGAAACTGCTTTTCCCATTTTTCTTGACAACGACATTCTCGACAACAACTTTTCAAGATCGGGGTTGCTAGGAATAGCCTGAAAACCGTTGAAGGAAGTCTCCACCGAGAATGCAACCTAGTCAGAAACCATCCCCGGTGTTCCCAAAACATATTCCCAAAGTTTCATAGGGAACATACATACAGACAGACATTCATTTTTATATAGAGAGATAATGAACCCTTGGAATCGAGCATGAAAAAAAAAAAAAATTCTAACTCCCCTCAAAATTTGATGGTTTACGTTTCAAGGTATGTAGAATCCGAAAATGCAATAAAAATATTTCTGTCTGCCGTACGCCGTATTCAAGTATTTCTCGTCAATTTTTGAAGGAGGTGCGTAGCATCCTGTATTATTTTTGCAAGAAGAGTTAAATATAGATTTATAGTGTTTTTCGCTTAGCTTAGCTTTTCTTTATATTCTCAGCTGAAATTCTCAAGAATTATATGCCTTGCTTACCTTTTGTTGATATTTGTCATCCTTATCGCTGTATCGGTTGTCATTGTTGAATAACTGTCCCCCGAGGGTGTCGGAGCGCTAAATGCCCTAGAAAAAAAGACAACACAAATGCACAACCATCAGTTGCGTTCCTTCTACCGTTTGACAAAGATTTCTTCGAAATATCAATCTATCACTCTTTCTCTTCTATCTGTGAAATTTTCTTAAAAACCAAGTCTATTATATATATATATATATATATATATATATATATATATATATATATATATATATATATATATATATATATATATAAGTCAGCGTAAATCATATTCACGTAACTACGCTGCACACCTGTAAGTACATCTGAGTACACTATTGAACAAAATATAAATTTTTCCCTAATTGATTTTGTGGAAAAACTTTAATCTTCTCCCCGCAGAATGCGATCCTCTCACATTACAGATTCTGCCGCTCAACCGCATATTTAACTCGAAGATAGCTATACAATAATTATCATGATAGGTCATTAGCAACATGCTTAACATCAACGCCAATTTATATACTAGACATCGCTGTAACTTATCATACAATGGTTTACTATTTTACTCTATAGATATCTCTTCTGCATTGATCACTGAATTGCCTTTAACATAAGACCCTGATTTAGTAAGGTACCTAGTTTTGTTTATTGTTTTCTGACCTACGTATTCGCCCAGCAAACTTTTTTGACCCCCCCCCCCCCACCCCACCTCAACATTTTTTCTTTTACATTTCAAGGTTCGCTGACACCAAAAACGCTGCAAAGTCTTTTTCACATGGGTTTATTATTCTATCGGACATACCTACAGAAATGCTGGCTGTTCATTTATTGTTTCTTTCATGTGCAATAATTGAAATAGCTAGTTTTGGTTTAATATTTTATGAACAATACTTGAATGTAACGATAATGAATGTATTCGCTCAGCATCAAAGTTTTATACTTAACACCCCGTCAAAATTTTTTCTTTTACGTTTCAAGGTGCGCAGATTCCTAAAATTCAATGTCTAGGTTCAATGTGACTAGGTACTGTATTTTTGGTCTAAAAATTCGTTCTTTCGCAAACAGGCTCCATTTGGGCCCTAGTTGTGTCCTGAAACTTTGCAGCCCGATCGGAATATACCCAAGGGTGTTATGAGTGAAAAACGCTGCAAAGTCCTTGTCACATGGGTTTATTATTCTATTGGACATACCTACAGAAATGTTGGCTGTTCATTTATTGCTTCTTTCATGCGTAATAATCGAAATAGCTATTTCTGATGGTTTCCACTAATTTTGGGCCCTAAAACACAAATTAGGTACTTTTTTTTTTTTAACTATCTTTGATCATTGGTAGTGCCATTTAATCGTCTTGATCCACGTGTTGACACTTTTTCCAGGGTTATTATACAAACAGATGGTGATTTCACACGATTTCCCAGGTTTTTCACCCATAAAAAATCAATTTTGGGAGCTGAACATTTGGTAGAACTCAATTTTCCCCTCTTTGGTCAAAATCGACTTCATATTCGGTCTTCTCGTCCAAAAAAACATGGAAACCGATACCTCAAAAGCTCATGTTACCAACATGTTGCTAAAACGCAAAAAGTACCTATTTTTACACACATTTTCACTCATAACACCCCTGGGTATATTCCGATCGGGCTGAAAAGTTTCGGGACACAACTAGGGCCCAAATGGAGCATGTGTGCGAAAGAACGACTTTTTTAGACCGAAAGTGAAGCCGGTACACTTGATACGGCGGACGGCGGACGGCGGACGGACATTGCATTTTTTGAATCTAGGCACCTTGAAACGGGAAACAAAAAATTTTGAGGGGGTGTTATAAAAATTTTTTGCTGACCGAATACATAGGGTGTATTATTCACAGAATAATAAACCAAAATGGGTATAAAAGTCGGTATTTTTTGTGTTAGCTTTTGGGGTATCGTTTCCCATGTTTTTTAGGACGAGAAGACCGAATATGAAGTCGATTTTGACCAGTGAGTGGAAAATTGAGGTTCTAACTTAGTTTCAGCATTAAATTTACGTTAAACTAGGTCTAAAATCGGCGTTCTTCCGCACACAGTTTGGGTACCCATTTGGGAACACATTTGGGTCCTAGTTGTGCTCGAAAGCTCGGCAGCCCGATTGGAATACACCCAGGGGCGTTATGGAAAAAATGGGTGCAAAAATAAGGGTTTTCAACGGATTTTTGAAGTGTTAGTGAACATGAGTTTGTGAAGTATCGTTTTCCATGTTTTTTATGGCGAGTAGATCGAATATGAAGTTGATTTTGACCAAATAGTGAAGAATTGAGGTAGTAACAAAGGTGATGCTCTCGAAATTCATTTTTTATGAGTCAAAAACCTGGGAAATTTCCTGAAATCAGCATAAATTTGTATAATAACACTTGAAGTAGTCTGAGCAGGTGAATCAAGACAATTGAATGGCACTCTCAATGTTGAAAGATAATCTGTTTAAAAAAAATGGTACCGAGGTTGTGTTTTAGGGGTGAAAATTGGTCGAAACCATCTAAAATAACTATTTTAATTACTGCGCATGAAAGAAACAACAAATGATCAGCGATTTTCACTCCACATCAACAATTTCCCTTCAGAACGTCATTGTTTGTGTTTCTTTTTGCCATTTTAGTACTGTTTGTCATCGAAAGAATTTTTTAGCAATACTTAACACGTGATTTAGGTAGGTACCTAGTAACGAGTACGGGGTTAGGTACATAATATCTACATCATATGCGATCTACATAATATGTATAGAATATTACATATTATTATATAGAAGTTTTGTCTATACGGAGAGCTGCGATCTGCAACAGAAGGGTGTTCTGTACTAAATAATAAACCGTTGTGTAGGGATTTGCAGCGTTTTTTATGTTTTATTAAAATGAGCTTTTGAAGTATCGTTTTCCATGTTTTTAGGAAGAGAAGAACGAACATGAAGTCAGTTTTGACAAAAGAATGGAAAATTGAAGTTCTAACGAAGTTTTGGAGTTAAATGTACGTCAAATTATAGTCTAAAATCTTCTTCTTCTTTTTTCTTTTTTTTTTTTTAAATGGGACGGGTACCGAGCCCCTTGTCAATGAGACCTAAGAGATCTATTTTGACATCTGTCCCTATTTTCATTTAAGAACCCGGTTGATGGCCTCTTCTCTCACAAAGTGGAGGAGGCTTACGGGTGATTCTCCGGCAACATCGGTGGTGTTAATGAACCCCTTCCCGAAGTGCCGGAATCGTGTTGATGCTACAGCAGGGCACTCACATAGGATGTGCTCTGCTGTTTCCACTGCCTCAGTACAGAGGCGGCAGATATCAGTACTGGCTTTGCCGATGTTTTTAAGGTGGTACCTTAGAGGGCAGTGGCCAGTGAGTAGACCGACGATGGTACGAAGGTCTTTGCGCCTCATTGATAGGAGGGCTTGAGCCCGCTTTTTGGAAAAGCTTATCAGCCGCTTCGATTGTCGCAGCCCAGGGGTGTTGCTCCAATGAGCGCCCCTTTGTTCGTCTTCCCATTTTTTGACTTGTAGAGCAATAAAGCTCCTGGTGATCCCGAGCTGTGGTTCGGGACCATATGGGATAGACTCCGATGCCTTTTTAGCAAGGCGATCAGCGGTCTCGTGGCCCTCGATTCCCTCATGGCCGGGCACCCATAGCAGCGTAAGTTTGTTGCCACGGGCAGCCCCCTTAAGGGAAGTCAGGCAACTCCAGGTCAGCTTAGATGTTATAGAAAAGGACGAAATGGCCTTTAAAGCTGCCTGGCTGTCAGATAGGATGTAGATCCTTGCGCCTTTGAGTCTTTTCCTGGCAACCTCTTGCGCACAAATTTCTATAGCATGGGTTTCTGCTTGGTAGATAGTGGCTGCGCTGCCAAGGGGCTTGGCCAACCTAAAGTTCGGCCCATGTACCCCGAGCCCAGCCCTACCCCCCATCACAGACCCGTCTGTATACCAGACTAGTGAGCCTGGTTCAAATTGAGGCAGGCCTCTTTTCCAGGTCTCGCGATCATTTATAATGACCTTAAAGGGAAGGTCGAAGTTCTTTCTTTCCAACATGAAATCGGGAACTGACCGAGTTACTGGGTCTGTCCTGATAGTATCCAGTATACTCAGATGACTCTCTCTGTGTACAGGCGTCTTGATCCTCCCCAACTGCTGCATTCTTGATGCCCCCAGGTAGGCAGTCCTCTGCAAATGAATGTACAAAGGAGTGAGGTCCAGAAGGACCTCCATTGCTGCAGTTGGCGTGGTATTCATGGCTCCTGTTATGCCTAAGCACGCCTGCCTTTGGAGTTTCCGAAGAACCTCTTGTGCTGTCACTTGGCAGGATTTTTGCCACCATACCATTGAAGCATAGGTGACCATGGGTCTGACAATTGCTTTATAGGCCCATGCCGTCATGGTGGGTGTCAGGCCCCACGTCTTGCCGAGCATTCTGTGGCAGGACCACAATGCCCGTGTACCTCTACTGATTGTGTACTCCAGATGCTTGTTCCAGGACAGTTTCTTCTTCTAAAATCGTCGTTCTTTCGCACACCGTGTGGGCACCCATATGGAAACTAAAAATTTTGGTCCTAGTTGTGCTCCGAGGCTCGGCAGCCCGATCGGAATGCACCGAGGGGTGTTATGGAAGGAAAATGGTTGTAAAAAAAGCGTTTTCCGTGGGTTTTCGAAGGATTTTTGAGGTTTTAGTGAACAATCCTGATGTATCGTTTTCCATGTTTTTTAGGGGATAAGACCGAATGCGAAGTTGGTTGTGACCAAAGAGGTGAAGGAATGAGGTTGTAACGACGTCAAGTTCCTAAATTCATTTTGTCTGAGTCAAAAATCTGGGAAATTGTCTGAAATCACCATAAATTTGTATAATATCC
Organism: Leptopterna dolabrata; assembly: GCA_954871275.1. Lineage (NCBI taxonomy): Eukaryota > Metazoa > Arthropoda > Insecta > Hemiptera > Miridae > Leptopterna > Leptopterna dolabrata. Next base: position 29,277,802 of record OX940976.1, read on the forward strand.
CTATATGTGGTATTATCAGGTGGATCAAGAAAATTAAATGGCACTATCAATGATCACAAAAGAATAATCTGTAGAGATAAAAAAAAGAGTAATTCGCGTTTTTACTACTACTGTCCAGCTCTACAGGCCTATGTGGCCCTTGGCTTGACGAACTACTTCCCTCCATCGATCCCGATTCTTGGCAGCTTCTCGCCAGTTCCTTATTCCCAAATTCGTGTTTTTGGGAAACAAAATTGGTGGAAACAATCAAAAATAACTACTTATTTCAATTATTGCGCATGAAAGGAGAAATAAATTAATGACAAAATTTCTGTCAGTGTGTCCATTAGAATAATACTCTCCAGTGGCCAGGACTTAGCAGCGTTTTTATGGCTTCCACCGATGTTGGCCCCCAAAAACACGAAATAGGCTCTTATTGTTGACAACCTGTCTTTGACTGAACTGAATGAACATTTAGTTGTTTTGATTCACCTGCTAATTACAGTGTTATTATACAAATTTATGGTGATTTCAGTCATTTTTCCAAGTTTTTGACTAGTAAAAAAAATAATTTTGGGCGCTGAAACTTCGCTTTAACCTAAATTTTCCACCCTTTGGTCAAAATTGACTTAATATTCGGTCTTGTCGTCCTAAAAATCATGGAACACACCTCACAAGCTCATGTTACTAAAACACCAAAAAACCCTACTTTTACACCCATTTTTCACCCATAATACCCTTGGGTGATCGGGCTGCAAAGTTTCGAGACACAACTAGGGCCCAAATGGAGTCAGTGTGCAAAATAAAGAATTTTTTAGATCGAAAATAAAGAAGATATGCATGATACGGCGTACGGCGGACGGACTTGGCATTCTTGGCATCTACGCGTCTTAAAGTTTAAGTTGAACAATTTTGAGGGGGTGCAAAAAATTGTTTTTGCAAAACTAACACATAGGTATATTATTCGCAGAATTCCGAAAACCCAAGTAATGGATTATGCACAAAGCTATGATCCCGCCCCAGCATATTCGGAAGATGAACAATTATTGAAAGTAGCCTTTGGCGCAGGGAAAACTACAATGAAAGAACTGGATTATTGGAAATATAAAATTTCCCAAAAACCATGTCAAAATCCGTCCTTCGCATAAGCGTGATAGCGTCAAACGCACACGCCTACACAAAAATATGAATGTATTATTTCGTATTTATTGATACTTACAAACGTGAAACTTGATACTTCGTGATAAGTGATACTTCCAAACCCATAATCACACTGTCATTAACATTGTTGTATTAAATCTTATATAGGTAGATATTTATGATTGGTGCACCGTCGCATCAACGAGCAGACTTTTAGTGAGTCCTGATGAACAGGAGCAAAAAACTAACAATAAGCCCATCAATCAATATTCCGACAGGCTTGAGACCTTCATACTTTCCGTTTCTCTAACTGTGAATCAACATTCCGATAAGGCAACTGTACCAAAATTAAACGCCAGGTCAGATTATTAGTGCTGAGCAAATTACGGTAATACGGTAATACATACCTTTCGAGCCGGTGGTCGTGTGCCTGGTAATACGGGAACTTCTTGTCCGGCATTTTCTGTGAATCTTCATCAACAGTCTCCACGAACAATCTGCCCCCTTCGAAATAATTAGTATTACATTTCTTTTATGAAACTACCAGTGATATTCTACATCGGACGAATGTTGATTGATATCTTCTATCGTACTTCTTCGTAATTATTCAGCTAACCTGTATAAGCTCAGGGCGTTTTTATCTTCAAAGACTTGATTCTTAGGAGACCTCAGCTCTACTGACATTCTCCTTCACGGAAATGTTTACTTAGAACATATTGATAGGTATCTGGAACACATGAGGAAAATAAACTTAAGTATACATATTTTCAATAACGAACCTTTAGAATCGAGCATGAAAACTAGTTTTACACCAGAGCTCAGCGTTAAAATCAGTCATCTCTTACAGTTCAAAAATAGGGGGTGCAATTTTCAAAATGCCCTTGCGGTGAATGGTAAGTTTGAGGTTGGTTTGGGAAGGTGAGGTTCAAGAGGTGAGGTTGAGAAGGTGAGATTGGATGAGAAGGTGAGGTTGGATGAGAAGGTGAGAGAGGAGTGCGAGAGCGTATCCACGCGGTTTTCACCTCCTTGGATGCGTCTGTCTCTAGGATAGAAAAATATCCGTTGGTGTTCACCACGTTGAATATTGGGATAAGGAAATATCCGTACGGTTTTCACCACGTTGGATACTGGAAAGAGAAGGTAGGAAAATATCCTTCTGGTTTTCACCAAGTTGGATATTTGGAAAAAGCATTCGTCCAGTTTTCATCGCGTTGAGTGCTGGGAAGGAAGTTTTCGTCCGGTTTTCACCACGTTGAGAACCAAGGCTTGAGGAGAAGGGTGAGTTGAAGAGGATGAGGTAAGGTAAGAGACTTTTCTGGTTCAAGAGAAGTCGGTCGAATGTCGAGCTTGGCAAGCCGGGCGCCTTACAAAGGCGCCTCTACCCTCCTCCGGTCTACCGACGGCCGTTGGAAGCCACTGGGAGCCGATGGTGGAAGAGCTACCTGGCTTCGTTCCTACATCTTTATTGGTACTGCTCCGCGTCTTTATTGGTAACAATCAAACAAATTCACAGTAATGGTATATTTTAAGGGTACCATGAAGCCATATTTCACGAAATCTGATTAGAGGTGTTGTAATGATCTCAGTTTCCAATTTTTAGGATCGAATGAGAACACCTGGAGCTTTGTAGGCCTCATTCCTATAGCAAGGCCCTGGAGTCAAAGGAAAACAAAAACCATCAACATCAAAAGGTATGACTCCAGCCCAGTTATCATTGATAGGGAACGGATGATGTTAATCACGCACGGTTTCATGATACGAGTTCATTGTCTTGAAGTATTGCTTGAGCCCAAGGTAAGGAAGTTATTTCGGATATTTTTTCATATTTCTTTTATCCACGGCGTTTCTCAAATGATCTGGCCCGAAGTTGGGGGATTCACGGTCATATCTCATGGTTCATCTACCCTCCACATTCGGTCTCAATGTACCTCCGGGGTTTTCTGGTAAGTTCTAAGTTGGGGAATCCTTGAACCAATCATAAGGCTCATCTACCCTCTACATTCGGTCTCAGTGCACATACAGGATTTTCAGGGAAAATTCGCCACAAACACGGAAGAATCTTGCAATCGGATTTTAGTGAATTGTACATGAGACAAAACCGCAACATTTATTATTGCATTATTATCGAATGGGAATCGAACATGGAACATCCCTCCCTCGCCCAACAAAAACTATTGATGTCTTACGTTTTATTTTAGTAACTACGTTAACTAAGGCTATGCTTTTTAACATCCTCTCTCTATATCCTGAATTTTCCCTGCTTGTTCCTCACGTTAACCGTAATATTCTTCATTATATGAACTACTATAACTTACTCTGAAATTTCTTTACTACTCAAACTTATCTACAAATACAGTATATCTTATAAAGGAAAATAATAAACCGCTGTGTAATAATTTGCAGCGTTTTTCAAAACAGGTAAAACTAGAAAACTTCTCGTGTGTCTGTAAACCTTCATTATGCTACAAGTTCTTGCTATTGCATGAGTTGTGGACTCACTCGCTTAATATGTGAGTCATGCTAGAGATGTGAGAAACCTATACGGACCATCCACTTGGCAGACGTACCCAGTGATTTGCTATAGAGAAATCGCCTGTTTTTTTGTCGAACAGTTATGGTGTTTCCCATATTCATCATAGTCCTCTCCCCATCGTAAACCCGCCAATCAACCAGTGATGAAATATTGATACCTGGTGATTATAGCTAATGGAACCTCTCCATCCACCTTGGCCCAGGACAGTTATGCATGTGCCTACCATAATGTCTCCTCTGGGAGGTGGCAACCAGGCTATAACGTGGGTGTTATTGATAAAGCTCTTCAATTTCGGCATAATCCGATTCAGATGTGTGATGAATTTAAAATTGGCGTATATTCATCACGGTGGTGTGAGGAAGTGCCCAGGCGGTTATGAGCGAATCACCACCGACGTCTGAGATCTTTTTGGAGAGGTTTTTGCCTAGGCGGTTATGAGCGAATCACCACCGACATCTAGGATCTTTTTGGTTGTGTCCAGGAGGTTATGAGCGAATCACCACCGTCATCTGGAATCTCTTGGGAGAATTTGCCTAGGCGGTTATGGGCTGACCACCACCGTCATCTAGGATCTTTTAGGTTTTAGGAGAGAGAGCAGGGTAGGAAAAGAGAGAGTAGCCAGCGGCTAGAGGAAGCGTCGAATGAGTGAAAGTCGAAGGAGGCGAGTCTTTACGTTACTGGGAGTCGTCTCCCTCCATCCCCTATTTGGTAGGGGATGGTGGGGACCCAGGTTGTGCTCTGACTCCTGCGGCTTGTTCCCCACTCGTATGGTTTATTTGGTAAGAACTAAAGTTGGCTTATGAAATATTTGTGAGAACTTAAATCTGCTAGGAGTAGTTCCGGGAGGGACTCACGACATGGGTTCCCCCAGTTCGAGCAAAAAATTTCCAAGAGCTGAGGGCACAGGATTACAAGTGGGGAGGGCTATGGCAAACAGGATGGTGCTGAAGGCGCAAGGTTACAAAAGGCTGAGGGCTATGGCAGACAGGAGGAGTGCTGATGGCGGTGGAAAGTGAGCAAGTGAACATTCGGATGTGGCTGATGAGGGCCCAAGTTTACAAAGCTGAGGGCTGAGGCAAACAATGTAGGCTGAAGGTGGTGATTGACAGTAGTTGAGATGGTGGTTTGCTTAATACTAGGTAGAAAGGTGGCGAAGATTGGCGTGAAGTAGTAGTATGTACAAAAGTGGGTACTTAGAGCTAGTATATACAGTTGCATGAGGAGAGTAGTATGTACAAAAGTGGGTACTTAGAGCTAGTATATACAGTTGCATGAGGAGAGTATGCACAAAGAGGAGTGACTTAGAGCTAGGATATAATTATAGTTGCCTGAGGAGAGTATGTACAAAGAGGAGTAACTTATGGCTAGTATACAGATAAAAACAGCATGTGGCTTAGAGCTAGGGAATTTACAGGTGAATGAGGAGAGGTTATGTACAAAGAGAAGTGACTTAGAGCTAGAGAATATTTACATTGACATAATAAGGAAGCTCGATATTTACAGGTGTGTTTTAAAGATATTTACAGGAATCATATTTACAGGTGTGATATGTACAGGTGCTGGGTCCCCCCAGTGAGTGGTGGTGGAGGGGGGTGAGGGGTGAGGCGTGGGCCGTTGCCATTTAACCCTGGCTCGTAGGCGAGGGGCGAAAGCCTTCCAAAGGGGGGTTTTTGAAGGGGGTTGGTGGGGGGGGGGGGGGTTGATTTGGCCGTGGCGGCGTCCGCCGAGGTTGCAGTGGCGTTGAGGGGTGGGAGGGCTGGTACGTGGGAGCACCTCTGCGGCGAGGGGGGAAGGGTTGGGCCCTCCCTGAGGGGGGGTGAGAATGCGCTGGCGGTTCTGATATCTTCATATATGAGATATTTTTGGCGAGGGTTAGGGAGGGTTGGTCCCCCCTGAGGGGGTGAGAAAACGCTTGCTTTATGGGCGAGCGGCGGAAGGGTTGGGGCTTGAGGCCTTCCAGGAGTTTGGGGAAAATGCTTGGTTAATTGGCGAGGGGTGGAAGGGTTGGGGCTTGAGGCCTTCCATGAGTGTGGGGGAAAATGCTTGCTTTATGGCCGAGCGGCGGAAGGGTAGGGGCTTGAGGCCTTCCAGGAGTGTGGGGGAAAATGCTTGGTTAATGGGTGAGCGGCGGAAGGGTTGGGGTTTGAGGCCTTCCATGAGTGTGGGTGAAAATGCCTGCTTAATGGGCGAGGGGCGGAAGGGTTGGGGTTTGTGTGAAAAAGGGGTGGTGGGGTGTTGATTCTAAGGTTTCCTCCAGCCGCTGACTTATTGGCAAAAGGGTGGAAGGGTGAGTGGGGTTGCAGAGGGGGCAGTGAAGGTGGGGTGTTGCAGGGTGGAGGGGGGCGTGAGAAGGGGAGGTTTTTGTGAGACTGAGTCCATCATGTAGGGAGGAGATGAAATTTAAATTTCGCAAAATTGGGTAAAATTGAACTTTGAAATTTGAATTTTAAAATTTGAAATTTGAAATTCGCAAAAATACGAAAAATGGCGTGAGTTGAGCGGAGATGTGAAATCTCCGTGTGGAAGGTTGGGCGTTCAAACGTTATAGTGAGGAGCTCGAATTTAAAATGTGAATTTAGAAGGTTTTGGGGCGTGAAGCGGCGACGTTGAGATGAGAAGGGAAAAGGAAGAAGGTTGTGTGAACGTCGGGTTCACCACTGTGATGAATTTAAAATTGGCGTATATTCATCACGGTGGTGTGAGGAAGTGCCCAGGCGGTTATGAGCGAATCACCACCGACGTCTGAGATCTTTTTGGAGAGGTTTTTGCCTAGGCGGTTATGAGCGAATCACCACCGACATCTGGAATCTTTTGGGAGAATTTACCTAGGCGGTTATGGGCTGACCACCACCGTCATCTAGGATCTTTTAGGTTTTAGGAGAGAGAGCAGGGTAGGAAGAGAGAGAGTAGCCAGCGGCTAGAGGAAGCGTCGAATGAGTGAAAAGTCGAAGGAGGAGAGTATTTACGTTACTGGGAGTCGTCTCCCTCCATCCCCTATTTGGTAGGGGATGGTGGGGACCCAGGTTGTGCTCTGACTCCTGCGGCTTGTTCCCCACTCGTATGGTTTATTTGGTAAGAACTAAAGTTGGCTTATGAAATATTTGTGAGAACTTAAATCTGCTAGGAGTAGTTCCGGGAGGGACTCACGACAAGATGTATTTGCAAACCAAATATAGAAAGGAAGGTAGAACCGAGTAATCAACGACAAAATTAATTATTGAGCCCATACTATGGCAGTCTTCGATGTCCATAAATGTCAAGGTAAATTGGTTTCGGGACACAACTAGGGCCCAAATGGAGCCTATGTGTGAAAGCACGAATTTTTTAGACCGAAAATGAAGTGCACATTGCACTTTCTGAATCTACGCACCTTGAAACGTAAAAGAAAAAATTTTGAGCGGTCTTATAAAAATGTTTTGCTGAGCGATTACATAGGTGTGTTACTCACAGAATAATAAACCAAAAATCTGGCCGGGTTAGCTATGATCATTTCCCTCTTTCTTACCAGAGCGCTCTTGCGTAGTTGTCCCGCAGTTCGAGAAAAAAATCCGAACTCCAGAACTCCATTCCGAACGTGTTCGGGACTTGGAGGAAAAATATTAGCGAACAGTGAACTCAAAACTAGAACTCCGAACATCTGTTCTGCGAACGCTATAAACAAGGCTCGTGCGCGGGGAGCTTGTTAGAACTGTCTGGAACTGTAGGGAACCCCACTTCGAACGAAGCTCTAGTGTCGCCATGGTAACCGAGAAAAGTGGCCCGTCCGCCCAAGCTCAGTAAAAATGTTGTTTGCCACGCCTACTTGGGCCACCACCCCAGAATCTGATTTCAACCCCAAAATCTTTCATTTCACAATCGATTCGATCCCTTCGATTCAATTTGTCATCTCGATACGAGATGCTTCTTATGATTTGGTTTTTTCTGAATCACATTCGCTTTCTCCGTCAGTTTTCAATTTTTTTGCGCCAATTTTGCGCGTTATGCGTTCAGTCCGGTTCCGATGATAGATGTGTACCTGTGGTACCTACTTGCATTTTGTCCTGTTTGCTGTTTGTGGTTTGTGGATTGATCGGCGTCAGCACACAGATAACTATCTAGCTTCTAGTCAATAGCTTCTCCATTCAAGATTCAAGTAGGTACCAGCCGACGGGTCATTGTTTTGTAGTATTTTATTTTGCTATATTTTTGTAACACATGAATTCGGTGGCTAATTTGCAGTAGAAGTTGTCGACTTTTTTGTATGACGATAGTGTTGATTAAAAGAGATAAGCTTTGTTGAATATCACTGGTATCAGTAAATAAGGGAATATCAGCAATATCAGCAAATAATAAGGGAAGGGTGTTGTTGCCTTGGGGTATTTTGTAGTCATATCTGTTGGCTTTGTGTTCTGGTCTGGTGTCCCGTTACCCACAGTATACCTATCGATTTCAAATGTGCGTGACCTATGTTATTATAACCCGGTCATTATGTATATAATTAACAGTTGTAAAGTAAAATTACATTGATTCGTACTTGAACCACCGACTAATTCGCTAAACTGACACACAAGGGATAGGACAAACGCCTATAAAACTGTAAACCTTAAACTCCTTCTTTCTACTCACGCTTTGGCTGACGTGTTCACATGGAACATACATAAATACTTTGGCTGACGCGTTGGCAAGAAACATGCTTTTTTGTTATGAATAACTTGCTCGAAAACGTAAAGAAATATGTAGCTAATGATGCAGTGCACCTCCTATGTTTAAGGTGTTCTATGCTATCTGAGTTTTTGAGTGAGTCTTGAGGCTAATTTATTTCCTATTCAATCTACAACTCTGTAATTTGAAATGGAGCTTTTTTGGAACTGGTGGGTATGAATGGAAACGCAGGAAGCCATCCTGATCAGCTAAGGCGTCCCTGAGGCTAATATCTTTCACATTACACCTACGACGCTAAAATTTGAGATGTAGTCTCTTTGGAGCTGCTGGGTATGAGCAAGAAGGAATGTAGCCACCCTGACCAGCTTATCCGAAAATTGAGCTCTATGGTCAGCTGAGTCAAAAATTGAGCTGTTCGTTTGGAATCAGAATAGCCTCAGCGTGCAAGGTCTATGCCACAGCGTACGAAAATCTGGGGTAAACCGATGTGTTCCGAAGGAAGTCTTGTAACGCAGACTGTATTGACTCTCTCAACCGATCTCGATTATCCTCTTTACTCACAGCAATACCCTTCTGTCAGCTACGAAATTCTCATTTCTTCTACGGGCTATGTGGCCGGCTGTACCTCTGTCGCCGCTTAGAACTGGGCGGAGGGAATAACTTACGGACCTGCCCTCCCCTGTCAGCCTCTCAATATTTTGCAAGCTGTTGCATATTTGGCGGGTCTCCAAGAATACAAGGTTTGAACATCACCATAGGTATTGCATAACCTCCTTCACTACGGTGTATCGTTTGCGTGTAACAACACGCGGATCCTATTGACCGAGGAATACATGTTGTCGGTAAATCTAAGTGTATAGTGTAGTGTATTCAGAGTTGGAGTGTTGGATGTACCTATGCGAGGTGCAACGAAGTAATAGAGGTTATGGGGAAGTGGAGAGGTATGATAGGCTCAACTGTTCAAATGGCTGGGTAATCTTCATTAGTCAAGCAACTATTTTTCTTTCCCTACAATTGTAGGGAAAATTTGGGGGAATTGTAGGGGGAATTTGGGTGAAAATAAGTTTCCATATTTAAAATGATGAGGCAATTTTGGTTTATTATTTTCAATAATGAACCTTTGGAATAGAGCATGAAACATTTTTTTAATCCCCCTCAAAATTTGATAGTTTACGTTTCAAGGTAGGTATGTAAAATCCGAAAATGCAATAAAGAAATTTCTGTCTGTCCTCCTTACTTCGCACTTTTCTTAGTTACCATGAACCAAAATTAATGAAATTTGGATTGCAGGTCCCGTTTGGGGTCTAGCTGGTCCTCGAAGCTCGGCGTTACTGTCAGTCTAAAGGGTGAAAAATAGGAGTTGCAATTTTCTGAACGCCGTAGCTCGAAAACTTTCAATAGAACGGTATGGTTTTTTGAACGTTTTTAAATTGATATCGAACTAACGGATTTTTTGAGATCACCCGGAGCATTGTGTTTTACGTGCCATTCGTTTGCACCTAAAAGCTTCATCAACATGATCGTGAATCAAACCGTATACATCCGGTCCAGATATCATTGCTAGGGAGCACCTGATTATAACATGGATGGCTGTATTAAGTCGAGTTGATTGTTGAATGATGATATTATTTCATTTGAAAAATGATTGATCTTTCGGATTTGGTTGATAGGTAGGTACTTACGCAACTTGAACAAATGTTGAAATGTGATTGGGTAAATTATTAAACAACGGTTTATTATACTATCTACGTAGAAGGGGCACCTACACAGGTAAATTATTACACGATTTATTATTTGCCTTATGCTTCATGAATAACTACAACTAAATTAATGATTGAATTATTTAATCCTGCGCATTTGAATGAAACTTTAATTCCGGGGCCGGCTCCAGTACTCGATTTAGGGCTTTCTATTTAGGGGTATTGACCACAGAAAACAGTGATATAAGCAGAAGGGGCATCTACAGGATGTCTAGGGTTTCGATGGGACAAACTCAAGGAATCGATTCTGCAGCTAATGTGCAACAAAAAGTCCCTCTTAGAGTTTTTTCTTTAGAGGCTTCATTTTGGAGTTATTTACAGTTCGGTCCTATTACATCTCATCGTTTGCTAATTTCATATGCGCTCGCCTGAACCACCCATGGTAACAACAACCACAAAAAAAGCTGCTTATTATTACACAAAGGTTTATTATTTACCTGTATACAGGATGTCTAGGGTTTCGATGGGACAAACTCAAGGAATCGATTCTGCAGCTAATGTGCAACAAAAAGTCCCTCCTAGAGTTTTTTCTTTAGAGGCTTCATTTTGGAGTTATTTACGATTTAAGATTTTTTTCGTGTTTTCGACCCTAACTCAGGTAAACGGCCATAACTCCCTTAAATAACTATGTAAAGTAAAAGTTGAGGATACCGTTGGAAAGAGCATTAAATTTCCTATCTCCTAATTATAAAATCAAATTGTTTTAATTAGTCCTCATTGGTGAAAAAAATGGTCAAAGTCCAAAGTGTGAGCATTTTTTAAGAATCACCGTTTTTCTTTCTTTTTTTGCGCTATTAGTACGAAAGTGTTTCGGCGGGCACTCCTCGGGAAAAACTTGCCCAAAACCTCAGCTTTCGAATGGTATAAGAAAAAAAATTTCACAGTGAAATTTGACGGAGAAAATGACGTTTGAGTCCTGAAAAACGTGGGTTTTTAGGTGATAATCAACGTTTTTCACCAAAAGCCGACGTGCATCATGAAAACGAGTTCGATATCGCTATTTATGCATTTTTTGACGCTGAATCGAATGGTGACACTCTTAAACCAGTTACCACCGTCCCATCATATCTCAGAAAACAGGAGTGGACTTATGTTCAATCGAGGAGATTCCAAACTCATGGTAAGTGACCTTTTATTTTGATTACTGTTCTTGGACTTTCAAGTACCTACGTAAGCTTTTTCAATAGGTCGCATTCACTATGAATCTTGCCTGGTCATTTCGATAAATCCAGATAACGAAGACGCCCGAATGCACTTAATCGGCATTGTGTCAAGTGTCTCAACATCATGCAGGTGTATTCAAACCGGGAGTTAGCCGATATAATTTTTATGTATGGCTTTGCGAATGGCAACGCTAGACTTGCCGCCCGCGAGTACGCTATACGGTTCCCCGACCGAAGACATCCCAATCATAAAACGTTTGTCGTCGTCCACATCGTCCAAAATGCGGATTTCAATTTGGCTGGGTCTTGGATTTCTCTCTCGAACGGCGTACGAAGTGGAACCTGTTTCTATCAGCCTCTGGAATACGAGAGGAAACGTTTTATGATTGGGATGTCTTCGGTCGGGGAACCGTATGGCATACTCGCGGGCGGCAAGTCTAGCGTTGCCATTCGCAAAGCCATAAATAAAAATTGTATAGGCTTACTCCCGGTTTGAATACACCTGCATGATGTTGAGACACTTGACACAATGCCGATTAAGTGCATTCGGGCGTCTTCGTTATCTGGATTTATCGAAATGACCAGACAAGATTCATAATGAATGCGACCTATTGAAAAAGCTTAGGTAGGTACTTGAAAGTCCAAGAACAGTAATCAAAATAAAAGGTCACTTACCATGAGTTTGGAATATCCTCGATTGAACATAAGTCCACTCCTGTTTTCTGAGATATGATGGGACGGTGGTAACTGGTTTAAGAGTGTCACCATTCGATTCAGCGTCAAAAAATGCATAAATAGCGATATCGAACTCGTTTTCATGATGCACGTCGGCTTTTGGTGAAAAACGTTGATTATCACCTAAAAACCCACGTTTTTCAGGACTCAAACGTCATTTTCTCCGTCAAATTTCACTGTGAAATTTTTTTTCTTATACCATTCGAAAGCTGAGGTTTTGGGCAAGTTTTTCCCGAGGAGTGCCCGCCGAAACACTTTCGTACTAATAGCGCAAAAAAAGAAAGAAAAACGGTGATTCTTAAAAAATGCTCACACTTTGGACTTTGACCATTTTTTTCACCAATGAGGACTAATTAAAACAATTTGATTTTATAATTAGGAGATAGGAAATTTAATGCTCTTTCCAACGGTATCCTCAACTTTTACTTTACATAGTTATTTAAGGGAGTTATGGCCGTTTACCTGAGTTAGGGTCGAAAACACGAAAAAAATCTTAAATCGTAAATAACTCCAAAATGAAGCCTCTAAAGAAAAAACTCTAGGAGGGACTTTTTGTTGCACATTAGCTGCAGAATCGATTCCTTGAGTTTGTCCCATCGAAACCCTAGACATCCTGTATACAGGTAAATAATAAACCTTTGTGTAATAATAAGCAGCTTTTTTTGTGGTTGTTGTTACCATGGGTGGTTCAGGCGAGCGCATATGAAATTAGCAAACGATGAGATGTAATAGGACCGAACTGGGGCCTTCCACCGCATCTCATCGGCATTTAATCTTTTTCGGTTTCGATTAAGTTCCTGATTTATTAATCTGACCGTCTAAGGCCTAATCCTTGTAACTTCTCAAAATGTCATCCATTATTATAATATCTTATGAACTCCCGCCTCCATTGTCAGAAATCATAAGTATGCCCTCCTGCGGCCGGTTCCCCACTCTTGCTATTCATATCTTGAGGAGCTCAGGGAAAATACCTTTCGAAGGGACAGTCTCCGTGATAGTGTATTGTGAGGCTAATAGCGTTTTGAAGTGGTCCCCAGTCATGTGAGGGTATGTGATCTGAGTGAACTAACTAGTTACCGAACCTTTCATAGCTTTCCCAAGAGTCAGGATTAAAGAACCCGATTCATGATCAAATCAACGGTGGCAAGCCAAGCCCTAGCATCGGGTTTATCAGCATCAGGATTGAATTCCGGAAGTCGATGGCCTAGATGAATGGGTTCAACTACTCAAGTTTTTGATTAGTCCCATAAAGAACTGGTTCTGACTTTCCATTAGTTTTTGTATGAAGTAAAACTGCATTGTGGTGGAATTGTTTGGCTCTCCTGGGAATGGATCACGGTATCCCACTTCTGATGATTTCCGTCTTCAGTGTCACCGAGGATAAGTCATAAATAACGCGAATGGAACTGGTGAAAATTACCTAATGGTTGATGGAACAAAACCCATGTAATCGCTTAGCATGTACCTACTGTTTGATTATTCGCGTTAGAGAAAGAGGAGGGTTATTAGCGAGCAACCCCCGTTACGCGGTTCCCGAGTTACATGAACGAAACTCCTGAAGAGGAGTTATGATTTTCTCGGAGTTCCTCAAGGGACAAAATGGTGATGGTGGGGAACCGGCCGAGGGTGTACGCAGGGGAGACAGGCGTGCACTCTGACAATGGGGACGGGGAGTTCGCCCCAACATAATATATTACTTGTAGGTTGTATTATACTCTATCATGTCCTCGAACATCTAATGTGTGTTGTGTGTTCAACGATTTTTCGAGGTTCACTAGAAGCCCTACTTTGAAATTTAGGGATGAAGTGGTCTGGGCAATGCATAATATAATTGTTCTACACGTTTTGAGGTTTGTGGATAACCAAAAAGAAAAGAGCAACCGTCGTTCACGGTTCGAACTGATATGTTGGGCTCTTTTCATCCGTTGACAATGGCAGATATTTCGTACTACGAACATTTTAAGAACACTGTTTGCAATAAGCCACCATCAACCGAGTCACAAACATGCCAAGCACAGTAATTGAATCCGAAAATCACGAAAAATTATAGTCATACAAGTTAAAAACATATGGTCTCAAAATAAGGTTTATGTTAATGAAACTTCAATATTTATTTTTCATTGTTTAAACAAAATTTCAAGTTTTTGACCAATTAAAATTGTGTGGTTATTCGGAAATTATGTCAACCAATAATTTTGTATAAGAAAAGGATATTGTGTTATCAAAAGATTATTAGAGATTAAAAATGTATTAAAGAAGATAAAATATAATATTAATTCAAGTATTGCGGGAGGCAGGGATTGGGGTGATCGAAACCGTTACTCAAAGGACGGTTCTAACAGCTCGGCAAACTGTGGGTCAGGAGGGACAGAAAGCTAATACAACCCATCTCTCTGCTGGCAATATTATTATCTATGGAATAGACGTCGCATTGTAATTTTAAAGCAAATTCATTTGGTCCAGCCATCATTCAGCCAGGAATGTGAGCCAAATCAAGCATCTCAGGGCTTTTTAAATACTTAATTTCTTCCTTTGAGAAAGAAAACACAATGTAGCAGGTGACAAAATTGAAATAGGCAAACAATTTTTTTTGTGTGTGAGCTGATTCCAAGAATCTCAATTTGATTGAGACAAATTGACTCACCTTGTAGCAGTTGGCAACTCGATCGGGAGAAAGGCAGCTGAAAGGTTAAGACTAGCGCTATACGGGGGCTCCGGACCGACAGTGGCTACTCTATGTGATCTATTTATACGTCAAAGTTGTGCCCCTTCCACTTCGGACAGCGTTCCACAGCTTCTCACAATAATAACAATACGAAATATCATCAATAAATTCCATAGCCCAGGTTTTATTTTTAGGAAAGTTTTGGCCGTGACCGACACGTGACAGAATTTGGATTTCGCTAACTACTGGCCCTGTTATAGATTTAGAATTATGGGTATCCAGCTGTACAGCATGTTGTTGGACATCCAGAATAATTGTATTTTACTTAATCAAACTGAACTTGATTAGCTGCATCCCAGAAATCCCGGTTACCAACCGGGCGACTGCAGAGTTGTAACTATAGGTAGGTACAACACTTTGTATACACCCCTAAAAAATTGTGAGGCTATTTTTTCTGATTTATTTTCAATGAGGTGCGATTTAGCATTTAGCATTTACATTTGCAGCAAATTCTTTGCATTTGAGCTTACAAAAGACCAACTAGAAGTTACATCAGAATTTTACATTTTTCGACGAATCTGATCAACATTGCTTTGGATTAGGTTTCTCCGTTAACAACTAGTATGGGGGATTCACATTTTAATATTTCGATGCCCTGTATTTACTGAAATTACTCGTTACCCTTTTTGTGAGTGCGGCGTCTCAGAAATGGACATCACCAAGTTGCTCAGCACGAAAAATACCTAAAAACCATGTTATATGGTAAGGGGAAGAACATATGAAAACGGCATAAAACAAACTTGATTTCACCGATTTCTTGTAGTAACGAAAGAACGTACGTGAAGAGGCAGCAGGAAATAGAAAACTGCAGGGCAAAGGGAGCCCTTAGTTGGAGTGTAGAAAATCAATTATCATATTAAGTCTGCTGAACAAATTTTCCAAACACAACAATACCGACTCGATCTCCCAACATTTGGGTGTCAACGGTACATCAGTGCTTATCCATAATACAAAACATTCTGCCCTTCTTGAAATTATTCCACATTTCGCGTTCGAAGGAAACAACCCCAGACAAAGGGAAATTCGAAAATCGATTAAATGAGAACGTTGTTACGCTCACGATTAAATGTGAACATAATATTAACCCCTGCTGGAGCCAATAAGTCAAGATAGCCAAACAACATCTTGGAATTCGAAAAGTTATCCTTGAGCCGACGAGGCCGAGAATAAGAAACCAACTGACAGAGAAGTTTCCTGTTTTTATCACCATAAGCTTCTCAAGATACTTTACAGCCTCGTCATCGTGATAAGGTGAAGTGAAAAGGTTTCAATGGACCAAGAGGAATGACAAATTTTTGCCTACCAGCGGGTAACCCGTCGCCTCAAGATTTCGGGTCCTTGGAGGACGGGACGCTCCCACGTCCCTAGATAAGTCACCAGGACTATAAGAAATCTAGCGATCCAAGTTATTAGGCCGATGCTTATAACGGGCAGACGGCTAATAATGAACGGATAATAGTGACTATCGGTTGACTATAATACTTCCGTCCTTAGTAATAAGCATTATTTACTCAATTTGAGAAAAGTTAGTTCTACTGAAATTGTCGGTGCCGTCCGTACAATTCAAGTACGGACAAGCTAGAGATATTCTTCTTCCGCCACTATTTTGGTTTATTATTTTCAATAATGAACCTTTGGAATCGAGCATGAAAAAAATAATTTTAACCCCCTTTAATTTCATAACCAAACCTTGATAACTTTCTTATCTGAGCGATAATTGGTAGTTTTATGTAACTGGATGGACATAGGACTTTATAGCCTAGTAGCCCTGCAATGACAGCATGACCTATGCTCGCTTACATCGTCTATGTCCATAAGCTTAATCCATGACTTGTTGACGTTCCGGGCTTATCGCCGCTGGACATCGTAGCTTACACGGCCCACCTTTCACATTTCTGCCGTGTGTTTTTCCTACCACAACACATTCCACTAAGTTACCAAGAAGCTCACGCCTATTTCGCTGCTGTGTCTATTTCGTCGTCACTTTGAACTGGACGTTTGTTAATTATTTCATTTATTGTTTTTTCCTGGAACTCGGTCTTCAGTCTCGCTATTTGAGTCTGAAGTGTCAGATTCATCATCACAATTAACGTAGTCGGGTTCCTCGTTCACAACGCTAGAACGCATGAGCGATTAATGAGCGCACCGGAAAACCTGTTGCAGAGTTCTTCATTTTTTTCCAACAGCCACGAGTAAGACGACCTACCACAAGGGTACATGGCTCAACAAACGAGTAAGATAAATCACGAATTAAAAAAATCACGTCACCACTGAGGAAAAAGAACAAAAAACTAGAGCTAATCAAGATGACACCTATTGCCTTGGAAAAAAATGGAGAACTGTTTCCCACACAGGCAATCTCATCTGATAACGAGTTGTGTTTCAGCGATTTTTCAAAGAAAATGAAACTGATGCAATGGGTCCAACATTTTCAGAACATGAGTTTTTGAAAATTTTATATATTACATAGATACCTATATATATATTTATTTATTTATTTACGTGGCACTCCTATCTGACCTTGGGTGCATGACCAAAATTCCAAATTTCGCCAAAATATTCGTATTGCCAAACAAAAGGACGAGTTCGAAGATGAGTAATTCTCAAAAAACATATTTGACCCCTTCATAGGAGTCAAAAATCGGTCAAAATGGATAATATCACGAAAAAATTATGTTAATGTTACGAGCAGTGGAATGGTTTCCACTAGATATATCATCTTTTTGCAGAGGAATATTCATTTCAAAATTGGCTCTTATAGCCATGCTGCATGACTGGAACTTTTCTTTTTTTTTATCTTGGCCCAGTGCGATGTTGAGCACTACGATTGTTGCTTGTGGTAGAGTGAAACTTGACGTCATCATAAACAGGCGTTTTATTCCTTAACACTTAGGTACTAGGCCTGGTGCCAGCCACAATAATATTTTCATTTGTACTAAGCTAGACTGTCCTACCTCCACCGTTCTCTCCGTATAGGACTTTTAGGCCCAGTAAGACTTACTTGGGACGTTCTAGCCTGGTATGATTATATAAACTTGGGAAAAGGACACAGGACAAAGTGATTTTTCAGGCCGTTATCATGGACTTAGGACGTTCTAGACTACTTCAAAAGATGCGCCTAATCGAGTTCTTCAAGATCTTATCTCGAAAACTGCAAAAATGGACTTCTAAGGAGGGCAGAATAAATTGCTGTGAATATTCAATGATCTAATATTGGGCAATTACAGTGAATTTGAATATCTCTCATTTCGAAGGTACTCCCCTGGTAATAATGAAAATGAGGTCGATTCGCTGGAAAAAGTTTATTCAGAGAGGCGAAAGAATTCACGTGATTCGGAAAAAAGAGGCGGGATCCCCGGTGTCCCCAGCCTGGGTCGTAGATTGGAAGATTTCCATTTATCTGTATTATGGCATTCTACAGTTAGTACGGCTATCGGGTGCGGGATTATTTTTTCTTGTCAGCTACCCAGTAATGATGGAGATATCGAATGATTTATAGGAGGTATCGAAAACTTACAAAAAACAAATGATGTCGGTTTTGTTCCACGTAATGTTGGTTTTAGCTGCTAGCCAGATTCCATCAACGCGACTGTAAAACTACCCACCCCTACCCCTAAATAGCTTTGGATATAATTAGGTATTCAATACGTTTGCGCGGACTGAAGTGTGGTGTTAGGGCGATGCGAATTACCGTTAAAAATCGACGGGGATCAAGTGAACTGACTTGGTTTCGGAGTACTTTGGGTACGTAGTAGGTACGTAACTTGCATACCATCAGCAAGTTGATCGTCGATCTTCCTGCGCGCCCTGTTAGGCGAAAACTTCACTGCATATGGAAGCAATCCTTGTACTTGTACTAATGAAAGAAGTTATAACCACTAGCTGGTAGGACAAGATAACTGAACTCATCCCTTTCCTTATCGCTGAAGCTGGACCAACAGGGAACTCACAAAGACGTGAAAAAAAAACTCATTTCCGAGTGTCGTTCAGCTGCGGAAACGTCAAATGGCTCAGCATTTACCTCCCTCTGTAAACGAGAGGGTTTATAGCTGATGGCATCAATCTAGGAAATGATGATTCTATCAAATAGCTACTATGTAAGGTGTTCATTACGCAGCCTTACGTATTTGCCTTACGCCTTATAGTGCGTGTATTTGTAGGTTTATACAGATAGATGACAGTGCATACAACATACATTTTAAAAAAACCACAGTCATGCAGCATGGCTATAAGAGCGAATTTTCGAAGTTTTCGGCATCTTCCTCCTCCGCCTAAAATTTTCTGAAAATTAATTTTCGGTCAATGTTTTCCGAACTTGATACCATACAAAATTAAAACAGAAGTAGTTTTACGCAAAGTAAAATTTGGGGTGGAAGGAGGGGGAGGGGGAAATCAAAAATGTTTTGAATACCAGAAGAGTAGGTATTGGGTACGTAGGTAACAAATTTTTTGTTCCATTTTTTGCCGAGTAACACCTCGGTTTGTAGATTTTCCAACGCTGAACACGATGGTGAAGTCAGAATTGCGATATCCCATTCCGTTATCAGATTAGAGCAGACGAACCAGGAAGAACATCTCAAGAAATAACCACGTTCCTTCATCTTCAAAGTGCTCCAGTTTGAGAACGGAATGAGATATCGCAATTCTGATTTCACCATCGTGTTCAGCGTACAACCACCTTTAAAATGAGGTGTCACTTGTCAGACTTTTTCATTTTGGGAATTTATGGGTAATTTTCCCCCCCTAAAACTCCCCAAAACTCCCCCTTAGGGTGACCAGATTCTGCCCATCTTCGAACTTAGCCTGTCGATTGCCAAGACAGATTTTTCGTGCAAATTTGAACTTTTTATCTCAATTCTTTCGAGAGTTATCGTCTGGAATGACACATACATATATAAATATATATATAAATATATACATATATAAATATATATATATATATACATATAATTTTTGGTGTCTTTCGGCAGGGAATTCAGGATGGTCTGAAACGGATTTTGGTATAAAAATCTTTCGGAAATTCGAGTTTTAAAAATTTTGGACCGAGAACAATAGCTTCTTTTTCTTCGAAAATTCGCTAAAAACGAAATTTTCCAAAATGTTTGTAATTACAAGAGAAAAAGCGCTGCAAACGCACTACGGGTTATTATTGTGCTGTATATCCAATCGTTCTGTAATTCATAAGGGGACCATCTAGAAGACACCCACCAAATCTGAGAAATATCGGGCCGTTGGTTCGTTGAAAATTGATTGTCACGGACTTTGCGTTCGCGCATGCGCAGTGGTCATACCAATGATCCATTTGTTCCGTGATTCGCAGGTTCAACCATTCAAGATTCAAGAGCCCCACCGAATTTGAGATAAAACGGGCCTGGCTCGTTAGAAATTGACTACTACAGATGTCGCGCATGCGCATTTTCCGTGCTAACTAACCAACGAATTTGAGTATAATCGGGCCATTTGTTCGTGAAAAATTAAATTGAGTCTCGGATTCGCATTCGCGCAGGCAGAGTGGCCGTAACACTAGTGGACTCGTTTTAGATTCCATGTTATCGATACGAGGAAGCTATGTGCTACAGAACTTGGCTGACGTATTATATTTTCAGTAATGAACCATTGGAATCGAGCATGGAAAAAATGTACCCTCCCCCCCCACCCAAATTTGAACCCGTCTACCGTGCGCCGTACTTCGCACATTCTTTAGGTACCATGAACACGACTGAATAAATGAAATTTGGTTTTTAGGTCTCATCTGGGGTCTAGTTGGTTCGTGAAGCTCTGCGTTATTGTCAGCTATCTGTAAGGGGTGAAAAGTATGTGATGAAATGTCAAAAACGCTGTAGCTCGACATTTTAATAATCTTGATTCCGAATTTTGGGATTTTTATTGATTTTCATTATTCATAGTTTCATTTGTAGTATTGCTCACATTCAAGTATTCAAGTATATTAAATCAAAGTAGGTATGTACGTAGCAGTCTTTCAACGTCGCATAGCTGCCCTACAACTCTCTGGATGTATGGATTTAGTGGCTGAAGGAGGCTGTGGCTAGCCTCTCCCGACACAACCGGGCCAAGTAGAGGAATGGGCTCAAATAACTACTAGATGGGTTGGCGGCGCTGTGGTAGTAGTACCGGCTATGTAGCGCATGCGCAGCCGCATTCGTGTGTTGAGTTTATAGTGAGAGGAAACCTACTGAAGAAAACGAATCGGGCAATTAGCTCAGTGATTTAGAGCCGCTCTTTCTTCTGGCACCTATTTCGTATTCTTGGAGGATCTCCGACACCCCCTCCCACGGCAATACGTACCAATTCATTTTACACTATTCCAGGATGCGCAGTAGGCATACCAGTGATCCGATTGCGTTTGAATTCACCAGGAACCATCTAGGAGCTACACCCTAATTACTCACAAAACTCGAGCAAAATTGGGTGAGGTCCTCAAATTCGACATTTTCCAACACATTCTGCTCCATTATGATTGTCTGGATGGGTTTCGCAAATCTTTGCAATGGGCAATAAATTTCCCATACAAATTCCATCAAAAGCGGACTCGAACTTTCGTCAAAGTATTGTCAAAATTCCTTGCAACGCTCATAGAAAGAGTGGTTTTGATTCGCTCAAACTAGGTGGGTAGGTAAGGGTTTGGGCTCTAAATAGCCCCTATAGAATTTTATCAAATTTAGACTGTAAATTTCATCTATCTATAATAAAACGCAAGAGCAAACTTGAAACCCTCGCCACAAATCTGGATGGGTTCTCAAAGGGGATGGATGATTTGAAAAATCGTTGAAAAAATCCCAAATTATGATCTAAATTTTTGGAGTGTTGATAAACGGTTCAAATTACTAGGAGGCAATGCACAAACTCTAGTTAGTGATAACTTCAAACTGTCGAAAGTTTTTTAGTAAGTTAGCTCTCTGGTTTCCCAAAAGAAATTATTTCAGCTGATGTTGAAATGGGGTTGCATTCAAACCGTTTCTTGTTAATGACATACTGCGCTGTTCAATTTGTACAGTGCAAGTACAGGCTTATAAATTGTATGACGGATCTCCGATATTGGAATGGTGAAGGTTAAAAATAGTTATTAGCGAGTTTTTCTGACAGCCTGAAGTTATTCTTTCGATTTTTCTGCTGTAGGTACCTGTCTATTTTAATACGCACCTCGGCATTTCAACACGCACGCACACACGCACACACACACACACACACACACACACACACACACACACACACACCCACACTCACTCACACACACACACACACACACACACACACACACACACACACACACACACACACACACACACACACACACACACACACACACACACACACACACACACACACACACACACACACACACACACACACACACACACACACACACACACACACACACACACACACACACACACACACACACACACACACACACACACACACACACACACACACACACACACACACACACACACACACACACACACACACACACACACACACACACACACACACCTCTGATTGATAAAACCAGCGAAAATCAATGGCTCGCGCGTCCATAGGTTCCTTGGAAGAACGGTTTCTGGGTCTTCGATGTGCCGTGACAGCCTTCCACACGAATAGTTAGGAATCAGCTAGCCACTGTTTACCGTGTAGAGCTGATATCAATGGAAGGCCGTCAGACGGTTATCATAGTATTACGTTGCCGAATAACCAAGCAGGTTGACAGCTAATAATATTGATTTTATGTCATGCAAATACTCCCAGGTTTTAGGTTCTTAGCCAATACGAACTAAATCACTCGCGAAGAAAACGTGGAAACCCATTTCAATGAAAAACCGTTTTTCTTTTCTTAGCCAATATAGATTTCTGAAAGGGCCTTGAGATGTTGTTGTCTGACCGATAATGATCCGGGGTACCTACTACCTATAATTTGAAAAATAAAGCAAAGAAATATAGGCATGTACCTTTTTTTGCATTTATCTACTGCAGAAATATTCTAAAAACGAGGACAACTATAATACAAATCTCTGTTCCTATTGTAGCACAACCTTGGCGTGTTCTATCATTTTTCAAGTACGTAGATCATATTATATATTATTACTCTCAGAAATTTAATAATATCTTTGCCGATTTGAATAACGTTTCATTTTACTTCCATGTTCCTATTATATAGGAACAGGAGTATGGTGATACCGTCAAAAATTTACGTTCGGGAAAGCCGTGGAAGTGCTCAAAACCAGTTTCTAGACGGGTTTCCGCTTGATGTCGTTCCGTACGTATATAGTGATGTTGGAATTTCAAATGGTGATAAATTCTCAAAATACTGTATTTTTCAGATTTTATTTTTGGGTTTTGTTCAGCTCGTCTAAATTTTCAATTTGAGATGAGAACGAGCTTTCTAGGCGGAACAATAAGGGAGTTATTGTGCTTTCTAATTTTTCGATTTTAACGATAACTGCCGTAAAAATATACCAAAATTTGTGTGGTTGGTACTAAAATGTCCGTTAGGATGTCAAGATCGTGCCTATTATTGAGCTCGACTGCATTTGATTTGGATAATTGACACCAAACAATATGTCAACGGGTCCAACATTTGCTAGAGTTACTAGCTAGTTGGTGTGGTGTTGAAAGTGAGCTTTCTATGCAGGTTTACGAATTTAGGCCAAAATGGGCGGCCAGTCGATCTGTCAGGCTGAAATGAGCGGCTCCTGCCCCCAAACTTGCATCCATACTATTAGTAAGAACATGGACGTATTGTGTGGCAATTTCCACGCCGGAACTTTATAAACGCAACAGACCTGTGATGAATTTAAATTTATCATCACGGTGGCGTGAAGGAGTGAATAGATGAGAGCGAGGGAATTTCACCTAGGCGGCGGTAATCCACCGATGTAGGTGAGAGGAAGGGAGTTCACCTAGGCGGCGGTAATCCACCGATGTAGGTGAGAGGAAGGAATCTCGTCTAGGCGGCGGTAATCCACCGATGTAGGCGAGAGGAAGGAAATTCACCTAGGCGGCGGTAATCCACCGATGTAGGTGAAGGAAGGTGCTTGTCTAGGCGGCGGATATCCACCGATGTAGACAAGGGGAGAAGGTAGGAGGTGAATTCCCAGAGCGGCGGATACCACCAGGCATCTGGGAGGAGGAAGGTAGGAGAGAGAGAAGAGAGAGCTGGTTAGAGGAAGTGTCGAATGAAGCTAAAGCTCCAGGATCCGGGGTTATATAGGACTTGGAGTCCTCTCCCTCCAGCTCCCTGTTGGGAGCTGGTAGTGGGGCACCAGGTTGTGTCCCCCGGATTCTGTCGCCTGTCTCCCCACTCAGATGTTTATTAACGGAAGGTAATTTTTACATAGGAATATTGGTGAGAGCTTTAAGGTTGTTAGTGGAGTGTTCCCGGGAGGGACTCACGACAGAGGTCCCCCCAGTTCGAACCAATGTTTGAGGTAGCTGAAGGCTCAAGTTGACAGTGGCTGAGGGCTGCGGAAACAAAAAGGGGAGCTGAAGGCGCAAGGATACAGGAGCTGAAGGCTGAAACAAACAATTGCAGTGCTGAAGGCAGAAGAGGGACCGGAGGTGTCTTAAAACTAGGGCGATATACAGGTAGTAGGATAAGTAGGCATAAGTAGACATAAGTAGACATAAGTAGACATAAGTAGACATGAGTAGAAATAAGTAGATATAAGTAGACGTAAGTAGATGTAAGTAGATGTAAGTAGACGAAATTTGATGATGGGAAACATATGTACAAGGAGGGTGTGATGAAAAATTTGATGAAGTGACAATATTTACAAAGGTGATGAGGTTGATGATGATGATAAGAGGAGTGATAGTTAGATAGTATTTAGATATTTGCAAGGTATTTACAGGTAGTATTTACAGGTATGTACAGGTATTTACAATTGTTAGGTACGGGTTCAGGGGAGACAGAATTGAGCGGGGTTGCGAGATCCGCCGTTCCCTGGGTGTGGGTTGTGTGTGGTGAAGTGTATTGAGTGTGTGGGTGTAGGGGAAAGGTGGGTGTAGTGTGTGGTTGGGTGTGGATGATGCCCGCTGCGACGAAGTGGCCACGGCGGGGCTGTGAGGTTCGGTACAGTGCGTGTGGGATAATGAAACACAAGCACTGTCCCGAAATCTCAAGGCCCCGCCGTGATTGCTCAGAGCGGGGCGGGGGACTTGGCCGCCGGGACGCGGGGCGAGGGACGCTCCCGTCGTCTGTTGCGGCGCCCGGACCTTTTCGTCCCGGCGGGAACTATTGTGGATATCCCCGGCGGGGATGGGGGAAGAGGGGGTGTTGTGGGCTTGGTGGGTTGGGGTGTTGGTGGGGTAGAATTTAAAATTGGGGGGTCGAAGATTGAAAAAGGGGGAGGAGCAAGAGGGGGTTGAAATTTGGGGGGCGGGGGTCCGTTGAAGACGGGGGGAGTGATGTTTGGAAGGGGTGGTGGGGGTGGCATAAGTAGGGTGAGGCGAAATTGGTGGAGGAGCGAGTCCATAAGGGGATCTATCGGGACGTAAGGGGGGTGTACCCCGGTGGCTTGCGCTGCGCGAAATTCGCGCAGTATGCGCCACTGGGGGTACTTCCACCGCCGGGGCCGGGGAGGGAGTCCGGAAATCCGTTGCGGGAAAAATGGAAGCGATGTTGTAGGTCCGGGCGAAGGGGGTAGGGGGGATAGCGGGTCCGGGACGTACACGTCCCGGAGTATCGCCGCCATTTCCGGATCCGAATCGAAATCCGGAAACGGCGACGGGGGAGACTGTTGTGGTGGAGAGAGGTGTTGCATTGCAAACAGACGGCGGGAGACTGATAGTGGACGTTGGTTGAGGGAGAACAGGGGCGGGCTTGCAGCGGGCGAAAGGGACGGTGTGGGGTTTCCCGTCCATTAGCAGGGTCGCGGTGGTTGGTGTTGTGCGGATGACTTGAAAGGGCCCGGCATAAAGGGGCTGAAAGGTTTTATGCATGCCGGGCTCTTTCAAGTACATATGCGTGGAAGTGTAAAAGCGTTTTGGGTAAGTGGTGTCGTTTGTCGGTGTTGAGGTGTGTAACGGTTCCCTGTTAATGGACGGGGTGTTGGGTGGAGGGAAAATGTCGGCCGGTAATCGAATGGGGTCTCTGAAAGCGTGTTGTGCGGGACTTGTGTTGTCTGAAGGACGGGCGGAAGTGCGGAGGCTAAGTAGAACGTAGGGGAGGGTTTTGGTCCATGAAGGGGAAGTGGCTGATGTGGAGATGGCTTGCTTGAGGACCGAGTGCCACCGCTCTATTTTCCCGTTGGATTGAGGGTGATAAGGAGTGGTGCGGATTTTCTGAATCCCGAGGGAACGGAGCAGGTCGGCAAAGTGGGCTGATTCAAATTGCCTCCCCTGATCGACCGTGAGTGTCCGCGGACAGCCGTAGCGGCTGATCCATTGATTGAGGAAGGCCGCGGCGACGGCGTCCGCGGTAATGTGGGCGAGTGGGATACACTCTACCCAATTTGTCGCACGGTCGATCATGGTGAGGCAATACCTCTTCCCCTCGGAGGGGGGAAGAGGGCCGACCAGATCCAAGTGGACGTGTTCCCACGGGAGAGAATCGGGGATAGGTTGAGGAGGTACATGGGGGTGAGCCGAGACCTTGAATTGCTGGCACTTCTGGCACCCCAGAACCCAGGTACGTATATCCGTGTTCATATGGGGCCAGAAGTACCGCGTCTTGATGAGGTCCCGGCTCGCCCGAATGCCGGGATGATGGAGGGAGTGGTAATGTAGGAACAACTGCCTCCTCAGCTCCGGTGGGACGTACGGGCGCGGTGTATCGGCCGATACGTCGCACCAGAGATCGAGGGGAGGCAGCTGTTCCAATTTGGAGGCGGAGATGAGATTTGAAAGTGCGGGATCGGAAGTAGGAGTTTGGTGGTTTTTGAGGGTTTGCGGGGAAGGGAAGGGCAGTAACTCCGCCACCGGCGCAGGGGTGGGGCGGGAGAGCGCGTCGGCGACGCAGTTGTCGGCCCCCGGCAAATAACGAATATCGGACGTGAACTGTCCGATAAATTCGAGTTGCCGGAGGCGACGGGGGGAGGCTGATTTTCGGTTTTGGAGGAGGGCGTGGGTGAGGGGCTTGTGGTCGGTGATGACAGAGAACTGCCTGCCCTCCACGAAGTCACGGAAGTGTTTGATGGCTTCGTGGATGGCGAGGAGTTCTCTGTCAAAGGTGGAGTAATTTTTTTGTGTGGGGGACAGAGTTTTAGAGAAAAAGCCGAGAGGTTGGGGGGTGGCGCCGGTGTGTTGGTGGAGTACTGCCCCGATGGCCCAGTCGGACGCATCCGTGGTGATGGAGAGGGGGGCATGGGGATCGGGATGGGCCAATAGAGCGGCGTCTACTAGGTCCTGTTTGCATTGTTGGAAGGCGGTTGTGAGGGTGGGGGTCCAGGAAATGGGGCGTTTATCGTTTTTCTTTGCCGGTTGTGGGATAGCGTGTATGAGTGGTTGTTGATGTTGTGCTGCGTGTTTGATGTGTCTACGATAAAAGTTCAACATACCCAGGAAACGGCGGAGTTCTGAGACAGTGTTGGGTTGTGGGAAATCGGTGAGGGTGTGCACTTTGTCCGGTAGGGGTTTTATTCCTTCGGACGAAACCTGGTGGCCGAGGCAGCGGACGGAGGGTTGGGCGAGGACACATTTCGGAGCGTTTATGGTGAGGCCCTCGGCGGCGAAGATGTCAAGGACCTGTTTCAGGTGTGCGAGGTGTTCCTTTGGGTCCCGGGAAGCGATCAGTACGTCGTCCAAAAAACAGAATACGAAGGGTAGGCCTCGTAGAATGTTGTCCATGTAACGCTGCCATGTTTGGGCAGCGTTACGGAGGCCGAAACCCATTTTGATATACTCGAACAGGCCGAAAGGGGTGATGATAGCTGTTTTAGGAACGTCAGGGGGGTAGATGTGAATGTGATGGAAGGCACGAGAGATGTCGAGTGTAGAAAAGATGGTTGTGTTGTGGAGGTGGGAAGAGAAATCCCGGAGATGCGGGACGTTGTTGAGATCTGGGGTTGTTCGGGCATTGAGGCGGCGGTAGTCACCGCAGGGGCGGATATCCCCGTTAGGCTTCTGCACAATATGTAGTGGAGAAGCCCACGGGGATTTGGAGGGACGGATAATGCCTTCCTTGATGAGATTATCAAAGTGTTTGCGGGCCTGTGAGAGTTGGAGGGGGTGGAGGCGTCGTGCTTTTGCGGATATTGGGGGGCCAGAGGTTTCAATGTAGTGCTGGGTCTGTGAGATGTGAGCTGAGGGGCGGCGCTGGGGTTTGTAGTGTAGGAGGAGTTGTTCAAACTGGGATGGGGGACGATCCACCACATGAATGAACCCGGGGATGGGTTTCTGGGTGGAGGGGTCGAGCAGGCGCGCGTTACGGACGTCTACCTGGAGGCCGAAATATGCGAGGAAGTCGGCCCCCAGGATAGCTTTCTCTACGTCCGCCACGGTAAATTCCCACTCGTACGCGAGCCCGCTCATATGGATTGATGAGCGGTACGTCCCGTACGAGGGGATGGTGGTACCGTTGGCGGCGTAGAGGAGTTGCCGGTAACAACGCGCCTGTCGCCGGAGAATATTATTCGGGAATATGGAGAGCGCCGCCCCTGTGTCGACGAGGAACGGGACGTGCGTTTTCGAGCATTTTAGGAACAGGCGTTGGTGAGCTGGGGCGGAGTGTGGTAAAATTGCTGAGGTGTTGGGGTCTGTCGGAGGGGGGGGGCTTGGTTCGTCCGAGGTGATGGGCGGGTGCGATGGCGGTGGTTGGTCCTCCGCGAAGGAGACGCGGGGCGTTTTTTTGCCGTTCCGGGGAGGGGGAACGGTAGCGGCAGCGCGAGTGGCGGCCGGAGGGGTGGTTGTCTTGGGGGCGGGGTTGGAGGGGCCGTTCCGTGGTGGGGGAACGGTAGCGGCGGCGCTAGTGGCGGCCGGAAGGGTGGCTGCCCTGGAGGCGGGCTTGGAGGGGCCGTTCCGGGGTGGGGGAACGGTAGCGGCGGCGCTAGTGGCGGCCGGAGGGTTGGTTGCCCTGGAGGCGGGCTTGGAGGGGCCGTTCCGGGGTGGGGGAACGGTAGCGGCGGCGCTAGTGGCGGCCGGAAGGTTGGCTGCCCTGGAGGCGGGCTTGGAGGGGCTGACTCGGGGTGGGGTGTCAGTTGATGGAGAGGTGGTGTGTTTTGCGGCGTCGTCAGATGCGGCCGGGAGGTTGGCAGCCGTGGCGGCGGCGTAGGAGGGGTAGCGAGGCTCGGTAGAGGTGGTGTGAATGCGGGCGGGGAGGGGTTGGTGGTGGTCCCCCCCGTGTTGGCGAGGAGGCGTCCGGCGGGCGTCCGCGTTTCCCTGCTTGGAGGAGTAGGAGCAGGGGGGCTGGCATTTGCGGGCCTCCCCACCGAAGTTCACGTGGTAGAAACATCGGTGGGGGGGGTCCGCTGGGAGGTAGGTCCTGGTGGGGCGCGCGGAGTTGGAGGGGGCTGTCGTGTTAGGGGACCTCCCTCTTCGTTGCTGGGTGGGGGAGATGGTGCGGCGGTCGGCCGAGCGCTGGCGTCGGTGGTCGGAGGAGGGGGTTGGCCGGCGATCAACGGAGAGGGAGCGGCGCCGGTGGAGGGAGGGGGGCCGGCGGCGCTCTTGAGACGGTGAACGGTCCCTGCGCGGGGTGGGGGTGCGGGGTGCGGCGACTTCCGTGACGCTGGCGGCCGCGGCGAGGTCGTGAACCGTGTCGGCTAGACGGAGCAGCGGCTCGTCCGGTCCGTCGAGGTGGCTGGCGAGCGCCATCTGGATGGGGTGGGGGAGGGCTCGCAGCCAGAAAGTTCGGGCGATGTCGGCCGTCACGACGTCGTGTAGCTGGTGACGTAGGCGACGGTATAGGTGGGAGGGCTTCAAATCGCCGAGATGTTGGGGCTGGGAGAGCGCTGCGACACGTGCGATCTTGGAGGGTTGGTATAAGCTGATGAGGCGTGCGCGGAGGTCGTCGTAGGCGGCCGTGGCGTCGGGGGAGATGTCTGACGTCTGCAGGAGGATCTCATATGGTAGTAGAGAGATAATGCGGGAGTAGCGGGTACGCTGGCTGCGGATGTTGGCGGCAGAAAACGCAGCGTCGACCTGGAAGAACCAGAGTGCGGGGTCGTGCGTGTAGAAGGGGGGTAGTGACAGCGGGAATGACGCCGAGGCCGTCGTGACGTCGGTGGCGGCGTGTGCGGCAGCTGCAGCGGCGGCGGCAGCGGCGGCGGCGGACGCTGTGGAGCCGGGTGGTGAGAGGCTGGTGAAGGGGTTGTCGGTTGCGTCAGAAGCCGCAGCGGTCGGCGGCTGCAGCAGGGACGGCCGGAGGAGCGGCGGCGGTGGCGAGTTCGGGTCCATGGTGGAGGTGTCTGTGAACAAAATTCAATTTGAGTGGTTGAATTTGAAAATTCGCAATGAGCGGCGGCGGGTTTGTATGCGGCGGAGAGTTGAGAGCTGTGTGTGGTTGCGGGTGGGCCAAAAATTGCGAATTTATACTGACTATTTTAAATGTGAATTTAAAATGCGGGACACCGAACTAGACTGGGGCGACACATGAGTTGGTAAGAAGGGAGGAAGGGTAGAAGGTTGGATGAACGTCGGGTTCACCACTGTGATGAATTTAAATTTATCATCACGGTGGCGTGAAGGAGTGAATAGATGAGAGCGAGGGAATTTCACCTAGGCGGCGGTAATCCACCGATGTAGGTGAGAGGAAGGGAGTTCACCTAGGCGGCGGTAATCCACCGATGTAGGTGAGAGGAAGGAATCTCGTCTAGGCGGCGGTAATCCACCGATGTAGGCGAGAGGAAGGAAATTCACCTAGGCGGCGGTAATCCACCGATGTAGGTGAAGGAAGGTGCTTGTCTAGGCGGCGGATATCCACCGATGTAGACAAGGGGAGAAGGTAGGAGGTGAATTCCCAGAGCGGCGGATACCACCAGGCATCTGGGAGGAGGAAGGTAGGAGAGAGAGAAGAGAGAGCTGGTTAGAGGAAGTGTCGAATGAAGCTAAAGCTCCAGGATCCGGGGTTATATAGGACTTGGAGTCCTCTCCCTCCAGCTCCCTGTTGGGAGCTGGTAGTGGGGCACCAGGTTGTGTCCCCCGGATTCTGTCGCCTGTCTCCCCACTCAGATGTTTATTAACGGAAGGTAATTTTTACATAGGAATATTGGTGAGAGCTTTAAGGTTGTTAGTGGAGTGTTCCCGGGAGGGACTCACGACAAGACCCCTACTTCAATGTGATTATTAAGGATATGCTTATTAGGTAGCACCTACTAATAGGATGACGATGAGGCAGTAAGATCCTTACATTTATTAATCAATTGAACGTCAGTAAATGTTTCAATAAGTTTTACTCCCAGATGACGGTGCTGGTTGGTGATTCCAGAATTCGTTGAATTTTTGACTTGTACCGTAATCGAGACAGTCCTTCGCCAAGACCTACGTTTAACTTGTTAATTTGTACAACTTACTGCACTTGATAGTGCTAAAGGAAGTCATTGAACGTGTATTGATTTTAGAAAATCTACCGTATGCTATCCGTCAGTCATTAAAATCTCCATACCTCTTCATTCCATTCGTCGTTCAAATAATATCATGTGAAGATCTACAACGCTTTTAACGATCAACGATTATTTCACGTGAGATGTCAGGATAAAGCCGGCTAAAACGGTAATTCCCACGAGTAATTTTTCACAGCTCTGCTATAGAGTATACCTACATAATTCCGTTCACCTACTAAAGGGTGATTGATGAGTTCTATCTTAAGAGGGGAAATACCGTACAGGGGAACAAAACAGCAACGACGAATCTGACACTCCCATCCCAGGATCCTCTTCATCGAGTGAATAATCGATTTTCAATAGATGAGAACAAGAACCAATAAAAGTTCAGTAATATAAACCTTCTTAGCTTACTTCAAAACATAGCTTCCTTTTATCGCATCGGCCTGAAAAGCGATTGTTAGGTATGAGCACATTCACTTATATTCATCAGCGCGAATTAGTACATAATATTATACTAACCAAATAAATAACCATAACCATATATCACGTTTGTCTGTTCAAAAATTGCTTCATCACTACTCATTGGTCAAGAACCTTTGTTTTTATAAGAAACACTGGGAAAAATTACTGACCTTTTTTCCCACAACGGAGAATTCTTATGAGTACCTCCTACCGTGTGAAAATCCCCTGTCCACGAAAATCTAAAGATCCATGTAATACTACTACTTAATTCTTGGACTGCATGAGACCAGGTGGACTTGCGTAACAATTTGCAGCGTTTTTCTAGGTACATGTCTTGTTCGTGCCAACAAATTGAATGGTGTGTGTGTGTGCGCGCGTGCGTGCGTGCGTGTTCTGGTTAATCTGTGTTGAATAAAAATAATGTCTATTCGCATATCGTCGGAACTATGTATTGTTACTTACTAGAGATCAATCCCTCGGTGAAACGGTAGGTATTATTTTAGTGATTAACTGGTCAAATGGAGAGTGTGTGATATATGTAATAGTGGTACACGGGGCATGTGAATAATTCAAATTCAGTGAAGTAATTCTGAGAGGTATACAGTTAGTATTATCACTATAATAATACTAATAATAAGTACGATCCCGACCAAAATCTCGGTCAGTTAACGCCGATCTAATTAATTGAAGGTCGTTCAA
The DNA here is from genome assembly GCA_954871275.1 of Leptopterna dolabrata. Lineage (NCBI taxonomy): Eukaryota > Metazoa > Arthropoda > Insecta > Hemiptera > Miridae > Leptopterna > Leptopterna dolabrata. The sequence goes on from OX940976.1 coordinate 29,310,135, forward strand.
GCAAAGCCCTCTAAAGGTGCAATGACTAGGGTCTTAGGAATGGATAAACTGGAGATTTGTTTTAAAATTTAACTTCAAAACTTGTGCGTAAGGGCCATCCATTCACGGTAATCCAGGGTAAAGGTTGAAAGTATTTTTTGCCGTTTCGTTTAACCCAACACTGCGTAGGAGTTTTGTGAAGTCTTTGAAGCTGTTTACTTACTAAATGATTGGGATGTCGTTGAAAACACCTCTGTATAACTTCACGTAACTTATTTTAAGAACTGATGGTCACACTCAGAAGTAGGTTCACATTAGTAACAGGTGGATTATAATTTAATATTGTTAACTACCTCCTGCGATTGTCAAAAAATGCTTTCATTTCACTTTTTGAAATTTCGCTATCATGAAGAGTACTTGAATCGTTTCAGAATTGTCCATAACAGCCTTTTCAAATAAAATTATGGTTTAATATGCTTGAATAGGTGGGTGAACTCAGTTTGGATTGCAGCAGTGTGCAAGAAGAGAAAAATAAAAATGGATACGGTGTCTTCCACAATTTATTGTTTTATTATATTCTCAGGAGATAAGCCTTCTGGGCAGAACCTGAGGAGATAAGCCTTTTCAGTCCAAATGGTCTTGAACTGTCCATAACCATACGAAATATAGATACTAAAGAAAAGAGAAATGTTGAGGATGGGTGAGAGCAACCAAGCAGTTCATTGAAGAACATGAAATTCATTAAGATTGGTCTGTGCATGTGCTCTGTGAACCCTGTACTTTGTGACTAAATTATGAAATTGAATGGGAACTGGCTTAAAAATGTTTATCAACTTTCCAGCGAAGGACCAGGGCATCCATGCATGACAAGACTATACCAATAAGAGATTTTGAATTATTATTTTCAATAATGGAATCGTGCATGAAAAACAAAGAAAAAGTTATTAACGACGAAGGTACGCAGAATCCGAAAATGGAATAAAAAACGTTGCAAATTATTACACAACGGTTTATCCTGCATAGATACCCCCTTCTGCGTAGATTCACAGTTTTCTGTGGTCAATGCCTACCTTCATCCTTCCCCCAGGGACAGCCCTAGATGGAGGGCTTGAGCCGGCCGGGGAATAACAATTTCATAAAAAATGTCCGATGGATTCAGGAATTCTAGATTATCTAGGGACGCGGGAGCGTCCCGCCCGCCAAGAAAACCGAAACACTCGATAATGATTATTTGCTGTTATGTATGAAGTTTAACGTGTCGTTTAAAAAAAAAGAAAGTTTAACGAAAATTCCTCCCGCGCTGTTGGGAAGAAAAGTTCTGGTAAATATAAAAAGTCAGGCCACTGGTTCGTAAGAAATTGATTATCACGGATTTCCCAATGATCCAGGCGTTTTTAAATTCACAGCGGACCATCTAGGATATGCCCCTACCACCCAACGAATTTGATCAAAATTAATTTGCGAGGAATTAGTTCTTTGAATTCGCGTTTGCGCGTGCGCAGTGGGCGTAATAGTGATCCCAGCGTTTAGAAATTCATTGCCAGCCATCCTGGAGCTATTTATTTATTTATTTATAAACGGGCGAACCCAATACATGGAAAAAACATGTTTACAAAAATTCAGGTAGCCACCATTATTACAAAAAGATCAAATTACACTGGAAGCGATTGAAAGAGAGAAAAAAAAATAAAATAAATTAAATATCTACGAAATTAAATCTCAAAGTTGTGGGGAGGCCACGATCAGAGTCTTTAAAGAACGGAGGGAGATAGTAAAGAAATCCACATCTGGGTGTAGATCCACAAGGCAGTTGGCTAGCCGAGGAATGCGACACAAGGGGCGAGCTTGCATGTAGTTTGTGGGAGCGAAGCTCACGAAGAATGGAGAGGAGCTGCGCGAGGAAAAGCGAGGCACGGAAAGGCCAATTTCAGCGAGTAGGGCCGGCGAGGAAATTGCTCCATTTAGCAGTCCATGCAGGAAGACCAGGTCCGCCATACAACGGCGTCTCCCCAAAGGTAGAAGACGACACTCCCCCATCAGGACTCCATAATCGACCCCATCCTGAGGGACTCCAAGCTTGAAGGCGATGTAACGGAGGAACTTATGCTGTACACGCTCCAGGGTGAGCCTATGGACCGCATAGGTTGGCGACCACACAGGGGAGGCATAATCCAACAGCGGCAGCACCAGACTCTTGTAGAGAACCGTGATGGCATGCACGTCCTCAAATTCACGGGTATTCCGTTTGAGAAAACCCAGAGCCCTCATCGCCCTACCAGCCGCACCACCAATGTGGCGCGAGAAGGAGAGCCGCTGATCAAGCAGCACCCCCAGGTCAACAACCTCATCAACTAACTCTTGAAAGCTGGTCACCGCAGAGAACGTAATCAAATAGGATAGGGCAGGAAGAGCGATGAATCGACATCACCAAGCACTTGGATGGGTTCAAGAAGAGATGATTCTCCACACACCAGGACTCAAGCGCTCCTAGGGCACTCTGCAGAGAATGACAATCCTCCAACGAGCCCACACGACAAATCAGCTTCAGGTCATCCGCAAAGAGTAGAGGGGAGATGTCCGCAGAGAACCCAGCAACCACCCCATTTATCATTAAAAGGAATAGCAGAGGGCCAAGGTGGCTCCCTTGAGGAATGCCCGAGGTGGCTGCAAAAGGGGCAGATAGGGCACCTGCAACCCGGACCACAAGCTCACGGCCTACAAGGTAACTGGATATCCACTTTAGGAACGCACCAATGATGCCCAAGGACCGAAGAAGCGAAATCAGATGCTGGTGGGAAAGCTTGTCAAAGGCCTTCGCAAAGTCAGTAAATATAACGTCGGTCTGATAGCCCAAGCGAAAACCATCCAAGACAGTCTCCTGAAACTGAAGCAGATTCGTCACAGTTGACCTCCCCCTGATAAATCCATGCTGCTCAGCTGCCAGGAACAGGGCAGATAGACGCTCCACTATCAGTTTCTCCAAAAACTTGGGAATGGCAGAAATGGAGCACACTGGCCGGTAATGAGCCACATCACTCCTCTCACCCTTCTTATGTATTGGAGTCAAGTATGAGCGCTTCCAACTAACAGGAAAATAACCAGAGGTAAGAGACCGATTGAAAAGGCACGTCAGAGGACCGGCAAGACTATCTGAGCAATTCTTGAGCAAAATAGTGGGAACACCATCTGGGCCCATGCCCTTATGCACATCCAACCTCCCAAGGCCGCCCAACACGTCACTCTCAGATACAAACATGGCACCAATTGAAACGACGTCCTGATCCGGGTACAAAGGAACGTTGAGAGGAGGTGGGTCGAACACTGACAAGAAATCCTTATAGTTGAGATAATTCCAGAACATCTTGATGTTCCCATGTATGGACTCCTGGACCTCGATCAGGTAACCGTTGTAAAGACGGCGGGACTCAAACATAATATAATAATATAAAATAATATAATATATATAATAATATAATCCTCATTAGAGCCAGTTAACTTCCAGCGTGAGTGAGCAGAGCTCTTTTGACGGGTAAGTGAGATCATGTTACGGTCAAACCACTTAGGATAAGACGAGCCAAAGGTTCTAGTCATTGGCACAAAGCGCTTGGTGGCCTCGGCAATAATTTTGTAAAATGCGCAGACAGCCTCCTCCACTGATCCAACATCAAGAACACCCCAGCTCACTGATTTCAGGAATGAGTTCATAGCAGTAATCCCCCCGCAAAAAGTTGTAATCAAACTTAGGATTCGGGAAAAAGCATGTGCCAGAGAACACGGCAGGTAGGCGGAAGTCAAATGGAGGATGAGCCACATCGGCAGGAAAAATGGGATCAGCGAGTTGGACGTCCACACCATCAACATCTGAGAGACATAGGTCGAGTATATTTCCTGAGGGGTTCTGCAAAGTATTATACTGGTGAAGGCTGTGGAGCAGCATGGCCTCAGAGATCAACCTATTCTTTACTCCAGGGCCATCATCAAGAACCCCTGATATGTTCTCCCAAGGGATGCCTGGAAGGTTGTAATCTCCCACAAGCACAATCCTATGACAGGGATGGGCCAAGGCCACCGCATCAAGATCGCAGAGATGAGCGTCGAGCAGGTCGGCAGGTTGATAACTGGGTAGGTATATACAACCAATGATGAGCATGTGGTCAGGGAGGACAATGAAAACCTGCTCCACCCGATCCGAAGATACCCAAAGACTTGATCGATGCCTGCACGAAACCGCCACCAGCACTCCTCCTCCCAATGACTTGACAAGGTTGTTTCGGTCAGATCGGTCAGCACGATACACATTATAGCCACTCAATTTCAGCTCCTCGGTTGCTACGTGGGGGGACAGCCATGTTTCAGTGAAAACTAGAAAATCGTAAGTAAGGTGGGCCGCCTGGTGGCGAATAATTGAAAGCTTAGTATTTATGCCACGTATATTCTGATAGTATCCCGAGAGAGCTGAGGGCGCCGTTAGTTTTTTGGAGATGGTTGGGGGGAATGACTATGATGTGACTGCTTCATGGGAACGATTTTAGGTACTCCTGCAATGTACTTGATTGTGATGTTTGACTCGCCATTATCTTTCCGAGTTTGGAGCTCGGCCCTGAGCTGTTGGAGGAAATCCCGCTGACGCTGAGTTCGATCAGATGAAACTGAAAAACGGGGAGGATTAGCAGCCCGAACCAAAGTCATCACCCGAGTGGCTGTGGAAGGGCTGTCAAAGACAACCTTCAAGGGACGAATTTTACCTGTAATGCGTTTCCCCAGACGGAGGCAGCGATGGAACGGCGCAGGGATATCAGGCTGTACGGAGGCTAGGAGCTCGTCTATTGTCGCCGAATCCTCGCGGATCGCATCAGAGAGAGTACCGGCATCAGGCTCTGGGACATTAAAGAATAAGACGTTTGCAGTGCGACGTCGGCGGTCCTCCACCTCAGCAAGAATAGACTCAGCATCGCCCATATTCGGAGGAGTTACAGTGGAAATTTTATTTTCGATAGAATCGATACGGGCACGCAACACATCGCCCCCAGCCGATCGAACCTCCTCACGAATGCCCCAACTACCCACCGAATTTGAACGAAATCGGGCCATTGATTCGCGAGAAATTTAATTCATTGTATTGGCGTTTACGCATGCGCAGTAAACTTACCAGTGATACGATCGTTTAAAAAACGTTCATTGGTCTCAAAAACCTTCTAATCGAAATGCATTTAGAATCGCACTGATACCAATCTCTATTCGCCCTTCTATTGAAAACCCAGACGACCTGTAATTGTCTTGGAAATCCGGGTTGTTAATATTTATGGTAGCCTGGACATGGAACAGACCTGACGGATATAGAAAATTAAGTATGAGAGTGCTGACCAATAACACCAAGGTTATGGCAGCAACAAAGTATGCCCATTGCCCATGGGCATATCTGCTGGAATCTAGGCATCACCACCAGCGTCCTGGGCGGTTCATACTGAAACAGGTGGTCGTTCTGCATGAATACTGGCGATGGCTTGATAGTGTTAAGTTTTGGTTTATTATTTTCAATAATGAACCATTGGAATCGAGCATGAAAAAAAAAATTCTTCCCCCCCCCCCCTAAAATTTGATGGTTTACGTTTCAAGGTATGTAGAATCCAATTCTGTCTGTCCGCCGTACGCCGTACGCCGTACGAACCACTTTTCTTAGTTACCATGAAATAAAATTGATGAAATTCGGGTTACAGGTTCCGTTCGGGGTCTAGGTGGTCCTCGAAGCTCGACGTTACTGTCAGTCATCTTTAAGGGGTTCAAAATAGGGGTTGCAATTTTCAGAACGCCGTAGCTCGAAAACTTTCGGTAGAAGGGTATGGTTTTTTTTACGTTATTAAATTTGTCTTGAGCTAAACAATTTTTTGAGACCACACGGAGCATCGTACTTCCAGCCGTTCGTATGCACCAAAAAGCGTCGTCAACACGATCGTGAATCAAACGGTATAATCAAACGGTATAAATCCGGCCCGGATTTCATAACTACGGAGCATCTGATTATAATCAAGGATGGCTGTATGAAGTCGAGTTGTTTGTTCTGCGATATTATTTCATTTGACAAGTGATGGACTATTGGATTTTGTTGGTAGGTACTTCTGAAACTTGAACAAACGTTGAAGTATTATTTATCGGTAAATTATTACACAATGGCAAATTATTACACACCGGCAAATTATTACACAACGGTAAATTATTACACCACGATAAATTGTTACACAACAGTAAATTATTACACAACGGCTCATGTACCCAGAAGGGGCTGGATTTTGTTGATAGGTACTTTTGCAACTTCAACAACCGTTGAAGTATTATTGATGGGTAAAGTATAACACAATGGCAAATTATTACACAGCAGCAAATTATTACACAACGGTAAATTATTACACAACGGTAAATTATTACACATCGGTGATCTATTACACAACGGCTCATCTACCAAGAAGGGGCTGGATTTTGTTGATAGGTACGTTTGCAACTTGAACAACGATTGAAGTATCATTGATGGGCAAATTATTACACAACGGATCATTATTCTATCTCTGTAGAAGGGGAACCTATACAGGTAAATTATTACACAACGCTTTAGGTAGGTACCTAGTAACGAGTACGGGGTTAGGTACTAACCTACGGGGGGTCAGCGATCTACATAATATGTGTAGAATAGTACATATCTATACAGAGACCTGTGATCTGTAACAGGAGGGTATTCTGTACAAAATAATAAACCGTTGTGCAGGGATTTGCAGCGTTTTTAAATTGATATAGAACTTGGGAATTTTTTGAGACCACTCGGAGCATTGTACTTCCAGCCGTTCGTTTGCCCCGAAATGCTTCGTCAACATGATCGTGAATGAAAGGATATACATCCAGCCCAGATATCATTGCTAAGGATAACATGATTGTAATCACGCATGGCTGAACGAAATCGAGTTGGTTGTTCCGTGGAAAATTACTTATTTCATTTCTGAAGAATGGTGGTTATTTTGGATTTTGATGATAGGTACGTTTGCAACTTGAACAAACGTTATGCTTCATGAATAACAACAAATAAAAATAATCAATGATATACCTAATTCTTGAATCAACCGCGAGTTGGCAGCATTTTTCATTATTCGTTTTGGTTTATTATTATTCACAATGAAGCTCTGGAATCGAGCATGGAAAAATAAATAATAAAAATATATAACCCCCCCCTCAAAAATATTGATGGTTTCCATTTCAAGGTATGTAGAATCCAAAAATGGATTACAAAATTTTCTGTCCGTCCGCCGTACACCGACCACCGTCACCATTACACCATCCATCCATCTCCCTGTGGAGGCTTCTTTTGAATGTGCACCCGCTAGCAAGACAGGCACTCGTCTGGTGTAGAGGTGGTGGATCAAAGTAAGTTTCGATCTCCCATTGACTTTTTTGAACGAGAAACGAGGTAGAGATGGATCAAAGTAAGTTTCGCGGACCGCAAGTTCCCCGTTTAGTTTTCAAATCCTCAGATGAAGTTAACCCGCTGCGAAGAATATAATTACCATTTCAATAGTTTTCGAATTCTCAATTTATTCAGTAAGGTATGAAAGGACGATGTCCAAAGTTTGTGAATGAAATCCGAAACTCTAATTCTAAACTCTAGGAGGAGAGGGTATTGTATCGAAGTATCGTTTGGGTGAGTGTAGAAAGCTTGCTAGTTAACGGCTCCTGCAAATGACAAGCAATAACTAACTGTTGAGCAAGAATCGACTGTGAGGTGAGTCGAGATATTCATAGTTTGCCGAGGGTAAAGGGCTCGACATTTTGCAAGTAATCGGAGGGAAAACTCAATCGTTTCCACTGCCTATTTAAGTTCAACTTCTGAGAGTGAGCGAAATCATCCATGGCTGCGGACATTAGTAAGTGAACAGAAGATTGAACAGAAGAACTCGATATGATGATTCGACTCGATGAGGTAAGAGATCCGAAACATACAGTCATACCGACATTAGTTTTATGATTCATATGAGAAGTGGAAATCCTCTCATTCGAACTTCATTTCCTAGTATAGGAGTATTCTAATCATAGGATTTGAATTTAAACCCTGGACTTGACTCATTGGGTAATCCCGGGGAGAAGTCTTTACTTCAACCCTAAGAACATTATTTATTGAACCTTATGTCCTTATAGGCTTCACTTGATTGTTTTTCCTTCCTCACTACCTGAGGGAAAAATAGGGCCCTGAGGGGGGCCTTATATACCTATGTGGAAGAAGTATGGGGAAAAAATTGTACTCCAAAATTAACATTTCCACCTGCCTTTTGCGCATTTCAAAGCTTTCTACACAATTTTTGGTCTGTGTCTCTGTTTCGTCGTTTCGTCTGTCTGTCTGTCTATGTCAATTCCTTGACCCGGGCAAAACTACACGAAATTATGGTCAGATTTTGATGAAATTTTCAAGATTTTCTATTTTTTTAGTGTAGGAGCTAATCGCTGGCAGGGTAAGCACATGCATGCAAGCTTTATCAGACCATGTATTGATGCCCGACAGAGACGAACCAGAGACGCCGCTAACTTTTTTGTCGAAATTGGATACAGATACAGAGGATGGACGATCTAGCCCGTTCGGGAACCCCGGCCATAAGATTTTAGTTTTCTAGGTAGGTACAGTGAGAAACATGGTCAGGTTCGTTTTCGTACAAACAACGGATACACATAATAATTATAATGTCATATATTATAATGATTATATCAATCTTGATATAATACATAATAGGTATATTGATATATTATATCAGTCTATAGTATATATTTTATTTATTATTTTATTATTAACGGCGCAATTATTCCAAAGTCGCGCACGGCCATGTTGACAACGTCGTCATTGTTTGTTTTCTTTCTCTCTCCGCCGTACGCCGTACTGACCACTTTTCTTAGTTACCATGAAACAAAATTGATGAAATTCGGGTTTTAGGTTCCGTTCGGGGTCTAGTTGGTCCTCAAAGCTCGGCGTTAACTGTCACTCACCTCTAAGGGGTTCAAAATAGGGGTTGCAATTTTCAGAACGCCGCAGCTCGAAAACTTTCGATAGGAGGGTATGGTTTTTTTGGTTTATTATTCTGTGAATAATACACCTATGTATTCGCTCAGCAAAAAATTTTTATAACACCCCCTCAAACTTTTTTCTTTTACGTTTCAAGGTGCATATATTCCAAAAATGCAATGTCCATCCGCCGTACGCCGTCCGCCGTCCGCCGTCCGCCGTATCACGTGTACAGGCTTCATTTTCGGTCTAAAAAAAATCGTTCTTTCGCACACATGCTCCATTTGGGCCCTAGTTGTGTCCCGAAACTTTTCAGCCCGATCGGAATATACCCAGGGGTGTTATGAGTGAAAATGTGTGTAAAAATAGGTACTTTTTACGTTTTAGCAACATATTGGTAACATGAGCTTCTGAGATATCGTTTTCTATGTTTTTGGGGACGAGAAGACCGAATATGAAGTCGATTTTGACCAAAGAGTGGAAAATTTAGTTCTACCAAATGTTCAGCTCCCAGAATTGATTTTTTATGAGTGAAAAACCTGGGAAATCGTCTGAAATCACCATCAGTTTGTATAATAACACTGGAAAAAGTGTCAAGACGTGGTTCAGGACGATTAAATGGCACTACCAATGATCAAAGATAGTTTTAAAAAAAAGAAAAAAAGAGCGTACCTAATTTGTGTTTTGGGGGCCAAAATTAATGGAAACCATCAGAAGTAGCTATTTCGATTATTATGCATGAAAGAAACAATTAATGAACAGCCAACCTTTCTGTAGGTATGTCCAATAGAATAATAAACCCATGTGACAAGGACTTTGCAGCGTTTTTACGTTATTAAATTTGTCTTGAGCTGAACAATTTTTTGAGACCACCTGGAGCATTGTACGTCCAGCCGTTCGTGTGCACCAAAAAGCTTCGTCAACACGATCGTGAATCAAACGGTATAAATCCGGCCCGGATATCATCACTAGGGAGCACCTGATTATAATCAAGGATGGCTGTATGAAGTCGAGTTGGTTGTTCTGCGATGTTATTTCAATTGATAAGTGATGGACTATTGGATTTTGTTGGAAGGTACTTCTGAAACTTGAACAATCTTTGAAGTATTATTGATGGGTAAATCGTTACACAACGGCAAATTATTACACAACGGTAAATTATTACACAACGGTAAATTATTACGCCAGCTCATCTACCAAGAAGGGGCTGGATTTTATTGATCGGTACTTTTGCAACTTGAACAACCGTTGGAGTATTATTGATAGGCAAGTTATTACACAACGGTTCATTATACTTGACCACGAGGGTAGGTATTGACCACATAAAACAGTGATCTACGCCGAAGGGGCATCTATTTCACTCCAAATCAACTATTTTCCTTCAGAACTTCATTAATTGCGATTCTTTTTGCCGTTTTAGTTAGGTACTGTTTGTCATCGACAGAATCATTTTTGCAACATTTGACTTGTCATTTAGGTAGGTACCTAGTAACGAGTACGGGGTTAGGTACTATCCTACGGAGGGTATGCGATCTACATAATATGTACAGAATAGTACATGTATTATATAGAACGGTTATCTAAACGGAGAGCTGTGATCTGTAACAAAGGGTATTCTGTACAAAATAATAAACCGTTGTGCAGGGATTTGCAGCATTTTTAATATTAATAATTTGTATAGTGCGTTCGAACTTGCGGGGGGACTGATGAAAACACGATCAGCTTATTATTATAGTGGAAGTGTTCATCAGATCAGCAGTAATATGGAAGAAAGAATTATTTTCCTTCGTCATCTAATAATTCTGTTACATTGAAGACACAATAATACTGCGATGGATTGTTGCGGTTGTGGTGGTGGTGGTGGTGATTGGGGGGGGGGGGGGGAGTATCAAGTCAAAATAAGGCAAATATTTCCGTCCACCTCCTTCCAAGGACACCACTTGAGCAATATCCTCGTCCTTCGCCGGAAACAATATCCCAAGGCGACAATCTCGATCTCAACTCTCGACAGAAGGATAAAAACAGTGCGATGAGACAAGGGATTTGAGTAAAATGAGAAGTCAAGTTTGTTAATCATAAGCGACTATGTAATTCCGTAAAATCCTACGAAAAGGATTCCTTCTGTAAGTGGGCTTTATTTTCCAGATGAACATTCAGAAACGCTGCCAACTATTACACAGCAGTTTATTATTTACCTCTATAGATGCCCCTTCAGCGTGGATCAATGTTTTCTTTGGTCAATAATACAAACTATTTTAATTTATTTCTTTTAAGTTCTATACGCCTTTTTTTAAAGACGGTTTTTTCTTGTATCCAAATCGTAATATAACAAGCGGACAAAGAACGTCCCTCCCAAGCCGTCGAGCTTATCCTCTTTACTAATTCGAATTATTCGATGATTCACACTCGTAAATCCAACAGTAAGAAGCTTGAGCGATTCATACAATCTAATGCGCCTTTTGGTTTATTATTTTCAATAATGAACCATTGGAATCGAGCATGAAAAAAAAATGCTTACCCCCCCTCAAAATTTTATGGTTTACGTTTCAAGGTATGTAGAATCCAAAACTGCAATAAAAAACGCTCCAAATCCCTGCACAATGGTTTATTATTTTGTACAGAATACCCTTCTGTTACAGATCACAGCTCTCTGTATAGATAACCCGTTTATATAATATAATATATGTACTATTCTATACATATTATGTAGATCGCAGACCCTCCATAGGTTAGTACCAAACCCCGTACTCGTTACTAGGTACCTACCTAAATCACGAGTTAAATGTTGGTATAAAAATTCTGCCGATGACAAACAGTACCTAACAAAAAGAAACACACATAATGTAGTTCTGAAAAGAAATTGTCGATGAGGAGTGAAAAAAGTTGCAAAAGTACCTACCAAGGAACTCCAGCCCTTTCTACGTAGATGGTATAATGAACCGTTGTGTAATAATTTACCGTTGAGTAATAATTTACCATCGTGTAGTAATAATTTACCCATCAATAATACTTCAAAGTTTGTTCAAGTTTCACTACCTATCAAAAACTCCAAAAGAGCCATCATTTTTCAAATGAAATAATATCACAGAACAACCAACTCGACTTCATACTCCACCAATATAATCAGGTGGCCCCTAGCAATGATTTTATCACCGGCCAATTTCCGATTGTCGGCGCGTCCCTGGTAACGAGATAATAATGCCTGTCGGTGCAAACTTCGGGGCCTTACTGTGAACGAACGGAGGGACGTAAAATACTCCGGGTGGTCTTAAAAAACTCAAGAACTATTTGAAACCGTAAAAAGATTCTCGTAAAAAAAAGGTATAGGCGTTTTGAAAATTTCAACCCCTATTTTGAACCCCTTAGAGATGACTCACAGTAACGTCGAGCTTCGAGGACCAACTAGACCCCGAACGGAACCTATAACCCGAATTTCATCAATTTTGTTTCATGGTAACTAAGAAAAGTGGCCCTTACGGCGTACGGCGGACAGACAGAATTATGTTTATAGCAGTTTTGGATTCTACATACCTTGAAACGTAAACCATCAAATTTTGAGGGGGGGTAAGCATTTTTTTTTCATGCTCGATTCCAATGGTTCATTATTGAAAATAATAAACCAATATTTCTGTCTGTCCGCCGTACGCCGTACGGGCCACTTTTCTTAGTTACCATGAATCAAAATTATTGATGAAATTCGGGTTATAGGTTCCGTTCGGGGTCTAGTTGGTCCTCGAAGCTCGACGTTACTGTCGGTCATCTCTAAGGGGTTCAAAATAGGGGTTGAAATTTTCAAAACGCCTATACCTTTTTTTTACGTGAATTTTTTTTACGGTTTTAAATAGTTCTCGAACTTGGGAGTTTTTTAAGACCACCCGGTGCACCGTACGTCCAGCCGTTCGTTCACAGTAAGGACCCAAAGTTTGCACCGACAGGCATTTTCGACACCAGGGTGAATGAAATTGTATACATCAGACCAAATCTCGTCACCAGGGACGCGCCGACAATAGGAAATTGGCCGGAGATAAAAACATTGCTAGGGATCACCTGATTTTATAGGCGGAGTATGAAGTCGAGTTGGTTGTTCTGTGATATTATTTCATTTGAAAAATGATGGCTCTTTTGGAGTTCGTTGATAGGTAGTGAAACTTGAACAAACGTTGAAGTATTATTGATGGGTAAATTATTACTACACGATGGTAAATCATTACTCAACGGTAAATTATTACACAACGGTTCATTATACCATCTACGTAGAAGGGGCTGGAGTTTGGTGGTAGGTACTTTCACAACTTCATTCCTCATTCCTTTTCAGAACTTCGTTATGTGTGTTTCTTTTTGGTAGGTACTGTTTCTCATCGCAGAATTATTTTCCCACCGACAATATTGTATACAATATCCTTGATTATAATCGAATTGTCTAAATTGGCGTGGTGCGCATTGGCATGGTCCGCATTAGTCTGCGATCTACATAATATGTATAGAATAGTACATAAATTATATTATATTAGGTATATAGACGGGCCATCTATACAGAGAGCTGTGATCTGTAACAGAAGGGTATTCTGTACAAAATAATAAACCGTTGTGCAGGGATTTGCAGCGTTTTTTCAAACATCTCAGTTTTATTCAAGTCTTAAAACTCGAGAAGTGCTAATTTTTCCAGATAATCCCATTTTCTGCAACTTTGAAGCTATTCTTTATCAATTTAAAAAAAAATCAACTGAATATCATGCGCATAGCCCATTGGAGGCAAGTGGTGTTGGCGTGTGTGTTAGACACTGCAACCTAAGCCCTTCTAAACAATGAGCACTGGAAAGGAACTGATCAGTGACGCGAATTGCTAGCCAGTCTGCTTTGAGTAACTCCCATAGTGGTGAAATGGAAGCCACCCACGACTCGTCTGTGATTCGTAGAAACCAGTTAGTAACCAGTCCCTCGTGAGCCGCATGCCGGGTCGCTTGGTGTAAACGGTCGGGCTGATTTTCTTGAATTAGTTACTTAGTAATATCCATAACCACGATCAGGCCATAATGTAGAAATTTTCGAAACAAAAATTTGAAAAAATAATTTAATATGTACCTATTTAGTTTTTGGCCGTTTTATCAATTTTGGCCGACCCATGATCAATAGATTTTTTTTTTTTTTTTTTCTTTTAAAGTTAGTCGTAAATAGGCAAAGTTCATTCTTGGTGAAACGGGGATTGACGAAAAAAGCTTACTTACTGTGCTAATTCCGTTGACACTTGAATGATTACTGCTGGGTGAGACGTTATTCAGAACCCATAGCGTCGAACAGGTTCCTAAACTATGGCCGTTCTGAGGTCAAACAAAACATTTTAAAGTGGATAGGTGCGTTTTCCCGCCTCCTTATTTCTATTGGAGTGAGTGGAATAGGGGTAGCATCACCCCACATTCAATACCAATCATTCAGGGCCATTCATTCGGATAGTGTCGCTAGATATAGGAACCACTGCCTCAGCCTGGACATCCAAAGAACGATGAATAGCAGCTACAACCCGATGTTCTGCACGATACTGGATTACTGTGGTAGACAATGCTAGCTGGGTACTGTGGGGGAATATCCACAAAGAGCACCTGATTGCGCAGCAGAGGCTGGCAACTGCTAACCCGGACATGGGCAAAAACAGGTTCTGGCGCAGCAACTACCAGTAGGACGCAAAGACCTACAATGTACAATCTTCTGCTACATGGTACCAAAACCCTATCCCACTTCTTGCTGGAATGTCCTCGCTATGAGTCCTACACAACACTCTACCTGGCAGGACGAGTTCATCCTCAGAGTTTTGCGGGAGAGTTGCGCCAGGACAGAGGATTCGAGGCGGACCGCAGTCTGCCTCCTTCAAAGAAGTAGATGTATGTGTTTATTTTGTATTAATGAAGAAAGTTGAATCTTACTATATATAATTACGCATCGAACTCGTTGTAACAGTCATGTCAATTATTTGTTTACAATAAAATGTTTTGATTTGAGGTGCGTTTTCCCTGATCAATAACACACGATGTTGACCTGATATGGAATTTATTCGGGAACAGCTAGTAAGCGATATTAAAGTAAACGTATGGTAAAGGTATAGCGATAACGGTATAGTACCTATTTCTCCGATCACGGAGCTCCGATGAGGCTCTCTCCCATTCAGCGTTCTGTAAATTGACAGGAGAAAAATGACTGAGGGGAAAGCTACCCCGATGAGCTGAGTAGTGAGGCATTTAGCCTTCATATTCATTTTAGAACCGGAAATTTTACTTGTGGCCCCTCCGGCACTAATTGGTAAGAATGGCGAGGTTGGACGCCGAATCAACAGCGTTGAGTCCTGAGGTCGATTAGTTCTGTTTGCCTCCTGGGTCTGAGAGGCCATCCAAATCAGTTGATCAACAGAGAAGCGAATTTCTTCCATATTCTGTCCTAGATGCTCAAATCTTACCTGTGCCTCTTCTGGAATATTTAATAAGGTGATTGATGAGCTTTAGAACACCACCCTAATCAGCGGAATGAGTAGTCAACCTATGACGCTATAACTTTACAGAAGCTCTCTCGATATAATAACTGGGTAACCACCCAAACTATATTATGTGAGCTTGGCTATAAAGGGGCTAATTTTAAGTATGAGTTTCTCCAAACCTACAGTTACCTATAGTTTGAAGACATTTCTTGAACGACTTCATGGTCACTGGTGACTGAAACGTGAAAAGCCCCGAAGACATTAATCAAGCTTATGTTTGGACTATTGCACGACTCGATGAAAGCTCAAAACCATTGCTCACGCAAACGAAGAGCAAGCATTATTTGCACTGCCTCTCAATTGAGTTTGGTACGCAGTGACGCGTTCGAACAAAGGGCGCTGACCCTCCCAGAAGCGTAGGAAATCGTTTTGTCCATACTTGATCAATCATTCGCTCCAATTTCACCCTGCAAACTGTCGGTTCTGTTGGTTCAAGCTTTCGAGATTATAACGGCGAACGGGGCAGTGATGAAAACCTATGCTTGCTGCTATAACGTATACTTTTTGGTTTATTATTTTCAATAATGAACTATTGGAATCGAGCATGAAAAAAAAAGAAGAAACATTTCTAACCCCCCTCAAAATTTGATGGTTTACGTTTCAAGTTATGTATAATCCGAAAATGCAATAAAAACATTTCTGTCTGTCCGCCGTACGCCGTACGCCGTACTGGCCACTTTTCTTAGTTACCATGAAACAAAATTGATTAAATTCGGGTTATAGGTTCCGTTCGGGGTCTAGTTGGTCCTCGAAGCTCGGCGTTACTGTCAGTCATCTCTAAGGGGTTCAAAATAGGGGTTGAAATTTTCAGAACGCCGTACCACGAAAACTTTCGATAGAAGGGTATTGTTTTTTTACGTTAATAAATTTGTCTTGAGCTAAACAATTTTTTGAGACCACCCGGAGCATTGTGCGACCAGCCGTTCGTGCGCACCAAAAAGCTTCGTCAACACGATCGTGAATCAAACGTCATAAATCCGGCCGGGTAGTCATCACTAGGGAGCGCCTGATTATAATCAAGGATGGCTATATGAAGTCGAGTTGGTTGTTGTGCGATATTATTTCATTTGATAAGTGATGGACTATTGGATTTTGTTGGTAGGTACTTGTGAAACTTGAGCAAACGTTGAAGTATTACCTACTGATGGGTAAATTATTACACAATGGTAAATTATTACACAACGGCAAATTATATCACAACGGTAAATTATTACACAACGGTTCATCTACCTAGAAGGGACTGGATTTTGTTGATCGGTACTTTTGCAACATGAAAAACCGTTAAGGTATTATTGATGGGCAAGTTATTACACAACGGTACATTATACTTGACCACGAGGGTAGCTACTGACCACACAAAACAGTGATCTACGCAGAAGGGGCATCTATTTCACTCCACATCAACAATTTTCCTTCAGAACTTCATTATTTGCGCTTCTTTTTGCCATTTTAGTTACTGTTTGTGATCGGCACATCGACAGAATTATTTTAGCAACACTTAACTCGTGTCATCACTAGGGACGCGCTAACAATCGGGAATTGGCCCGAGATAAAATCATTGCTAGGGATCACCTGATTATAATCAAGGATGGCTGTATGAAGTCGAGTTGGTTGTTTCGTGATATTATTTCATTTGATAAGTGATGGCTGTTTTGGAGTTTGTTGATAGGTACCTACTTTTGCAACTTTTCACACTCCACATCACTTTCACTCCACATCAACAATCTCCCTTCAGAACTTCATTATTTGCGTTTCTTTTTGCCATTTTAGGTACATTTAAGTCGTGATTTAGGTATGTACTTAGTAACGAGTACGGGGTTAGGTACTAACCTACGGAGGATCTGCGATCCACATAATATGTATAGAATAGTACATAATATGTATAGAATAGTACATATTATGTAATATAGACGGGTTATCTATACAGAGAGCTGTGATCTGTAACAGAAGGGTATTCTGTACAAAATAATAAACCGTTGTGCAGGGAATTGCAGCGTTTTTAGAAACCTAACACACTTTTGATTTGAAGATTCATATTCACATTTCTAGCCTCTCCACTCAGGGCGATGTACAGTACACGTCGTAAGTAAGTAGGTAATTGTAGACAATAATGATAATAATTTTATTAAAAAAAGAAACCTGACCAATATGATTATTATTGTTACTGATTATTATCCCATTATTATCCAACAACAAAAAACCGCAAATTATTACACAACGGTGTATTATCTTCCTGTATATATAGGTTCTGCGTAGATCACTGAATTCCTATTAGGTAGCAACCTAGGATTGGTAGGGTGGTTTTTTGCTGTGAATATCTAGCCACCCACGCACGCGCACAAAAATGCCACTGGAGTCGAACTATAAGCTCTCTCTAACGTTCGGTTACTACAGTGACATAAATATGTATTTTTGCACCACCCTCATTTCCTATAATACACCATTGTTCGCCTCCGCAAATCTTCAACCAAAGCAATCTTTAATCGAATCAATTTAAATACGACGTAAAAACCATACCTTTCTATTGAATGTTTTCAAGCTACGAGGTTTTGAATGTTTCAAAACTATTTTTCACCCCTTAGAGAGGACTGACAGTAACACAGAGCTTCGAAGACCAACTAGACCCCAAATGAGACCTACAAATCAAATTTCATTTTTATTCCCCTATTACTTACCAAAAGAGAAAAAAAAGAGACGGACCTTCACTGGACCTAGTGACAACACTATAATGTTACCTACTTTACCCGCATCCCATATTCAGAGACCCGTCATAATCATAGGCGTAGTTAACTCAAATAATCGTAGTTTGAATTATTTCAATGATTAATTCAGTTGGGACTCCGAAAATAGACGACCAATTGAAAATAGGTACTAACTTGGTAGTTAAGTAAAGTTAGCCTAAATATTATTTTGTCCACCGCGGGCTTGGAAGCAGTGTAATACTTATCGAAGGCGACTTGTCTACGTCTAAAGAGAGCCTGGAAGAACTGGGATGCCTCGAGTCCCTAGCTGATGAGATTCAGTTTGGCAAATGTTCTCCAGCGTTATTTGCTTCCCTCTTCCTCTTTTTCTTGCCATTGTCGTCCAATATCCCTTTTTTGTTCGCTTGGTTTTTTTTTTCTTTATTGCACTGATTGCCTGACTTTCCTTTGAAAAATACCCTACGGCGCACTGCTACAATGCGTGTTGCCATTCAGACACACACGCTCAAATCTAACATGGAACCTACACTTACAGGAATGATGGTAAGAGAAACAGCGGGTGTCATCTGGTATTCGAGTGTAGGTTGAAACGCTGTAAATCGTTATAAAACGGCTTGTTATTTACCTGTATCATAGATGCCCCTTCTGCGTAGATCACTGTTTTCTCTGGTCAATGCGTACCATCGACCTACCCCCTGGAACGCCCCCAATCGAGTACTGGAGCTGGCCGGGAACTCTATCATTTAGTTTTGTTGATATTCATGAAGCAGAAAGTCTGTTCAAGTTTAAAAAGTACCTATCAACAAAATCCAAAATTACAGTCATTCTTCAGATGAAACAATATCACGGAACATCCAGCTAGATTCCATACAGCCATCCGCAATTGGAATCAGGTGTTTCCTAGCAAAGATATCTAGGATGGACGTATACCGTTTCATTCACGATCATGTTGGTCATAATACGTCAGTTTTCATGAAACGTGTCATGCAATAAATGTAATCCATATGACTCGATGTAAATCGGTTTCTGAGCCTTGGGTCCTATCGATGAATCCTTATCGACTGAGCGACGCTACTCGAGTCCAAATGTCGAGAGTACGGTGCATTAGTTTGGCTTTAGCTCGACAGCCATGGTTGCCATGTACGAATCGATCCATTCAGTGGAATCCTCGCCCGAGATGGGTTACGGCCGTGGACCATCCACAACTGGGATGTGTTGCTACTTGTGGGAGGGAATGAGGGCAAAAAAGAGAGAGGGTTACTCTTATGTGAAGATAAATAGAGGGATCATTGGCGATAGATCGTTTTCTCAACATCTCGCCCTAAGAATCTGGTCTTGTAGGTACGTTATATCGGGGCATATACAACACCTTCCAACTGTAGCTTCTCACATAAATTCTAGTGACGCGCCCTCGCTTCGCTCCTTGTATCATCATACGCTCGTTTCACGAAAAAATTCGCATTTGCGTAGTCAAATCTTATAATCGGATTTTGATTAGTTTTATGTTGTGGGATTAAGTCTAAGCTCTAAATTTCTCGCCATCAATGCCTTTCTTTTGCACAAATATGGGCTTTTAAATTGTACGACCTAGGCGCAGAACTGGGACCTAGACAGAAAGTTTATCTACGCAAAAAATAATATTCCAAAAAAAAAATTCTATAGGGGTTTTCCGAATTCTACGTTGTAAAAGTATAAAAGTAAAGTAAATTAGGTAACAGCCATTTCAGGCTGGGGTTTCTCGTCCAACTGCTGCGAACGTGATCAGCTGTCCTCCATTGAGAGGAAATTCGATCTGATTATTTCTTCCTTGGCACCCTTGAAAGAAGAGGAGTTTGCCCAACAGCTACATGGGTCATACTTACGTGTCACCACGTGTCACGGCAGTCACCCATCCAAGTACTAACCACGCTCGAGGTATCTTTTAGGTAATCTCACGGGGAACCGGTTTAGTCCACCTGATAAGGCTATAACTTAAGCCCCAACGTCCTAAGGAACCAAAATAATATGAAATTTGCTAGAAATTCCATCTGTAATGCGTTTGGTAATGCTCTAAAGCCCGATTCAAGAACGCCACTCTTTGGTTTATCATTTTCAATAAGGAACTTCTGTAAACGGCCTTGAACAAATTTTTACCCCAATAAAAAGTTGATGTTTGACGTGGCAAGGTCGCGATGTGACTTTCAAAAAGCAAATGAAACCCCTTTTCCATTCCGCTCGTATCACGTTTGTTGCCATCCCCCACAAAAACTACCCCCATCGAACCAAGAGCACCTCGCTCTTTGATGTGCATATAAAAACCTGTTCGACTCTACCCCCCCCCCCCCCCCAACGTTTCTTTCAACGTTGTTTGGCGGTAGGCTTCAAACATCTCTCAACACTGATGACGGGGAGCTTTTCGCTTGGAGAGCTACCGGATTTCATCAATTTTGCTTCATGGTAACTGAGGAACGTGTGGAGTACGCCGGACTGACAGAAATTGTTTTATTCCACTTTCAGACTTTACGTACCTTTAAATGCAAACCATCAAATTTTGAGGGGGCGTGGGGTTTGTTTTAAAATGGTTTTGTCATGCTCGATTCCAAAAAATAAAAAAACGGTACAAATTATTACACAACGGCGCATTATATATATATAATCTTTTTGCGTAGATCCCTGTGTGCTGTAGTCAATACCACCTACCCTCGTGCATCCCTCAGGAAAGCCATAAATCGAGTACTGGAGCCGGCCGCGGAACTGTAGTTTCATAAATAATAAGCAGTGGATTCAATAATTCGATCATTAATAATTGTTTGCTGTTATTCATGAAACATAACGTTTGTTCCCTATAGCAATGATATCTGGACCGGATTTATACCTTTTCATTCACGATCATGCTGACGAAGCTTTTCGGTGGAATCGGAAGGTACAGCGCACTGGATGGTCTCAAAGAATTCATAGTTCGAAACCAATTTAAAAAACGTAAAAAAAGCCTTCTATTGAACGTTTTCGAGCTACGGCGTTCGGGAAAACTTAACCCCCATTTTTCACGCCTAAGAGGTTACTGACAGTAACGCCGAGCTTCACGCACCAACTAGACCCCAAACGGGGCCTACAAACAAATTTCATCAATTTGGTTTATGGTAACTAAGGAAAGTGCGAAGTACGGTGTACGGTGGACGGAAAGAAATTTGTTTACTTATTCAATTTTATTAGGTACGTACCATGAAACGGAAACCATCAAATTTTGAGCCCCCCCCCCCCCCCCCGGCCATCCAACCAATCTTTACGCGACGATCTTTCCACCCTGGATGTTCATGTCTCGGTTGAGACAAGGGTATCAATGTTAAGCTATATTAGTGAAGGCATGTTATTATTTCAAGTATGTTATCAATTTAGAGAATAGACAAAATTTAGATAGTTTTATTTACATTGACGTTGTTTTCAACATTTATTTTTACGTCTAAAATTCTCATAAGTTTCATGATGAAAACCTCACTGCAAAGTGAATTTTCACGAACTACACAATATTGTGTGTAATTCGTCGGTAGATAGGTACTATAAATTATGTAAACGTTGAAAAGTCGCCATATAAGCCCAATACATTCGCGTGAAGGATGAGGGATGTTAATCCAATTAATATATTCAACAGGACGACGGTTTCCCATCTAATTACTAGAGAAGTTGATCGATACCGTTATAACCCGAGACGGACTCCAATTACTTGTTAGCCGATCACATTCAGAAAGCAGCCTCTCAATCACGAAGGTGAGGCAGAAAACCCCTCTAATGGACGCTAAACCCTAATTGAAGTGGAAGCTTTTCCCCAACAATCAATCGTGTGGTAGTGTCAGCCGCATGGTAAAATTATATTATAATAATTCTGTCCTGCCGAAAGTGTTCTCGTGAACCACCAGCTATCATGCCCAATATTACTGTGGGTTCTCTGACGAGTGGCAAATCCTTTTTTCCTTTTCTCTAATCAGCTCTAACATTTTGGATCACACTTCAAGGAACGTCTACAGAATTCGCTGATCGACTGAGCCTGACATTACAGTCAGTCTTCTCCGAGGAGGAAAATTAAATAGTGGTAGACATTTTCAAAATCTTTCAGTTCAACAGAAGGGTAGACTTTTGGGGGTTTTTGAGACCACTCAAAGCATTAAGATCCCTGCAAATTTCGATGAATTTAAATATTTATTCAATATGACAAAGATTTTGGAACTCAAATGGCCTCCAGTCAAGGAGAAATTCCGACGAATTTCCCTGTTTTTGATGAAAGAGGAACTTGCAAGAATTTACCTCATTTGGTTTCCATGGTGGGGACCACATTCTTCCAACAGTATGTAGGTACCTAATCATGGTAAAAAAAGCTGCAAATTATTACACAGCGGTTTTTTAAATATGATACCCCTCCTGCGTAATAGGTGAACAAGTACTTATCAATAAAATCCAAAATAACAATCTTGCTTCAGATAAAATGATATCACGGAACAACAAACGCTATTTCATGGAGCCATGTGTGATTATAAGCTGTCCCCTGTCGATGATATCTGGGCTGGACTTATGTATACCTACCGTGTGATTCACTCATGTTGACGAAGCTTTCCAGTTCAAATTTCAGGGCCTTACTGTGAACGAAAGGCTGGACGTACAATGCTCCAGGTGGTCTCAAAAAATCCTAAAATTCGGAATAAATTTTAAAACGTCATAAAAACCGTACATCCTACTACTGAAAGTTTCGAGCTACGGAGTTTTGAAGATTTCAACCCCTATTTTTCATCCCCTAGAGATTAATGACAGTAACGCCTAGCTTCGAAGATCGATTAGGCCCCAAAAGGGACCTATACACCAAATTTCATTGATTCTGGTTCATGGTAACTAAATAATCTGTCGTGTACAGCGTACGGCGGACGGACAGAAGTTTTTTAAATTCCATTCCCGGATTCTACGTACCTTTAAACGCTAAGTAAACCTCACATTTTGAGGGGGGTTAGCAAATCCTTTTTAAGCTCCATTCCATAGGTTCATTACCTATTGAAAATAATAAACCAAAACACAAGTAGGCAGGTTTGGGGAGAAATTGTTTGTAGGTACCTAACTATAATAGGCACCTGGTTAATTGAGGGTTGCTGGGGCACAGGGGGTTATATTTTTTCACAGTAGGCTCCTGTAGGCGAGGCAGTTGTATCAAACTCAAATCCAATGGCATCAGTCGGTGCAACTCAGTGTAGTTATATCCTGTGCAGTGAACGAGTGATCCTATTATTTCAATCGGACCTTTTTTCTTCTGTCATCTGCCCCATAACTATGGAACGGAGTTCAACAATAAGTCCCCACATAACCTCGAAGAAACAATTCTGAAAATATACCCTCGGGTGCTAACCCCCCCCAAGCCACCGTTGTGGTGTTTTTGACAGCTGTTGTTCCCAATTCCTATTATTTTTTGACGAAAGCGTATGACTGATCTTTTGTTTGAAAGAACGGCTACACCTACGTTGCGGGTGGGTTTCTTTAGGACAACATAAATCTGGGGCAAACGTTTGGTGACCCTCGATATGAAACGAGTCAGACCTGAGGAGTTGACTGCGAAGTTATCGACTACTCGTCAACGAGAAATACACCTCGCGCTTAATGGTACTAGAATTGATGATTTTCAGGAAGATGATGATGTACTGTAGGAAGTAGTGATTGGTTATGTATGTGTAAAATTAATATATCATGCTACCTGTTCTATGAAAATCTTGGGAATGTTTATTGTGCCTCCAGCTGTATAAGAGGTTACTGAGCGAGTTTTCCTATCTCATGAATAATATTTTCTAATAGAAATAGTCGAGCTCTTATAAGTGGGAAGGCGTAGGTCATACACCTGTATGAAGTTCTCCCGAATGCAGTTCGGTATACAAAGTTATCACAGCTGTACAACACATGAATACTTGGCAGCTTTCCTTCATGATCCTCGTTCCTCCGAAAATCTCGGGAGATAGGTACCTATACCCCATCTTTTATATATTATGTTTTGAAACTAAATGTGGGAGGAATGGCATGGCCTCAGTTAGAGAAAACTGGGGAGAGGCACCCTTCGTTCCCATAATATGCCTTGGAATTGTGACGAATGGTTTTCGACTATAGCCGGGGCATTTTGAAGATATGCCAAATTGCCTCAGAACCGCAGATATGAGGAGAAAATTGCGTATACTAGTTGTAAATGTGAGGGAGAAAGTGTAAACATCAGTGTGTATGACCCCGTGAGCAACCCTATTTTTCATAAGGGTGGATGGATGAGGCAAACAGGAGCTTTTAGTAACGGACCTCTCTGACATTACGGGCAGAATCTCCTTGTAGAATTTAAAGTAGGGTCATGTTTATTATTCTAAGTTCAATTTTTGGCCTGCCTAACTAAATAACGAAACAGATTACCTACGTAACGACCAAAATGAATGCGGATCACTCGTGAATACAGTGTGTAAGATTGAGAACTTCAATTTGTTTTTCTCTTGACAGATTCCCCAAATTTGATTTCCGTCTGAAAATAGTCTCCGCCGAAATTTCACGCTAATTCCGAACGATCCGCTTACTAATTTATAAAAACGGATGAGACCAATACGAGCTCTTTAGTTTATATGTAACGAAGAGCAAAAAGAAGTGGATAATTTTGTAAATGGCAGCGAACTAAAACGCATACGTCCTCTGTTTTTGACTGGTTTATATTACCAAATAGTGTGACCGTACTCCCAACAACCCAATGCACTTTGGGGCCTATATTTTGGGATCTTACCAATATAATAACCCAACCGAACACCTTCCTGAAAAATATCCTGTGCAACGCGCGAGTCACCCAACTGGTTCTGTTACACACTGCAAGTTGAAGCTTTCAACTTATCCACGATTGGCACTTGTTTCAGGGCCGCTTCAATGGGTTGATACCTGGAGCAACTACCCAAAATCATCAATCTGCTCTCCAACTAGTATAAATAGGAACTTCCATCCTGGAGATCTTCAACACGTAAGTACAGACTGCTGTGAATAATGAATTCCTTCGCATGGTATCCATGATCTTACTACTGATTGATTATTATAGTTAGTAATGTGGTTTCATACTGTAATTGTTTTTATGGGGCCACCTGCTCGTTGAGAAAATTTATTTCGGATCTAACCATTTATTATAGCCTAATAAGTTAGTATTTCGTATTCTGGATCTGTTATAGAGATATCGTTTTCTTTCTAAAAGATTTTCTATCTTGTTTGCAAAAAACGCTGCAAATAATTACATAACGGCTTATTATTTACCTATAGATGCCCCTTCTGCTTAGATCACCATTTTCTGTGGTCAGTACCTGCCCTCGTGATCCTCTTACGAAAGTCGAAAATAGAGTACATTTACCGGAGCCTGCCGGGCAATATTACAGTTTCATAAATATGCGGTGAATTCAAGATTTCTACCATTAATAAATTATTTGTTGTTATTCATGAGGCATAACGTTTGTTGAAGGTACGAAAATACCTATCAACAAAATCCAAAAGAGTCATCATTCTTCAAATGAAATACTATCACAGAACAACCAACTAGATTTCATACAGCCATTAATTATAATAAGGTGTTCCCTTGCAATGATAATAATTATCTGGGCAGGAATTATGCCGTTTCATTCACGATCTTGTTGACGAAGCTTTTCGGTGCAAGCGAACTAGCGTCTGCTCTGGGTGGTCTCAAAAAATTATTTAGTTCGAGATCAATTTAAAAACGTTAAAAAAACCCATAACCTTCTACTGAAAGTTTTCGAGCTACGGCGTTCTGAAAATTTCAGTGATTTTACTGGATGAGTCTATTGCGTAGTTAACTATAGTAACTAGTCAACTGTTATAAAATGTTCAGCGTCACTGTTGCTTCATCTCCTCTCGTCGCAATATATCAACTCATACCTCCATATTTTTTTTAGGATTTACCTATTTCACCGATTCATCAGCCAGAATATTTCTTATTGAAATAATTGGTTCGGAAATGTCGTTACATTATGAGAGCAGCGTACTGTGTTAACATGTTTTTTCACGTGACAACGCCGCGAAATGTTAGAAATATTCATGATTCACGCTTCTCTTCCGGGGGGGTCTGCTTGGACCCTGCGAGAATTAGTGGAAGCTTGCTACCGTGATTAATTTGCAGTCATTACCTTATGAAAACGTTTTTACCCATGAAACGTTCAGATAATTGAAGGGCTTCAGGTACAAAGGGCGTAAGTGCCATAAATCCCAAAAAAGTTATCGCTGTTTGAATTTTAACTTGTCTTTCTCACAATATGCGTTCTAGAGAGATGATTTAAAAAAAAATTAAATATTGCTGAAATACCTACGTTTTATTTGTGCGTTGGATTTGTTCATAATGATCTTCCCACAGTTTAAAAAAATTATTTTGTTCACAATCCTATGAAAAGGGCCTAAGTGCCACCTCTGTTTACCACCTGCCTAAGTGCCATACCCACCTACTTCTTCAAGGTTTCTCCAAGTGAACAGTTTTAAAAACATTGCTAATCTTTTTTCATATTGGTAGGACGGTAGGGTAGATACCTAACGGAGTTTTTTGGGGAATTAGAAGAAAAATGATGTTCTCACGAAAGTGATCTGTAGTTCCAGTATAACTTTGTATTAATAAAATTCAAAACTAAGTAAAATCTGTAGTTTCATTATAACTTTTCATTAATAAAATAATAAATTCAAAACTGAGTAAAATATTCTTCTTAAAATTTCTTAAAAAGTAAAGTTTGATGTAGGTCAAACTGGCTTTTTCACGTAAACCCATTTGTAAATAGTCTATAAAATTCATTCCGAAAAACTCACACCTTGCTTTTGGCAAATATTGTTTCAATGAATTGTATTCGTCAGTAAAAGAAGGCTCGTTGGAGGTGGCTCTAAGCAGATCTCTGCCTTCAAGAGTGTTTTCAAACAATCAAGCGACTTCATCCTCTTATTTAACTTGTGAACTTAGTTCCCCCAGAAGTTTTTGTTTTTGCATACCACCCATAAAAATTAGAATAACTTCGTGCTACCAAGAACCGCAAGGGACAACAAAGAGAATTTCGTGTCTGAGTCAACTCACTCGAGACTTACTGTTTTCAATAAGCTTGGCTTATGTTTTCGATATTATGAGAAAATGAATTAATACTGTTTACAGTCCAAAATAGAATACAATCGGCTTCCTCAGATGATAAAACTTTATTGCCTTGCTTGAAGAACGGTGAACCGGTGGATCCGATCGCCAACATCGCCCACCAAACAGTCTAAACTTGTAAAGTGAACATCAAGTTATGAAACTCCCCTTTTAAATTCTGCACCATTTGATCTTGTCGGGATATGTCCTTGAAATAAATTTTAATTTTCAAATTCATCTCAAATTTGCTTGGGGAGGAGGTGTGGTGGACCTGTTACCTTGTGAACATTAACGTTATGCTAAGGTTGAATTATTATTATTCCTCCGAGTTCCAACTCGATGATTTTGTGTCTTACAATAAAGAATATTATTTGAATGTGGTGTACCGTTCAATACATTTCAACTAACAACACAGTACTACTCAGTACTACCTACTACTCAGTACTACGTACTTAATACCAACTCATCACTACCTACTTGGCACCTACTCAGAACTACCTACCGGGCACCTACTCAGTGCTACCTACTTAGTACCTGCTTAGTACTACCTACTTAGTACCTACTCAGCACTTCATACAGATACCTACTCAGTACTATTGCTTAGTACCAACTCAGTACTATCTAATTATTACCTATTCAGTACTATCTACTTAATACCTACTCAACAGCTAGGTACTTACTTTTTTTTGGGAGGTAAATTTTTACAACAGGGTTGTTAGTGGTGAAGGGTGGGGTGGGGGGGGATTACATCGTTTCGCATTGATTGATGAAGTAAACCTTTTTTCTCAGTACGTACTAACCTACCTAAACATTTTTTCTGTAACTAAAAATATCAAAGGGGGGGGGGGGGGGATGCACGAAAGGCATCTCCTTGGAGCATAACGAATGTCTGCAAAATTTCAGCTCGATCCGTTGTGTCTGTGATGCTGGAGCACTGTCATTCTGTCATAGAACAACGGCAACGACAAGATAAAGAACGTGAAAAATAGTGATTTTCAAACTTCCATAACTCCGGAACCTGATGGTCCCGAGGGTTGAAATTTGAAATACGTCGTCTGAGCGTCCCAAAAATGGATGCATGAAAAATCAACACCGGAGACCCCCATGGGGCCGAGTTACGAGGGGGTAAAACCCCCTACCAGTGTGTTCGTGTAAACAGTGTCTTGGTCGCTGTAGGTATGGAGGTTTTTTGTTTTCTTGGCGGGCATGACGCTCCGGTGTTCCTAAATAATAGAGTGAATTCAAAAATGTAGTTAGGCAAAGTTGGCCAAAAGGGCACTTAAGCAGTTTTGGCATTCTGTTAAGGATATTATGGGAAATTGAAATGTTGCGTAATATTTTAAGTGGTTAGAAGGGATGCTATGATACTTCTGTCACCGTACTTCTCACGAAAGCTATCACAGAAGTGCGAAATGATGAATAAAAACCATTTCATGCCAATCGGCTGAATTTGGTGAAACAGATTTTTAAAATCAACTTAAAACTTCAACACATTGCAATTGCGATATTTTCCCCTATACTAATCGCTTTCATTACTAGACCATGGTAAAATTCACAACCTCTTTTTCATAGTAAACAAAAGCCGTCCTCCGAGACAGAAAGACGCTGCAAATCATTACACAACGGTTTATTTTTTACTCTATGCTGCCACCCTTCTGCGTTGATCACTGAATTGCTCTTAGCATGTGACTGAATTGGGTAGTAGTTTTTTTCTTCTTTTGGTTTATTATTTTCAATAATGAAGGAACCATTGGAATCGAGCAAGAAAAAAAAATTCTTACCCCCCCTCAAAATTTGATGGTTTCCGTTTCAAGGTATCTAGAATCCGAAACTGCAATAAAAATATTTCTGTCTGTCCGCCGCACGACGTACGCCGTACGGGCCACTTTTCTTAGTTACCATGAAAGAAAATTGATGAAATTCGGGTTATAGGTTCCGTTCGGGGTCTAGTTGGTCCTCGAAGCTCGACGTTATTGTCAGTCATCTCTAAGGGGTTCAAAATAGGGGTTGCAATTTTCAGAACGCCGTCTCTCAAAAACTTTAGATTGAAGGGTATGGTTTTTTTTACGATATTAAATTTGTAAGAAATTGGAAGACATGGACGCCCGACATATCATGGAGTGCCCTTCACTGGTAGGCATATGCGGGTCCACGCCAGAGGAAACAGCGTGTGAACGATATTGGGCAGCGAGACGTCGAATGAATGAGACGGGCGTTGGATGAAAAAAATATTGATGGGTAAATTATTAAAACATGGAAAATTATAACACACCGGCAAATTATTACGCAACGGTGAATTATTACACAACGGTAAATTATGACACCACGGTAAATTATTACACAACGGTAAATAATTACACAACGGCTCAACTACCCAGAAGGGGCTGGATTTTGTTGATAGGATCTTTTGCAACTTGAACAACCGTTGAAGTATTATTGATGGGTAAATTATTACACAACGGTAAATTATTACACAACGGCTCATCTACCCAGAAGGGGCTGGATTTTCTGGATAGGTACTTTTGCAACTTGAACAACCGTTGAAGTATTATTGATGGGCAAATTATTACACAATGGCAAATTATTACACAACGACAAATTATTACACAACGGTAAATTATTACACAACGGCTCATCTACCAAGGAGGGGCTGGATTTTGTTGATAGGTACTTTTGCAGCTTGAACAACCGTTGAAGTATTATTGATGGGCAAATTATTACACAATGGCAAATTATTACAGAGCGGCAAATTATTACACAACGGTAAATTATTACACAACGGTAAATTATAAAACCACGGTAAATTATTACACAACGGTAAATTATTACACAACGGTAAATTATTACACAACGGTAAATTATAAAACCACGGTAAATTATTACACAACGGTAAATTATAACACAACGGCTAATCTACCAAGAAGGGGCTGGATTTTGTTGATAGGTACTTTTGCAACTTGAACAACCGTTGAAGTATTATTGATGGGCAAATTATTACACAACGGTTCATTATTCTATCTCCGTAGAAGGGGAACCTATACAGGTAAATTATTACACAACGTTAGGTAGGTACCTAGTAACGAGTACGGGGTTAGGTACTAACCTACGGAGGGTCCGCGATCTACATAATATGTGTAGAATAGTACATAATATATAATATAGACGGGTTATCTATACAGAGAGCTGTGATCTGTAACAGGAGGGTATTCTGTACAAAATGATAAACCGTTGTGCAGGGATAGATAACTAGAATTTTGTGGTGGATACCTAGCTACCCAAAAATAATTAACCTTTTTTCATAATCTGCAGCGTTTTTTATCAATTTGTTGAAAGGTACGTACAAGTTTGGCATTCTCGGCGAAACGGATAGTCCAAATTAGGCATGTGATGATTTGGGAATGATGTGTCGAGGGGCCTACTTAGGTCTATGTTAGACAATACAATTTCAAAAAATAACAGGTAGGGGGGGGGCGGCTTTTCCGGGGGAAGCACAAGGGTAGTTATTGAATACAGAAACAGTGATCTACGCAGGAAGGTTAATTATCTAAAAAGGAAAATAATTAATCGTCATGTAATAATTGGTAGCGTTTTCTGAACGGAAGGCCACCCGCCCCACTAAAACCACTAAAAACGTATACTTTCTTTATTTGATAAACCATCGGTAAAGAGGGAAATGGTCGAACATAAAACACCCCCTCAAAATTTTTTCTTATGGTATATTGTTCTGGGAATAATACACCTATCTAATCGCCCAGCAAATTTTTATAACACTCCCTCAAAATGTTTTCTTTTACATGTTAAGTGCGTGGATTCCGAAAATACAATGTCCGTCCGCCGTGTGTACACAGTACGCCCCTACGCCGTATCATGAATATCGTCTTCAATTCCGGTCTAAAAAATTGATTCTTTTTCATTCAGGCTCCATCTGGGCCCTAGTCGTGTCCCGAAACTTGGCACCCCGATCGGAATATACTCACGGGTGTTATGCGCGAGAACGCTCCAAAGTCCTTGTTACATGGGTGTATTGGGCATACCTACAGAAATGCTGGAAATATATTTATTGTTTCTTTCATGCGCAATAATTATTGAAATAGCTGTTGTTGATGGTTTCCAGCAATTTTGCCCCCCAAAAACACGAAATAAGCTCCTATTTTTGACAAATTATCTTTGATTATTGATAGTGCCATTTAATTGTCTTGATTCACCTGTTGAAACTACTTCTAGAGTTATTATACAACTTTACGGTGTCTTCAGACAATTTCCCAGGTTCTGACTCATAAAAAAAGAATTTCGGGAGCTGAACCTTCGTTACAACCTCAATTCTTCACATTTTGGTCAAAATCAACTTCATATTCGGTCTTCTCGCCCTAAAAAACAAGGAAAACGACACCTCCAAAGCTCATGTTCACTAAAACAACACAAAAGCCTCGAAACCCCCTATTTTACACCCATTCATCACCCGTAACACCCCTCGGTGTATTTCGATCGGGCTGCCGAGCTTCGGAGCACAATTAGGAGCCAAATGTGTTCCCAAATGGGGGCCCAAACTGTGTGCGGAAGAAGACGATTTTAGAAAAAAATTGCAACGTAAATTTAAGGTTGAAACCTCGTTAGAACCTCGGTTTTCCAATCTTTTGTCAAAGCCGACTTCATATTCGGTCTCCCCCTCCTAAATAACATAGAAAACGATACCTCACAAGCTCATGTTAATGAAACACCAAAAAATCCCATCACCCCTCCCCCTTTCTCACCAATGATGCCCTTCGGTATATTCCGATCGGGCTGCAAAGTTTCGAGACACAACTAGGGCCCAAATGGAGCATGTGTGCGAAAGGACGAATTGTTTAGTCCATAATTAGAGTAGATACGCGTGTTACGGCGGACGGACATTGCATTTTGGTTTATTATTCTGTGAATAATACACCTATGTATTCGCTCAGCAAAAATTTTTTATAGCACCCCCTCAAAATTTATTCTCTTACGTTTCAAGGTGGGTAGATTCCAAAAATGCAATGTCCGTCCGCCGTCCACCGTACGCCGTCCGCCATACGCCGTATCACGTGTATGTACCGGCTTCATTTTCGTTCTAAAAAATTCGTTCTTTCGCACACATGCTCCATTTGGACCCTAGTTGTGTCCCGAAACTTTGCAGCCAGAGCGGAATATACCCGGGGGTGTTATGAGCGAAAATGTGCATAAAAATTGGTCTAAATTGGGAAAATTTGTGGAAACCATCAAAAATAACTATTTCAATTTATTGCGCATGAAACAAACAATAAATGAACAGCAACATTTCTGTAGGTATGTCCGAATAGAATAATAAACTCAAGTGGCAAAGACTGCACCGTTTTTCGTTTCAAGATGCGCAGATCCTGAAAATGCAATGTTCGTCGTTCTTCATTTTCGATCTAAAAAAATCGTTCATTCGCACACAAGCCCCATTTGGGCCCTGGTTTTGTCCCGAAACTTTGCAGCCCGATCGTAATATACTTTAGGGTGTGATGGGTGAAAAATGGGTGTAAAAATAGGGTTTTTTGGTGTTTTAGTAACGTGAGCTTGTGGAGCATCATTTTCCATGTTTTTTTAGGAAGAGAAGACCAAATTAATATGAAGTTGATTTTAACCAAAGAGTGGAAAGTTGAGGTTCTGACGAAGTTTGAGCCTAAATTTACATTAAATTTCCGTCTAAAATCGTCGTTCTTTCGCACACAATTTGTGCCCATATTTTGGACCACATTTGGGTCCTTGCTGTACTCAGCACAGCTCGGCCGCCCCGTCGGAATACACCCAGGGTTGTTATGTGGGAGAAAAATAATGGTTGTAAAAACAGGGGTTTTCGAGGTTTAAGTGAAATGAGCTTTTGAGGTATTGATTTTCGTGTTTTTTGTTTTTTTTTTAGGACGGGAAGACTGAATATGAAGTTGACTATGACCAAAGAGTGAAGAATTGAGGTTGCAACGAAGGTTCAGCTCCCAAAATCCATTTTTTATGAGTCGAAAACCTGGGTAAATGTCTGAAATCACCATAAATTTGTATAATAACACTAGAAGTAGTACCAACAGGTGAATCAAGTCAAATAAATGGCACTATCAAATACCAAAGGTACTTTGTAATGATAAATGAAAAAAAAAAATAGGAGCCTAATTCGTGTTTTTGAGAGAAAATAAATGAACAGCCAGGAGAATAGTACGGAAATGAAAAAAGAACGGGGATCAAATGAATGGATTTGATCATTTGACAATTCATTATCAGGTTATCACGTTTGATGTCCCAAATCCTTATCGTATGGTGCCTCGTGTTTCAGTCCGCCACACATGGGTTCCTCCCGTCATCATCAGTCAAAGCTGGGTTCGAGTTAATAATGAATTTCCCAACATTACATAGGTACCTAATTACTGTAGAGATGTATAATTAAATGGAATGGAATTAGCAGTAATATATAGGAAGGAAGCCACAAACGTTCAGGCTACGATGTTAGTTTCTAAGCCAGCTGAATTTCCGCTAGCGGAAATGGAGGCATCAACCCCCGAGACGCAAACAACTTAACCGTTCGGTTTTATTTCGGGTTTTGTTCTCTAAATCAACAATAACAAGGTTACTGGTCTCAGAGAAATTGGCTTTTGCTGCAATCCGCATTTTATTCCTGAAGCCAAACTTTCAATATAAACTAGTCAGTCGAGTTCGTCTTGTCATCAAGACTCCATGATTTACTAGGTCGATTATCTTGTATTGCACAAGATATTGTTAGCTGGTTGCATCAATATTGGAATCTACACACCTTGATACGTAAAAGAAAAAATGTTGAGGGGATACTATAAAATTTGTTGCTGGGCGAATACATTGGTTTATTATTCACAGAATCATAAACCAAAACCTCGAAACCCCCTATTTTAACGCCCAGCTTTCCCACATAACACCCCTAGGTGTCTTCCGATCGGGCAGCCGAGCTTAGGAGCTCAACTAGAACCCAAATGTGTTCCTAAATGGTGACTCATTCTGTGTTCGGAAGAACGAAGATTTTAGACCAAAATTTAACGTAAATTTAAGGCTGAAACTTCGTTAGAACCTATATTTTCCACTCTTTGGTCAAAATCGGCATCATTCGGTCTCGTCATCCTAAAAAACACGGAATACGAAACCTCATGTAACTAAAACACCGGACAAACCCTATTTTTACACCCATTTTTCGCCCATAACCCTTGGGTATATTCCTATCGGGCTGCAAAGCTTCGGGACGCAACTAGGGCCCAAATGGAGCCTGTGCGCTAAAGAACGAATTGTTTAGACCGAAAATAAAGTAGATATGGATGATACGGCAGGCGGACATTGCACGTTTGGAATCTATGCGCCTTGAAACGTAAAAGAAAGATTTTTGAGGGGGTGTTATAAAAGTTGTTTGCTGAGCGAATACATAGGTGTATTATTCAGGAATAATAAACCAACAAACAGAGTTGAAAGAGAAGGTTCGAAGTCGTAGTTAGTTTCCTATATTTAATGGTCGATGGGCTTCAAAAATTAACCTTTGGAATAGACCAAGAAACCCCCCCAAACATCAATATATTTGCTGGTTAGCGTTTAAAATCAGGTAACCACGTTAACTCCGGATTTCATATGGCTTCTGTATTTCCTGTATTTTACCATTATTTCATCACCGCTCGTTTGCATTTCGATTTAAGGAATAAACGTACCAAGTAGGTTTATGAAGCGCTATAGCTCACACATATTAGCATTGTTTACTGTATATGAGACTCCTGATAATCGCTACCTATATAGAAATACGAATCGGTTCTATTGAGATGTGATCTCCAGCAGCGAAATGGTTGCAAACACCCTACGTCTAACATCTGATAACCATTGGGGGAAACGGTTTATAAACCGAACTTCAATTTATGGCTTGGCTCAGAACTCAAGTACGTGACCAGGATTGGTTCGTAATCCCCTTCCGTCCCTTTTCGTTTGTTTTGTTAAGGAAATATATTCGGAATTGAGTGCTCATGTGCCGATAGCACCCCCCCCCCCCCCCCCCCCCCCCCCGCCATCACACACCAACCACCGTGCCCTCTTTCATATATGGCGAGGGTGCTATTCGTTCAATTTCTACCGCAGTAGGAAGCGGTTTGACTCTGGAAACGGTGGGAATGCCTGGATATTCCTTGTTATAGGAATGAAACGAGGAGAACTGATGGGCCGAACACTGCTTCTATACAAGGCCTTACCGGAAAGAAATTGCCTAGCCCTGTTTACCACTCTTTTCCATCCACTCACCCAACTCTATTTTGATTATAGTATGGATTCTGTCGCCTATATGGATCCAAAGATGCGTTGAGTTAAGGATATCTTCTCACATTTTTTTATGTAATTTTCAATAAAATGAACCTTCGGAATCGAGCATGGGGGAAAAAACCCACAAAAATGCAAAATGTAATTAGAAAATGTCTTTCCGCACGCCGTACTCCTCACTTTTCTTAGTTACATAAACAAAAAAATTCATGAAATTTGGTTTGCAGATCTCATTTTGGGTATAGCTGGTCCGCGAAGCTCGACGTAATTTTCAGAACGCCGTAGCTCGAAAAATTTCCTCGAAGGGTAGCTACGGGTAGCTACGTCAGAAAAACCCACGGGGTTTTTATGACGTTTTTTAATTGATTCCGAACTTGAGCAATTTTGAGACCACCCGGAGCATTGTATGTCCAGCCGTTCGTTCTATGCCCTGAGGTTTGCACCGAAAAGCTTATAATATATACCTACCTACTAAAATGTTCTAACCCACTGCAATTATTATTGCTTTATTTCTTCATAAATTCTGTAGAATGTTTGGTGAGTCATTTCTTCATATATAATTATAATTACAATCGGGATTTCGTTTTATTTTATACACCCACTAACAGTACTTGGAGACTTGATTTTCTGCCTAAAGGGAGAAAGGCCATACCATGTAAGTGGGTGTATAAAATAAAACGAAATCCCGATGGATCGGTAGACAAATACAAGGCAAGGTTGGTCATAAAGGGTTTTTCGCAAAAGAAAGGAGCAGATTATGATCAGACATTCAGCCCAGTAGCAAAAACCGCATGAGGACGTTGTTGAGCATAGCAGCATAATGATGGGTTGTGTCTGCGTCAGTTCGATGTGTCCACTGCATTTCTGTACGGTGAACTAGAGGAAGAAATTTACATGCGTCAACCTGAAGGGTATGGTGATGCTTCGGGTCGGGTTTGTCGGCTACAAAGAAGCCTTTATGGCTTGAAACAAGCCCCACGTTGTTGGAATCAAAGATTTGGGCGATTTCAGAATGTCGGTTTTGAGGCTAGTGATGCTGACCCATGTTTATTTGTGCGAGAGATTGAGGGGAGGAAAACTGTCTTGGCCCTCTATGTAGATGATGGGCTGGTGGCAGCCACAGACCAAGTACAGTTGGAAGCCTTCATGAATTCATTGAGGGAAGAATTCAAGATCACTGAGAAGCCGGTATCATACTACTTGGGCTTGGAAATTACTCAAACAATTGATGGAACGATCACAATTAGCCAAAAGAGTTATCCAAAGAAACTATCTATTGGAACGATTTGGGATGAGCGATTGCAAACCAGTGAATAAGCCCATGATTAAGGAGAGTTTGGAAGCAGGGAAAGTTACTGAAGACGACACAGGAGAAGATATTAATTTTCCATATCGTCAGGCTAGTGGCGCGTTGATCTACCTCATGGTAGGTACAAGGCCCGATATAGCGTATGCTGTCGGTGTTGCGTCGAGGTCACTGGAGAGTCCAAAACATTCTGACGTTGTTTTGGTGAAGAGGCTACTGAGATACATTAAAGGAACGGTAGCATACGGCATCTCTTAGGGCCGGTTTCACCAACGCGGATTATCCAGAGTTCAATCCCGGCTGAGGTTTAAGCCATCGATTCTGAGAAAAGACAGTTTCACGAACGCCTAATCTAGGAATAAGTCGCGGCAACGGCGTATTAAGTTAATACCTCGTTTCAGGTGGTTTAAACCTCTGATCTACGGTTGATCTCCGATTCTCCTCCAGGCCATCGCCATTTTGAAATCTATTTTATCAGTGTTGGTTTATTATTTTCAATAATGAA
Organism: Leptopterna dolabrata; assembly: GCA_954871275.1. Classification (NCBI taxonomy): domain Eukaryota; kingdom Metazoa; phylum Arthropoda; class Insecta; order Hemiptera; family Miridae; genus Leptopterna; species Leptopterna dolabrata. Next base: position 29,347,579 of record OX940976.1, read on the forward strand.
CCATTGGAATCGAGCATGAAAAAAAAAATTCTTACCCCCACTCAAAATTTGATGGTTTACGTTTCAAGGTATGTAGAATCCAAAACTGCAATAAAAATATTTCTGTCTGTCCGCCGTACGCCGTACGGGCCACTTTTATTAGTTACCATGAAAAAAAATTGATGAAATTCGGGTTATAGGTTCCGTTCGGCGTCTAGTTGGTCCTCGAAGCTCGACGTTACTGTGAGTCATCTCTAAGGGGTTCAAAATAGGGGTTGAAATTTTCAAAACGCCTATACCATTTTTTTACGTAAACATTTTTACGGTTTTAAATAGTTCTTGAACTTGCGAGTTTTTTAAGACCATCCGGAGCATCGTACGTCCAGCCGTTCGTTCACAGTAAGGCCCCGAAGTTTGCACCGACAGGCATTTTCGACTCCAGTGTGAATGAAATTGTATACAATTCAAACCAAATCTCGTAACCAGAGACGCGCCCACAATAGGAATTTGTGAATACGGCCAATCATTGGTAGGGATCACCTGATTATATTGGCGGAGTATGAAGTCGAGTTGGTTGTTCTGTGATATTATTTAATTTGAAAAATGATGGCTCTTTTGGAGTTTGTTGGTAGGTAGTGAAACTTGAACAAACGTTGAAGTATTATTGATGGGTAAATTATTACTACGGTAAATCATTACTCAACGGTAAATTATTACACAACGGTTCATTATACCATCTACGTAGAAGGGGCTGGAGTTTGTTGGTAGGTACTTTTGCAACTTTTTTCACTCCTCATCAACAATTTCTTTTCAGAACTTCATTATGTGTGTTTCTTTTTGTTAGGTACTGTTTGTCATCGGCAGAATTATTTTAGCAACATTTAACTCGTGATTTAGGTAGGTACCTAGTAACGAGTACGGGGTTAGGTACGAACCTACGGAGGGTCTGCGATCTACATAATATGTATATAATAGAATAGTACATATCATATTATATAGAAGGGTTATCTATACATAGAGCTGTGATCTGTAACAGGATGGTATTCTATACAAAATAATAAACCGTTGTGCAGGGATTTGCAGCGTTTTTTCATATGTACTTCTCAACTTGCAATCTTGCATCAACATTTAGTGCGATGAATCGTTACATTGAAGTGTTTGAGTCATCCTTGGATGAATATTTCAATGAACTTCTGGAAGTGGCCGCGCCCAGACGGCGATAATACGCGAAAGGGTCGAGCATTTCCACAAGTGGGATGACGGCGATTTTTTCGCGAGTTTCCGCCTTCCGACGGAAGGGATGAGCTTAGTGCTCGATGCAAGAGAAAGCCTTCTAGTTCTCGAAACAGAAATGTGAGTGCAACCAAAAATGTGTAATAAATATATAATTTTACACCAAACAAGGTAGGCAACAACGTCGGACCCATCATTATTTATTTAGTAGGTAAACAAACCTTCATTGTACGTGGTAGGTACTCGCAGACTGCGCTAATAAGTACATGTATAACTTCTTCTGCATACAGCGAATTATTGTAAAAAAGTAGATACCTTTATAGAAGAGCCTAGGTAGGCTATCTATAATTTATTACAAGAGCTGTCTCGAAAGATGTAAGATGGTCTTTTGTAGTAATGACAGAGTGGAGTCGAGCAGAAGTTCTCAGAATGAGAATGACAGAGGCTAGAGGCATAAGAAAAAATCGCGAAACTTCCGCAACTGGCAGTTTAATGTCTCCACAACAGAGGATGGCGGACAAAATTTAAGTATCCATAGAAGAAATATCACAGATCCACAACTCATGGATGAGCATCTCTCCTCCATGTCATCTGTAATACGGGATTTGTGTTTCTGGGGATAGCAATGCTGATGCAAACTGAACAATCTCGGCTTAAACCCAAGTTCGGCTAAACCGCGGATCAAAAACGTTGGTGAAACTGTCGAAGCTCTGAACCACAGATCAAATTTGAATCCAGGATTTATTGATACCAGGTTTAAGCTGCGTTGGTGAAACCGGCCCTTACAAGAGGAACTACAAAACAGGAGTTTTAAAGGGATTCAGTGATGCGGACCTGGGGGGAGATGAGGTGTCTGGAAGGTCCACAACCTAAGTCATATGAATTTATTCTGGTGGTGCTATTAGCTGGCTGAGCCAAAGGCAGCCATCAGTTGCGCTTTCGACGACTGAGGCTGAAACAGTGGCTGCAAGCGAGGCTACCAGAGAACTTGTTTGGTTGAAACGGCTCTGCAGTGGTATCACAGGGCTATCAAAAATCCCTGAATTGCATGTAGACAACGAAGCAGCAATCAAGTTGGCACACAATCCAGAATACCATCGTAGAACCAAGCACATCAAGACTCGGCACTTCTATGTCAGAGAAATGGTTACAGAGGGGTAACTGAGTGTCAGCAAAGTCGCTGCGGAACACCAGGTTGCAGACATGCTGACTAAGCCTCTGCATAAACCTAGACTACATCAGCTCAGTGGTATGGTTGGACTACAATGTGGTAATTCTTCTGAATGAACAATTATTCAATGAGGGAAAGTGTTGGGATTATGACTCTGAGGCATTATCATAAATGTTTAATATGGTATCCTAGGTTGGTTTTCGAGACGCTGTCTTATGGAAAAATTTTGTCTTGTGAGTTCATTGTGTATCATGAAATGATCAAATACAGATCTTTGTTTTTCCGTTCTAAAAGAGAATAATCTTATCAAAAGCAATTTATGGAATTACAATTTATGGAAAATATGGCTTCCCATTTGAAATAACTATGCGTTATGGATTACTCGTTGAGTGCTTCAGCGGGGCGTATAATTTTCTTCCAAAATGATTTCTGCAGCCGAGAAGTAGGGCTGTACAGTTACCTACTCCACGGACACCGTGTACCCTTACATCGAACTTTTCTTCTATTAATTGAAGGAACCTCAAAATCGTCATGGTGCCGTTGAGAATCCCCTAGTACGATACCCCCACGGTACTCAAAAGCACGGTACCAACACGGATTACATACATACTTACATTCTTTTTACAATAGCATACTAGTTGGCTATGGTCTCAGGTTGTATGAAGATATGCGTATATCCTGGTTGACTTTCAGTAAGGTGTTCAATTTGCTACCGCCTAAAAATTCATATTTCTTTAGATTATGCATTATTATAGGCGTCATGAATAAATAGAGCAATTGCAGCAATTCATTTTGAGGGCTGAGAAATTATTAAATGTTATGTAAATGTGTGAAGGCTATACATACTAGCCCAGAATAACACGAAGGAATAAACAAATCTGTCGTTTCTAGGTTAGTATGTAAATGCCTTGTGACACGGGACATCAATAGTTGCTAAATGAACTTGCGACTTGCACGAACTACTATAGAACTAGTAGACCAATATCCATATTGGTTCACATGTATGAACCTGATATAGGGTGTTGAATTCAATAAGCGCCACAGTTCACAGCAATATAGATTCCCCTGGGTGAAGGAAGGACCATCCAGTTTGGAACCTATCATAATACCTACTATCTCCGCGGTAGAAATTATAAATTATTGGCAACACACCTATGTATTATCATGAATCAACGAAGATTAGGTTCCTATTTCTCTACACTGTATTCTTTAAAGTGTGGGACGCTGAAAGGGATTCCTCTATTACTGCGGAGATAGGATTTGAAATGAAATTTTATATAAACCCTATCTACCTATCTTATTAATTATTTTTCTCGTAGAACTCAAAAATTACGTCAATGAAAATGTGCGCAATGCAACAAACCTTTTTTTCCAAAAGGGAACCCCTATTTCGTACAGTAAATTCGGGTTCGACGCAAAAAATTCCATGAAGACTTTTCAAGTGCACCCAGAGAGCGCATTATGAGCGCAAATTCAGTTGTTGAACCCCTACATAATATTCTTGTAGCCTATAGATAGTTTTGGGCGCAAAACATAAATTTCGATAATTACCGGAGGAATAATACATTTCCTCATATTTGTTCTTGTATTACATAGGTACTTGAATATACAATAACGTTACCTACTGCCCAGATAATCCCTCCAGGCTTACAGCACTTTACACGCTGAAGTGGAAAAATAACTGGATTATCCCAGGATTGCTTGCAGCATCGAGCTCTGAATCTCACGCAACACCGAGAAAAGCCAATTTCCAATCGAACCTGTTGAACCGCGTAATGACGAGCCCTCATTTGCCCTTATTTGGCCCCTTTTCAGACGTCTCTTCCAGCCACCTCACCTTTTTAGCCTTGAACCTTTACACGCCCTATGTGTAATATATTATTCATACAGCTCCGAACACTTCATTCCAATGCTCCAGCGCACCCGCCAACCTAACTCATGTTCATGAATCGCAATGATGAGGGTTCCTTTCAATCTTGGGTTGGTAGGAATCGTTCGTTTGGCTAAATCCCATTTCCAGTGATAGCGATCAACATGATTTCAACTTAATACCTTCAGGTCAGGCCTTTTTTTGTTTCCATACTACCGAAGGCAATGTAAAAAATGTAAAAAAGTGTGTCCTCCAAAATCATAGTTTCATTCGCATTTTGAGGTTCAGGTATTAAGGAAGAAATTTCAAATTTGATTCCTTGTACGTTTGTTTGTTTGATTTTCTGTCAGTCATAATTGTCTTATCGAAAGAACAATTCGAACAAGCTGAAATTTCGAGTGTCCATAGATGGTCCCATACGAATTTCATCAAAATCCGGCATAACATTCGTCTCTGAAAAATGGAAGTCCTACAATTTCCCGAAACTCGGTTCTATTTGACAAATTTTTCTGACATTTCAGCCGTCATGCAAGCTGCGCCTCTGATATAACCAGTACGAATTCCATCATGATCTGAATAATAACAGCCTCCATGATCCCTCGAATAAAATAAACCTGTAATGATCAAAAATATCCGTTTATACTCAGCTGATGTAAGGGTAATTTTCATGGATCACGTGGGTTGTGTCCCTGATGGAGTGATTGGTGGGGTATTGCCATATTTCCGGGTTATGTTGGACCGTTTTCATGAAGTTTTCACGAGTCAACCAATTTGATGTTTGAAAGAGCCATCGCTTAGTTTGAAACATATGGATGCCTCATTTGACTCTGCCAGCATAATATGCTGAATACCTCTTTCGACTTCACCCAAGGTCGATAGGTAGGTACTTAACATATTGGGGTTTGGGTTTTCCATGGGTAGCGTGGTAAATAACGTATAACTAAAATAAATAGCGGATACATGAACAAATTATATATATATATATATATATATATATATATATATATATATATATATATATATATATACTCGGCGCTCCGCGCCTCGCCAGGGGGCAAGCCCCCTGGACCCCCAATCTCTTATCTTCTATACTTTGTATAGAACGAGGAATTTGCAACGCAATTCGAGTCCGAAATACCAAATTACAGCTTCATAGCGTGAATAGCATAGAAATTTCATTGCTAGGGGATACAAACACTCTTTTTTTGCTATTTCGGACTCGAATTGGATACCATTGACAAACACTCTTTTTTTTGCTATTCCGAAATCCCTAACAACGGTATCGCGGGACAAAAACGCTGCAAATCCCTGCACAACGGTTTATTATTTTGTATAGAATACCATCCTGTTACAGATCACAGCTCTATGTATAGATAACCCTTCTATATAATATGATATGTACTATTCTATTATATACATATTATGTAGATCGCAGACCCTCCGTAGGTTCGTACCTAACCCCGTACTCGTTACTAGGTACCTACCTAAATCACGAGTTAAATGTTGCTAAAATAATTCTGCCGATGACAAACAGTACCTAACAAAAAGAAACACACATAATGAAGTTCTGAAAAGAAATTGTTGATGAGGAGTGAAAAAAGTTGCAAAAGTACCTACCAACAAACTCCAGCCCCTTCTACGTAGATGGTATAATGAACCGTTGTGTAATAATTTACCGTTGAGTAATGATTTACCGTAGTAATAATTTACCAATCAATAATACTTCAACGTTTGTTCAAGTTTCACTACCTACCAACAAACTCCAAAAGAGCCATCATTTTTCAAATTAAATAATATCACAGAACAACCAACTCGACTTCATACTCCGCCAATATAATCAGGTGATCCCTACCAATGATTGGCCGTATTCACAAATTCCTATTGTGGGCGCGTCTCTGGTTACGAGATTTGGTTTGAATTGTATACAATTTCATTCACACTGGAGTCGAAAATGCCTGTCGGTGCAAACTTCGGGGCCTTACTGTGAACGAACGGCTGGACGTACGACGCTCCGGATGGTCTTAAAAAACTCGCAAGTTCATGAACTATTTAAAACCGTAAAAATATTCACGTAAAAAAATGGTATAGGCGTTTTGAAAATTTCAACCCCTATTTTGAACCCCTTATAGATGACTCACAGTAACGTCGAGCTTCGAGGACCAACTAGACAGCGAACGGAACCTATAACCCGAATTTCATCAATTTTCTTTCATGGTAACTAAGAAAAGTGGCCCGTACGGCGTACGGCGTACGGCGTACGGCGGACAGACAGAAATATTTTTATTGCAGTTTTGGATTCTACATACCTTGAAACGTAAACCATCAAATTTTGAGGGGGGGTAAGAATTTTTTTTTTCATGCTCGATTCCAATGGTTCATTATTGAAAATAATAAACCAAAAGTGTGACAAAACAACTAGTTGGGGGTCGGGCTAAGAATTGCGCTGCAATTTATATATATATATATATATATATATATATATATATATATATATATATATATATATAATTTGTTCATGTATCCTAAGTTCATGTATATTAAAATAAATTTATAAAATCAAAAAAGTCTGATTATTGCTTACACCACCTCATATATATATTATTTCAAACTAAATGTCATTTTTTTTTTCAATTTTATTTCATAGGTAAACTAGCATTTATACCCAGCTACGCCTGGGTAGTATAGGTTAATGAATCACACTAGTGATTGGAGCTTTGCTTCTTCTTGTTTTTCAAACCAGGCTCTGCTATCGTTGTCGCGTCTGTACCACGCTCCGGATTGTAGTGGAACTATTTCGAGCTGCAAACATCTGAGGGTGTCTGTGTCTTTAACTGGAAAAAATGGTCCTGAGTTGTTGACGGGTAAGTCCTGTTCAACTGTGCACATAATAAACTTACCTGTGATTGTTCACTGGACTTCTTCCCCTACTGGCGTACGTCCTCAATGCCTGTCGAGCTCGGGCAGAGGATCCCGACACATTTTCCGGTTTTCATTTTGCTGGCATCTCGATAAACTATTTTATTCGGAAATGGCTAGGAAACAATAATATTTCAAAAACATTTCGGCAATCACACAACAAATAGTTACTCGGTGATACGTAGAAACCGAATAAGCGGGTCGCGAAGGAAACCCGTTTACGTCGAAAGAGGACATTTCGGCGATTTTACTGCATAGCCATGGTATGTCCGCCTCATGAACTCGCTGATCACGTTGAGACCACCCTCATTAAAATCGGTCAAGTGGTTCAGAAGTGATGAGGTAACATACGCAAAAACGCTGCAAATCCCTGCACAACGGTTTATTATTTTGCACAGAATACTCTTCTGTTACAGATCACAGCTCTCTGTATAGATAAATAACCCGTCTATATTACATAATATGTACTACTCTATACATGTTATGTGGATCGCTGACCCTCCATACCCCCCAGACAGCCGATGACGAACAGTACCTAACTAAAACAGCAAAAAGAAACGCAAATAATGAAGTTCTGAAGGAAAATTGTTGATGTGGAGTGAAATAGATGCCCCTTCTGCGTAGATCACTGTTTTCTGTGGTCAATACCTATAATGAACCGTTGTATAATAACTTGCCCATCAATAATACTTCAACGGTTGTTCAAGTTGCAAAAGTACCGATCAGCAAAATCCAGCACCTTCTTGGTAGATGACCCGTTGTGTAATAATTTGCCGTTGTGTAATAATTTACCGTTGTGTAATAATTTGCCGTTGTGTAATAATTTACCATTGTGTAACAATTTACCCATCAATAATACTTCAACGCTTGTTCAAGTTTAACCAGTACCTACCAACAAAATCCGATAGTCCATCACTTATCAAATGAAATAATATCGCAGAACAACCAACTCGACTTCATACAGCCATCCTTGATTATAATCAGGTGCTCCATAGTAATGGTTTCCCGGCCGGATTTATACCGTTTGATTCACGATCGTGTTGACGAAGCATTTTGGTGCACACGATCGGCTGGACGTACAATGCTCCGGGTGGTCTCAAACAATTGTTAGGTCAATGCAAATTTAATAGCGTAAAAAAACCATGCCCTTATATCGAAAGTTTTCGAGGTCTTACGGCGTTCTGAAAATTTCAACCCATATTGTGAACTCCTTAGAGATGACTGACAGTAACGCCGAGCTTCGAGGACCAACTAGACCCCGAACGGAACCTATAACCCGAACTTCATCAATTTTGTTTCATGGTAACTAAGAAAAGTGGCCAGTACGGCGGACAGACAGAAATATTCGTTTATTATTTTCAATAATGAATCACTTGAATCGTGCATGAAAAAAAAGTCTAACCACCCGTCAAAATTTGATGGTTTACGTTTCAAGGTATGTAGAATCCGAAAATGCAATTTAAAAAAGAAAATTCTGTCCGCCGTACGCCGTACACCGTACTGGCCACTGTTCTTAGTTACCATGAAACAAAATTGATGAAATTCGGGTTATAGGTTCCGTTCGGGGTCTAGTTGGTCCTCGAAGCTCACGTTACTGTTAGTCATCTCTAAGGGGTTCAAAATAGGGGATGAAATTTAAAGAACGCCGTAGCTCGAAAACTTTCGCTAGAAGGGTATGGTTTTTTTTTACGTTATTAAATTCTTCTTGAGCTAAAAAGTTTTTTGAGACCACCCGGAGCATTGTACGTCCAGCTGTTCGTGTGCACCAAAAAGCATCGTCAACACGATCGTGAATCAAACGGTATAAATCCGGCCCAGATATCATCACTAAGGAGCACCTGATTATAATCAAGGATGGCTGTTGAAGTCGAGTTGGTTGCTCTGCTTTATTATTTCATTTGATAAGTGATGGACTATTGGATTTTGTAGGTACCTACCTACAGTACCTACTTGTGAAACTTGAACAAACGTTGAAGTATTGTTGATGGGTAAATTATTACACAATGTAAATTACTGCACAACGGTAAATTATTTCACAACGGTAAATTATTACACAACGGTTAATCTACCAAATAGGGGCTGGATTTTGCTGATCGGTACTCTTGCAAATTGAACAAACGTTGATGGGTAAATTAGAAAGAAAGAAAGAAAGAAAGAAAGAAACAATTTTATTTTTACGTATTATTGATGGGCAAGTTATTACACAACGGTTCATTATACTTTACCACGAAGGTAGGTTGTGATGAATTTTAAATTGGCGTCATGAGTGATGTGAGGATATGCCCAGGCGGGTTATGAGCGGATCACCACCCTTTCCTGGGATCTTTTAGGGAGTTTTGGCTGTTGGTTATGGGCGGACCACCACCATGCACAGCATCTTTTGAGGATTGGAGAGAGAGGCGAGGTTAGGAAGAGAGAGAGTAGCCAGCGGCTAGAGGAAGCGTAGAATGAGGAAAAAGAGGCAGGCGCCGGGTATTTTTAGACCCGGTGGCTGTCTCCCTCCATCCCCTAGTTTGTAGTGGATGGTGGGGAACCAGGCTGGGCTTCCAACCCCTGCGTCTTTCGTCCCCAATGCTGCGTGTTTATTTGGGAGATCTAATATTTGCTAATACAGAGTTGTGGTTCTGGGAGGATCCACGACATAGGTGTTGACCACAGAAAACAGTGATCTACGCAGAAGAGGCATCTATTTCACTCCACATCAACAATTTTCCTTCAGAACTTCATTATTTGCGTTTCTTTTTGCCGTTGTAGTTACTGTTTGTCATCGACAGAATTATTTTAGCAAAATTTAACTCGCGTAGGTACCCAGGAACGAGTGTGGGGTTGGTAATAACCTACGGAGGGTTTGCGATCTACATAATATGTATAGAATAGTACATGTCATATTATATAGACGGGTAATCTATACAGAGAGCTGTGATCTGTAACAGAAGGGTATTCTGTACAAAACAATAAACCGTTGTGCAGGGATTTTCAGCGTTTTTTTATTACATTTTCGGATTCTACATACCTTGAAACGTAGGTAAACAATCAAATTTTGAGGTGGGGGTTAGAATTTTTTTTTTTTTTTTTTTTTTTCATGCTCGATTCCTGTGGTTCATTATTGAAAATAATAAACCAAAACTAAACTTTTATAAAAAAGATTTAGTTCGGTTCTATAACCCCGGTCACAATGTTCAGGAGACTGTCGTAGTTTTAGCACGTCCCGCAGTAGTTAGAGACGTCCTTATGTATTTGATCTGGTCAGAAGAGCATGAAAACTATTTTGAAGAGATCTATTTTGACATCTGTCCCTGTTTTCATTTAAGAACCCGGTTGATGGCCTCTTCTCTCACAAAGTGGAGGAGGCTTACGGGAGGCTTACAGGATGGCTTACGGCAACATCGGTGGTGTTAATGAACCCCTTCCCGAAGTGCCGGAATCGTGTTGATGCTACAGCAGGGCACTCACATAGGATGTGCTCTGCTGTTTCCACTGCCTCAGTACAGAGGCGGCAGATATCAGTACTGGCTTTGCCAATGTTTTTAAGGTGGTACCTTAGAGGGCAGTGGCCAGTGAGTAGACCGACGATGGTACGAAGGTCTTTGCGCCTCATTGATAGGAGGGCTTGAGCCCGCTTTTTGGAAAAGCTTATAGCCGCTTCGATTGTCGCAGCCCAGGGGTGTTGCTCCAGTGAGCGGCCCTTTGTTCGTCTTCCCATTTTTTCACTTGTAGAGCAATGAAGCTCCTGGTGATCCCGAGCTGTGGTTCGGGACCATATGGGATGGACTCCGATGCCTTTTTAGCAAGGCGATCAGCGGTCTCGTTGCCCTCGATTCCCTCATGGCCGGGCACCCATAGCAGCGTGAGTTTGTTGCCACGGGCAGCCCCCTTAAGGGAAGTCAGGCAACTCCAGGTTAGCTTAGATGTTATAGAAAAGGACGAAATGGCCTTTAAAGCTGCCTGGCTGTCAGATAGGATGTAGATCCTTGCGCCTTTGAGTCTTTTCCTGGCAACCTCTTGCGCACAAATTTCTATAGCATGGGTTTCTGCTTGGCAGATAGTGGCTGCGCTGCCAAGGGGCTTGGCCAACCTAAAGTTCGGCCCATGTACCCCGAGCCCAGCCCTACCCCCCATCACAGACCCGTCTGTATACCAGACTAATGAGCCTGGTTCAAATTGAGGCAGGCCTCTTTTCCAGGTCTCGCGATCATTTATAATGACCTTAAAAGGAAGGTCGAAGTTCTTTCTTTCCAACATGAAATCGGGAACTGACCGAGTCACTGGGTCTGTCCTGATAGTATCCAGTATACTCAGATGACTCTCTCTGTGTACAGGCGTCTTGATCCTCCCCAACTGCTGCACTCTTGATGCCCCCAGGTAGGCAGTCCTCTGCACATGAATGTACAAAGGAGTGAGGTCCAGAAGGACCTCCATTGCTGCAGTTGGCGTGGTATTCATGGCTCCTGTTATGCCTAAGCACGCCTGCCTTTGGAGTTTCCGAAGAACCTCTTGTGCTGTCACTTGGCAGGATTTTTGCCACCATACCATTGAAGCATAGGTGACCATGGGTCTGACAATTGCTTTATAGGCCCATGCCGTCATGGTGGGTGTCAGGCCCCACGTCTTGCCGAGCATTCTGTGGCAGGACCACAATGCCCGTGTACCTCTACTGATTGTGTACTCCAGATGCTTGTTCCAGGACAGTTTCTGGTCCAGCATAACCCCCAAATATTTGACCTCAGTGGCGAGGCTCAGCCTCTTACCCTGAAGGCTAGGAGCTGTTAGAAAGAGTTTCCTTCTCTTAGTGAAGGGGACCACGGTGGTTTTCTCAGGGTTTAAATGAAGCCCCTCTTTTGAACACCACCGTTGAACGACATCTAGGGCACCCTGCATCCGTTCTGACACAGTGTTGTCAAACTTGCCCCTTACAATTACGTTTATGTCGTCCGCATAAGCTACAACTTCGTAGCTGGCTTGAGATAAGATCTCAAGCAGTTCATCAGCTAGCAGTAGCCACAACAGGGGGGAGAGAACCCCTCCTTGGGGGCATCCTTTGCTGGCCACCACAGTGATACTCTCCTCTCCCTGTGTGGTTGTGATAACTCGGCTCACCAGCATTGCCTTTATCCACTTAATGGTAGGGTCATTGATCCCCTTCTTTCTCGCTGCTCTTTCAATGGATGCATAGTTGGTGTTGTCGAAAGCACCCCCTATATCCAGAAAGCAGCAGAGGGCTATTTCATTAGTTTCTAGGGCCTTTTCAATCAACACCACAGTATCAGACAAAGCCGTCTCCGTTGATTTACCCTTTTGATAGGCATGTTGGGCCTTATTCACAGGGTTAGTTAAGAGATGGTCATCTCTGATCACCTGGCCAATTATCTTCTCCATGGCCTTTAACAGGAAGGATGTGAGGCTGATGGGTCTCTGCGATTTGGGCTGTGTGGAGGAGGTCTTGCCCGCTTTCAGTATAAACACCACCCTCACATTCCTCCACACCTCTGGGATGTAAGCGAGTGCAAAACTTGCGCTGTAAGTCTTTATGATGAGGGGAGCCAGCATGTCCATGCCCTGTTGAAGCAGCGCCGGGAAAACGCCGTCGCCCCCCGCAGACTTATACGGTTTAAATGAGTTAATTCCCATTTAACCTTGTTGGAAGTAAAAATCTTTTTGGCTTGTTTCAGGATGCCTCTGTCTAGCAGGCGGCTTGCATTTTCGGCATCCTGCGCATCGGGGCTGTAGCCCCCCTCCATGACCCTGGAGTCCGGGAAGTGTACCCCCATGAGCAACTCCAGGGTCTCCCTCGTGTCATTGGTATAACTTCCATCCGCCTTCTGTAGTAACCCAATTGGGTTTGGTCTATCCTTGGACAGAACTCTCTGGAGTCTGGCAATGGCAGAGACACCCTCCAGTCCTTCGCAGAAGCTCTTCCAGGACAACCGTTTTGCTCTTCGTAGGGCGACTGTGTACTTGGTGTGGTATCGTCTATAGGTGTCCCATTCACCGTTCCTCATAGCCCTATTAAAGAACCTCCTCGCTAAGGAACGGAGTCTTGCCAGCTCACTGTTCCACCAAGGAGCATCTCAGTTGCTCTTCTTGGTAATAAGTCGGCAGCTTTCTTCATAAGCCTCGATTATTGCCGCTTGCATTTGCCGTGCAGAAGAGTCTAGCTGCTCCGGCGTGCATATATCCCCATCGAGTCCATCAAGTTCATGCCTTAAGATGTCCCGATAGAGTGACCAGTCAGTATTCTTTGGAATACGGTATGTTTCTACATGTGGCTGGTTAGTTTCCAAATTAAACATAACATACCTATGATCAGACAGCGTTATTTCGTCAGATACGTGCCAGTTAGTCACATGGTTAGTTACAAAGGAACTAGCTAGAGTGAGGTCAAGCACCTCTTGTCGTGACCTAGTAACGAAGGTAGGTACATTGCCCTTATTGAGAACCGTCACCTGGCATGCAAGCATGTACTCTAACAGATTCTCACCTCGTTCATTTGTGTTGGTGCTTCCCCATACAGTGTGGTGAGCATTCGCGTCCCACCCTATGAGGAATTGAAGATTCCTCTGCTGGCAGAAATCGACAAGGCGTTTCACTTCTTGGGGAGGAGCTTGTACCTCTTCACCAGGGAAATAAGCCGACGCCAGCACAATTCTTCGGCTTCCTGATGGAGTTCGCTCCTCTAGCATAACTGCTGCAAGGTCCCAAGAAGTGAAATTTGGCATAGCTATATAGGATACACTATGATCTACAAGAATTGCTGCTCTACACCTTTCAGCTTCCCTGCAGTATATCAACTTACCTGAGCTTGAAGGTATTCCTTTTATTTTTCCTTTTCCCGCCCACGGTTCTTGTATCAGGGCTATATTGAGTCTCTTCCTGGCAAAGACCCCACAGAGGGCGGCTGAGGCCGCTTCAGCCCTGTGGAGGTTTACCTGGACGAGACTCAGCCCTGATGAGGCGCTCATCGCCTCCTCCTGCCGCCCCTTCCCTTACGACGCCATTCTTCTGGGGGGCGGCCAGGCTTCCTCTTCTTCGAACCATGAAGCTCAGGCCTGAACTGCTTCATGGTCCGTTGTTGACCCCCACCTCCCTCAGTTGAGGTGCCAGGCCTCTGGGTGTTGGAGTTCGGAGTGCTGTTTTGCCTCTGGGTGTCGGAGGTTTCTTGAAATGCTCCCCTCTGCATCCCGGAGGTGGATGGAGCATCTTGCCTCTGCAAACCCGAGGTCAAGGGAAGCCTAGGAGCGTTGAGCGCTGGGGACACCGTCCCAGACGCGGATGGAACAGGCCCAGGTTCCCCCCGGGACGCCGTGCAGTGCTCCGGTACAGTCCCGTGGGTCTCCCTGCCCTCACCCTCCCCGTCTGTTCCCGTCTCCCCCTCTGTCTCGCTTGTGGCTCCACTTTTTTGTGCCTTGGCTTTAACCAGCCTCAAGTTGGCTTTGCCAAACTTGAAGTTCACGCGGCCACTGGTTTTCAAGACCGCTGCTGGGGCAATGTCCACTGACATGGCTATTACGGCCATGGTCCCCTCATTTTTCCTGGACAGGATGCGCCAGTGATCCACGTGAAGGCTCCGATTCTGACCTCGCAGGAGGGCAAGAATCTTTGCGTCCTCATCATGGGCGCTGGCAGGGAAGTATCCCATAACAACCTGGGGGTGTGGGAGCTCGGCTCCTTCTACCACCCTGAGCTTAGCATCCGGCCAGGGACGACCTGCGCCGATGAGGCCCTTGAGCCAGTCGGCTGTCACCCTGGTGTCACAGGTGATGGAGAGCCATCCTCGGCGATAATTGGAGTCCAGGAACGAGGGCTCAGGCCCTTTCTCATCCAGCTCCGTGATCGCCTTCAGGATAAACTCCTGAATTTCGTGCATTTGCCCGAACGTTAGCAGTGTCCGGGGGAAATCAGCATCAACGATGCCGACCTTCCATCCAGCAACTGCCGTGCTATAAGAGCCACGATTTTCGGAGGGTTTAAAGGATACCCTCTTCTTTTTAGTGGCTGCCTTCTGGCTGTCCGGAGTAGTGTCAGCTGAGGTTCTCCTCCTCTTATCTCCCCTTTCTTGTGACACTGCTCTCTGCTTTTTGCTGAAAGGCACGTGTGTGCGGGCCAGCACCACTGTTTCCTCAGGCGTCTTTCCCTGGCGTACATGCCAGGAGAAGCGCCTCTTGCCCGCTCCACTCAGCGCCAACAGCTGTTTCCGCCATTCAGGCCGCTGGACGGGAGGAGCCGCAGGCAGTAAGGCCTGTTGACCCCCAGCTGAGGGCAGCACAGAGTCCCGAGGGGCCTCTGTTGCCGCACCCAAGCTGCCGTCCGCAACCTCCATGGCTTCTACTACACCTGAGGATGGAGGACTATTAAGGAGTCTCTCTTCATCCTCAGTGGTGAAATTGCTTTCACCTGAATAAAAAAGATTGGTTAAATTATAATTCTCTTCAGCCATAAGGTTTAGAAGATCAGGGTTCTGTAAGGCCTAGAGCTCACCCTGATTGCCCTAGACCGGCACTTACTGAAACCGGGCGTCGCCAGGACCCGGAGTTCGCTGTTAATGGCTAAGCTCACCCTTAGTCACGCATCCATTGGCACAGCTGTTCCACCTTGGATTGGTGGCGGGTTAGGAAAAAAAAAAAAAAAAAAGGGCAGAAGGGAAAGGAAAGAGGGAAGGGACATAGGAGGGTAAGGACTAGGGAGACGTAGATTCACCCGCCAACTCTACGCTCCCACACCCCCTTCTCGTCAGTTCGGGAGACCTGCTCCCTTAACGGGCCGGACCACGGGAAGGTGAGACTGGGAGATGGGTAGTAGAGGCTATAACTCCTCAAGTGGAGCCGCATATCTACCCCATTTGCCGGCCTACCTACTTTATTACTAATATGCTACAACCGGTTGATGGTTTCTTGTGTTATAATACAAATTATCGTAGGTCCTTTCGATTAGCGGGCGTTTGCATTTCATAAATTGTCTGGAGTAGTTATACATTTTCCTTATTACCTCTAACATAAATTTACATTATACATCTACCTCTAAATTATTTATTTTGTGACCCATGAACTTCTTTTTGAAACCGTTCAAACATGCGCCTGAACTTTAGCTTCTTGCAACCACTGACGCTTTTTATGGTTATGGGCACGCAGAACAGAATACAAAAGCATCAGGAGTACCTACCAGTCTATTATATTCATAGATGAGTTACCTACCATTGCATCAGTTACTGAATCATTTGTTTCTTAGTCATTTCTGACGACGTGATACCTGGATGGCATTAGACCGCCTTCGGCCTTATCAGGTGGAAAAAAAATCGGGAGATAAGCGAAGTAAGACTATCTCGAGCGAGGTTATATAACCGTCGTAACACGTGGTTACATGCTCAAGTACGACCCATGTAGCTAATTGGCGAACCCCTCTCCACTCAAGGGGGTGAGGCAATGAGTAGCCAACTAAAGAGCGAAATGATCAGATCAAATTCTGATCCTCTCACTGGAGGACAGCTAATCACGCCTGCGACGCTAGCAGGGCAGTCGGACGAAAAGGCCCATCCTGAAAGGGCTTTATTTACTTTTAGCATGGAACATGTTTTTACAGGGGTAAACTGGGCTGGAGAGCGTCGACGTCCGCGTCCGCGTAACACTCGGCTCCCCTCCTAAACCGGTCCCCACACAGTTCTCTCTGTGCCCCACTCCTGCCACCCAACCCACCTCCTCTCCTACCACAACATGTGGTGCCTTCCCCGAGGAGAGTCTGGCCAGAGCCCACTCCGCTTAAAACTGCCGAGGGGGTTAGGACGTTTCCGGCTGTAGCAGCTGCCAGCTACTATCTCACGGAATTCCGTAGAAGCTTCAGGTAGTTTGGTGGCACAGTGGTAACGACCTGTAGTAGTATTACATTGAATTAGACCGCTGGTTCGAGGCTTGGAAATCACAAGAAGTTCTTTGCTTCCTCACTACCGAAGGTAGGAAAACCTTGGATTTGTGACTGAGTAAAAAAAAAAAAAAAAAAAAAAATGTATGTCCTCCAAAATGAAAATTTCCACAACCTTTCTATAAGTTTCAAGCATCGAGGAACATTTTTGGTTCCGTGTCTTTCTGTCTGTGGTAATTCTTTGTAACGCCCATAACTACCCGAAATAATGGTCAATGGGCTGACATTTGGAGGGTAGGTGTGGGTTGGTTCACAGATCGTTCCGTACAATAATCATTGAAAAAGTACTGTAATTTCCGTCTGCAAAAGCGCAAACGGGAAATACTTGAAACGCCCATAACAACCCTAAATATCGTTGAAATGAGTTCAAACTTGGAGGGTAGATCAGGAATAATACTTTGATAGTTCCAAATGAATTTCATTGGAATTGTATTGTAACTTTCGCCTGCGCATGCGCGAACATGAAATGTTGACCGTTTCTTTGTAACGTTTCTAACTACGCGAAAAATAGTCCTAGAGAGCTGAAATTTTGAGGCGTCCCATTCCAAAATCATGGAAATTGTCCCGTCTGCGCATACGCAAACGAGAAATACTTGAAACGCCCGTAATTACTTTAAAAATATCGTTGAAATGAGTTCAGATTTGGAGGGTCGATCAAGAATAACACTTTGATAATTGCGTATGACTTTCATTCGTCTGCGCATGCGCGAACATGAAATGTTGACTGTTTCCTTGTAACGCTTCTACCTACGCGAAAAATACGATACAAAGGATTAGGACTACGAAAAATACTCGTAGTCCTAGAGAGCTGAAATTTTGAGGGTATACGCGGGTTGGATCACAGATGGTCCGTATCAAAATGAGCCTACCCCCTATACGTTCATGCGATTCAAATGAGGAAGCTGTACTGCCTACTCGAATTAGCAAACGTTTTTTCTACATATCTATGTATCTTCTATTATTATGTACCTATTCGAAAAACATGTTCCATGTCTCCTTGCTTTGATCCTTGATCTAAACTCTTATAATCCGGGGGGGTCTGGGGCTGTCCCCCAGATTTCATTCGACAATAAATTTACCATCATGAACACAAACCACTGGCGGGTTGACACCCCCTACGGCCACGCTTTTTTTTTTAACTTTACTTACCAATCACAGGGTAGAAGTCCCAGCCATGGCCACAAGAGCGAATTTTTGAAGTAATATTCGTGCCATTGTGTAAAAATATGATATAGCGAGACATTTCGCCACTTTTCGTAAAATTATATCACTCCACCCATCAATCATCCTCATCACCAGTGCTCCTACCATACGTTCCACCCCACACACA
This sequence comes from Leptopterna dolabrata, assembly GCA_954871275.1. Lineage (NCBI taxonomy): Eukaryota > Metazoa > Arthropoda > Insecta > Hemiptera > Miridae > Leptopterna > Leptopterna dolabrata. The sequence goes on from OX940976.1 coordinate 29,365,987, forward strand.
ATTTTGGTCGTCCGCTTTAATACTGGTAGCTATATCAATATTACCTCGCTTGAATAAAACTTTTTTGCCGAGTGGGCGAAGATAGAGTTTTACGGTTGATGGGTCAAACGTTTAAGGATTTTCTGGTTGTAATGTCGTGAATGGTTTGCGTGGGAGGGTTGAACCCAATAAGATTTGAGGTGTATAAGGAAAGGGCTATCCAGATCCGACTGACTGACGAGTTGCACCTATATTATGAAACGAAGTCGTGACCTTCCATTGTCTTTCCATGTTTATATTCCATGTTTAAACGATTCAACGTCATTTCCATTGGGCGGAACATGTGTTGTTTAGATTTCCAAAGTGCAATAATGAACCTCACTGTTAACCTCAATGAAATTCCATGATGAACCACACCATACTTTACACTACAATCTGAATGAATCACTACAATTCATTTTCATGATACCATCCTCTACAATCCAACACCTTCTCATGCGTTCGACATTATACGCAGTATTTCGCCTTATGGATTTCGGATTAAGGATTCTAGTTTCGACAGATCTACAGCACTAGGTACTATTACAATAAGCAGATGTTTTTTGTGGATGTATGAATACTTGAGTTGTCGTATGCATGAATTACGAGGTTCACATCTAGGAATAATGTGATTTCTTCACATGTACTGAATTACTACGCTTGAGAAAATGGAATAGGATACCAAATAGCAGTATTTATTTTGTCCAAGTGATAATTTATCCGAAATACTGAAAGTTTTCTTCTTGTCTCTGTACCTACTACATTAGAAACAACAAGTATACTAAGTTTTCCAAGTTGTTTTTAGAACATTAAATGCACCTCGTTCATCCTATACACTTGATCAGATTTATGATTTAGGTAGGTGTACATACATATTCTGGGGAATGTACCCCCGTTGAATGGATACTGAGAGCGCTCCTGATTGTTGTTGTTCGCCCATGCACTGATGCAATTGGAAGAATAGAACCAGTTATGAGCGTTACAAGGCTGCCATTGTTCGAGCTTACGCAGACGCCACGTAAGTATTGTGGGTTACCAGGAGAGTATCCTGAGATGATTACTTGGTGAGGAGGAAACTAGCCCTTCAGACAAACCAAGTCTTCCCCCTATCTTGATCCATGAATGTTACATAAAAATTATAAGAGTGTTGAATTATGTGTTACGTGTTTGATTATGAAAACTAACGAGTCCACTTATACCATACTATCGTGAACAACGATGAGCCGACTAGAAACGCGAGCTGTAAATATAAGAAAGCCACTTGACACCGTTGGCCATTTCGTCCTATAAAATCGGAAGGAGTAACGTACAACTCCGCAACGGAGGTCCTGGGCTCGGGTGGTAGCAAAATTGTCATACAAGTTTCTCGTGGCAACCACAGCGTAAAAGCCTACGCTTCAAGATCGACCCTTTTACAGTTTACATCTGAAAAGTTCTTAGCGAATGGCCCCTGTATTGAGTCCCCTTACCACATCCATAATTATCCCCCATTGATAATTAGACAAAAACACAACCCCCCTTTTCAATTGCTCACTACGCTAATAACACGAAAGTACTGTTTACTATAATATTTCTTTTGTTTTCCTTACAATAATGGGAGAAGGGTTTTTAGTGTACTTTTGGTTTATCATTTTCAATAATGAACCATTGGAATCGAGCATGGGAAAAAAAATTCTTACCCCCCCTCAAAATTTGATGGTTTACGTTTCAAGGTAGGTATGTAGAATCCGAAAATGCAATAAAAATATTTCTGTCTGTCCGCCGTACGCCGTACGGGCCACTTTTCTTAGTTACCATAAACAAAATTGATGAAATTCGGGTTATAGGTTCCGTTCGGGGTCTAGTTGGTCCTCGAAGCTCGACGTTACTGTCAGTCATCTCTAAGGGGTTCAAAATAGGGGTTGAAATTTTCGGAATGCCGTAGCTCGAAAACTTTCGGTAGAAGGGTATGGTTTTTTTTTACGTTATTAAATTTGTCTTGAGCACCCCAACCACCCGGTGTTGGGCAACATTTGAGACCACCCGGAGCATTGTGCGTCCAGCCGTTCGTGTGCACCAAAATGCTTCCTCAACACGATCATGAAGCAAACGGTATAAATCCGGCCCGGATATCATAACTACGGAGCATCTGATTATAATCAAGGATGGCTGTATGAAGTCGAGTTGTTTGTTCAGCGATATTATTTCATTTGACAAGTGATGGACTATTGGATTTTGTTGGTAGATACTTCTGAAACTTGAACAAACGTTGAAATTATTACACACAGTCAAATTATTACACAACGGTAAATTATTACACCACGTTAAATTATTACACAACGGTAAATTATTACACAACGGCTCATCTACCAGAAGGGGCAGGATTTTGTTGATAGCTACTTTTGCAACTTGAACAACTGTTGAAGTATTATTAATCGGTAAATTATTACACAATGGCCAATTATTACACAACGGCAAATTATTGCACAACGGTAAATTAACACAACGGTAAATTATTAAACCACGGTAAATTATCACACAACGGCTCATCTACCAAGAAGGGACTGGATTTTGTTGATAGGTACTTTTGCAACTTGAACAACCGTTGAAGTATTATTGATGGGCAAATTATTACACAACGGTTCATTATTCTATCTCCGTAGAAGGGGAACCTATACAGGTAAATTATTATACAACGGTTTAGGTAGGTACCTAGTAACGAGTACGGGGTTAGGTACTACCCTACGGAGGGTCCGCGATCTACATAATATGCGTAGAATAGTACATAAATTATGTTATATAGAAACCTAATCTATACGGAGACCTGTGATCTGTAACAGGAGGGTATTCTGTATAAAATAATAAACCGCTGTGCAGGGATTTGCAGCGTTTTTGAGGCCTGAATTGGCACTAAACGAATTTGAATGGATGATTCTCAAGTCAATATACTGTTTTAATTGAAGTCGTCCGACGTTTACTAACGTAAACCCAGTAAGTGTATAGGCTTACTTATACAGTTAATCGTGCCTGACCCCGTCATGCAGTCATGGTAAGCCGGGGAACATTGGAGGTACATTAAGTAATTGATTTTACTGCTTAATCCTGGGTATTTTATCGATAACCGTACATAAAAATTTTCAATTAAACCGGGCCACGTAGGAAGTTTCATTTATTCTGGTTCCATTCACAGAGCATGGAGGATATAATAGACTAGGACTATGCTGAAGTCGAGGAATAGGCTGACTATTTTGGTGTGGTTTTGCGAAATGAGGCCACCGCCGAAATCGGAAAAATCGGCTCATTGGTTGGGTTTGTCAAATCCCGAGTTGTAAAACTGGATTTTTATTTGAGGCATTCCGTAAATTCTCAACTTTTTTTCGCAAAACTCCTTAACATTACGTTTACCTTCCTCCTAACTCACTGCATTATTTTAATGTTGATGGAGAATCATATATTATTATCTCCTACAGCTAAGATTGATTTTATATTATGGAGGGTGGTCCCAAACTAGTGATATAGCTAAATAATATTTGAGGTCTTCTGAAAACTTCATGCTGATTACGAACATACCAAAATTATATTATAGGTCTCTGAATTGCCTAAAATGGTCCTTTCAAGGATCTGTTATACCCCTGATCAGCATGCAATTTTCTATAAGAGCAAAGTTCTTACGAATGAATTGGGACCAGCCTGTATATCAAATAGGTCGAGTATTAAAATTAAATCTTCTGTAAATATAATATAACATGACAATGAAGTCTGTAATACAACATGACATCGAGTGATGTATTGTGAACATTATAAAGTGTGTCTATTATAAAGTTTATCTTCTCAACTTTTAAACTGTCTTTGCACGTTTACCTACCCCCTGCTACCAAACCATTGAGAAGCAGCGGTGAGGTTTAGAAAAAAAGAAATGTATATTCGTCTCTTTATTGATGAAACCAACTGTTCTTCGCAACCAAATCGATGGGTGAACATTTCCGAAGCTAGTGAAAGATGGTGATGATGTTAATATTTCTTCTAACAAACTCATACCGTTTACCGTTTTCCAATCTCTGTCCTTGTCAAAATAACTATAACTACCAAGTAAATAAACCACTATAATGTTCATATTCTTATTGCTGATACTGTCCTTGATCCATTTGAACACAAGGCTTCCCTATATTTTGCAGCAAGGAAGAAAAAATGCACAAAACTCAAATTGTCAAATTTGTTTAAGTTACCTGTTTACACTAACACAGTACCTAGTTTAATGAAGTTATTGTTAAATGAACTGACTGAACAGTTGAATAAACCTCCAACCGATCTAGATGAATGAAGGATCATTAACGAAAAGTACTATCTACTATAATAATATATATTATAATAAAATATGTTTTATAATAAGCTTCATTATTATTAATTGCATCATTTCATTCGGAACGAGCGAACATTTTCAGTAAAGCACGTTTCTCTTTATTACTACCATTCGTTCAGAAAATCTTAACTGAAACATGTGTGGGAATAGTAACAAGAACTTGGTGGTAACTAACTTTCTTGACATGGGAATCAAAAACAGGCGCTGGCGAAATTAGGAAGGTTGGGCGTGACGATCAGTCATCCAAGCCAGCTCCAGGTGACACTTGAAACTCTTTCGTAACTAACTTCAACTTTAAGGCTTCCGAGAGCAATAGCCTTTTTATCACAGAATGATAACTTCGACAGGATAATGACGATGGATCGAAGCTATAGGTTGAAACCTGCGTTAAGGATGATGGCGTGTGTGGAGTTATAACGGGAACAAGTACCTATTTCGAATGTTGAGAATATCATATGGATTCCCATACAATCCCAGTTCTCGTTCGTATTCAATTGGTTGGGCGTCACGGAGATGATTGATGATACGTGAATACAATTCATTGTTCAATGGAGCCTCCTTTTAAAGCTTTTAGATACGCAAAAATACTGAAGTATATTTATACAGCAACGTAGTTGTCCAATAATTAGGGTCTTTGGGTCAAAACGTCCACCAGATCAACTGTTCACTCACTAAACGAAAACAAAAACATGCACAGAGTATGGAAAGGCATGCCCAACGTCATGTGGCGTACCTATCTATCTGGAGTTTGATGACTTATTGTTAGTAGGTAAGTAGATAGTTTTGAGAAGGAACCCGAATCTAGACAATTATATTTATCTTTGTTGTTTTTGATTTGAGAGATGCAACTGTAAAGCAGTACCAGGGAATTTGAATAGTTGGCCAGGGATTTGACCGGGAAATTCTATAGTGGCTCCGTTCAAGGGCTCAATCATATTTATATGGACACTGAATAATGCATTAGTGTACAATACAGGGATGGTGAGCGTGCTCTAACTTTGGTCTGACGACAGACCCTTGTACCACTGCCTCCTCTCTATCGATGCAGAATTTAATGCTCTTTAATTCTGCTAACAGTAAAATCTTCTGTACGATGCACCCTTCAGATGATATAGGTGAGCTAACAGCTGAAAAATTCAGAAATTTTACCGGTTTTCGAATTGGAAAGCTTGGATTTATCATTACCGTTTTAACTCAAACAACATACGTAGCAAAAAAGCAGAACCAGGTGCATCATCTGATGCAAGGCAAAATGTACTTTTTCCCTCGACTGTCCCCCGTCAGATGCCATTCTGTCCTCATTTACGCTTATTTCACTGTACGCTTTTTTGTTTTTTGCGAGAAGCATCGGCCGGGCAGGTATAAAAATGAGCCGAATGTACTCCAACCTACAGCAAGCAGTCGAATGGCAACTTCGCATGACTAGAGCCGTTCGGAATCGGATACCCACATTTCTGAAATCTGAATCGTAACCAGTCGGAATCGTAATGCCACCAATTCTTGGTCGCTTTGGAGGTTTTCGGTTTTCTTGACAGGTGGGACGCTCCTGTGTCCCCAGATACCTGATTGATAACTCCTATCAGCTGCCTATTTCTCAAAAAGCTGCAACAATCGAACACTTTCAAGGGGAACGTTGAAGAAAATCAAATGCGAATGTGACCATCTTGAGCACTTCATTTTGGTTTATTATTTTCAATAATGAACCAATGGATTCGAGCATGAAAAAAAAAATTCTTACCCCCCCTCAAAATTTGATGGTTTACGTTTCAAGGTATCTAGAATCCGAAACTGCAATAAAAAAACGCTGCGAATCCCTGCACAACGGTTTATTATTTTGTATAGAATACCCTCCTGTTACAGATCACAGCTCTATGTATAGATAACCCTTCTATATAATATGATATGTACTATTCTATTTATACATATTATGTAGATCGCAGACCCTCCGTAGGTTAGTACCTAACCCCGTACTCGTTACTAGGTACCTACCTAAATCACGAGTTAAATGTTGCTAAAATAATTCTGCCGATGACAAACAGTAGGTACCTAACAAAAAGAAACGCACATAATGAAGTTCTGAAAAGATATTGTTGATGAGGAGTGAAAAAAGTTGCAAAAGTACCTACCAACAAACTCCAGCCCCTTCTACGTAGATGGTATACTGAACCGTTGTGTAATAATTTACCGTTGAGTAATGATTTACCGTAGTAATAATTTACCCATCAATAATACTTCAACGTTTGTTCAAGTTTCACTACCTACCAACAAACTCCAAAAGAGCCATAATTTTTCAAGCGAAATAATATCACAGAACAACCAACTCGACTTCATACTCCGCCAATATAATCAGGTGATCCCTACCAATGATTGGCCGTATTCACAAATTCCTATTGTGGGCGCGTCTCTGGTTACGAGATTTGGTTTGAATTGTATACATTTCATTCACACTGGAGTCGAAAATGCCTGTCGGTGCAAACTTCGGGGCCTTACTGTGAACGAACGGCTGGACGTACGATGCTCCGGATGGTCTTAAAAAACTCGCAAGTTCAAGAACTATTTAAAACCGTAAAAATATTTACGTAAAAAAATAGTATAGGCGTTTTGAAAATTTCAACCCCTATTTTGAACCCCTTAGAGATGACTCACAGTAACGTCGAGCTTCGAGGACCAACTAGACGCCGAACGGAACCTATAACCCGAATTTCATCAATTTTGATTCATGGTAACTAAGAAAAGTGGCCCGTACGGCGTACGGCGGACAGACAGAAATATTTTTATTGCAGTTTTGGATTCTACATACCTTGAAACGTAAACCATCAAATTTTGAGGGGGGGTAAGAATTTTTTTTTTCATGCTCGATTCCAATGGTTCATTATTGAAAATAATAAACCAATATTTCTGTCTGTCCGCCGTACGCCGTACGCCGTACGGGCCACTTTTCTTAGTTACCATGCAACAAAATTGATGAAATTCGGGTTAAAGGTTCCGTTCGGGGTCTAGTTGGTCCTCGAAGCTCGACGTTACAGTCAGTCATCTCTGAGGGGTTCAAAATAGGAGTTGCAATTTTCAGAACGCCGTAGCTCGACAACTTCCGATAGAAGGGTATGGTTTTTTTTACGTTATTAAATTTGTCTTGAGCTAAACAATTTTTTGAGACCACCCGGAGCATCGTACGTCCAGCCGTTCGTGAGCACCAAAAACCTTCGTCAACACGATCGTGAATCAAACGGTATAAATCCGGCCCGGATACCATAACTACGGAGCATCTGATTATAATCAAGGATGGCTGTATGAAGTCGAGTTGTTTGTTCTGCGATATTATTTCATTTGACAAGTGATGGACTATTGGATTTTGTTGGTAGGTACTTCTGAATCTTGAACAAACGTTGAAGTATTATTGATGGGTAGATTATTACACAATGGCAAATTATTACACACCGGAAAATTATTACACAACGGTAAATTATTACACCACGGTAAATTATTACACAACGGCTCATCTACCCAGAAGGGGCTGGATTTTGTTGATAGGTGCTTTTGCAACTTGAACAACCGTTGAAGTATTATTGATGGGTAAATTATTACACAATGGCAAATTATTACAGAGCGACAAATTATTACACAACGGTAAATTATTACACAACCGTAAATTATAAAACCACGGTAAATTATTACACAACGGTAAATTATTACACAACGGCTCATCTACCAAGAAGGGGCTGGATTTTGTTGATAGGTACTTTTGCAACTTGAACAACCGTTGAAGTATTATTGATGGGCAAATTATTACACAACGGTTCATTATTCTACCTCCGTAGAAGGGGAACCTATACAGGTAAATTATTACACAACGGTTTAGGTAGGTACCTAGCAACGAGTACGGGGTTAGATACTAACCTACGGAGGGTCGGCGATCTACATAATATGTGTAGAATAGTACATATATGTTATATAGAAGGGTTATCTATACGGAGACCTGTGATCTGTAACAGGAGGGTATTCTGTACAAAATAACAAACCGTTGTGCAGGTATTTGCAGCGTTTTTATAGCACGATTCTTCTTGGTTTCTTAACCTTGGTGACCTTGAAGAAAGTCATGGTGACAGTATGGCCAGCGCACAGCGTTTCTTATGTGGTCTCGGCTTATTCGCTATTCCCCCCTCCCACCAACACACCCGCCAAACCGCGAGTAGGTACATCAAGTTTCAATCCACAAACTAAAGCGTAGTGTTTGTTAGAGCTTTACTGCCAACGGTCCCATTCAACCGAGCTAGTGGTTATAGGTTTCGTTTGTTATTCTCTCCCAAGTTCAGGAACAAGAACTTGGCGACTGGGTCAAGGTTACTCGACGTCATGTGATACCGTGCAGTTAGTGGGAGGACTTGGCTGAGCGTTAATTTTATGGATTTCGGCGTCTAGTTGTTGAAACTAGGATAGGTAGGTATCAATGCGATTTGGATGTACTTCTACAGTGCATTTTCCTATATAAACATGGCTCTTGAATACGTACTGTTATTTTCATGGTATGAGTGTTTACAGGAGTTCTTAATTGCTATGATAACGAGGTATTTACGATCGACAACTCCGAAAACTTTAACGAAAAGCCAACGGAACTGGGTTTTATTAGTTAGTTGATGAGAAGTTTGCTTGCTTGGAAATGAACTCTCACTTTGCTCATTATCCAATATTGAACCTGTGTAATAATCTTGCAAAATAATCGACCTAGGGATTAGGTCCAGGTACCTAACGCGAAATGGTTAACAATGGTAAACATTATATACGCGACGATATGAAGTGTGAATGTTCCACGTGAATCATGAATAGGCAAGTCTATACAAAACGCATACGAGTTATCTATTTGGCATGCATATTGTATGTATAAATTAGTCGTTATATCCAAGATTTTACTGTCATACATCAGCAACTCCTCAACGACCTAGGCTTCAAACTTTGTCAAAAAGATGAAGTGCTCGAAAGAAAATGTGGCGCACAAAGGATTTCGCTTTCACGAATGCATCATCCAACCCTTTTCTACCACGGAACAAAGTGTTCTCTGTTATGTACTCCGTGTATCCACCCATCATAGGTACCTACATTTTCTGGTAGGCTCTAGGGATATAATAGTAATTCATCAACTTGCATTCACGATAAATCTTCATCAAAGCATGAGAAATCACCGAATGCTCGTACTCAATATTGTGCTTTGGAAGCATCAGGAGCACTAAAGAGCGATTAATAATAAATTGAAAAATTTCTAATATACAAGGTAGGTACGTGATAATAAATATTGACATAAATACACTATCATCATAGGATCATTTTACGCTCATAATAGACCCACCGATGCTAGATTTGCGGACAATACCATAAGTGATTACAAGGCTCTCGTGACTATGGGCTATGACTATGACTGAAGGAAAGCAAGATATCAACATAGTAATGAAAATTGGTAGGCTTCCCTCCGTAATGGACCCCTTGTCTACTTTCTGCCCAAAGTCATATAATGAATTATTTGCTGCGATGCTGAACAACATTCCTTCAAAAGGCCATCTACATCAATATTTTTGAACAATTTGATCATATATCGTGGTTCCAACGTAACGGGGACTTAGGGTCATAATAACTCAAGAGGTTATTATGCTAGAGCTTCCCTCCAATTACAGCTACTCTGTAACTCGAAGCGTAAAAATGAATTACTCTTAAATGTACGTGTTTTGTTTTGATGAATAGTTATTTGCGTGGTATAATTAGATCGACGCTCGATCAACACGAACCAGGGTTCCCGAATAAAGGTTCCCTGTCTCACTTCATTTGCTCTTGGGCTTTGAAAGGAATGTTCTTGGAGCTTTTCATAGATTTTCAGAGCATTAACGGTAGCAGTTAATCATATTTCTGAAGGTTGTTAATGGAAGAAGTGGAACAGTCGCGTTAGGAAGGAAAGAAAAGACGAGACCAAATGTATGGGAACTTGGGAGCATAATATAATATGTAACCCCTCATTCTAATGGCGCCATCTTTAGTGAACTCTGTGACAATATCTAACCTACTTCAATTAATTACGTTTCTCGATGTTTTAAAGTATACCTTGTACAAGGGAAGCGGAAGCGTCTCACCTGCCAAGAAAACCGAAAACCTTCAGAGCGACTAAGAACACCATTTACACAATAGAACAAGTAGCGTTTTTACCCCCCCCCCCCCCCAAATGATAAATACGCCCTTGGGGGTCTCCGGTGTTTTCATGCACCCATTCTCGAGGGACCCCTGAAGGCGTGTACCAAATTTCAACCCCCCTCGGGCCATCAGGTGATGGAATTATGGAAGTTTGAAAATCGTTATTGGTTTATTATTCTGTGAATCATACGTACCTATATTCACTCAGAAAACAGTTTTTGGAACAATCCCTCAATATTTTTGGTTTATTATTTTCAATAATGAACCATTGGAATCGAGCATGAAAAAAAAAAAGCTTTGGTTGTTCTGTGTTCTGTTCTTTTGGGCATTGAGACCTCACATGCCCCACTCCTTTACAACCCCAACAGCGAGTTTCATTGGGTGTTTTTGTAGAAGATGTCATCACAACTTGCAGTTCCAATGCTGTAGTAAGAGCCTCTTGTATAGTTGAGGGTTTCGTTAATGTTATCAGCTTTGCTAGTTCTTTATCCAGTAATGCTTTGATGAATGCTTTAACTGCTTTCTTGGATTTGTTACCACGAGTATCTTCTGGAAACGCACCCCTGACTAACCTTTCAATATCATTAGCTAACTCTGAGAGAGACTCATTGGACTTCTGTGATCGTGTCTCCAACTGTAATTGGCAATTAGGAGTCAATCGTGCTTGACCAAACTGTTCTCTTAGCGCCTCTGATATGGCCTTATAATTGAGCCGTTCAGAGGGTGGTAAATCAGATAGCACACCCAATGCAGCCCCTCGTAAGCTCTGTGCGAGCCTACACCCTTTTACTTCCAGTGACCAACTATTTGTAAGAGAAGTTACTTCAAGGTGTACTTCAAGGTGTAACTTCCCAGTTACTTCAAAATGTGAGACTGTTGATTTTCTCAGATCTCGGTGGTGGTATTGTAGAGGCGGAAGCTACAACTGGGTCAACCGATAAAGTAGGTGGTGGTGCTAAAGAGCCAGAAGCTTCACCTGCGTCAACTGGATGACTGCGGGTCGACATCGTCCGTTGAATTCTGGTTACAGGCCGTTTGGGTGGCATATCCCCAGCACTCCTCTGTGTTTGTTTTTCGATCCCGTACGGGCCTCCAATGTAATAACTCAAGTCCGATGTTTTATTTTTAACAAGTCCTTTTTTTGTCCATGTCCAGATAACAACTAACTTTTCTGAACTCTAATTGTAAACAACAATGAGACTAATAATGATGCAGTGTAGTGACCACTGCTACAATACAGATGGGTTATCTATACATAGAGCTGTGGTCTGTAGCAGAAGGGAATTTTGTACATAATAATAAACCGTTGTGCAGGGATTTGCAGCGTTTTTTATCTTGTTTTCTTTTACGTTTCAAATGCTGCAAATTATTGCACAACTGTTTATTATTGCCCTTTATTATTTTCCTTCTGTTAACTGTTTTCCGTTTGAGCATATTCGGGCCATTTTTTCGTTTGAAATTTGGTACTTTGGACAATGTGACAACTACACTCCGACTACCCAGTGAATTTGAGCAAGATTGAGTCACTGATTCGCGAGAAATAGGGTACCTCGGCTTCATTTTTGCGCAAGCCTTTTTCAACAGGAGGGTCAATGAAATTGTATACATTCAGCTCAGATATCATCTCTATGGACGCGGCAACAATCGGGAATTGGCCCGTGATAATCATTGCTAGGGAGCAGCTGATTATATTAACGGAGTATGAAGTCGAGTTGGTTGTTCTGTGATATTATTTTATTTGAAAAATGATGGCTCTTTTGGAGTTTGTTGATAGGTAGGGAAACTTGAACAAACGTTGAAGTATTATTGATGGTACAATGGTAATTTATTATACAACGGTTAATTGAACCATCTAAGTGGAAGGGGCTGGAGTTTGTTGGTTAGGTACTATTGCAACTTGAAGAACCGTTGAAGTATTATTGATGGGCAAATTATTACTCAAAGGTAAAGGATTGCAAAACTGTTCATTATCTATATACGTAGAAGGGTCACCTACACAGGTAAATTATTTCACAACGGTTTATTATTTGCCTTATGCTTCATCAATAACTACCAAATAATTAATGATTGAATTGTTGAATCCCCGCGCATTTGTAGGAACCTTTATTTCCGGGGCCGGCTCCTGTACTCGATTTAGGGCTTTCCTGGGGGGAGCTCGAGGGTATTCACCACAGAAAACAGTGATCTACGCAAAGGGGGCATCTATACAGGTAATAATAAACCTTTGTGTAATAATTTGAAGCGTTTTTCTCAATAGTTTATGATGTGAGAGATGGACGATAGAGCTGAATCGGGAAAATATGCCTCCTCCTTGTTTTGAGAGACTTTCAAACTTCGAGATTCCAAAAAGGTGGGGAAATGGGACCTTGCTGTTGCCTGTGACGTTATACGGATATGCCGATGGCAGCATATTGGAAATGGCCTGTCTATGCGTTATATCCTTGTGACGTAAGCAAGGTGCATTTTCGAATCGCCTTTTCCTTTTACATGTTTTTGTTCATCCATAAATCAACTTTTCAACTATTTCAAATGCGTGTAGGAAGATGATCCAGTTTTCTTTGTTGATACATGATAATTGCCCGTTGCATGGTAGCCTGGATACAAGGGTAGTTGAAATGAAAGTTCCACAATTTTCTCGGGTATATATATTATATTGATATATAAATAAATAAATGTTATTGATTCACAATCCGGTTAGAGTAACAGTTGACAGTCCAGGATCAAAGATGCAGAGAAGGCAGATCGCGTTACTACGAACGGTTGGATGGAAGTATGAAGCAATAAGATACAGTTAAAGCATTTGTGCACGGTAGGCTGCAGAGAACGATGCTGATTGAAAAGTTGTAATGGCACGTCTAAGGACCGGAAGGGAAGGGGTTGTAGGGGTAATCTGGGGTCATGGGAGTTCAGGTGAGTCTTGGGAAAAATGGAATGTCTTAACCGTAGTTTGTGAATGTCTTAAACGTAGAGGTGTAGGAAAGAAGGGGTTGGTTGTTACCTGTCTACCAAACACCCATTCAGCAAAATCTCACGGTCAAATTTGGTAGGTAGTTGGAGTGTAGCGTCTAGGTGGTCCCTATGAATTACTAAACGCTCCCACCCCCACCCCCAACTACCCACCAAATTTGAGAAAAATCGGGCCATTGGTCCGTACGAAATTGATTAGCACAGGTTTTATGTTTGCGCACACAGTGGTCAAACCAATGATCCGAGCGATTGAAATTCATTTATTTTAATTTATTGATTTTTCATTCAACACGGGGAGTGCCCAATTACCTACATCATAGTTAAGTACAAAGCAAGAATATGAAAAGTAAGACTAAGTATGACTAGGTATGCAACAAGACGAAATTATACAGTAAACGACATAGTATGTGTTTCGTTTGTTGTTTTTGTATTTAAAAATTCTATGCAATTTGAAAAACTTCTGCCAAGTTGGGTGGGCGGTATAGCCTCCTCACTTGATAACTCGGACGTATAGAATCAGTTGTTAAAAAAATGATGAGTCATAATTATTGAATAGGCAGTATAGCCTCCTCACTTTGTAACATGGACGTATAGAACCATTTGGTACAAAAGTGATGAGTCAAAATTATTGAATAGGAACAATCAGAGTAGTAATAAATTACCTAATATAGTATCATAGGAACGCACACACGACCACTGGCCCGACGGGCGGCGGTGAAATTCATAGAGGACCGTCTAGGGGTGAACCAGGAAAATCCCTGAAAATTTCATAAAAATTGGTCTAGGAGTTCTGGAGTTTTGCCTGTGACAACAAATTTCAGGTTTGCGCATGCGCAATGGCTATTACTGGTACAATCACAACGAAATTCACAGGCAGTGGTCTTCAAGCCATCCCTAACTATCCTCCGAATTAGAGCAAAATCGGTCCATTAGGAACTGAGAAATCGTTGATCCATGATATTCACGTTTGCGCATGAGCAGTGGGTATTACTGATCCCATCGCGAAGAAATTCATAGGCAATCTTCTTGGAGCCAGTCCCCAACTACCGTCCGAATTTGAGCGAAATCGGTTCATTAGTTGTTTCAATAAATTGACGTTTGCGCATGGGCACACACTACCATTCGTCCGACGGCGATGAATTCATAGGGGAACATCTGGGGCTAATCCACACAATCCCTGAAAACTCCCTCAAAATCTGAACATAATTTTGTATAGTTTTGCCGGGGACAAGGATCTGACCATGTAACCAAAATTATTGTTCAGAAGATTTGAAATGCAAAAACCAGATGGAATTTTTGATTTTGGAGGAAAATTTTTTTCTCTCTTCTAATTAAATATAAGGCTTCTTTACCTTTGGTAGTGTGGAAGCAAAAAATGTACCTATTTTTATTTATAATTTAAAAATGGTTAAAGGGCTTGAATTCTGTTGGGAAGAGAAAAAAATGCCAGACCTTCCAGAACTATATAGGCTTGTTTTCCCAAGGCCTAGAATTTACGAGAGTAGGGTCACCGTTTTAGCTTGCAGCATCCCATTTCCGTTGTGACATCTCACGCCCTTTATGCTCCTGACCTACCTCGTAACTTGTGAGACTGTGTGGAGCGTGCCAAACCGTTGTTGTACCACCTTCTCGTCGCCCTCCTTCACCCCCCCCCCCCCCCCGTCCCTGCTCTGTTGTTGATATCTTCCGGCCCTTTGCCACGTAAGGGATGAATTACGATCCTCCAAAGTAGTTTCACAACACCGATTACCTGTGATTTTACCAGCTCCGTTGTTCGGAAAACGTATATATTTCGGCGGAAATGAAATAGCAAAACAAGTTGGGTGGATCCGTGAACCGTCAGACATGATAGTATTGCATCAGAAACGTAGGTATGTCAATGTTTATTTCTCAACTCTGCGGAGACATTCACTCTCCCCTTTTCTACTCGAGGTTTCTCCTATCGTGAATAAGGAGCACAAGATGTTTCTAGTTAGCATCACTGCCCATGTTACGATCAAAACAGTAGGCGGTTACAATCATGTTTATGCAAGCGTGAAGTATAGAAGTGGAGTGGGATTGGGGGTTTGAGTGAACTTTTCCTAACAATGGTCCATGGAAGGATCAATACACTTCCCTTTTCCCATCGGCGGCTGTCTTGTTTTATAAATTGCAAGCTCATTGTTCGAAAATTATTTTCCTAGCTATAACTTCCGCTGAATAAAATCCCTATAACTTGCAGAAGGACGCCTTCTAATATCCCGAAGAAGTCAGTATCTTCTGAAAATTAACGGTAGCAGCTGTCATGAGGAATTAAGTACTTGAAAGTAAACGAATTAGGTACGTACTGAAGCATCCTTATTGCTTTCTATCAAACCGAACAAGCAGAACATGAAAAGTTGTGAGTTTTGGGAAACAAAAACGGAATGTAGAGGGCAGTTGGAAACTGTATCAGTGGACAGTACATGGAATTACACCTACCCTACCCTATACCTTCCTACCTACCTACAAATATCCAAAATAACTCTACACTCAAAAAGAATCGCGGAAAAACAAACTGATTCGTGAAACCATGCATGTTTTGATTCAGCTGAACTGCGGCCAAAAACGAATGGCCTGATATATTACCATTTGATATACGCCCATCTTGATAAAGACACTGACGACTTTTTCAACCAAACTTTCGCATCTTTTCATGAACGAACGGCTGGTGTGCGACGCTCCGGCTTGGCTGGTTTCAAAAAATCCTTACAATCAAAATCATCATCCAAAAATAGTTCCATTTCCATGAAAAAACAGTTGCTATTATCTATGGAATAATATCTCGCGCAAAAAGTTCGAAAAAAAATGAACTACTCCACTTTCCAACGATTACTGTTTTCTTTTGGATAGGATATTTTATCAAGAAAAACGCATTATTAATTCCGCAGATGAAACTTACGTTGATTCTGGTGAAATTCATGTAGGCCAGTTTAGAGACCAACACAATTTTTACCTTCAGTATTACTACGAGTATGTAGGTACTTTTGTTCTGTTTACCAAGTACTGTGTTACACCCCAACTACCCAACGAATCTGAGAAAAATCGGGCCAATTATTCGTGAGAAATCGAGTGCCGCAGATTGGCATTTGCGCATGCGCAGTGGCCATACTCCCTACAAGATAGGTTGCCTAACTCACTTGCATTTCTACAATCATTATTATTATATTCGATAGTACCTATTATGAATAAATTAAAATGTGGGAATATGTGGAGGGCACAACCCGGTCCGCCCCCGTACTCGATTTAGGGCTTTCCTGGGTGAAGCACGAGGGTAGGTACTGAACATATAAAACAGTGATCTACGCAGAAGGTGTATCTGTACAGGAAAATAATAAACCGTTGTGTAATAATATGCAGCTTTTTTTAATTGTCATTATTATAAATTAATGGCACAAGTTAAGCTAGAAATCTACGAAGGATTTGTCTGTTGCGCATACCCAGAAGCTACCGGTTTCCAGATTAAGATGAGAATCAATTTATAACAGCCTTTTCAGCTGTCGACAAAACTCTCCACCTTCGAACCTCCAGTTATATATTTTCGACGTCATACAAATTTTGACTTATACGTGAAAAAATGTTGCTTGCTAAACATGTTGTCGTGATGCACTGTTGTTTAATCTCTTCAGCTTCAACGATTGTTTTTCATTCTGACATTGTCGTTCGTTCTGAAGGGTACAGTATGATGAGTTCCTATTTCCCCACTCAGCAGCTTTATCATCATTCATTCCCTCCGCTCCTGGACCACCGGGATATTATTTTCCTTCCTTTGCTTGGCAGCTTTAACGAGAGTTCGTTCAGACAGAATGTAATCTTGTTCATTCGAGGATGCTTTATCCTTTCAAAGTTCTCATCGAATTATCCAGTACTATGTAAGAAACTTACACAATAAAAACTTCGCCAGTACGAAATTTGGAATGTTCCGACGAGTTTGTTGAACCATGTACTTATCCAATATCAACTGCTCACCTCGATGATAAGCTGGGACACAATGAACAACAGACTTGGGGAAAACATTCAGATAATACCAGAGCGAAACCATCAAGATGGGAGGGGAGAACCCATGCTTTCAAAAGATTCTATATCCACGTGAAGAACGATGCAAATGATTACACAACGGTTTAGTTTTACCTGTATAGATACCCCTTAAAATGCGTAGCTCATTGTTTTCTGTGGTCAGTACGTGCTTCGCCCAGGAAAGCCCTAAATCAAGTATAATAAAAAAACTCACTAACCATGTATTAGTGAGAAAATGAGATCCTGAATTCGCGTTTGCGCATGCGCAGTGGCCGTACCTGCTAATGATCAGATCATTCTTCAATTCATCTAGAAGCTACATCCCAACCCACCGAAATCTAGCAAAATCGGGCCATTGGTTCGCTAGGAATTTATATACTTCGAATTCAGGTTTGCGCATGCGCAGTGGCTGTACCAATGATCCGATTGTTTTCTGATTCATAGTGGACCATCTGAGCAAATTTCAGCCAATTCGGATCCGAATTGAGGAACTTATGCGGGTGGCAAGGATTTGCGGACACTGACACTGAACCAAATTAGTTCAGTTCGCAAAAGTACCTATTAACCAAGTCCAAAATAGCCATCTTTCTTCAAACGAATAATTTCACGGAAACACCAACATGATTTCATAAAGCCGTGCGTAGGTTATACCAAAATCAGCTTTTACCTTAACAATGATATCTATAGACTGGATGTTAAACCGTCTGTTTCGCCTTCATGTGGAAGAAGCAAAAATTCAGGGCCTCACTAACAACGAACGGCTGGACGCACAATGATCCGGTTGGTCTAAAAAAATCCACAGTTCGCGATAAATTTGAAAACGTTGAAAAACATACACTTCCATTGAAAGTTTTTGAGACATCACATAGTGGAAATTTCATCCCCTATTTTTAGACCGACAGTAACGCCGAGCTTCGTAGATCAGCGAGACCACAAGTGGGGCTACAAACCGAATTTATTTGATTTTGGTCCATGGTACGTAACTAAGGAAAAAAGCGCACGGCACGGCGTACGGCTGAAGGACAGATATTTGTTTACTCCATTTTCGGAGCTACGGGTTCTGAAAATCACAACCCCTTTTTTTCACCCCTTAGAAATTACTGACAGTAGCGCTGAGCTTCGTGGACCAACTAGACCTCAAATGGGACCTCCAAACCAAACTTCTTTAATTTTGGTTCATCGTACTTAATAAGGAAACAGCGGAGCACGTCGGACGTACAGAATTTTTCTAATTCTATTTCCGGATTCTACGTATCTATCTTGAAATGCAAAACATCAAATTCTGATCTGGAGGGGGGGAGGGGGGTGTTTAAGGGTTATTCTGAACTTAGTGCACAGGTCACAGTCGGATCACGACATCCTTGAAAGTGAGTGAGGAGAGAGAATTTCAGTGAGCTGAAACTTAAAGGTCCAGGTGGGTCCCCAGTTGGTCACATCCCACTATACACTTCACAGTTTGCATTCGTGATATTTTTCATAAATCCAGCAAGTTGATACTTATTTTACCAAAATCAATTTGTAGCTTTTTTCTGCGCATTCGCAAACAATAGATTCTATACCCTCCCGAAGCGTGCAGATTTTTAGGTATTCAGGGGCTCCAAATGCAATTCAGTTAAATCTGCGCCCCCACACACATCTTCCCGATGCGAGGTGGAACAATGCCTTTTTCGACCGGGAGATTATTGAACCGGGATTGTAAGAGAGAAAATCTGCTCCTGGCACGACACTTGATGGGTTTAGAAACTCAAGCAATGACGCATATTAATCCCCATCTAAACGCGTAATTTGCTCCGTCGGTAAAAGTATAACAGAGTGTAACAACCTGTGTCACCTTTGATATAACTTGGTGACAGATTTTGGAAATAAATTCCTATAAATCAGCACAATCATGGGTAAACTAGGTTTACCCATGATTTTATCTCGTTCAAAATAGTTATTAATCCAGAGCCTTAGAGGTTCCGATAAACCAATCCAAGAGAGAGCCTGAATATCAAACGAAATGTTAATCACCCCCAGCACCTTCGAAGGATTCAATTTCTCTCAAATCTTCTACTGCTGGCGCTACAAAGTAATGGTCACGTTCACACAGAATGTGACGAAATTGAAGACAGCACTTCTTAAGCCACTTCCATTCAATAAGGATAGGAATACTAAAAAGTTGTGTTATCTACGAGTACATAAACAACTGCGTAGGCTCATATAGGCCCTATATACTACTAGATAGCTGCATCTAATTTTAGGAAAACGAAACCATCCGATGATATTTTTATTCGTTTACCTATATTATTGAAACACAGGGGTTCTTTTCAACTGTGAATCAGCCTTTGGCTAATTCCAACAACATTGACAAGTACGAAAGGCCGAAAGCCCGGCCGTGGGATTACCAGCAGAGCTAGTTTGCATAACTTACACGATTTCATATTTAGGCATTTTGCTCTAAATCCTCTGCGAGAAAACATCTTTTTTAATATTCACGAGTTTAAATTAGTTAATTTAGTTAGGTAAATTGACTGTGGTAAAATAAAAACCTGTGAAGAAATCTTCAGTTCAATTCATGCCCTCATTATTAGGGATCATCGGGTGGGTTCGTTTCTCTAAAATTAGTTACTCATTTGAAATAATTATTTAATTCAAATAAATCAGTGTTCCACCGGAAAGTTCGAAATAAATGTTTGTGCGGCCACCAAATTCCGCACGTTGTGCACGCCCAAAAATATCGAGTGGTGAAGCATTCACCATGAAATTCCGTGTAGAATTCGACAAACTTGGTACGAATAAAGATTTTTAAAATCTACGGAAAAAGTTATGAATAATGGCTTTGGCCCAATATCCTTATTATAATATAAATTGTAGAGTGCTAGACGAACTGGTTCCAACTGGGATCAGCCCATCCACTTCAAAGGAAACTGCTAATACTTTCCTCTCGCCAGAATCTTACCAATATATACCATTTTAGCTTCACCCGAAGCGCTAGAACTTTTTTAACTAACAGTTCCTGACGGTTCAAAGTACCACCCGGGGGACACTTCATCCTCCACAGTGCTCTTGAAATCGTCTGTCACCCAATTCAACACCACAGCATAACAATTATTCGCAATTCAACAATATCAAAGTGCATTTCCCCAAAACAGCTCTCAGTAGACCACAGAGCAACAAAATCCTGAACTGTGCTCGGATCTCCCAATCTAGAAGGAAGTGTAATATTTTATTGAGTATTAACTATACTAATGGAGGTATTCTCAACACCTGAAGAGATTCTTAATTGTTATAAGATGATTCTAGAACCTAAAATCCTTTCTCGAGAGATAACACACGGAAACTATGGGCTCTGAAAGGTCCTGTGGCTTCTAAATATCATACTATAATGTCGTGTTTTCCCTCGGAGCTACTGTATCAACTCTGTGTTATAGAATTTTGAACGCTGAACCGAGATAACTGATGATAATAGAGTTCAAGAATAAATTTCGCTCCATCGGTTCATAATCTAACAGCAAACACTGGAATTCGCCCGGTGATTCGGTCAATATCTGAGGTAGCCTTGCGAGGAGTTTGTTTATAATGGGAAGCTGTTTTTGGTTTATTATTTTCAATAATGAACCCCTGGAATTGAGCATGAAAAAAAATTAACTAATTTTGGTGGTTTCCGTTTCATTGTAGGTACGCATATCCCGAAAATAGAATAAACAAATTTCTGTTCATCTGCCATATGCCACGAGCCGTGAGCAGTACTTAGGTTCTTCCTTAGTTATACCATGAACAAAAATTAATGAAATTTCGTTTGTAATGTCCCATTTGGGAGTTGGTTAAAAAGCTCGACGTAACTGTCAGACATCTGTAAAAGGTGAAAAATAGAGGGTTGGAATTTCCAGGACGTCGAGTCTTTACGATCTTGGGAATTTTTTGAGACCGCCAGGAGCATTGTGCGTCTAGCCGTTTGTACACAGTAAGGACTCATTTTTGCATCGAAAAGCTTCGTCAAAATGATTGTGAATGAAACATACATCCAGCCCAGATATCATTGCTAGGGGATACATGATTATATTCACGCATGGCTGTATGAAATCGAGTTGGTTGTTCCGTGCGATATAATTTCCGTAGAAGAATGGTGGTTATTTTGGATGTTATTGACAGGTACATTCGTATATTGAAAAAAAAAGTTATGCTTTATGAAAAACAACAAATAATTTCTGATAAATTGAATCCACCGCATATTTATGAAAATGTAATTGCGCGGCCGGCTCCTGTACTCGATTTAGTGCTTTCCTGGGGGCTGGACGAGGGTAGATATTGACGGCACAAAACAGCGATCTACGCAGAAGGGGCATCTACAGATAAATAATAAACCGCTGTGTAATTTATTGCCCAACCCTAGCTAGCCAAAAGAAGCCCTGTATGGGTTGGTAGACCTCCTGTTCATCACTGATGTCCTAATTTCGAACAATTTCTTCTCTAGTGGCTTGGACTTGGCGCAAAGTAGTGAAACCAGTATTATTTATGCAAAGTTTGGAAGTTGTTCCAAATTATTCTAGCAACGGTCTCAATGACGGTGAGACATTGACGTGGCCTGGATGTACCTAGAAAACATTATCACAATCTTGGTCCGCAATTACCAGCTTTTCAGGGATGTTACGTTTGAGCAAGCATTTTTCATGAAGTGTACTATTGTATAATAGTTTGAAGTATACCCATACTAAATCTTCAAACTTAGAAGATTCAAGTTTGAATTTGAATTATCTCCATTCATTTTATTTGTGTTTAGAAACGAGTTATTGTCAAACGCTTAGGTATGGCGCTTGCAAACGCTGCGATTTACATTATTAACATGTATCATGTTTTAGCCCTGGGGTACTAGCATTATTTTTTGCGAGTCGATTTTGCGCGTCAATTTTGAGCGTCAAATTTGAGCGTCAATTTTAAGCGTCAAATTTTTTAGCGCACAATGCATAGTGGTTTTCACGTACAACCGAGTAGTTGCTAGGGAAATGAAACTTCTTTCATTTTCATCGGACAAAAATCGTTTTCCATTCGTTGGAAAGCTCTTGATTTATCACGAATTTATTTCGTATTTGTTCTTGGTATTTATTTCCTAGTTTCATACTATAACTATATAAATGAATGTTATAAATGGATAGTAAACAATGACGCTTGTTTGGTTGTCACGTTTTAACATGTATCATCTATGGTGCTCAAGAAATGTAGACAAGACATCGTCAGAAGAAACGAGCACATACGTTTCAAGTAGGTAGTAGATTTCTACCTAGCCTTCACTTTTCGAGTTAATAACATGATACATGGTTGCAATTTTTGGTTCTTAAACATAAATTTCATGAAGGCATTTTGGGATCTGCCAACTAAGTATGGCGTTCTTGAGTTTTTTAATGAAACCAGATTCCATTCTGAGAACTTTGGCACCAACCCCATTGTCCTATAATTAGTAGTTACTTTTTAATGATTTTTCGAAGTTTCCAGAGGCTCCTACGGCTAAGTTGGCAGGGGGTCCCGGTCCAGGCGAGAGGGATGCAATTATGCGAGACCTCTGGAATCATTGAAAAATCATAGAAAAAGAACTACTCATCGTAGGACCATGAAATAATAGGCTCGTTTTCTGGTGTGGATCGCATGGAAATACCCACACACACATAAACGTGTTCATCATCAATTCATGTTTATTAAGCTTTTCTTTGAGCAAAGTTGGGTCACGGATTTGCGAGGAATTTAGTACATACCTCGTATGCGCGGTTGCGCATGCTCAGTTGCCAATTTAAGTGCCCCGTACGGCGTACGAAGTACCGACAGAATTGTTTTAAAATTACCATACCTTCCGGAGGAATCCTTCACTAGCCCGTCGATTACTGGAGGCAAGCCCTTTCGATGGACATTTCATGAGGCCGTCGAAAAAATACTCCTTCAGTATGATAAGTTGACTTACAGTAGGCACCAGCGGCGGAAGTAACCCTTCAGATTTGATAGCAAAAATGTGTTTATTCCGTTTTCGGACAATAAGTACCTTGAAATGTAGCCCTTAAAATTTTGGGGGAGGTTACACAACTTTTTTCATGCTCGATTCCAAAGGTGTATTATTGAAAATAATAAACCAAGTAACTGAATTCCGCAATTCGGTTTTGTGAGCTCTAGGTTCTTCCGCAGAATATCGTCACCACCAGAATCAGATCAGAATACCGGATGTTGAACTTAGTTGCATCCATCTGCGTTTTTCATACATATGTGACAAACCACGATTTAATGGAAACCTATAGTTAGTAAGATTTAAGCCATGCTGTAAATATTTATAAATATTTTTGCTCATTCTGAACCTAATTAGAAATTTAAATTAGTGCATAGGTCACGAAGAGGGAAAAACCCTCTAAAGCTATCTGAACATTTCCCACTGTTTGAAGAAAATCTGCGTGTTTTGTTGCAGGACTCAGCTTGTGGTGCTGGCCACGAGTTCTTCTCGTTTCAACGACTCAATTGTTCCCAGGTAATTTAATCCCAAATTGTGATTTGAATTCTGAAAGTTTAGCAACGAAAAATGCCTTAGGGATATAGCTTATTGGGAAAATAAATTGGCAGTTCTAAGACTGTTTTGTTTCGTCCTTTTTGGGGCCAAACCGGCAGTAACAATGTGTCAATCCCACTAATAAGTAGAAAATAAATGCATATATCACTAGGCAGCAGAAAACATAAAAGTAGGTACTGGATAACATGGTAAATTTCACGAGAAGAAAACACCGTTTTTGAAACGTTGTTTTTTCACTCAAAAGTAGTACATACACCCTTTACCGGTTTTGATCGTCAGTAGCAACAATGATTGAAAGTAGGTAAATAGAGAGAGCTGGGCTTTTACTGTACCAAAAGTGAAAGGAGGTCGATTGTGATTGGCTGTTGAGTGAAACAGATCGATGGGAAGGGGAGGAGCCAAAGTGGAGAGGACCCATCTGGTGGGGAGAAATCACGTTAGGTTGGTACAAGGACGAACCGATCTCTTGTAAATATCAACGCATTAGTGATGGAAAACTGAGAAATGCATTATTCAAATAGTTACCAAATCAACCAGACCTAATTATTTCGAATTCTCGAAGTATGCTATTTTCCATATAGGTTAGGTATGCTTGTTATCCTGTATGTCATCTTATTTTGTTATAATATTTATTATGTAGGTAAGTAATTATTATGCTGCCCTTTGGGCAGAAATATAGAAACTCAACAAATTGCTAACCTATCACAGCAAAATTTAAGCCATGACTGGATCCATTCAGATGACTCGCAAAACTCCCTACCAGTTTATCACAATACCCAAGTCTACAGGAACACTTCATTTATACCCCCACTATCCTCTTCTATTTTTCCTTTTAAATCTCCAACTGAACCTAAAGGAGATTTGAGGTTATTTTAAGTCTTATATAATATTCTGTTTGAAGTACATATATCTGAAGATATTTTCGAACTATCAATTATTTTTCTCTTTTATTTAAACTAAACAATTTGACAGTCTCAGCAATATGACCAGTTTCAATCATAATTATTGAAGTATTACCTTGTCAATTCATAATATTTACTCATTTGAAAGCTCACTAAAAATGTTTACTTGATTTTACTGAATTCATTCGATATTTTGCAATTTTCAATCTAACTTTTGATCCTTGTTTTTCGCAACGGATCGCGATCGATTTGAAGCAACACATTTGTTTTTGGGAATGAAACTACTAACTTTTACTGGTCTGAGATCACCAGCCCGTACTATTTTTGGCAGTTTAAATTATTTTTTACGGTTCTCAGTAATTCCCCCCCCCCCCCACCCACCATGAAAAAGATGCAGTTCAAATCTGAAGTATGCACTGTATCCCATCTCTTATGCTCTGAAATGGACAAGTTTGAGATCTTCATAAAGTCCTTCAGGGAAAAATAATATGCAAATAACACCTGAAAGTTTGGGTTCTAATCACTTACTTATATATTTTTTAAATATAATTCCTCTCATTTAGGTTCTAAGCAAATCAAAAACGTTGACGAATAGTACGGTAAGTTCAAATCGACACATGAGACCAGGTAGGTTTATTCATATATGTAATAACGTATAGAAAGAGGCAGAATCGTGAACTGCTTTATGGTATTAAAGTAACTCGGCCTCTTACAGTTGGCCTCGATAACGTTTCCATATTAAAATGTATCTTCCTATTCGACGAAGAACCTACGCTGGGCCGTGATCGAGTTTTTAGAATCATCCAAGACACCCAATTTGATTTCAAGTCCGTTACACCGAATGGAATAAATAATCTAACTGGAAATTGAGGTTGTGATAAAGTGGATAATCAAAACTAACAAGAAGTAATACTTACTGCATGATCTAATGAGCAGATATTAAAAGTAACATAGGTATAGGCTACACTAGCCAACAACCTATAATCATTGTTGGATTTTTACGCGATTCATGAACCTTAAACACTTCACTAGGCAGCTTGGGAAACGTGCACTGAAAAATAACGATCAAACGTTCAAATGACCGCTCAAGGAGGTAGCGGGGTCAACGCTGCATCTCATATTCTAGTGGCAGTTTGATGGTCCTAAGGATCCTTCGCTACTCTACTGCCACCAATTCATCAATGATTTACCAGATTCTTCCAAGAATTTGGGTTTAGTTGAGGTATTTGATTCGTTCAATGTGGTTTTCATCGCAACTGGGCGCAAGTGCTTTATAAAATATAATGCCTCTTGACTTTTAGAAGTGAGGAACCGGTTAAAATAAATGTTTCCAGAACTTTTCATATTCCTGTCCAAACTTCACCATTTACCGCCTTAATGTTATGCGATGATTCACCAGACTCTTCGGAAAATACTGCTAATTCATCATAACAATTTTCGTACAGAGAATAGGTAATATTTTTCCAACAATGACTGCATTGACCTGAAGGTGACAAGATACTAACTTATCTTTGTTCTTCATAGCGCTTTTACCGGTGGAATGAATAGCGGTCAATTCACCAATCGCATTATTAAGACCATGCTCCAATTTAGCGATAATTCTCTTCGGGTTGTAAATTGTGTTCGAAATGGGAAATTGTGCTAGGTCAGTTCGTACACAAACAGCTGTGCGTTTCCTACCTACCTGAACGTTACTTTCAGGTGATTAGATTAGATAGTCAAATCAACCAGAGATAACATATCGTGCGTAAATAAACAATCAAAAGAAAATGCTTTGAAAACGAACTAATGAAAATGGTTTCCTAATAATTGAGTTGTAAAAATCTACTTAAGTATGAAGAAAAAGAACGATGGGAATGAAAATATCAAATTTACAGCACGTAAATAGTTACGACGAAGTTTTTTCAGTTGAAGGAATAGGTACTGACGGATAAAAGTACAAGTACCTACACAATCGACGAGAAATACCTAACAACGTAAATTCCGAAGTAGCTACCTACTTAGGTACAACTAAAATAGGCGTATTGTAAGATTAATAACCAATTGATCTGTTATCAATTATTTCAAGTACCTTTCAGTGCCTTAACCACTCTCTGTTACCAAATGTTTTGTGAAATGAAGAAAATACCTTATACCTCAGGTAACAAAACTATGTATTCGTGGATGGTAAATATAAGTGATCAGTTGGTATAATAAAATATAAATGAAAATAAGGAGCTCCTTCTAGGTATTATAGTACAAATTATGTACAAAAACGTCACAATCCGGAATATAGGTAGTCAATTTCGGTGAAAAATCGGGAATTTAAGTCAATTTCGGTGAATAAGTTAGAAAATATATTTCTGACCGTTTCGATGGGCTTAGGGCTTACCAATAAGAAGCATTAGTGCAGGGGGGATTATTGCAGGACTTCGATTCCTGATTTCTTATCGGCGATTGAAGTTAAACCACTATCACGTTTCACAATCAACTTATTCACGTAAAAGGGGTCCAAAGAAATATAGAATAATATAAAATTACGCAGGGGGCGTGTTGGGATGAGTCAAACGAGCATTAATTTATTATCTACCTACTTTAGTACCGAGACTACTGATTTTTAGTGTGGTTGTTGCAGCCCCCCTGCGAGAAGGCTCACTTCCTTGTAACCACAATTGTCTCTCTTCCAATATTATAAAAATCCGAATTAATTGCTCTCCTGCAATTTTCCTTCAATTATTTTCGCCGAGTGAATTCCAAGTCAGGGTTTGTATTTGAGCGAAAAACTCAGAACAATGGAAGGCCCACTCTTCATGTGCGACTTTGTGAGACAGTAGCTGAGTGGGAATTTAAGGTACAGCCTACCTATGCCACTAGTGTCAACAGAAGAAGATAGAGTGCGATTAGCGGACAGAGGTAATATGAATTAGCAGTCGTGGGAGTGCGGACAACTTTCCTCCACAATTTCCCGAGTTTTATTACTGAATGCATTCTGTCAGATCCAGGAAGTAGCGTGTCTAAAAATTATGTCAGCCAATCGAGTTGCTGAGCTTAGCCAACTAATAAGTTAGGTAGTATTGTAACTATTGATAAGTCATTTTGCTATAAGTTAGGTACGTACATTTCTGAGTTTTTGAAAAACAGGCCAACGTTTTGAGGGAGGAATAGAAGTCCTTGGTTGTCTCCAACTCACTTGCAGCACCTTCAGTCTTGTCGTCCAAGTGAATAAACAGTTGTGGTATCTCGTATGCCGATTCTAAAAAGAACCAATACTAGGTATTTATTGATTTTCTTTCCCCGTAACCCCGCACTCACGGAATGGATATCAACATTCCTGAAGGTTTTTCCAAAACTAGATCTGAAACTTAGCCTATTGATAAGAGAACCCTGAAAATCGGAGGTGAATGGGTCACCCTAAAAATGGGTGTTCGAGGGTGTTCCCCATAGCCTCTGGAGAAATTATGAACAAGCACTAAGGTTTCCAGTTCACGATGCTATCAACAACTGGGTATGTGCATGGGTCACAAAAGTGGTTTATAATATTATTTTTTAAATGAAAGTAGGTAGATTCCATCCTGAGACAGTGACACCAGCCTCGCTGTCCTACGATAAGCAGGTAGTTCTTTTTCTATGATTGTTCAAAGTTTCCGGAAGTTCTGACGTCACAGTTGTCAGGTGGGTCCCACCCAGTTTAGAGGGGTGCAACGACGTCAGAAATTCTGTAATATTTGAATAAAACATAGAAAAAGAACTACCTATCTTGGGACAGTGCGGTTTGTGTCAAACTCAGGATGTCTACTTTCATTTGAACAAATAAAATAAATACGCGCGTGTCGTGAGCGGGTGTGTGGTGCTCACGACATGAAGGGTGAGAGCTGGAAGAAAGATGGAGTGAGAGGTTGGATGAAGGCGGATGAAGATTTTTGAGGAAGGATGTGCTCCATAGGAGTCTTTTGCACTAACGCCCCGCGGTTTTCACCTCAGCAGGCTCTGATCACCGCAGCAGACACCAGGAAGATGTAAGCTAGCACCCCGCGGTTTTCACCACAGCAGGTGCCAGAGGAAAAAGAGTTATCCCGCGGTTTTCACCACAGCAGATACCAGGAGAGAGGAGAGCACCCCGCGGCTTTCACCACAGCGAGTGCATGGAAAGGTAAGAGAGAGGGCGAGAGAGAGAGAGAGGGTCGAGAGAGAAGTCGTAAGCCGAGGGTCGGTCGGTTGAATGAGGAGCTGGGCCAGAAGGTATGTTTATATAGGGACTTTTTCAGCTGTCCGCAGTCCGCAATCGGCCGTTACGACCGTTGTGGCCGGTGGCGGTTGACGGAAGGGACCCTTCGTCTTCTTTCCCATCGGTGTCGCCCAGCTCAACGTTCCCTTCGTTTATTTGGTAAAATCTTATAAAAATAGTACCCATCGCGCCCTCCCGCAATGTTTGGTAACAATCTTCAGTAACATGAATAATTAGGATGATATACATCATACACAGAACAAACAAGAATACGGATTTATAAACAATAGACACAGGCATGAGTAGGTATCATCAACGTTGAAAAAGTAATAATTTAGAGTTGAAGTTATCTTGAATCCCTGAAACGGATTCGTACCCTCTTTAAAAATGTTCACTAGTGAAAATAACCTGTCTTCTATTCGCTAACCTCTCAGTTAATCTACACCCCTCCTCAACCGCAGAAAGGATTGATATCTAAGGACGCGGGAACGTCCCGCCCACCGAGAAATCCAAGAACGAAGGGCGAAGCGCTGAGCATGCTTCTTTGGCGGTAAAATGGATATCAATCTTTTTTGCGGCTGAGGAGGTTTTCTTGGCGGGTAAATTTGTACAGGTTTGTTGGGGGGAGGGGGATAGCTACTCTGGTAGTTCCAAAAAAATGCATGAGAAGTACCCATGATTCAAGTTTATTCTACTTCCCCATTTTTAAATGAAAGCAGGTACCATTATAAAAATATTGAGATCAACCGCATTCTCCTGTGATGGAAAGTTCGTTTTCTATGAGCTTTCAAATTTTCAAGTGACGTCATTGCACTTCCTTGCCCAGTTTGACGTCACTTGTTGTCGAAACTTTGAAAACTCGTAGAAAAAGAACTATCATCGTAAGAGAGTGCGGTTGGTCTCAAAATTCTTAGAATGGACCTTAATATTTCATTAGGGAATAATTTAAACAGAAGTCATGGGTACTACTCATTGACAGAACCGTTTTTGTAACGAAACGTCTTTTACAAGCATTCCTGTAGTCATTGGCCCACCTCGTTGATGTAAGCTTTCAGATCCTCAACATAATTTTGTAGAAAAATGTAAAAGCTGTCAACGGAAGCCGCCCTTGATGTCCTTATAATACGAAATCTCGTATTCCAAGCATCCCCTATCATCCGAGGTAACTCCTTCGTTATTGTTCTCGAGGAAATGCGTAAGACTTGGATACTCAACTTATAATGAGCCTAAGTCTTTCCACCATTAGGAAATTCAAGTTTGGCCTTGAAAGTCTTACACAGCTTTTCACCTGAAACACCTGCTGTCTTTTAGCTGGTAGAATTTCTTGATGAGAATATGTCTGAAATGAGTGCTGAATCTGCCGAATTGATCGTGACTATCATGAAGATCCTGATGCTTAACGCTCGTCATCACTGATCCGATCAAAGAACAAGTGACAAGTCAAGTCACACAGGAAAATATTAGTATTGTAGGTTAATGTTATTTTAGGTTAAAATGCTGATATTATCCGACAATCTTCTAATGAGGCTGGGATATACAGCTATTTATTTTTCAATAAAAACCAATCAAACATAGTGCGTAAATTAATGGGTTTTGGTCAGTGGCTTACGCAAAACATTAAAGATCTCACCAGGTATTGGTACTGGAAGTGGTAATCTAGATTCGGTGCTCTGCACGACCTGCCATTCGAACACAATAGGTAAGGGCTTCAAATTTGAACTGATCAAACTGTAAGTTTCAGCTTAGTTTTCTTATCCGGTAACATGTTATTCTAATCATTCATAGTTTTATGAAATCGAGTTTCTTGATGTTCGAAAAACTTCGGAAAGCTAAGGACCTTTCCTTCTTGTTTTTGAATGGTAGGTATACTGAACAGGACAGTGATCTGGACAGAACAAGTGTTACCTATCAATACAGATCGCTCTGAACCGTTCTGCTTTATTTTGCTGCGTTTTTTTACCTCTCGACAGTCATCGATGGCACTCCATCGAATGCCTTTCTTTCAAAAGCAGTTCGAATAAGATGACAGCTTCCTAAATATGAAGTATGTGAATGTGCGATGTATGTATGAACATGAAGTATGTAAACAAAAATTACGGAGGCAAGTTTGCGCAATTATTTTCAAACGCATAGCACTTTACCTATGTAAATGGATATTTCGACTGCGTTCATTCATACGTATTATATAAAACTTCTTATTGAAGTACCAAATGGGTTTTTGTTTGTGTTTATCGAGTATGGAGTTTGTCTAAAACGTGACACGTATACCTCGTTAGTTTTTCAAGGCTTTCATTGCTTTGAGGGACAGGGTCCAAATAATGAGGCAAATATCTGTTCACGCCACAGGTCATTGTAAAAAAGTGGTACGGTCATGAATATAAATTAATTAGAAGTTGCCTCATTTTTATGAATTCTCATCTTCTGAAATCATTAGACGCTCTAATTTATTTTTCTTAGGAACGACATTTGACATTATTTGTTGATCCTGGATGGGTCCTTTTACTATCCCTATACCTACCCCTCCATATTTCATATCATTTGTTTTGGTTTTCGTTGCTTCGTAAATCCTGCGTTACTATCATGGAACTAATCAAAGTGGACTGGGAAATAACGCACTGAAAATAAAATGCTTCCATAACGGATTATGATATTTGTATAACTAACCGTTGTACAAATATCATAGATAGAACTGTTCAAAAGATAGAAAATAGAAAGAGAGTTGTTAACGGGGTGCAATGTTGAAGGTAGTTGTCCCAAATCGGTCCCATATCAAAAGTCTACATCAACATCCGATTGGTATGTGAAAAGGTTCACCTGAAAAACCTGTACTTTGTAACCAAATTTAGAGGGGAGTTGGGACTTAAGGGGAGATCATTACATTTTTCATATCTCCGGGTCGTTCATGCATTACAATAGAACCGAAGATTTTTTGTTTCTTTAAATGCCTATTCCTTCACTGTCGATCTCTACCGAAAAGTTCAACGTTAATTTTAATGGGTAAAGTGCCGTCCACGAGTAAACGTAAAGCACGACTAAACCAGTATATTGTATGTTTTTCTACTTCTAAAAGTTCCTTCTGATTTCCTGATCATTCGGTACGAAGGTTCTGTGCCCAGCACACGATTTAATTCCCACGATTGCTGGGTGACACGATTTATTCCAACGAACGATGGGAAAACACGACTTTTCTTTTCTGCATCATCTGCATTTCAACCACCTAGTTGCTCACAGGTTGTTTTTAATTCCGCGGCTCATTAGCTCTCACTGTTAACTCGGAATCAGCACAAAACATCCAATAAAATGGACTGTGTGTAGTTTTTACTGGCGGGGGGAGGGGGGGGGGGATAAGAAATAAGATTTGTGCCACACGTAGCTGAGCAAAATTCAAAAAACTTCAAATTCAGACCTTCAACTTTCAGACCTTCATGCGCCAGAATGAGTGGCACCCCCGAATTTTTGGTTTATTATTTTCAATAATGAACCATTGGAATCGAGCATGAAAAAAAAATTCTTACCCCCCCTCAAAATTTGATGGTTTACGTTTCAAGGTACATATATAGAATCCAAAAATGCAATAAAAATATTTCTGTCTGTCCGCGGTATGCCGTACGGGCAACTTTTCTTAGTTACCATGAATAAAAATTGATGAAATTCGGGTAATAGGTTCCGTTCGGGGTCTAGCTGGTCCTCGAAGCTCGACGTTACTGTCAGTCATCTCCAAGGGGTTCAAAATAGGGGTTGCCTTTTCAGAACGCCGTAGCTCGAAAACTTTCGATTGAAGGGCATGGTTTTTTTTTACGTTATTGAATTTGTCTTGAGCTAAACAATTTTTTGAGACCACCCGGAGCATCGCACGTCCAGCCGTTCGTGAGCACCAAAAAGCTTCGTCAACACGATCGTGAATCAAACGGTATAAATCCGGCCTGGATATCATAACTACGGAGCATCTGATTATAATCAAGGACGGCTGTATGAAGTCGAGTTGTTTGTCCTGCGATGTTATTTCATTATTTGACAAGTGATGGACTATTGGATTTTGTTGGTAGGCACTTCTGAATCTTGAACAAACGTTGAAGTATTATTGATGGGTAAATTATTACACAATGGCAAATTGTTATACACTGGCAAATTATTACACAACGGTAAATTATTACACCACGGTAAATGATTACACAACGGTAAATTATTACACAACGGCTCATCTACCCAGAAGGGGCTGGATTTTGTTGATAGGTAGGTACTTTTGCAACTTGAACACCCGTTGAAGTATTATTGATGGGTAAATTATTACACAATGGCAAATTATTACACAACGGCAAATTATTACACAACGGTAAATTATTACACAACGGAAAATTATTACACCACGATAAATTATTACACAACGGTAAATTATTACACAACGGCTCATCTACCAAGAAGGGGCTGGATTTCGTTGATAGGTACTTTTGCAACTTGAACAACCGATGAAGTATTATTGATGGGCAAATTATTACACAACGGTTCATTATTCTATCTCCGTAGAAGGGGATCCTATACAGGTAAATTATTACACAACGGTTTAGGTAGGTACCTAGTAACCAGTACGGGGTTAAGTACTAACCTACGGAGGGTCCGCGATCTACATAATACGTGTAGAATAGTACATATTATGTTATAATATAGAAGGGTTATCTATACAGAGACCTGTGATCTGTAACAGGAGGGTATTCTGTACAAAATAATAAACCGTTGTGCAGGGATTTGCAGCGTTTTGTTTTCTAAAATGGCATTGTAAGGCTGCCAAAGCGTACCATGTGAGATACCTACACGGACTTCCCAATATTGTTATGGTTCTGCCATTTCTGGCAATATATAAATAATGAATTACGGGTATTAACTGATCTCCGGTTTGTGAAACCACCCTTGATGTTGTTATTCTAATTTTTGGTACAACAACCTTCTTGGGCTGCTTTTGCCTCCTCCAGCATAAAATAATTAATTATGCCATTGCTACGGTGCTACCTTTTTCCTCAGCTTACTAGTAACGTGATGCATCCACTCTTACGTTATTAAGGGGGGAAGAATCTGCGGGTTTTAAAAATGTAAGTAGTTGTGAGTTTGGTTTTCTCTGTTGTTGTCTTTCTTTGTTTTTCTGCTTGTTTTTCCATTACCTAGAATGTGTATTTGTCTGAGGAAATATAAAAGGGTACAATAACACGGACGTTGAAGCGAAATGTTTCTTGAGTGGCCGCCATTTCCTGTTTCCTTCCACCTGTGCAGGACAATCGCCTGCATGTTTCTTCCTCAGCTCCTAACGAGAAACAAACATAAATATTGGGAATTTCCTATTTGCGGAATTTGATTATTTGTATAAACTAAATAATGCTAATCTTAATCCCTGGGAAAACCCACAATAATCCTACCTGCCCCCCTCCCCATTCCTGCCACTACCTCTTCAAAAAAAAAAAAATACCGCATAAAATAATCACCAGGACAGCTTCAGATAGCTCAGTTGAAAATTTACAAGTACAGTTACAAGTACCTCTCTTCAGTAGTGAGCATCATTAATGTAGATTAGTAGGAGTGTCTCTGTCTATTTGCCTGTTCCACTCAACTCGACATGTAAGTAAATCAAGAGGCCTATAATGTTAACCAAAACTCCATGCAATATAATTAAAACCCTAATAATAGTATTATTTTAAAACACCATATACAAGGTAAAATTCAATTCTGAACAATGTTTTCCACATTTTAGTATGAAACGGTTGTTATAAATTTATGTTCATCTTTTTGCTTTCAAAAAATACCCCTTTAGATTTAGTAATAGTATCCATTTTGTTTTATTTCTGTAGATTCCCTTAATAATGATGAAATAAATCATCGAAACGTCGGAATAAAGCATTATTCAATTCAACCTGACCGCGCCTCGATATCCAAGCAACTTACACTTGCTCTCACCTAAATAATGCATGTATATTATACTTAATAATATTTGACAAACAACCGTTAACTTCCCTTCACTTCCTTTGTTCCCCTAATGTCAGAACACCTTTATCTCCTTTCAATTCAACCCTATTCACACAAATAGGGACCAACTGACGGAATGATTAGTATTCTCGCGTCGGCCCGGTGGCCCTTACATCGAAAGCGCTCGAGTACCTATTGGACAGCTTGTGATGACGGATTCTTCCGAAAGGTGTGATAATTTTATTTTTACTACTAGCGGAGATAACCCTTTAGATTTTATATTCTCCAGAATAAACTTATTTATGATGTAGCCAATGCCTTTGCAGTGGTTATTCACTGAGGTTTGATTCAATTAAGTCTATATATATATCTCGTAATACGTAACCTGTTCGCGAGAATTGACGCGGGCTCCTGGACCTTGACATTTTTTCATTAACTTAATAACTTAATCAAATCGATTGCAGTAGAATATTTCAAATAATTCAGATCCTGCTGCCACATTTTCTTACTTCGAAATCATCGGGCGTCTCCATCGTCGACTGATAAGATTGAAGCTTCTCAATTAGTGGAGAGTGGTCTGACCCAGAGATACCGGTCCAAAAACTCTTTAATGTCCCGTGGCTTGACCTTGTTCTGATGAA
This sequence comes from Leptopterna dolabrata, assembly GCA_954871275.1. NCBI lineage: Eukaryota > Metazoa > Arthropoda > Insecta > Hemiptera > Miridae > Leptopterna > Leptopterna dolabrata. Next base: position 29,401,733 of record OX940976.1, read on the forward strand.
ATGTATTTTTACCAATGTCATATCAATGTACGAAGTAAAATAAAGCAGCCATTTAAGGTTGCTTCCACCTGACAAGGCCGTTGGGCGAATCCTTCAATGTAACTCATTGCTTAGCTGAAATTCATTATAAATTCCTAATTCCTTAACATTTTCAGAGCCAGATCCGATTCGTATTGTTAACGCTTACTTAATCGATTTTCAACTCAAATTTAACGAAACCTCAGCTAGAAAACACGTATTGGTTTATTATTTTCAATAATGAACCATTGGATTGAAAAAAAAATTCTTACCCCCCCCCCCCCTCCAAATTTGATGGTTTATTTTTCAAGGTACGTAGAATCCGAAAATGCAATAAAAATATTTCTGTCTGTCCGCCGTACGCCCTACGCCGTACGGGCCACTTTTCTTCGTTACCATGAATAAAAATTGATGAAATTCGGGTTATAGGTTCCGCTCGGGGTCTAGTTGGTCCTCGAAGCTCGACGTTACTGTCAGGCATCTGTAAGGGGTTCAAAATAGGGGTTGGAATTTCCAGAACGCCGTAGCTCGAAAACTTTTGATTGAAGGGTATGTTTTTTTTTACGTTATTAAATTTGTCTTGAGCTAAGCAATTTTTTGAGACCACCCGGAGCATTGTACGTCCAGCCGTTCGTGTGCTCCAAAAAGGTTCGTCAACACGATCGTGAATCAAACGGTATAAATCCGGCCCAGATATCATCACTAGGAAGCACCTGATTATAATCAAGGATGGCTGTATGAGGTCGAGTTGGTTATTGTGCGATATTATTTCATTTGATAAGTGATGGACGATTGGATTTTGTTGGTAGGTACTTGTGAAACTTGAACAAAAAATGAAGTATTATTGATGGGTAAATAATTACACAACGGTAAACTATTACACAACGGTAAATTATTACACAACGGTAAATTATTACATAACGGTAAATTATTACACAACGGCTCATCTACCAAGAAGGGGCTGGATTTTGTTGATCGCTACTTTTGCAACTTTACCAACCGTTGAAGAATTATTGATGGGCAAGTTATTACACAACGGTTCATTATAATTGACCAGAGGATAGGCACTGACCACAGAAAACAGTGATCTACGCAGAAGGGGCATCTATTTCACTCCACATCAACAATTTTCTTTCAGAACTTCATTATTTGCGTTTCTTTTCGCCATTTTAGTTACTGTTTGTCATCGACAGAATTATTTTGGCAACATTCAACTCGTGATTTAGGTGGGTACCTAGTAACGAGTACGGGGTTAGGTACTAACCTACGGAGGGTCTGCGATCTACATAATATGTGTAGAATAGTACATATTACATAGACGGGTTATCTAAACAGAGAGCTGTGATCTGTAAAAGAAGGGTATTCTGTACAAAATAATAAACCGTTGTGCAGGGATTTGCAGCTTTTTTTTTCTTGGGGCCGCGTGACGCCACTTCGCTCCATGCAAGATTCTGTGTTGAAAGCCTGTATTACACAATCTTCCCTCTAAAACTCGGCTACTGCTATTCCGTTGGTATTCATTTATAATAGTGGCTATACAAACATGGGATATTGAATAGGCTGGTCCATAAATTACGCTTAAAAAGACAGGTTCATAACGCAAAAGAGGAGGTGTGGGAATAACGCAAAAGAGGAGCTGGTATATTATATCGCTAGTAGGTAGTAAAAGTTTTCACTGATCCAATTTTTTTTTTTTTTTTACAATTTGTGGTTGTAGGTACGGATTGATGAATCAACAATATTATAAACATAGGAAACCAGTGCATCGAAGTCCTGAAGTGGCATACTATTGATTAAGAAACTTATACATGTGAGACACACAAGTTATGAATAGGGACTGGAATTATATGCACATAATTTGGCCAAAATATGTGCTCGAAATGGGCAAAATATGCAAAATATGCACCCCAAATAAAATTACGTTTAAAAAAAATTTAAAATATTTCTAAAATGTACACACCTTTTTTTCTCGACTGTACAATATTCACATTTATACAAAAAAGTCACTCGCTATAAATTATAGCACTGAATCACAATTGGATTTTCCCAAATTGTCAACCGTAAATCCCCTACGGTTGTCGCTGAGGAGCAACTTTAAGGCCGAAAACGACCTCTCGGCATCACAGGACACGATGGGTAAAAATGTCAATGCCGACAGTTCACCTGGGATAAGGCCGGGTGAGAGTTTAGAGTGCACCCCACTCAAAATATTGTTGTTACCTCCAGTAAAAAAGGCCATCCGGGATTTCGCTGTAGGACAGAATCGCTTCTTCCTTAATGCCTCTCCTGCTTCCCCTGGCCAGTTGGCGCTTTCCTCTTGTACCTTCTGAACTGCCTACCATGTACACGGATTAAACGGTGAATGGCCTAAAAATATCCGTGACACCTTTTCAGAAACACATATCTCGGAGGATTTGGCGATTGGAATGTCGAATAATAGGGAAATTCCCAAATTTCGATTAAAAATGCAGAAATATGCACAAAGCCGCCAAAATATGCCAAAATCTCCGAAATCGAACAAACTATGCAAATTATGCTATTTAAATTTCACTTTAACACACGCTAAACGCTTCAGATACCCTCAAAACGGAAAAGTAGAACGATATACCCGATAAAAACACATATGCGAAATATGCAAATTCTGGTCCCTAGTTATGAATATGTGGCAATGATCTGTGTGTCGAAAAACATGGGGTGAAGAATAATGATGAAGGTAAATAAGCGTAAACAGTGTAACTAGGGTGTCACTTGGGTGTAGCTCCCTTACTACAGTGCCATGAAGCGAATGAAGACGAAATGAATAGTGGCATTCCAAGAGTAACTATGTACCGCCAAGTATATTAGGCGTAGGTACGTATCAAATTGGAAATAAACTTCACCGCTCGTCATGGAACTCAAGGATAAACCATTAGATAAGCGACGTTCCTATTATTGTACCTATATCCTTTCTGGCCGTCGAAATTTAAAAATCCCTCCTAGACTTAAAATCCGATTATGATGGCAGCTCGACAACGAAGATAGAAGAAAGGCGACTTGAATCTTGCTGTGCCTGTTTCGAAAAAAATTGAACGGAGACTGCGCTCTGTGAGCTCGGAAAAGGGGAAAGGAAATTCGCACTGTGATTTCCCCGGAGTGGGTATTCTTGGTATTCAAATAAAGTACAGGAATATCGCCGTGCAAAGGTCACCTTACCCATATAACCAAGATTTACCCTCCCAAGAAAAGGGTATCATCTTCAAATTATCACGAGAACTTCTTCTATTTTATGACACCGGAGGCATTCTTTCTTAAATCAGCATACATGAAAATTAGGATGAACCCGACCAAATTGTGCACCCCATAACAATTCGAAATAACTGTCCTAATGAGCCGACTACCTATTTAAATTGCAAAAAAAATTAAAACAGCAACCCTTCGACATACGTCTCAAGTCCAAATTTCTCCAATTTAGAAACTTGCTTCGGACTCTGATACGATCGGCTAAAAGAGATTATTTTGATAAAAAGTTTACGGAGGCGGAAGGAGATCGTAAAAAGGAATGGGAGGTACTGGACGAGGCCTTAAATCGAAAGAAGAAGGAAGTAGAAGAGTGCCCATTTGTATCCGAACTCATGAAGAGGGACAGTTTAGATTGTGTCAATGCCAGGAAGAATGCCAGTAATGTCCTAAACGAGTATTTTACTTCCGTGGGCAATAGCTTAGCTGATGAAATAGTGGGGAACCCAGCGAATCGTGTCCACCTACCTTCAACAGCAGTACCATGCAGATTCGTTATCCCGAGCATGACCGAAGACTCGTTTTGCAAGGTGGTTTCGCATATGAGGGGCAATTCAGCGCCGGGTTCTGATGGTATTCCGGCTAAAATAATTAAAAAGCATGCCCAACTCTTAGCCAAACCTATCGTTCATCTGTGCAATTTGTCTTTAAGAAAGGCGAAATTTCCGTCCATATTTAAGGTAGCCAAGGTAATCCCTCTTTATAAAGGCGGCTGCAAGCTGGATCCTGGTAATTATAGGCCCATTTCAATGTTGAGTATAGTAGGTAAGATCTTGGAAAGATGGGTAAAAAATAATTTGGTCCATTATCTGGAGTCTAATCAACTGCTAAGCGCGTCCCAGTATGGGTTTCGAGAGTCGAGAGGAGTCGACGATGCTTTGTTTCACCTCACCCAGAAACTTTACGGCTGCAGAGATGCTAAGTTGAAGTCGGCGCTCGTCTTCTTGGATTTGAAAAAAGCTTTTGACTCGATTGATAGGACCCTGCTCTTGTCGCGTCTTGAGGATGCGGGGATAGTGGATGGGAGCCTTGCGTGGTTCGCTAGCTATTTGATGGATCGAACCCAGTACGTCGCCATTGGGGATTCTGCTAGCGAGGTGAGACATATAGACTATGGGGTAATTCAGGGAAGCACCCTGGGACCGGTCCTCTTTTTGATTTATATTGATCGCCTAGCTTCACTGTCCCCTGACGCTGATATTCTTCTCTTTGCTGACGATACGGCCGTGCTCGTGTCTGGTCCCACGTGGGAGGTAGTGCTTGCTGAGCTGCAGAGGCTTTTGGACTTAATCAATGGGTGGTTGCTTGGGAGCTTTCTTACCCTGAATGTAACCAAATCAAAATACATGCTCATTGGGGGAGGTAGCGTGACACTCTCGGGCAACTTTAGGATCCATTCATGTGCTCTAGGGGGACAGTGTTGCTGCATTGAACTTGAGAGGGTCTCCCAGTACAAGTACCTTGGAGTTATGGTGGATTCTGCACTCGTGTGGGATCATCACGTTTCCCACTTATACTCTAAACTTCGTAAATTTTTGTACTTATTCTATCATGTAAAACCCTATTTATCTCGAGAACGGCTGAAACTTGTGTATTTGTCTTTGGTGCAGTCACTGCTTCAGTACGGTGTATTAGTGTGGGGCGGAACATACCCCACCTACATACGGAAATTAGTCATTCTACAGAAGGGAATTTTAAAGGTGATGCTAGGAAAGCCTCGGAGATTTCCTAGTGAGCTTGTCTTCCAGGAGGCAAAGGTATTCACCATCAGGCAACTTTTTGTGAAAAATTTAGTTCTTTTTTATCACCGAAATCCCTCCATTATCAATAAAACATCCTCTCATCCCCATTCAACAAGATTCCAGTTCCTTCAAAACGTTGTTAACCCTAGAATAAATCTGACCCTCACCACAAGAAGCCCGCATTATTTAATTTACTTACTCTATAATAGACTGCCGGATCATCTTAGGGATCCATGTATTGTTATAACTCGTGCTTACTACAAGAGACTTTTATTTACCTGGATATTAGACTTAGGTTCAGAGAATGCTGAAAACATGTTAAGTAGTATTTACAATTAAATTCTAACCAATGAAGAATTGTATTTATGTAATTTTTTTTTTCTTTTAAATTTCAGCCAAAGTGCAATTTATAGAGTGATTTAATTTGTTCATTTCACTTGGAGAAGAGTGTTGCTTTACGTATTTTTTTAAATCATTATTTTTTTTTTTTAATACGAAACTCTAGTCCGTCAATACAGGCAATGCCTACCGACGGGCTACTTTATTCAAGTGTATTTCAATTTTAATTTGTGTAGCATTGTAATTCTGAATGAATAAATCATTTCTCTCTCTCTCTTCTCTCTCTATTGAGGATAGGTGCAGCTTTGTACTCCACAGTAGGACTTCCGATAAAATTCAACTAAATCCGGATGTAAGTTCGTCGTAGGCAAAATTTTTTTATCTTTGTGCATGGAAAAACCATTCTGTGCGGCAGAACAATAGCTATTTCAACACATCATAAATATGATGATCGTTTTCTGACACCTCAACTGTTTACCCCTTCAAGAAGAATAATCACTGAAGAATGAGAATCAAGAAGAACAATTATAATATTAGGGCGGGTTGGATGAGAGGTAACATGAGCAGACTTGGAATCAACGTCTCAACATTATAATGTTGAGAGGTGGACGTCAAAAAGCTGTTTCCGCAGGGCTGGTGGCACGTAAAGACGTACTGTGTCCGTAGTGGTGTCGCACCAGAGGTCGTGTGGCTGGGCTTTTTGTAGCTTGTTGGACCGGTGGTGTGGCCCTGCTTCCCTCCGAGGAAGGGGAGGGGAAAGGGAGGAGTTCAGCAATCTGGACGCGGGATGGTCGGGAGAGCGCATCGGCGACGGATTTGTCCACGCCTGGCATGTAGCGGATGTCAGTTGTGAACTGTGCGATGAATTCGAGTTGATGGAGGCGGCGTGAAGAGGCTGATTTCCGTGTTTGGAGGAGGGCATGCATCAGTGGCTTATGATCGATGGTGACAGAGAACTGGCGGCCTTTGACGGAGTCACGGAAGTGTTCAATGGTTTCGAAGATGACGAGGAGTTCCCTGCCGAAAGTAGAGTACTTTCGTTGGGTATCGTGAGGGTCTTGGAGAAGAACCCTAAGGGGTAGGCAGTGATCTAGATGTGTTGGTGAAGGACCGCACCAATGGCCCAGTCGGAGGCGTTTGTCGTGATGGAAAGCGTTGCGTCGGGTGCTGGGTGCTCAAGGAGGGCAGCGGTCTCCAGGTCCGTCTTGAATTGCTCGAACGCTGTCTGGAGGTCTGGAGACCACTCGAGCTTCCGGTTATCGATCTTCTTAGATGGTTCAGGGATGGCGTCAATGAGGGGTTTCTGATGGTGGGAGGTAGAAATTGAGCATTCCCAGGAATCGTCGGAGCTCAGTGACGGTCTGTGGGCGCGGAAACTGACGGAGGGAGTTCACCTTGTCGACCAGCGTTGTGATCCCCTTGGCAGTGACAAGGTGCCCGAGGTATTTCACTCTGCTCGCACTTGACACTCATCTACACTTCAGCTGTTCAACAAGGGTATTTTCCTCGCGGGTGAAAGCATGTAACTACCATAATGATAGCTAAACCAGGGAAACCTGAGCATGACATATCATTCTTCAGACCGATCAGCTTGTTACCAGTCCATTCAAAAATTTTTGAACGGCTGTTCCTACCACACATCAAGAAATACACCGAATATCTAATCCCAGATCAGCAATTTGGAGTGAGGGAGAAACTTTTGTGTCCACTGCAGCTGCAACGCTTCACCAAATACATCAAGAACTCATTCAATAAGAAGGAGTTCTGCTGTGCGGCATTTTTTGATGCCGAACAGGCATTTGACCGGCTATGGCACGACGGCCTCCTTTCCAAACTCAGGCCATTGATACCGAATAACATGTTTTCGTTGATGTCCAGCTATTTGTCGGGACGCAGCTTCCAAGTCAATATCCAGAACGAGCTGTCTCCTGTCAAACAAATACGTGCTGGAGTGCCCCAGGGAAGCGTTATGGGACTGCATTTGTACATTTTTTTCTGTTAAATCTTCCCTTGCCAGCTCCCCCCCCTTGCCGCCATGTTTGCGGATGACCTGGTCTTTGCCACATCCGACTCGAGCTTTGTCCCTGCCACATCCTAACTGCAATATGCTGTGGACCGTCTCAGGGATTGGTGCTCCAAGTGGCGACTCAAAATCAATGCCACAAAGTCTAATGACGTTACGTTCACGTACAGACGTAAATCTGACGATATGCTTATCAGATTTTCTGCTGAAGTGATACCCAAAACTGCATCCTACAAGTACTTGGGAGTCATACTTGATCAACGTTTAACATTCTGTGACCACGTAACTGAGTTGACCAAACGACTGCGGAATGGCACAAAGATACAGACACCTCTCCTTCACAGCCCTTACTTTTCAATCGTTGGTATACAAAACCATGACCAGGCCTATATGGGCATACGCTGTGCCGATATGGGGAATTCGTTCTGCCTCACAATTCCACCGTCTCGAGCAGCAGCAGAATAAGACTCTTCAAAGGAACATTATGCGTGCCCCTCATTCGTCAGGAATGCTACAATATACCACGATTTTGGGCTGGAGACCCCCAGTGAGTTCAAACAAAAGATCATGGAAACGTTCATTAACACATCCAGGAGCAACACAACCCCACTAGTTCTCCAAGGTATTGAACCATACAAAGTCGCTCGACTAAAACTTCCGCGCCATCTGTCTTCATTTTTGGCAGCAATGTTTGAGCAATTTATTATTTATTCTGTTGTTAATTATTATTTATTTTTGAAGAATTTTCTACGCTACTGACCTTCTAATTTTTGAAGCAATATAATTTGAGTTTACAACTGTCACGTCTGCCCACAACTAGGTACATTAAGGAATATTACTTGCAATGAAAAAGGCATTTCACTGAGGTTTGGGCGATGACGCATTTGGACTTGCTGATGGTGAGGCCTTCAGTTCGGAATAATTCGAGGACATGTCGCAGGTGGTCGTGTGCTGCTCCGCGGAGGTGGAGGCTATCAGGACATCGTCGAGGAAGCAGAAAATGTAGGGGAGTCCACGGAGAATTTAATCCATGTATCCCTGGCTGGGCTGCATTGCGCAGGCCGAATCCCATCTTGAGATACTCAAAAAGGCCGAACAGTATGAAGATGGCAGTCTTCGGTATGTCGGGAGTTTAAATGTCGATGTGGTGGAATGCCCGGGCGATGTCGTGGGTGGAGAACATTGTAGTGCCATGGAGGTGGGAGGAGTAGTCCCGGAGATGCGGGATGTTATGCATGTCAGGGGTCGTCCCGGAGTTTAGCCTGTGGCAGTCACCACATGGTTGCATGGGCGGATCCCGCTTCTGGATTATGTGGAGGGGTGAAGCCGATGGGGAATTTGAAGGGCGGACGATTTGCCTGTGAAAGCTGAGGAGATGAAGTCGTCGAGCTTTCGCGGAGAGCTGTGGGCCGGTTGTATCGATGTAGTGTTGAACATGAGAGAGGTGGGACGTCGGTCTTGGTTCAGGTTTGTAAGCGTCCAGGAGTGAGGCAAATTTGGGGTCGACCTGAGGAGGTGTGACAGGCTGATGAAGCCTCCTAGTAGTTTCTGTGAGACGGGGTAGATCAGTCAGGAGTTTTTCATGTCGACTTGTAGTCTAAAATAGGAGAGGAAGTCAGCACCGAGGATCGGTTTGTCGATGTCCGCTACGGTGAATGTCCACTCGTATTTGTGGCCATTTAGATGGGCTTCAGAGAGGTAGGTACCATAGGAAGGGATGCCGGTACCATTTGCGGTGTAAAGGAGTCAGTCGTTTGACGGCGTTTTAACTTTGATGGGGATGATAGAGATGGCCTCTCCTGTGTTGATGAGGAATGGAGGGTTAGAACGTTTGCAGTGGATAAAGAGCCACCGGGAGGCTGGGGCGGAGTGGGGTGCAATGGCAGCGACAGGCACCTGGTCCACAGCAGTAGATGGTGTTTGGGTGAGCCCCTCAGTGGGTTGAGGGGTCTTAGCATCGGTGTGTAAGTGCATTGTGGAATGGTGTGGTGGGGAGCAGCCGTAAGGGGTGGTGCTTGAAATAGCACTCTTTTCTTCTCTGTTGAGGCGACAGCAGAAATCAGGGAAGGTGTCGGAGGCGTTGGCGGGGCAGTTCCACTAGAGGCGAAGCGAAGGGTGGCGCCCGCCGGTAGTTTCCCTTGGAGGCGGGAGTGTGAAGTACGCAGGGTGGTTTACAGTTGCGAGCTTGCATGCCAAACTTAGTGAGGTACCAGCACTGGGGTGGGGCGGTTGGTTATTGAGGGTTCGGAGGTGTCGCGGTTTCGTGTCGGGGTGGAGCTTCATCTGGGAAGACAGTCTCACCAATCGACGGAGGGGCTTATGGGTCTTTCACATGTGCAGAGGCTGAGCGAGAGAAAGAGCAAATTTCAAACAGTATCGGCGAGATGGAGCAGTGATTCGTCGTCCTTCTCGAGGTATCGGGCGATAGAAATTTGGATAATTGGAAATTGGGAGCCTAAAGGTCTTTGTGATGTCAGTGATGAGCTCATCGTGGAGCTGATGTCGAAGCTGGTGGAAGGGGTGGCTGGACTTTAGATCGCCAAGTTGTTGAGGCTGGTAGAGGGCGGGGATTGGAGTTTGCTTAAAGGGCTGGTAGAGATCAATGAGGCGAGTGTATAAGTCGTCGTAGGAGGTGGGCAAGTCCGGTGAGATGTCCGAGGTTTGAAGCAGGATGTCGAAGGGCAGGAGCTAAATCGTCCTGGAGTATTTCGACTTTTTAGCCTTGATGTTGGAGGCGGAGAACGCAGCGTCAAGCTTGAAGAACCAGAGAGTGGGGTCGTGTGCCTAGAATGGCAGCAGTTGGATCGGGATGGCCGCGGAGGAGGTCATGACGTCGGCGGTTGGGACGGGCTCCGTGGGGTGCAGTTTTTTCTGCATTGATGGCTTGAAATATCAGGGTTACCACTGTGATGACTTGGATTTTGGTAAAACTAGGATGTAACATTTGACTTGGAGAAAAAGGTGACTCTAAGTTGGGTTTTGAATGTGGTGGAGAGAGAGGAGTGCAAGGGATCCTGTCCACACAGTTTTCACCTCCTTGGATACGCCTCTAGGATTTAGGTAAATATTTACCCCATTTTCACCACGCTGAATACTGGGATAGGAAAATATCCGCGCCGTTTCACCTCCCTAGATATCTAGAAGAGAAGTAGGGAGGATATTCGTCCGGTTTTCACCACGTTGAACATCCAGGAAAATACTCGTCCGGTTTTCACCACGTTGAGTACTGAAGAAAGTTCTCGCCCGGTTTTCACCTCGTTGAGAACTTAGAGGGAAGGAGAAGGCTCAGTTGGTGAAGAGGAGGTAAGGTGTGAGAGAGAAGGCACTCGTATGAGAGAAATTGGACGAATGTCGAGCATGCCGGGCGCCTTATAAAGGCGTAAAGGCGCCTCCACCCTCCCTGGGTTCCACCGGAATGGCCGTTGGGAGCCGCTGGAGGGAGAGGTACCTGGGCCCCGTCCCTCGTACTGCGTAGCTCGGCTTCTCCGTTGTTTATTGGTAAAAATCTTAACGTATTTACATTATAAGGGTACCACGATAAAAGCACATTTCTATTTCGCGAAAAATTCTTGTGAATGGTTTACAGCGCAATTTTCCGGTTAAGCGGTATAGCGATGAGCCAAGCACAACTTGATTCTCTTCACTAACCCCTCGAAGGAGCAGGAGGAGGTCTGTGGCATAGTGATTGGTAATTCTCTCACCACCGACTGAAACTACGGTAGAGTTATACTCCTGAGTTTTGGAATGACGGTGGAAGACGTAGAAAATAACGTCATAAAGTTCTCCCAGACGTCTTCAAGAGTCCAGGGAAGAGGGCAGCCGTTACTGTTAAGCAGGGTATTAGGGACTCGTTATGCGTTTTACGTAGATTCCCCCAATGTATACCGAAGGATCCCTTAAGTCTCTGATCCTAGCTGAATGTTATGGGTGCCCTTAACCATATCAGATGTTCGCCCTGTCTTCATGGAATGGGGCTACGTGCGCTAGGAAGGCAAAATTAAGTCTAGTACGCCTCGTCGACTTTGTTTATTCCCTGTTCTCCTATAGTATAGGTACCAACCAGTTCACCGGAGAACTTTAATAATAAAAATGGTAGACAATTCAGTTTTTTTAACAATCACGTTGGAATAATGCAATTAAATTAATTATTCATTACTACTCACACCATCTTTTTTTTGCAGTCGTTTTGAAGTTCGTTGCTTAAAACTGAGTCGAATGAAAAAAGAACAGTGGAAGATTCTGCCTATGTAAGAGGCTTAATAATAGCTATTTTTCAAAACATGTTGTTTAAGGCTGTAAGGATGATAGACAAAGCACTGAAAGCTAAACCAATCGATTCAGTCGAAAACATGAAAAACACATTTTTCTGACAGATGGCACCACCGATGCCAGCGTGGTGCCGTTCCCTGGCACAATGGTGGCACCAAAAATGATACAGGTATTACAGGTACGTTATTAGGTATACAGTCACTCGAAATGTCGCTCGACTTCAAGTAAGAGCCATACTGAAGTCGGTAATAATGATGTACAACGAAAAACTACTAGAACTGGCCAACATTTTCTTCGTTTGTTTAGAGAATTATGGACGAAAATAATCTACCTATATAACTATAGCGCTGACATTATTACCTATGTTGACAAAAGTATATTATGATATACTTTCATTATAACATTGGAACAGCAAAAGCAATGATTTGAGTGACACAAAATTCATGTGCTTGAAAAATGTGTAACTCACGAAAAGTTTGATTCTAATTGTGAAAGGTTTAATTCAATTTGCGAAAAGTTTAATTCAAAGTGCGAAAGGTTTAATTCTAATTGCGAAAAGTTTAATTCAGTTTGAGAAATGTTTAATTCAGTTTGTGAAAGGTTTAATTAAGTTTGCGAAAGGTTTAATTCAGTTTGCGAATGCTATATACAAGTAAAGTTGAAAAACATATTAATACAATAATTGAAAGTAATTATTGAATAAAGCTCAGAAGGGAAATGAACAAGTCATTATGAAATTGATGTTTAAAAAGAAAATTTTTTGTAGTTTTAAATTTATCAAGATTGTCAATTTGCTTAATATGTAGAGGCAATTCTGAAAACAATCTTGGACCTAAAAACGGAAACTGTCTCTTAAAAAAATCGCATTTAGGGTGAGGGATCGGTATGTATCTTAAACAATGGATTACATCGTGTAATACCGTGTAAACGAGGGATGCACGGAGGATAATGCTTGAAATAGTATTTAACCAATTCAATCACATAAGTAATGGTTATGGTTTATGATTTTCGATTATAAACCTTTGCAATCGAGCATAAAAAAAAGGCGGAATTTCCCCTCAAAATTTGATGGTTTGCGATTCAAGGTGTAATCCTACGTAGAACCCGAAAATGGAGTAAACAAATTTCTATCTGTCCGCCGTAAGTGGCACATTCCTTAGTTACCTACCATGAACCAAAATTCATGAAAAATTTGGTCTGTATGTCCTATTTTTGGGGTCTAGTTCGTCCGCGAAGCTCGGCTACTGTCAGTCAAGTCATCTCTAAGGGGTGAAGAAGGCTATGGTTTTATGACGTTTTTAGATTGATTCCGAACTTGAGGATTTTTTGAAACCACCTGGACCATTGTACGTCCAGCCGTACTGTAAGGCCCGTAAGGAATCGAAAGGTTCGTCAACATGAGTGTGAATCTTGATAATGTATACACATCCAACCCAGCATTGCTAGAGAACAGCAGATAATCGAGTTGGATTGCTTTATGAAATCGAGTTGATTGTTATGATATTATTTCATTTGAAGAAAGATGGTTTTTGGATTAGGTTGGTAGGTTTTTCTAAACCTACCAAAATTAGTTTATTGTTCACGGCCAAATGAAACATCCAACTTAGGTGAGAATTTAGGATTATGTCGAGGATCCTACTTAGGTTCAGCGACCATCAGCATTTCAAAAACGACCAAGTGGATGGCGCGTTGAGCAATTTATTATCTATGTAACTAATTGCCAAACTTTAGAGTGCTTATACTGCTTCAACTCTGGTGGCATTTTTGTCGCGCCTGAGTGTGTGCTTAAGTGGGTAGGCTGGTGTCCACCCCAAAAAACGAACCTACTAATTCAGGGTCTTACGCTAATAGCAATTCACTGATCTACGCAGAAGGGGTATTTATACAGGAAAAGAATAAACCATTGTGTAATAATTTGCAGCGTTTTTGCAATGAAAAAGGTGAAACTAATGTACTGACTAGAATGACACATGACTCTAATGCAAATGTACCTACCGACATACGTTCTCATCATTTGTGAAATCTCGGATACACGATGTCGCAAAACGTATAGAAAATTGTTTTTACCATTTAAAAAGCACTCCTGAAAAGTCAAATATGTGAAATCTCGAATCCGCGATGTCGCAAGACGAACAGAAAATTATTTTTTCAATCTAAAAAGCAATCCCGAAAAGTCAATCTTGCAAGTCAAAAGCATCTTGAAAGTTATTCTATTCTAGGTAAGCCTAAGCAGTCTAATTCCTCTCAGGTGCTCTATAATAACGAGGTGGGAGTGTTTTCTATACACTAACTGTACTTCAAAGCGTTTCTTCTTTTCTTTCACAAACACCCTAAACGAATCGCGAAATCCTGCCTCATTAACCCGTAATATTTTTGAAAACTGCGTTCACTTGGTTGACTACGCAGGATTTCTATATAAATGTGGAGATTTGTTTAGAAGCTGTTACAGAACATGAACAATTAATTTGCATTTCAATTTCATTTGCTCTCCACTGCTCACTGTGACCATATTGTACGGTAAAGACTACTTATTTCTACTCTATATTGTGTATAATAATAGGTATATAAGGCCACATGCAACAAAGAGCTATGCTTCATCGCGTGTGGTTTCTAATTATCGTTTCCACTATCATATTTCTATTCGAACGTGTATTTCAGTGACAATTAAAAGTTTTTGAATTGAATTGAACTGGATTTTAGAATATCAGGTTTCTACTTTTAACGTCATGATATCAAATCAATGTTCTAAAGTATGTATAGCATTCGCAAACTGAATTATATAGGTAAATATTAACTAACATTTTAACTCATGAATTGTCTGATTTTTTAAGAAAGGAGAAGGTCAGTGGAGGGGTTGCTGCGGCAGAAGTAGAAGATACATGTCCATGGCGTAGTTTGAACAGCCTTGAGCACTTACTGTAGACACGCTCCTTGCAATGACGCCAGATAAATTATGCTCACCTCGTTGAGACTTGCCTCATTTTTGATTTTTAAAAACGCTTTTTCAACAGGATTGAGCATGGTAAGGTGGATAAAACTTTACCCCCATATCTGATTCAGCTAAAAACTGGTTTGCTATAGTAGAACGGTGAATTCTCGCGCTGTCCATAATTAGCAGGACGCCGTCTGTGGAATTTTGTAACTTCAGTTCCAGCTCTCTCAGAAACTCAGGAAAAACTTCAGCAGTCGTGGTTCCAGAAGTTACAATTCGACGGTAACTCCTTCGAGCGTTCCAATCAGCAATACTCACTGAACCATTTGAATTGCTCTCGCTCACGGCATTGCTGCCGTGGCAAACTATTGAAGGAAGAGAAGGTTGACGCTACACAGAGAAGGTCAATGAAAGTTTGACGGTCCACAGGGAAGGTATTTACGCGCCACAGACAAGGTACTGCTTTGGGGACTCCACTCGCAATACCGTTTACTGCAGAGGATTAATTTTATTAAAGGTTCACTTGTAATTGAAAAAGGTTTAATTCAGTTTGCGAAAGGTTTAATTCTAATTGTGAAAGGGTTAATTCAGTTTGCGAATGCTATATCCTAGTATTTATCATGTTGGGATGGTTGCACTTGTCATGTTGTATCTTGTATCTAATTAACTCCTGATCTCCAGACAATTTTCTTAAATTATGGAGATCAGAAATTGCCTTTCTGTTTCTTTCATGACGTGTACCTTATTTCGTTTTGCACTGAAGTATCAAATAATTCTTTTTATATTACTTATTTGTACATTGAGTAAATAAATGGCATTTATGAAATTAAAAAAAAAATTGGGCCGTACATTTATTCCGGCCTGAGCACCGCAAAAATCTTTAATCGCTCCCAGCTGTTGTTTCCTAACGAATGGTCCTCTTCTCAATTTACCGCGATCCATTCTTATGAACACTTGAACGAATTTAGGTTGAATTTCGTGCCCATCGTTCATGCTTTACGGGATGGGCAATACCTACGCGATGTTGGTTTCCAATGCGTGATGGATCCCAGTGGATTCCCAACTTCAAGCCATACTGTTTGAATGAGAATTGAACTAATCGGCTCAGAGATCGAGTATATATCCCTTGAGAGTGACCACTTATGACGGTTTATCCCTGTCCATAATGGACTGTTCTCGTCCTGACATAGTGGAACGGTTGCGTTGGTTGTTTCGTATTACCATCCGTACCTATTAATTTTATTGAGTCTAGCAGTTATGACAGGGTATTGATTGATAAATTCGATAAACTGATCCTAAAGTAGAAATTAAATCTAGAATTGTTCAGGCAAAAGGAAATTTCCATACAATGCGCTTGCTGCTGTGTGATAATCACCTGTCTTTCCCGACGAGATACTGGCATGTCAGGTGCTGGGTTTAGTCGGGCCTATTCACTAAAAGAGATAGGGAAAATAGATTATCTATTTTGGAAATCTCCTGGGAGAGATAGTCTCCCGAGGGAGACTATCTCTTCCAGTGTCTCCCAGGTTCGTCTATTTTACTGATTTTACTTAGACGTGTTCACTCATGAATCGATATATGGATATATTTTTATAGAAAAATCGACTTACTTTAAAAGATGGAAAAAACATACATAAAAATGACCGATATGGTAGCCATTGAACGAAGAACGACACATAATCACTATCAAACAAACTAAAAATAAGAAATGTCTCTCTGAAAGAGATCGAAAATGCCAAGGTGGCCACCAACTCTCTCTTTTAGAACTTACTGAATAACCCTGTCATGGATACTATAAAAATCGCTTCTGCCAAAAGAGACCGAAAAGAGATGTCTCTTTGGCTTAGTGAATGGGCCCCCTGCTGTATACGGACTGAGAAAAAAGTGGTGACGGAAGGACGGAGACCATCGCTGGTGGTCGTCCATCCGTAGACGTTCCTTCAAGAATGACCATGTCACGGGTTTAGTTCCAAGAACCGCCACCACGTTGTGCTTCAAAATGAGCCAATCCAATATTCGATTTATCTCTTGAATGGGTCAACCGATTTTCAATCTGTAAAGTGTTCTGTAATCTTTATGAGCAACCTCAAGTGGCGACATTCAGTTTTGAATTTTAAAATTGTTTTTCCATGGAGTTTTCGACATTATTTTACTTAATTTCAATTTTTTTTTTTAAAGCAACTAGTACTTTTATAGGAAAAAAATTGAAGAATCCAAATCCGTTTTCAGATTGAAGATCGGATCATTAGATCGAACGGCATCTGGGAAAATCACTATAACAATAGGGGCCTATTGTTAGCCCTCCAATCCTCTACCTGGGCCCACCTTGCAACGTTGCCTTCCCTTTCCTGTTGATTTGAAATAGCAGGCGGACTGAGTTCACATCTAAGAGTGTATTTTTCCTTCTACATAATATATTTCTTCAACTACAAGATTTGCTTGGCAGAATAGTCGGCTGCTGGATCAAATCGGGGTACAGCCAAATTTTTGCTGAACCCTGTCAGGGTATCAAGGTTGGATTTTAGCGTCTGACTGGTATCTAGTTTTATTTTATAGTTTCATTACTAAATTACTATTTTCTAAGCTTTGTGACTGTAATTTCCATAATAAGCCATTCAATACCTAATGATTTGCAGCGTTCTCATAATCTACTAAACCGTATGACGTCAATAAACTCGCCACAAAATGAAGGAAGATCAATAAAAGCTTCAGGAAAAATTGTAGGTACTCCATAATATGTTATGCTGTCACAATGCTATTATAAGGTTGAACTGACGCCTATGGAAATATCAATGACAACGACTGACGATAATAAATATCTCGAACGTATGCGATAGGTGCAGTCGCGCATAATTAGAAATCCGCCAGTCCAGTCGAAGATTTGAAGATAGATTTAACTAATGGGCCAAATCACATTTTTGGAATAATAGAGAATGTAAAGAGTATTACTGTTCAAACTTTGATGAGGTAAATGTTATTTTACTTTCTAAAATACAAGTGGCACTTGCCCCTGAAGGTACTGGAAAAGTCACTACTAGTCAAATGACACTAGTAACTTGGCCAAAAGTTTACTGGGGGTAAACAAATCAACAAGGGGAGGAGAGGGTCATTCACGAGCAGAGGGGCTGCTCTAGATTACCAAATTGGTCCCGAATGGCACACTAAAACTATTAGATATATAACGGGGAAAAGCCCAGCAAGTATAATGAAGAAAATCTCACAGAAGGAAACGTGGGAATGCAGTGTGAAGGCGAGCTCTTTTTACTGTTGGGAAAAATAAGAATAAAAAGCGATTTTCTATAAAATTAAAGGGTGCTCCAGAAGATTACGGCCCGAATTCCATGCAATCATATATTTGTACTTCGCAATTTTCTTAGTTACCATGAACCGAAATTAATGAAATTGTCATTGCAGGTCCCATTTGGGGTCTACTTGGTCCGCGAAGCACAGCGTTAGTATCAGTCATCCCTAAGGGGTGAAGAATAGGGGTTGAAATTTCCAGAACGCCGTAGCACGAAAACTTCCGATAGAAGGGTATGGTTTTTTTTACGTTATTAAATTTTTTAAATCGATCTTGAACTAACGCATCTTTTGAGACCACGCGCAGCTTTGTACGACCAGCAGCTTTGTTTCACCGAAGAGGTTCGTCAACATTATCGTGAATCAAACGGTATAAATACGGCCCTGATATCAGGAGCACCTGATATCAGGTATAAATACGGCACTAGGGAGCACCTGATTATAATCACGGATGGCTGTATGAAGTCGAGCTTGTTGTTCTGTGATATTGAAAACCGCTGCAAAGTCCTCGTCACATGGGTTTATTATTCTATCGCCCACACAACAACACCCCCCCACAAAAACATGGTTAACGATACCTCAAAACCTCATGTAACTGAAACACAAAAAATACCTATTTTTATACACATTTTGACTCACAACACCCCTGGGTATATTTCGATCGGGCTGAAAAAATTCGGGGCACAACTAGGACCCAAATGGAGCCAGTGGGCAAAAAAAACTAATTTTACACCGAAAATGAAGTAGTTATGCGTGATACGGCGGACGGTGGACGGACATTGCGTTTTTGGTTTATTATTCTGTGAATAATACACCTATGTATTCGCTCAGCAAAAAATTTGTATAACACCCCCTCAAATTTCTTTCTTTTACGTTTCAAGGTGCGTAGAGTCCGAAAACGCAATGTCCGCCCGCGGTACGCTGTTCGCCGTATCACGCATAACTACTACATTCTCGGTCTAAAAATTCCTCCGCACACATGCTCCATTTGGGCCCTAGTTGTGTCCCGAAACTTTGCAGCCCGATCGGAATATACCCAGGAGTGTTAGGGGAGAAAAGTGGGTGTATAAATAGGGGTTTTAGAGAGATTTTTGAGGTTTTAGTTAACATGAGCTTGCGGTGAGGTGTTTTCCATGTGAGGGCGAGAAGACCGAATATTAAGTTGATTTTTACCGAAGAGTGAAGATTTGGATTTGGATTCTTCGATTTTTTTTTTTTTTTGCTACAAAAGTAGGTACTAGGTACCTAGTTGCTTTTTCCAAAAAAATTGAAATTGAGTAAAAAAATTGCGGGAACCACATGAGAAAAATTTTAAATTCAAAACTGAATGTCGCCACTTGAGGTTGTTTATAAGGATTACTGAACATTTTACAGATTGAAAATCGGTTGACCCCTTCAAGAGATAAACCGAATATTGTATTGCCCCCGACGGTGCAGCCATATATTGAAAATATTTCTTACTAAAATCCGTGACATTCACCCGTCGGCTTTGGCGGAGGCACCTGTGGTGTCTGTGAGGCAATGACGTTCCGTCGCGTTCCGTGCACCCTAGTGAACACGACGGATGTACAACCTGGTGGGTTCCGTAAGGAACAACCATCTGTCAGGATCACGGAGCCACTCATCAGACGGAGGGTCGTCGTTCCGTAAACCAACGGTTATGACAAAGGACGGGTATGAGGAGAATCCGTTGTTTGTTCATCGTCCGTAGTGTGCCGTAGGCTCTTGTTGTCATTACGGAGGGCTATAAAGGTGGCTTCCTTCGTTGGAACGTCGCCCGTAATCCGTCCGCGGTGAATCCTTGTCATTGAGGAGGGGTGTAATTGTGGCTTCCGTCGTGGAATGCCGTCCTTAGTGTGTCCGTGGTTGACAGTTGTTATTAAGGAGGGGTATAAAAATGTGGCTTCCGTTGTGGGAACACCGTCTATACAGTGTCCATAGACGGCGTATCGCCACGGTCTCCCCTCAAGGAACGCCGTCCATGGTACGTCCGTGGTTGACCGTTGTTATAACGGAGGGGTATAAATGTGGCTCCCGTCGTAGGAACACCGCCCACAGCGTGTCCATAAGAGCCACTTGTCGCCATGGACGGGCGTGATGGTGTCTCCCGTCAAAGGAACACCGTCCACGGCGCGTCCGTGGTTGACCGTTGTTATAACGGAGGGGTATAAATGGGGCTCCGGTCAAAGGAACGCCGTCCACAGTGTGCCCGTAGGCGGTCGTTGTCCTTCAGTAAATAAGGGTTTTTCCCAGGAAAAAAATGTATAACAACGTTTCTCAGCAGTACCAAATGAAAGAAGACTAAATTTCCTTCAAAATTCGTGAATCAACTTTTGAGTTTGGACAATCCACTACGCCGCAGGCGCGTTTTGAAAATAGGCCGATTTTTGGTTTATTATTTTCAATAATGAAACTTTGGAATCGAGCGTGAGAAAAAAACGCTGCAAAGTCCTTGTCACATGGGTTTATTATTCTATTGGACACACCTACAGAAATTTAGGCTGTTCATTTATTGTTTCTTTCATGTGAAATAATTTAAATAGCTATTTCTGATGGTTTCCACCAATTTTGGCCTCCAAAACACGAATTAGGTAGGTACGCTTCTTTTTTTTCTCAAATTATCTTCGATCATTGGTAGTGCCATTTAGTCGTCTTGATCCACGTGTTGACACTTTTTCTAGTGTTGTTATACGAACTGGTGATTTCAGACGATTTCCCAGGTTTTTTACTCATAAAAAATCAATTTTGGGAGCTGAACATTTTTTGGTAGAACCTCAATTTTCCACTCTTTGGTCAAAATCGACTTCATATTCGGTCTTTTCGTCCCAAAGACATGGAAAACGATACCTCAAAAGCTCATGTTACTATCATGTTATTAAAACACAAAAATTAGGTACCTATTTTTATGCACAATTTCACTCATAACACCCCTGCGTATATTCCGATCGGGCTGAAAAGTTTCGGGACACAACTAGGGCCCAAATGGAGCATGTGTGCGAAAGAACGAAGTTTTTAGACCAAAAATGAAGCCGGAAGACGTGATACGGAGGACGGCGGACGGACATTGCATTTTTGAAAACCACGCACCTTGAAACGGAAAAGAAAAAATTTTGAGGGTGTGGTATAACAATTTTTTTGCTGAGCGAATACATAAGATGTATTATTCGCAGAATAATAAACCAAGAAATAACCCCCCCCCCCCCAATTAGGTGGTCTCCATTTCAAGGTACGTACAATCCGAAAATGGAATAAAAACGCTGTAAATTATTCCAAAACGATCTACGATTTACCAGTGTAGATGCTCCTTCTGAGTAGATGAGTGTTTTGTGTGGACAATAATAGCCTCGTGCTCACCCCACGACAGCCCTAAACCGAGTACTGAAGCCGGCACGGGAATTACAGTTTCATGAAAATGCGCAGGATTAATTCAATAATTAATTATTTGTTTTATTCATGAAGCGTAACGTGTGTTCAAGTTACAAAAGCACCTAAATCCAAAACAGTCATCATTCATCAAATGAAATAATATCAAAGAACAACCAACTCGACTTCATAGAGCCACCCATGATTATAATCAGGTGATACCTAGCAATGATATCTGGGCCAATTCCATATCCCCTCTATGTGGTGCCTCAATCGGTCCTCTCAATGCCTCAATCCTGGCATTTTCAACCCCTGTTTTTCACCCCTCAGAGTTGACTGACAGTAACACCGAGCTTCGTGGACCAACTAGACCCCAAATGAGACTCAGTGAGGTCCATGGTCGATTGCAACATCCATGTCCACGACACATTTGCAACATTATTATAGTCAAAGAGAAAACGTTTTGGTAAGCTAGTAGTATGTGCAGTAATCTGTAATATGATCAGGAAGGAGTTCAAAACCTTTAAAATGTATCAGAATGTCGAAAATCGACTAAATTTGACGAAATTGTCACCACCGCCATCCGTAGCGTTCCGTTACCGTCCGTTGCGACTTGTGACCTTCCGTGAACCCCTAACATAGGTCCACGAAATCTGCTTTCAGTTTGATGTTACGCACACCCTGAGGCTTCCTCGATCCCTTACCACCTTTTCAGGTCTACAGGCATCAGCTTTTCATGAATCCACAGTCTGCTGATAACCCGTGTACTCGGAAGGCACCGAAATCCACCATTCCCCTTACGTTTTGGCACGACCTTCTTACTTGGAAGGCAGTCGAGTAAAACCCTTTTCCCCGTACTTTGTTCCTCCTCACTCGTTCTGTGGTATAAAGTACTTTGGGTTCAGCAAGACGTTCAGAACCTTTAAAATGTATCAGAATGTCGGAAATTGTCTAAAATTGACGAAATGGTCACCAACGACCATCCGCGACGTTCAGTAGCGTCCGGTGGCCTTCTCTTGCGGTCCGTTACCGTCCGTTGCGACTCCTGACCTTCCATGAACTCCTAACATAGGCCCCATGAAACTTGCTTTCAGTTTGATTTTACGCCTACCCTGAGGCTTCCTCAATCCCTTACGATATTTTCCTGACTAGAGGCATCACCTTCTACTGAACCCAACTTCTCTGGCTCCTGATAAATGGTAATCTGCGGAGACACCCAATTAAAACCCTTTTCCCCGTACTCTCTTCCTCATCGCTCGTCTGTGGTAAAGTACTTCGGGTTCAGGAAGACGTTCACAACCTTTAAAATGTATCAGAATGTCAGAAATCGGCTAAATTTGACGAAATTGTCACCAACGACCATCTGTGACGTCCAGTACCGTCCAGTGACCTGTCCGTTGCGACTCGTGACCTTCCATGAACTCCTAACATATAGGCCCCATGAAACTTGCTTTCAGTTTGATTTTACACCTACCCTGAGGCTTACCACATTTACCCAACTTACCACATTTTCCAAACTACAGGCAGCACCTTCTAATGAACCCAACTGTTCCGGCTCCTAATAAATCTGCGGGGACGCCCAATTAAAAACCTTTCCCCCGTACTTTCTTCCTCCTCACTTCTCTGTGTTAAAGTACTTTTATAATAGTAATGATGATGCCTTTACTGTGGGTTCAGGAAGGCGGTCACAACCTGTAAAATGTACGTGCACTTGTACATTTACGTTTTCATTGAGGTTGGCGGTTTCCTTTACAACAACGGAGCGTCGAAAGGTGCGTCCCTGGTGTCCCTAGCGTCAACGGAGAAGCACAAATTTTGAGGGTGTGTTATTTTTTGCTGAGCGAATACATTTATGTGCATATTATTCACAGAATAATAAACCAAAAACAGACTGATTTGGGTTCAGCCAATTAATCAAGGAAGAGAGGATGCCCGAGCTTTTTACAGTTCGTTTCCTGATTTGAGAAAAGACGAAGAAATTTTTCAATTAGTTCAAATTGTCGACCTTATCATTTGACGAACTGCATACGCGGCTGAAGGATAATATTCAACGAAAAAACACTGAAATGAGAAATGCCATGTTTTAAAAAGAACAAAATGTCACAACACGGGCGGACAGCGGCAGAAAATACGCCTGGTGTGCAAGCGCACAATGGCTGTAGTGTGCTACTGTTTCGGCGGAGGCGGTCGAAATTGCGCCGAAAGTAGCGGCAGTGACCGCCTGCGGTAAATAAACCGATCGTTTTTTCCCCGCCAAGTGTGCAAGGACAGACGCCCTCCTTCGCGCAGCTGTTGGCAGGGCGGCGACGGTAAAAAAACGCTGCAAAGTCCTTGTCACATGGGTTTATTATTCAATTGGACCTACAGAAATGCTGGCTGTTCATTTATTGTTTCTTTCACGTCAAATAATTCTAATAGCCATTTCTGACGGTTTCCACCATCTTTGGCCCCCAAAACACGAATAAGGTAAGGTCCTTTTTTTTTCTTCCAAATTATCTTCGACCATTGATAGTGCCATTTAATCGTCTTAATCCACGTGTTGAAACTTTTCTAGTGTTATAATACAAACTGATTGTGATTTCAGACGATATCCCAGGTTTTTGACTCACGAAAAATCAATTTTGGGAGCTGAACAATCGGTAGAACCTCAATTTTCCACTCTTTGGTCAAAATCGACTTCATGTGTGGTCTTCTCGTCCCAAAAACATGGAAAGCGATACCTCACAAGCTCATGTTCACTGAAACCTCAAAAATCCCTCGAAAACCCCCATTTTTATATCTATTTTTCTCCCATAACACCCCTGGGTGTATTCCGATCGGGCGGCCGCGTTTCGGAGCACAACTAGGACCCAAAAGTGTTCCCAAACGGGGACCTAAACTATGTGCGGAAGAACGACGATTTTAGGACGAAATTTAACGTAAATTTAAGGCTGAAACTTCGCTAGAACCTCAATTTTCCACTTTTCGGTTAAAACCGACTTCATATTCGGTCTTCTCGTCCCAAAAACATGGAAAACGATACCTCAAAAGCTCATGTTACTAAAACACAAAAAGTACCTATTTTTATACACATTTTCACTCATAATACCCCTGGGTATATTCCTATCAGGACACAACTAGGGCCCAAATGGAGCATGTGTGCGAAAGAACGAATTTTTTCGACCGAAAATGAAGCCGGTACACGTGATACGGCGGACGGACATTGCATTTTTGGAATCTACGCACCTTGAAACGGAAAAGAAAAAATTTTGAGGGGGTGTTATAAACATTTTTTGCTGAGCGAATACATAGGTGTATTATTCACGGAATAATAAACCAAAACGCCGCCTTCGGTGATTAGTTTTGGTGGCTGCATAGATAGAAAATGCAGATTCGCATAAGTAAGTTGTGGCAAAAGGAAGAAGAACCCGTTTCGCTTTTTCAACAAGCGGTTGGAACTTCTTGTTTTCCAGGCGGAGCCAAAAATGGGAGTAAGTATCACACTCGAAATTAGATTTCAAGGTGGAGTCTGAAGTTATGTCTATCAGACATTCGTATTCACTTGACGATAGACTAGTTGGCTTTTTTGAAACTGAAAACGGTTTGAACACCCATTCATGTTCTTGCAGAATTGTATCTCGAGCTGTAGGGAAGTAGTGCTCAAGGGGCTTCTCCAAACTGCGAAGATGTTCACATATTTCTTCAGTCAAAGTGATTTTTCTCAAGATCCAGTTTGTTTTCATGTAAAAAATCATTTGACACAGGAAAACACTCCACCTCTTTCTTCCGAACAGATTCAACCCAAAACTGGATTTTTCTTTTAAATGCGCGAACTTTGTCATTAGCTTCAAAAGTTGTGATATTCATCCGTTGCAGAGAAAGGCTCATCTCATTCATTTCCATGAAAATATCTGATAAACACGAAAGTATACACTGCCATATCTCATAATTAAAAACGTTGGCCAATTTGACTTCAGAACGTAACTCCTGTAACCGTGAAAGTGCTACTACACCACACTTCTGTGTGGGGAAGCAGGGAATTGTGAAGGCTTCCCATATCATCACATAGTAATACAAAAAGTCTTCACTTTAACGGCCGCGCCTTTATATAATTAATCATTTGAACAGACTCATCCAAAACTTTCTTAAAAGAGGCAGGCATTTGTTTCATCGCTGGGGTCTATGAAGAACAAAATGACTGCTACTGCAATTTTTAGATTTTTCTTTTATCCTCGTAATCGTTCCAACCGTTGGGCCAGTCACTGCTTTTGCACCATCTGTGCACACGTCGATGCAGTTACTCCAAGGAATTTCGTTCATCGTTAAAAAATCATCCAACAAACGGAATATTTCTGCCCCTGTTGTACTGGCAGGAAGTGGATTGCACAGAAGAAGATCCTCCTCGAAACATCCGGAGTATTCATAGCGGACAAAAGCCAATAAAATTGCCAACCCCGCGACGTCTGTAGATTCGTCGATTTGGAGAGAAAACGACAAGTGTTTGATCGCCGTGTGTGTCACCAGCCTTACCGTTTACATCTCCACGCCGAAGTTTCCTTCCTTTGCTTTTTGTCGTATCAGTGACAGTTCCTTATTATAGGAATTGGCTCCCTACGCCTATTTTTGCAACTTTCCCGGTGTGGTCCACGATGTAGGTTTCCAGCACGCAGTCGCTTGTGGATGAAGACGCTTTACCCGAACTAGCTCGAGTTCGGGCCCTGCTGTTATCGTGGAAGCTCTCAGAAGTTGGTATGGAAGCGATTTTGGGTGAGTACACTCATTTTTTCTTCTTCTTCTTCTAACTTTCGAACCGTTTCATTTGCAGAAACAATATGGAATA
This sequence comes from Leptopterna dolabrata, assembly GCA_954871275.1. NCBI lineage: Eukaryota > Metazoa > Arthropoda > Insecta > Hemiptera > Miridae > Leptopterna > Leptopterna dolabrata. Next base: position 29,427,814 of record OX940976.1, read on the forward strand.
TAATTATACTGTAATTCAATTTATTATATTCTTCCATTTGTGGAAGAATTTGCGTAGATTCCAAAAATGCAATGTCCGTCCGCCGTCCTCCGAACGCCGTATCAGGTGTTCCGGCTTCATTGGTCTAAAAAATTCGTTCTGTTCTTTCGCACACATGCTCCATTTGGGCCCTAGTTTTGTCCCGAAACTTTGCAGCTCGATCGGAATATACCCAGGGGTGTTATGAGCGAAAATGTGTATAAAAATAGGTACTTTTTGTGATTTAGTAACATGTTAGTAACATGAGCTTTTGAGGTATCGTTTTCCATGATTTGGGACGAGGAGACCGAATATGAAGTAGATTTTGACCAAAGAGTGGAAAATTGAGGTTCTAACGAAGTTTTAGCCTTAAATTTACGTCAAAGTTTGGCCTAAAATCGTCGTTTTTCCGCACACAGTTCGGGTCTCCATTTGGGAACACATTTGGCTCCTAGTGGTCCTCCGAAACACGGCAGCCCGATCGGCATACACCCAGGGGTGATATGGGTTTTCGAGGGATTTTTGAGGTTTCAGTGAACATGAGCTTGTGAGGTATCGCTTTCCATGTATTTTAGGGCGAGAAGACCGAATATTTGGTTGATTTTGACCGAAGAGTGGAGACTTGTGGTTTTAACTAGGGTTATGCTCCCGAAATTCGTTTTTAGCGAATTTTCAAAGAAAATGAAGCTATTGCAATGGCTTCGAAATTTAAATAATATAAATTTTTGGAAATTTTCTTCATAGAAATCCGTTTCAGACCATTCTAAAACGATTCCTGAAATTTAACACTTTTTTATATGTATATATATATATATATATATTTATATATATATTTATTTATATATGTGTCACTCCAGACGATAACTCTCGATAGAATTGAGATAAACAGCTCAAATTTGCACAAAAAATCTATCTTGGCAATCGAAAGGCTAAGTTCGAAGATGGGCGAAATTGGCCTACTCTAAGGAGGGTTTTGGCGCATTTAAAGTGCGCAAAAATTACCCAAAAATCCCCAAAATGTTATTTTCCAACAAGTGACCCCTCATTTTAAAGGTTTTTGCACGCTGAACACGATGGTGGAATCGGATTTTAGATATCTTGATCCGTTCTCAAATTAGAGCATTTAAAGTGCGCAAAAATTACCTAAAAATCCCCAAAATGTTATTTTCTAACAAGTGACCCCTCATTTTAAAGGTTTTTGCACGCTGAACACGATGGTGGAATCGGATTTTAGATATCTTGATCCGTTCTCAAATTAGAGCATTTAAAGTGCGCAAAAATTACCCAAAAATCCCCAAAATGTTATTTTCCAACAAGTGACCCCTCATTTTAAAGGTTTTTGCACGCTGAACACGATGGTGGAATCGGATTTTAGATATCTTGATCCGTTCTCAAATTAGAGCATTTAAAGTGCGCAAAAATTACCCAAAAATCCCCAAAATGTTATTTTCTAACAAGTGACCCCTCATTTTAAAGGTTTTTGCACGCTGAACACGATAGTGAAATCGGATTTTAGATATCTAAATCCGTTCTTAAATTAGAGCATTTAAAGTGCGCAAAAATTACCCAAAACTAGGATAATCTTTAAACTCTTACCCCCACCCCCTTAGAGTGGTCAGATTGAAAAATGTGAGAAGTATTAATTGAAGACGAGAGTTCGAAGCAAAAAAGGGGGAGGCAAACGATTAGTACAACTCCTTGAATTTACCCACAGCGATCAAATAAATAAGCACTTAGTACAATTACGTAATAAACAAACGGTAGAATCAGGATGGACAAAACGTACAAATTAAAATAAATACGAAGAGAATATACATAGAAAACCAAATTTTAGACCGAAGTTTTCCTTTATTCAAAACCATAGCCATTAATTCGAATATTTCTTTGAAAATTCGCTCATTAAGTCATGCTGCATGACTGATTTTTTTATGAGTCAAAAACAGGAAATTGTCAGAAATCACCATACATTTGTATAATAACACCAGTAGTTGTATGAACAGGTGAATCAAGACAATTAAATAGTACTATCAATGATCAAAAATAATCTGTTGAAAGGAAAAGCCGAGCTTAATTCGTGTTTCTGGGGGCCAAAACTGGTGGAACCATCAAAAATAGACATTTCAATAATTGCACACGAAAGAAACAATAAATGAACAGCCATCATTTCTGTAGGCATGTCCAGTAGAATAATAAACCCATGTGACAAGGACTTTGCAGCGTTTTTGAATTTATGAGTGAATATAATAAGTATATTTATAGAGTATTCCATTAGGTATATTATATACGTCCTTGCCACTTCCTGCTATTCATTCAATTGTGTTCCGTCTGATTTGAGAGCATTTTCGAATTTTGATCACATGTCCATTTTTGTTTGTTGTCTTTGGTTTCTGTTTCAGGAAAACGTGGATCTATATGTCCACTACTAGTACTCAAACTGAACGGATTCAGAAAATTTGAGTATCAGTACTGGTCGTGAAGTGTGTGGTTTTATTTTATTTTATTTTATTTTATTTTATTTTATTTTATAGTACGGCTAAGCCAATTTACAATAGTTGAACAAAGGAGTTGAAGAGAAGGAGGTGAAGGAGAAGTGAAGAAGTGACACCTCTCTCTGTTGCTTGTACGTTGATGTCGACCGTAAAGCTACGGAACCCTTTACGGACGAGCGACGGATATACGTGTACTTCCTTTACCGCTCCGTCGATTGGTTAGTGGAGCCGTTGAGGCAGCGGACTCAGTAGCTCGTCCGTAAAGGGTTCTCGGTAGACGGTTACGGACCCTTTACGGACGATGACGGACGAGGATGATGGACAGACGTTCACGTCCGTCCGTTAACTCCGTTAACCGGTTGAAGGGGATGTGAAGGTACTGCACGTATCGCCGTTTCTCGTTCATAAAGGGCACGTATGTTTCTACGGGGGCACCCTCAACGGGAAGGCAATGGAGGGTTGTGCTTCCCTAGCCTGTCCGTTAACCATCAGCCACGATTCCCTCGACCGTCGGTCAAATATGTTAACGGAATAGTCACGGATCATTGAAGGAAGGGCACGGAAAAATGAAAGACGGTGAGAAGGGTGGGCTACAGAAAAATCCACGGAAGAATCAGCGGTAAGTCACTTGAGGTACGAAGGGAGGTCACGGTCAGTGAAGGGTGGGCTACAGAACATCTAGGGAGAGCCCACGGATGTTCACGGGAAAACTATGGATGAGCTACGGGGAAGGCGAAGGAGTTTTGCGGGGTAGTCAACGGTGGGGCAATGACGATCCGTACAAAGTCGCGGGACAACCAGTGGCGTGCGACGGAACTTTGAAGGATTAACAACGGAAATCACTACACTTTTACGGGGATTTTCGGGGTACTTCCGTGAAAATGACCATCCGTTGATTTCGCCTAAATCGTACACCATAGAAACCACGGGTGTTTCCGCTGACGATCCTTCAACATTACAGAGGTTACGGATAAATGTATAGAGTGCATCCGTGACCGCATAATATTAACGGTTGCACTACTTATGAGGGCGACTCCGTGAAAAAGTGCATCCGTGAACTATCATTTAGTGCCAATTATTATATACAGGCTACAGGGGCGCCTCCGTTGTTTTTTACGGAAAACACCCCCTTTTGGTTTATTATTCTGTGAATAATACACCTATGTATTCGCTCAGCAAAAAAATTGTTATAACACACCCTCAAAATTTTTTCTTTTCCGTTTCAAGGTGCCTAGATTCCAAAAATGCAACGTCCGTCCGCCGTCCACCGTACGTCGTATCACGCATAGCGGCTTCATTTTCGGTCTAAAAAATTCGTTCTTTCGCACACATGCTCCATTTGGGCCCTAGTTGTGTCCCGAAACTTTGCAGCCCGATCGGAATATACCCAGGGGTGTTATGAGTGAAAATGTGTATAAAAATAGGTACCTACTTTGTGTGTTTTAGTAACATGTTAGTAACATGAGCTTTTGAGGTATCGTTTTCCATGTTTTTGGGGCCGAGAAGACCGAATATGAAGTCGATTCTGACCAAAGAGTGGAAAATTGAGGTTCTACCAAATATTCAGTTCCCAAAATTGATTTTTTTATGAGTCAAAAACCTGGGAAATCGTCTGAAATCATCCTTAAATTTTTATAATAACACTAGGACAAGTGTCAACACGTGTATCAAGATGATTAAATGGCACTACCAATGATCAAAGATAATTTGGAAAAAAAAGAAAGAAAAAAAAAAGAGCGTACCTAATTCGTGTTTTGGGGACCAAAATTGGTGGAAACCATCAGAAATAGCTATTTCAATTATTTCACACGAAAGAAACAATAAATGAACAGCCAGCATCTCTGTAGGCATGTCCAGTAGAATAATAAACCCATGTGACAAGGACTTTGCAGCGTTTTTCTTTTACGTTTCAAGGTGCGTAGATTCAGAAAATGGATGTCCGTCCGCCGTACGCTGTATCATGCATGTACCGGCTTCATTTTCGGTCTAAAATAATTTTCTTTCGCACACATGCTCCATTTGGGTCCTAGTTGTGCCCTGAAACTTTGCAGCCCGATCGGAATATATCCAAGGGTGTTATGAGTGAAAAATGGGTATAAAATATGTATTTTTTGTGTTCTAGTAACATGAGCTTTTAAGGTATCGTTTTCCATGCTTTTTAGGACGGGAAGACCGAATACGAAGTCAATTTTGACCAATGAGTGGAAAATTGAGGTTCTAACGAAGTTTCAGCCTTAAATCTACGTTAAATTTTGGTCTAAAATCGTCGTTCTTCCGCACACAGTTTGGGTCCCCATTTGAGAACACATTTGGGTCCTAGTTGTCCTCAGAAACACGACAGCCCGATCGGCATACACCCACTGGTGATAAGGGAGAAAAATGAGTGTAAAAATAGGGGTTTTCGAGGGATTTTTGAGGTTTCAGTGAACATGAGCTTGTGAGGTATCGTTTTCCATGTTTTTTACGGCGAGAAGACCGAATATTTGGTTGATTTTGACCGAAGAGTGAAGACTTGAGGTTGTAACAAAGGTTAAGCTCCCGAAATTCATTTTTTATGAGTCAAAAACCTGGGAAATTGTCTGGAATCATCATAAATTTGTATAATAACACTAGAACTAGTATTAGCAAGTGAATCAAGGCAATTAAATGTCACTATCAATGTTCAAAGATAATCTGAAAAAAAAAGAAGGGCGACGAGGTCGTATTTCTGGGGGCCAAAATTGGTTGAAACCATCTAAAATAGCTATTTCAATTACTGCTCATGAAAGAAACAATAAATTAACAACAAAATTTCTTTAGGTATGTCCGATAGACTAATAAACCCAAGTGACAAGGACTTTGCAGCGTTTTTTTCTCTCAGTGCGGAGTCGAAACTTGGAAACTGAAAGCTGCCTCCAGCAACAAGCTTGAAATTGTTGAAATTTTTCAGGATATTGTGGGTCGACGTTTTGAGCAGAGCTGAGGCCTGTCGAGAGCTCTCTGACCCTTTCAAGTGGCGCAACACGCCTTTAAGGTGTGTTCCCACGACTTGTGAATTGGCAAGTCTGGACTGAAATTCGTCACGCCACGCGCCGTGGGATCCTTGAGATTCGACGTTGTTCGAGGTGGTTCGAGAAAGCTCAGCCCTTCCGGTGAAAAAATTGTAAATTCGCGACCATCAAAGGCTTGTGGCTAAGGTAGGCTCGAAAGGATGACACATCTCACCAGCCTCGTGCAGCCTGTCGTGATTCGTATTGAGTTTATTATGTAGGTTTAGTTGTTTACATTCCTATATGGCGATGTGGCGGTGTGTACTGCCACTCAAGGTGAGCCGCGGTTTGGACAAGCGACGCGCCGTGCGAGCAGTTCGATGGATCGGGAGTACCAGTTACAAGTCCACACACTACGAGCCTCGAACGACCCGAAATCCGTCGTCACGCGTCGTGGGATCAAGGGTTGGTTATCTGGAACATGTCTTGCAGGGGAAAATAGAATGAAAGTGAGGCGTGTGCAAGCAACTATCCTGGTCGAGATACATACGGGCCTGTACTGGGACAGCTGATTACGGTGGACTCTGCCATACTGCTGAGGACAGAACCCTGAGAGTGGTACCCTAATGTATTTTAGTCTATTATTCTCAATAATGGACCTTTGGAATCGAGCATGAAAAAAAAAAGCGTTGCCGTAGGGGGCGTCTAGCAGCCAGTGGTTTGTGTTCATGCGACGGTACGTTTATTGTCGAATGAAATGTGGGGGACAGCCCCAGACCCCCGGATTATAACAGTTTAGATCAAGGATCAAAGCAAGGAAACATGGAACATGTTTTTCGAATAGGTACATGATAACAGAGGTGTCGTGAGTCCCTCCCGGGAACACTCCTCTAATTTAAGTTCTCTCCAATATCCAAACGCTAAAGTTAAGTTTCCATCAATAAACGAATGAGTGGGGAGACAAGCCACAGAACCCAGGGTACACAACCTGGGGCCCCACCACCAACCCCTAACAGGGGGTTGGAGGGAGAGGCCTCCATTTCCTATAAAACCCTGGATCCTGGGGCTTTAGCTTCATTCGACACTTCCTCTAACCAGCTCTCTCTTCTCTCCTCTACCTTGCTCTCTCTCCTCCTCAAAAGATCCTAGATGTCGGTGGATATCCGCCGCCTGGGCAAATTCTACCTCTCACCTCCACCTTTTCACTCCCTCAAAAGATCGTAGATGTCGGTGATAACCGCCTGCGCATATCCTCACGCCACCGTGATGAACCAATTTTAATTCATCACAGTGGTGAACCCGACGTTCACCCAACCTTCCTTACCTTCTGTGTCAACCCCAGTCAAGTTCAGTTCGGTGTCCCTTTTTCAATTTCAAATTCGGTCAGTCAGTCAGTTAACGTTCGCACTTTTCGCCTACCGCTCGGAGATCGCACACCTCTCACATCTCCGCTCAACCACACACACCTCCGCTCCCCATCTGCGAATTTTGAATTTGAAATTTAAATTTGAATTTTTTTCAAATTACAGACTCGACCATGGACCCGCACTCATCGCCGCCGCCGCTCCTCCGGCCATCCACGCTGCAACCACCCGCCGCCACGACAACGGACGCAGCGGCCACTGTCGACAACCCGTTCTCCACCCTTTCACCGCCCGGATCCACCTCATCACCTGCGCCCGCCGCCGCCGACGTCATGACCGCCTCTGCGTCATTCCCCCTCACATTACCACCTTTTTACTCTCATGACCCCGCATTATGGTTTTTCCAGGTGGATGCAGCGTTCTCGGCCGCAGGGATCCGCAGCCAAAAGACACGCTACTCCCGCATAATCTCCCTCTTGCCGTACGACATCTTGCTGCAGACGTCAGACATTTTTCCCGACGCCGCAACCGCCTACGACGACCTCCGCGGCCGCCTCATCTCCCTCTACCAGCCATCTAAGATCGCGAGAGTCGCCGCCCTGACGCAGCCGCTACACCTCGGCGATATGAAGCCCTCCCACCTCTACCGGCGCCTGCGACATCAGCTGCAAGGCATCATGACCGCCGACATCGCCCGGACTTTCTGGTTGCGCGCCCTACCCCACCCCATCCAGATGTCACTTGCCAGCCACCTCGACGGCCCGGACGAACCTCTCCTCCGCCTCGCCGACACGGTGCACGACCTCGCCGCTGCCGCCAGCGTCGGCGAAATACACAACCCCCGCACGGCACCCCCTCCACGACAACGCGCCGCAACGTCCCGTGAGCGCGACCGCCCCCACTCCACCAAGCGCCGCCGGACCCCCTCCATTGACAGACGCCGTTCCCCCTCCAAGGAGCGCCGCCGAACCCCCTCCACGGACCGCCGACGCCCGCCTTCCCCCGAACGCCGCCACACCCCTCCTCGGGAATGAATGAATGAATGAATGAATAATCTTTATTTCCATAAATATTTACATTGCATCAGGTTACAAAACATGACAGGTCATGGAAACTACCCCCCTCATAGATCAAAGATCTGTGCCGAGGGGGGGAGTTGCATGTGCAAATTACATTTTATTTAGTTTATCACTAGTTTTTCTCATTTCATTACATCTATATATATCAGCGACGAGGGAGATCCCCGCCCAGCACGACCCCCTCCAACACGTCTCGCCCCGCCAGGACGAGCTACCTCCCCGCCGACCACCCCCACCGATGCTTCTACCATGTGAACTTCGGTGGGGGGGCCCGCAAGTGCCAAGCCCCCTGCTCCTTCCCCTCCGGGCAGGGAAACGCAGACGCCCGCCGGTAAACCCGGCGGGCCCCCCTCCTCGCCAAAACGGGGGGGACCACCTCCCTTCCCCCCCCGCCCGCATCAACTCAACCACCGCCACGAAGGCCTCCTACCCTTCCTACGCCGCCGCCACGGCCGCCAACCTACCAACAGCACCTCGCTCCGCCACCACCCCCCTCCACGACCGCGAACGTCAACGCCGTACCTCGCTGCACCGCCGGCACCGCCCCCCGGCCGATCACCGTTCCCCCACCAAGGAACGCCCCCCCCCCCCGACCACCACCACGGCCGCCAACCCCACGGCCGCGCCTCGCTGCGCCGCCACCACCCTCTCCCAGCCAACAACCGTTCCCCCACCACGGAACGGGCGCCCCCCCCCCCTCCACGTCTCCTTTAAGGGAGACAAACCCCCACCACTGACTGAAACCGCCACCCCTGCTGCCGACCCACAAACACACCAACCACACCCCGCCCCCACTGCCACGATTCTGCAACACGCACTCCCCACCCATCAACGTCTTTTTCTCCGCTGTAAGAAAACCAATGTTCCCTTCCTCATCGACACAGGGGCGGCGCTTTCAATATTTCCAAATTCTATTCTCCGTCGTCAGGCGCGCTGTTATCGCCAGCTTCTCTACGCCGCCAACGGTACCACCATCCCCTCGTACGGGACGTACCGCTCATCAATTTACATGAGCGGACTCGCGTACGAGTGGGAATTCACCGTGGCGGACGTGGAGAAGGCGATCCTGGGGGCCGATTTCCTGGCATATTTCGGCCTCCAGGTCGACGTGAAAAACGCGCGCCTGATCGACCCCTCCACCAACAAACCAATCCCCGGCTTTATACACGCGATAAATCAACCCCCCACTAAATTTGAAACCCTCCTCCAACAATACCGCCCCCAGCGCCGCCCCTCAGCCCACATATCCACCATACAACACTTCATAGAGACCACTGGACCCCCCATCACAGCCAAAGCCCGCCGCCTCCACCCCCTACAACTTTCTCAAGCTCGCAAGCATTTCAATCAATTAATCGCCGACGGCATCATCCGCCCCTCCAAATCCCCTTGGGCTTCCCCACTGCACATAGTGCAAAAGCCCAACGGGGATATCCGCCCCTGTGGCGACTACCACCGCCTCAACGCCAAAACAACGCCCGACCTATACAACGTCCCCCACCTCCGCGACTTTTCTTCACACTTACACAACACACACATCTTCTCCACCCTCGACATATCAAGAGCCTTCCACCACATCAACATCCACCCCCCAGACGTCCCGAAAACCGCTATCATAACCCCCTTCGGCCTTTTCGAATACGTCAAGATGGGATTTGGCCTTAGGAACGCTGCCCAAACGTGGCAGCGTTACATGGACAACATATTACGTGGCCTCCCGTTCGTCTTTTGCTTTTTGGACGACGTTCTGATAGCATCCCGCAGCCCCGAAGAATTCCTGGACCACCTGCGCCAAATTCTGGACATCTTCTCCACCGAGGGACTACAGATCAACGTGGAGAAATGTGTGCTCGCCCAGGCCTCCGTCCGCTGCCTCGGCCACCTCGTCTCCTCCGAGGGAATCAAGCCCCTACCTGACAAAGTCCACGCCATCAGCGATTTTCCTCAGCCCCGTACCGTCACGGAACTCCGCCGTTTTTTGGGTATGTTGAACTTTTACCGTAGACACATAAAACACTCAGCACAACACCAACAACCAATCATACACGCCATCCCACAACCAGCCAAGAAAAATGACAACCGCCCCATCCCTTGGTCCCCCGAACTCACTAAAGCCTTTCAAACCTGTAAGCAGGACCTAGTACACGCCGCTCTATTGGCCCATCCCGACCCCCACGCTCCCCTTTCCATCACCACCGATGCTTCCGATTGGGCCATCGGGGCAGTGCTCCACCAACACACCGGCGCGAACCCCCAACCCCTCGGTTTTTTCTCCAAAACCCTTTCCCCCACCCAAAAAAACTACTCCACCTTCGACAGAGAGCTCCTCGCCATCCACAAAGCCATAAAGCACTCTCGTGACTTCGTGGAGGGCAGGGAGTTCTCTGTCGTAACGGACCACAAATCCCTCACCCACGCCCTCCTCCAAAGCCGCAAATCCGCCTCGCCTCGTCGCCTCCGGCAGCTCGAATTCATCGGACAATTTACGTCCGATATTCGATATTTGCCGGGGGCTGACAACTGCGTGGCGGACGCGCTCTCCCGCCCCACCCCCGCGCCGGTGGCGGAGCTACTGCCATTCCCCTCCCCACACACCATCAAATCCCACCAGAACCCACAATCCGACCAAACCCTCTCCAACCTCATCTCCGCCTCCAAACTACATCAGCTGCCGCACCTTGAGCTCTGGTGTGACGTGATGGCCGACTCACCGCGCCCTTACGTCCCACCCGACCTCAGGCGGCAGCTCTTCCTCCACTACCACTCCCTTCACCACCCCGGCATCCGGGCCAGCCGGGACCTAGTAAAAACACGGTACTTCTGGCCCCATATGAACACGGATATCCGTAACTGGGTTCTAGGGTGCCAGAAGTGCCAAACTTACAAGGTCTCGGCACACCCCCACGTCACTCCTCAACCCATTCCCGACTCCCTCCCGTGGGAACATGTCCACCTAGATCTGGTCGGCCCCCTTCCCCCCTCCGAGGGGAAGAAATACTGCCTCACAATGATCGACCGTGCCACCAATTGGGTTGAATGCATCCCGCTCGCCCACATCACCGCGGACGCCGTCGCAGCGGCTTTCCTCAACCAATGGGTTAGCCATTACGGTTGTCCGCGAACAATCACGGTCGATCAAGGGAGGCAGTTTGAGTCGGCCCACTTTTCAGATCTCCTCCGTTCCCTCGGGATCCAAAAAATCCGCACCACTCCCTATCACCCCCAATCCAACGGGAAAATAGAGCGGTGGCACTCGGTCCTGAAACAGGCCATTTCAACGTCAGCTACATCCCCCTCTTGGACTAAAACTCTCCCCTATGTATGACTCAGCCTTCAGACAACACAAGTCCCGCACAACACGCTTTTAAAGATCCCCTCCGTCTACCAGCCGACATTTTCACTCCACACAACACACCGTCAATTAACAGGGAACCGCTACACACCTCAACACCGACAAACGACACCACTTACCCCAAAAGATTTTACACCGCCACACATATGTACCTGAAAGAGCCCGGCATACACAAAACTTTTCAACCCCTTTATGCCGGGCCCTTTCAGGTCATCCGCTCAACACACTCCACCGCTACCCTGTTAATTGACGGGAAGCCCCACACCGTGCCATTGGCACGGTGCAAACCAGCTCCAGTCCTCCCCGACCAATCTCACCACACCACTCCCCCGCCCACCACCACACCACAAACACCACACATCGCCTCCATTTCGCCCACCGGACACCGACGTCGCCGCCCCTCTCCGCGACGTCCCGGGTACCGGCTCCCACCGGCTCTCCCCCTTCACCGCCGCCCTGGCAGTGAAGGGGCCCCTCTATTAGTCTTCACCAACGTGAAGACTGTTAGAGGGAGTCGCCTCTCTCACCCCATCACCTCACCACCCATACACTGCCACCCCTACACACCACACCTACACCCTTCCACATCCACACCATACCCATACCCAAAGAACGGCGGATTTCCGCGCACCCCAACAATGTCATCCCGAACCTTACACCCCAACCATTGTACATCCTATTTTAAGTTGTAAATTATGTAAATACCCAAACCATTGTACATACTATTTTAAATTGTAAATTATGTAAATACCTACCTACCATTTTTTGTAAATCCTACCACTACTCATCTATTCTCATCAATACCCATCTACCACTGCTCATCTATATCACTCCTCCCTACATCACTATATCACTACCTTTGTAAATACGCCTTCCTATATCACTAACCTTTGTAAATACTCCTAATATTAAGTCCACTCTCACCTAGCCTTAAGAATGACGCCCTCAGCACTCAACCTGTTGCCGTGGCCCTCAGCCGTTGTCACCTTTGGCCTTCCGCCCGATTTATGTTTGCCTCGGCCCTCAGCCCCTGTCACCTTGCGCCTTCAGCCCATCTCACCTTCCGCCTTCAGCCCCACCAATTTTAGTTTAGTCCTCACCTTTGGCCTTCAGCCCCACTGATGTTTGCTATAGCCCTCAGCTCCTGTCATCTTGCGCCTTCAGCTCCACGAATCTTGGTTCAAACTGGGGGGACCTCTGTCGTGAGTCCCTCCCGGGAACACTCCTCTAATTTAAGTTCTCACCAATATCCAAACGCTAAAGTTAAGTTTCCATCAATAAACGAATGAGTGGGGAGACAAGCCACAGAACCCAGGGTACACAACCTGGGGCCCCACCACCAACCCCTAACAGGGGGTTGGAGGGAGAGGCCTCCATTTCCTATAAAACCCTGGATCCTGGGGCTTTAGCTTCATTCGACACTTCCTCTAACCAGCTCTCTCTTCTCTCCTCTACCTTGCTCTCTCTCCTCCTCAAAAGATCCCAGATGTCGGTGGATATCCGCCGCCTGGGCAAAACCTCCTCTCCTTCAAAAGATTCTAGATGTCGGTGGATATCCGCCGCCTAGACAAAACCTCTTTCTCCAAAAGATCCTAGATGTCGGTGGATATCCGCCGCCTGGGCAAATTCTACCTCTCACCTCCACCTTTTCACTCCCTCAAAAGATCGTAGATGTCGGTGATAACCGCCTGCGCATATCCTCACGCCACCGTGATGAACCAATTTTAAATTCATCACAAGAGGGTATGGAGATATTTAGAAAAACGTCTGCCAATTCGAGTAGGCACTATAGCTTCCTCACTTGAATCACATGAACGTATAGACTAGTTGGGAAGGTTCGTTATGATACGGGACCATCTGCGATCCAACCCGCGTGTACCCTCAAAATTTCATCTTTCTACGACTATTTTTCGCGTAGTTAGAAGCGTTATAAGGAAACCGTCAACATTTCATGTTAGCGCATGCGGAGACGGAAATTACAGTAAGATTCCAATGAAGTTCATACGGAAACATCGATGTATTATACTGATCGACCCTCCGAATGTGAACTCATTTCAACGATAATAATTAAGGTAGTTATGGGCACTCCAAGTATTTCACGTTTGCGCATGCGCAGACTAAATTCATGATTTAGAAACGGGACCATCTGCGATCCAACCCGCGTATACCCTCAGAATTTCAGGTCTCTACGACTATTTATCGCGTAGTTAGAAACGTTACAAGGAAGTGGTCACCATTTCATGATCGCGCATGCGTAGATGAAAGTTATACTACCATTCCAATGAAATTGATTTGAAACTACCAAAGTATTATTCCTGACCGACACTCCAAGTTTGAATTGATTTCAACGATATTTAGGGTAGTTATGGGTGTTCCAATTATTTCACGTTTGCGCATGCGCAGACGAAAGTTACGGTACTTTATCAATGATTTTGGTATGGGACCATCTGTGACTCAACCCGCACCTACCCTCGAAATTTCAGCCCACTTCGACCATTATTTCGGGTAGTTATGGGTGTTGCAAGGAATTGACCACAGACAGAAAGACACGGAACCAAATATGTTCCTCGATGTGTGAAACGGAAAATGGTATTTAGAAATTTTCATTTTGGAGGACATGAACTTTTTTTTACTCAATCACGAATCCAAGGCTTCCCTGCCTTCGGTAGTGAGGAAGCAAAAAAACGTCGTGGGATTTCCAAGCCTCGGACCAGCGACCTAACACAATGTCATGTAATACACTTCCTCAGCTGCTTTTGGCGTTTTTCGGGTAGGTAGAACCCCCTCAGCAGTTTTCGTCGGAGTGGGGTCTGGCCATGCTCTCCTCGGAGTTGGGTGGCAGGAGTGGGGTAGGGGGAGAACTGTGCGGGCGACAGGGAGGGGAGAGTTCCCCTGGACTGGACTGGACGCGGATGTTTTCGAGCCTTGTTTACTCCCGTAAAAACATGTTCCATGTTAAAACCCTGCAAATTATTACACAACGGTTTATTATTTACCGGTATAGATGCCCCTTCTGCATCTTTTTTGTGATCAATACCCTCGAGCTCCCTCCAGGAAAGCCCTAAATGGAGTATTCTGGAGCCGGCCCGGGAATTAAAGTTTCATACAGATGCGCGGGATTCAATAATTCAATCATTAATTATTTTCAGTTATTCACGAAGCACAAGGTAAGTAATAAACCGATGTGTAATAATTTACCTGCATATATGCCCCTTCTGCGCAGATAGTATGATAAACCGTTGTGTAATAATTTAATTTTGTGTATCAATTGACCGCTGTGTAATAATTTACCCTCTAATACTTCAACGATTGCTCAAATTGCAAAAGTACCTACCAACGATAATCAGGTGCTTCGTAGCAATGTATATCTGGGCTGAATGTATGCAATTTGAGTCACCCTCCTATGAGGAAGCCTGTCGGTGCCAGTTCGGGGCCTTTCTGTGAACGAACGGCTGGACGTACAATGGGTGGTTTCAAAAAACTCCCAAGTTCAAGAACTATTTAAAAACGTAAAAAAAGTCTAGGTAACGGCGTCCTGGAGATTACAACTCCTATTTTTCGTCCCTCAGAGATTACTGACATTAACGACGAGCTTCGCGGACCAAATAGACTCCAAACGGGACCTACAAACCAAATTTCATCAGATTTGGTTCATGGTAACTAAGGAAAGTGCGAAGTACGACGTACGGCGGACAGAGAAATTTTTTCATAACATTTTCGGATTTTACATACTTGAAAACGGAAACCAACGGCTGATCGTATAATGCTCCGGGTGGTCTCAAAAAATTCTTCAGTTAAAGATCAGTTTAAAAACGTAAAAAAACCATACCCTTCTACTGAAAGTTTTCGAGCTACGGCGTTCTGAAAATTTCAGCCCGTTTCTCACCCCTTAGAGACGACTGAGAGTAACGCCGAGCTTCGAGCGGCACCTACAAACTAAATTTCATTAATTTCGGTTCGTGGTAACTAAGAAAAGTGCTAAGTATGGCGTACGGTGTAAGGCGGACAGACAGAAATTTTCGGTTTATTATTGGTTTATTATTTTCAATAATGAACTTTTGGAATCGAGCATAAAAAAAAAATGCTAACCCCCCTCAATATTTTATGGTATTCAGAATCCGAAAATGCAATATAAAAATTTCTGTCTGTCCGCCGTACGCCGTACTTAGCACTTTTCTTAGTTCCTATAGAAAAAAAATTGATGAAATTCAGGTTATAGGTAGGTTCCATTCGGGGTCTGTTGGTCCGCGAAGAACGACGTTACTGTTAGTCATCTCTAAGGGGTTCAAAATAGGAGTTGAAATTTTCAGAACGCCGTAGTTCGAAAACATTCAATAGAAGGGTATGTTTTTTTAAACGTTTTTCAATTGATCTTGAACTAAAGAACTTTTTGAGACCACCCGGAGCATTGTACGACCAGCCGTTCGTTAGCACCATAAAGCTTCGTCAACTCGATCGTGAATCAAACGGTATAAATCCGGCCCAGATATCATCAATAGGGGGCACCTGATTATAATCATGGATGGCTGTATGAGGTCGAGTTGGTTGTTCTGCGATATTATTTCATTTGACAAGTGATGGATCTATTGGATTTTGTTGGTAGGTACTTCTGAAACTTGAACAAACACTGAAGTATTATTGATGGGTAAATAATTATACAATGGTAAATTATTACACACCGGCAAATTATTACACAACGGTAAATTATTACACAACGATTCATCTACCTAGAAGGGGGAGCTTCGTCAACATGATCGTGAATCAAACGGTATAAATCCGGCCCAGATATCATTGCTGGGGAGCACCTGATTATAATCACGGATGGCTGAATGAAGTCGAGTCTTTTGGATTTTGTTGATAGGTACTTTTGCATCTTGAACAAACGTGGAAGTATTATTGGGTAAATTATTACAAAACGGTACATTATTACAAAACTTTGAATTATTACACAACGGTTAATTATTACACAATGGTTTATTTTACGTAGAAGAGGCATCTATACAGGTAAATTATTACACAACGTTTATTATTTACCTTATGTTTAACGAATAACTACAAATAATTAATGATTGAATTACTGAACCCCGCGCATCTGCATGAAACTTAAATTCCGGGGTCGGCTCCAGTACTCGATTTAGGGCTTTCCTGGGGGGAGCTCGAGGGTATTGACCACACAAAACAGGGATCTACGCAGAATGGGCATCTATACAGGTAAATAATAAACCGTTATGTATGTAATAATTTTTAGCCAACGCATAATTCGGTGCAGCGCAAGAAGAAGAAGCCGTCTTGACATGTACATCAAAACTACCGCGATCACTTATCACAATTCTCTATTCTGTTTCAGATTGGACCAGTCAAACAGTCTGTGGGGACCTAAACGTGATCCGCTGTACATAGTTGTTCCTTTGACCGTCGTTTACTCTTTAATTTTCCTGACTGGAGTCATTGGCAATGTCAGCACCTGCATCGTCATCGCAAGAAACCGCCACATGCACACGGCCACCAACTACTACCTCTTCTCACTCGCCATATCCGATCTTCTACTACTCGTATCAGGACTGCCTACTGAAATGTACACATTGTGGTCCAAGTGAGTGGAAACGGTTCACCTCATGATAACAGATAGTTTACATCTTGGTTCACCATCCCGCACCACAATTACCTAGTGGCTTATTAGAATTTTTGGTAATTCTCCCCTCTCCCTAATCCCGCTTCCCCCCAAATGATTAAAAACAGTCCATCTTCAAACTTGGCCTTTTGATTGCCAAGAAAAATTGTTTGACCAAATTTGAAGTTTTCATCTCGTTCCTAAGAAGAGTTATCGTCTGAAGTGATAAGCGATATATATAATACAATATACGAATCGCGGTTGGCGGCGCTGAACTACTATCGTTGAGGTTTCTTCCTGTTACTGTCTTTTGGGGATGAATTCAGGATGGTCTAAAACGGATTTACCCATGAAAAAATTCAAAAATTCGTGGTCGAAACATTTTTGGTCCAGCGCAATAGCTTAATTTTCGTCGAAAATTCGCTAAAATGGTACTTCGTTGAGAAGGTGATTGAATGCAGGCGTCTAATTCAGTTGAGGAAAACGAAATTTAAAAAAAAACATTCGAAAATAATATGATCAAAGTTTTGAACAAAATTATGAAATCCAAAAAATTTGATGTTTGACCTAATTTTTCACTCATGGTTTGCTACCATGAAGATAGGAAATTTCTTTTACAACCACTAATATTGTGGTATGGAATGGTGAACCATGAGAGAAAAGCTCATTTTATTAGGTCGAGCAATTTTTAATGATTCTATGGGGAAAATGGGGTTTTAGGGATCAAAATGGGTAAAAATTACCAAAATTGCAAAATCTGACCCATACGTCTAATTGTTTAAGGTAATTTGTGGGGGGGGGGGGGGGGGGTAAGAAATCAATATGAATTACTGGAAGTTGAAAAAAAACTGCAAAAACTATTGATGGTTTATTTATTTGTTTACATTTCATTATGTTGTGGATATGGTTGATGTGGTTGGTGTTTGTTTAAAAACTCGGCACTCCGCGCCTCGCCAGGGGGCAAGCCCCCTGGACCCCCGGATGCTTACTGCTTAGAGCCTACGGCTAAAATTCAAGAAACATGGAACATGCTTTAGCCGCGTAGTTTACTACAACCAAGTGACAACCAAACAAGCGTCATTGTTTACTATCCATTTACAACATTCATTTATATAGTTATATTATGAAACTAGGATATAAATACCAAGAACAAATACGAAATACATTCGTGATAAATCAAGAGTACCTAGGTATTATTTCAGCTCAGTTCCCCACTGTATCGCTTTTCCATCACAGCGAGATTAATTTGACTCAGTTCTTCGTTTCTATTTTATAATAAGTACAATGAGTACTGTTGTGGTACGCGCGGGTGTGCGTGTCACCATCAGGGTGTGTGGTAAATTTTGGGTAATTAGGTAAATTCGGGGTCATCACTGTGATTCAAAAGCGATCACAGGCGTTGGTTGAAATCTTTCTCCTAATAGGCCGGGAGGATCCTATTACTAATATCCCGCGAGAATGAACCACAGCAGTTATCAGCTGCTCCTTCAGAGTCTTTAGCTAGCACCCCGCAAGCATGAACCACAGCAGGTGCTAGATGAAAAGATGGGGACCTACACTAATATCCCGCCAGAATGGACCACAACAGATATTAGTTGCTCCTTAGGAGTCTTTTGAGCGCCCCGCGAGCATGAACCACAGCAGGCGCTATAAAGATGATGGACCTAGTACTAATATCCTGCGAGAATGAACCACAGCAGATATTAGTGGCTCCCAAAGAGTCTTTTGACCAGCACCCCGTGGAATGGACCACAGCGAGTGTCGGAGGAAGGGTAGGAAAGAAAGGAGTGTCACGTCTTGAGTCGAATCGTCGAATGAAGAGCTGGGCCAGAAGGGCCGCTTATAAAGAGACCTTTCCACCCGTTCCCCGTCCACAATCGGTCGGCATCGCCTAGCCCAACGTTTTCCGTGTTTATTTGGTAAAATCTTATAACATTACAAGTACGAGAACTTGTTCCAATCCTTCCTAGAATATTCTAATTTTTCAGTCGCCTAATTCCACATTCAAGGGGTGAAAACAGATTTTTTCCAAAAAAAAAAAAGAAGTTATTTTCGTCATCTTGCCCAACCTTGGGGTAAGATGACGATTGGGTTGGGGTAAGACGACCAACACAATATCAAATACACTGCCAAGGTGATGGCACAGGAGCTTCCTCGTCACAATCAGAGTGACCCATTATAAAATAGAACAGACTCGGAAGCAAAATAACATAACTTTACATTACATTACATAACATTACATAACGTTAAATATACATATTACATAACATTACATTACATAACATAACATTACATAACATTACATGAAATATACATATTATACATAACATGACTTCCATAATACATTACGTCCATTATACATAACTAGCCTGAACGCTCCCTTCGCTCGCTATCCGAGGTTCGCTGTACGCAGTATCGTGGAACCAACAAACGACGGAAAAATCCCATAGCCTACCGGGTATTTGTGCCCAATTTTATCAAAATCCGTCAAGCCATTCAGGAGTTGACCATGGTCGACCATATTTCCGCTATGGTCAGGGAATTAAAAATGCGCCTACGTTCAACTTGGGAGGCTACCGGATATTGGTGCCAAATTTGGTCGATATCCGTTGAGTAATTCGGGATTCGACCATGGAGGGGCCCATGGATGCGCTATGGTCGACCGCGGGAGTAGTCCGAAGGGTCGATCGTAGATAGAATTTCACGTAGATTACGAATACGCGATAAAAAATAGGGGTTACAATTTCAATTAACGAAGTTGACCATGGTCGACCATAGTTCCGCTATGGTGAGGGAATTAAAAATGCGACGTTGCACAACTTGGGAGCCTACTGGATATTCGTGCCAAATTTGGTCGATATCCGTCAAGCCATTCAGGAGTTGACCATGGTCGACCATAGTTCCGCTATGGTCAGGGAATTAAAAATGCGACGTCGCACAACTTGGGAGCCTACTGGATATTCGTGCCAAATTTGGTCGATATCCGTCGAGCCATTCAGGAGTTGACCATGGTCGACCATATTTCCGCTATGGTCAGGGAATTAAAAATGCGCCTACGTTCAACTTGGGAGGCTACCGGATATTGGTGCCAAATTTGGTCGATATCCGTTGAGCAATTCGGGATTCGACCATGGAGGGGCCCATGGATGCGCTATGGTCGACCGCGGGGGTAGTCCGAAGGGTCGATCGTAGATAGAATTTCACGTAGATTACGAATACGCGATAAAAAATAGGGGTTACCATTTCAATTAACGAAGTTGACCATGGTCGACCATAGTTCCACTATGGTGAGGGAATTAAAAATGCGACGTTGCACAACTTGGGAGCCTACTGGATATTCGTGCCAAATTTGGTCGATATCCGTCAAGCCATTCAGGAGTTGACCATGGTCGACCATATTTCCGCTATGGTGAAGGGGACCGAAAAATTCCGACGTTGCACTACTTGGGAGCCTACTGGATATTCGTGCCAAATTTGGTCGATATCCGTTGAGCAATTCGGGATTCGACCATGGAGGGGCCCATGGATGCGCTATGGTCGACCGCGGGGGTAGTCCGAAGGGTCGATCGTAGATAGAATTTCACGTAGATTACGAATACGCGATAAAAAATAGGGGTTACCATTTCAATTAACGAAGTTGACCATGGTCGACCATAGTTCCGCTATGGTCAGGGAATTAAAAATGCGACGTTGCACAACTTGGGAGCCTACTGGATATTCGTTCCAAATTTGGTCGATATCCGTCAAGCCATTCAGGAGTTGACCATGGTCGACCATAGTTCCGCTATGGTCAGGGAATTAAAAATGCGACGTTGCACAACTTGGGAGCCTACTGGATATTCGTGCCAAATTTGGTCGATATCCGTCAAGCCATTCAGGAGTTGACCATGGTCGACCATAGTTCCGCTATGGTCAGGGTATTGAAAATGCGACGTTGCACAACTTGGGAGCCTACTGGATATTCGTGCCAAATTTGGTCGATATCCGTCGAGCCGTTTGGCCGTGCATAGAAGGACAGACAGACAGACAGAGCGCATGCGCAGGGCGAACCGCTGGCTCTATCATGTTGAAATTTATATGGGACCTCAATGGGCCATACCCGCTTAATCCCTGAGAATTACATTGAAATTGGGTGAAATCTTTGGTTACTACGGCTGTAACAAGGAAATTGAATCTATTTCACGCCAGCGCATGCGCAGAGCGCACCGAGGGTCCGACCATGCTGAAATTCATACTGGAACTCACTAGGCCTTGTCCAAACAACCCTTGAAAATTTGAGCGAAATTGAATCAAAATTGTGAAAGTTATGCGTGTTTGTTGAATTTAACGTTAGCGCATGCGCAGGGCGTACCGCTGGATCAATCATATTGAAATTTGTATGGGACCTCAAGGGGCCTTATCCGCACCATCCCTCAAAATTTGAGCTGAATCAATTCAAAATCGTGGAAGTTATGGCTGTAACAAGGAAATGCGGACAGACTCACAGACTCACAGACTCACAGACTCACAGACCGACAACACGGAACCAAATTTGTTCAGTAGGCTTTGAAACGCAAAATGCAAGTGGAAATTTTGATTTCTGAAGACAAAAATTTTTTGGCTCACGAAAGTGAACACAAGGCTTCCGCTGCTTCGCAGACTCGGAAGCAACACAAATACTCCATGTTCAAGCTTTATCCAAACAAGAGCCCCACCTTTATTCATCTCCCTAACTCATCATTGCAAACATGTACCTACATAATGAACCAAAGAATAAGTGACTTAGGGACATAACTTTACGAGTGAATAGTTTAATGCTCATCAGCCATATTAAGTTAAATATTCCTAACTTTATTGAATAGTTCAATATGCTTAATAAGTTATCGATCCAGGTAAGTTGTAACTCATACAATGGTGTGAAAAAAAGAATAAAACAGAACTGAATGTTCAAAATAGCATGCAGGGCAAGATGGTGAATTTCAAAGTCATTCGTCATCAACCCCAGTCATCTTTCGTCAACTTGCCCCATGCCACCATTAGTAAGAAAGCCTTGTTAGAAATTATCCAATAGGTACCATCGTTAAAAAAACGGACTTTGTATGAAACAGTAGGGTCTGAGTTAGACTTTCACTACAAACACATTCGGGCTCCTGGCTCCTCAGACAGTGTGCGGAAGCGGATTTCTTACAGTGAATGTCAAGGGCAGCCAGCTGGGGACTCTGACGCTAAATTGCAGAAGCTGCTGTGTGAGCGACTAGGAGAAATTGTGAATTCGTCTCTTGCCCCATTCGTCACCTTACCCCACCTTCCGCTACTTTTTAGAAATAATCATAGTCATTCAGTTGGACATACATCGTTGATTACTGTAAGATATCTCATTGTAGTAAGATTTACATTTTTGTTACATAATATTATTGAGGTACAACTTTTCAAAAGTTAACTATGCACCATGACTTGGAAATATTTGAGGAGGAAGGTTACAGATGCATATAGGTGGATGCTCATAAATGTGCCAAAGATAAGTGTGCCAGGCACTAACTGTAGGTCTTAGAGTTACCTCCGGTTATCCCATTGACCTATGACAACCCAGAACCAAGTGTGTTCACTTCACTACTGCTGAGCCTAGGTATTTCAACGATAGTTAATGAGGAAACTACAATTATCGAGGTTGTACGATCATGGCTATTGTATCATCATGTACAGTTTCTCAATACACCTATAAGGGGAGCGTTATTAATTTATCCGAGAGTCGCCATGCAAGGATACCTAGCCCGATTTCGTCCATATTTGATAGGTATCTTGCTGAAGTGTCTTATCTATAGAAAGAAACCAGCATAGATCATGCTGCAGTAAAATTGTCTACAGGTACCCAAGCTAGACATGTAGGTAAATGATAAGAACGATGTGAAGAAGCTATATTGCCCACCTACTTGGCAGACATTTTTATGACGATTAGAGGTCAAATCATGGCATGATTCACCTTCCTTATCTAAACGAATGGACAATCAGTTAGTTCCTCCATCAGCGCTTTGATTTCCATCGGCTTCTCGTTTGAAAAAAAAACACTGAATTATTCGAGCCAGTGTCAGTATATTATTAATTTCACCTTGTAGCAACAGAAGCTGTTAGGACCCTTATTTGATTGGTAGGTCGTAGTGAAAGTCCCGAAATCTTCATCATACCGAAGAAATAGAATCGATGGACCTTTCTCGGACGAACGTTAAAGAAGATAAAGTATCTACATGCCGCCTTCCCCGCAGTATCGTCCTCTTATCTCTCAGCCACCTACCATCGCACTTTTGCTTCCTTTCCATCACTTGTTGATAGACACTGGCAAGCAGTGGGTCCGACTTAAATCTCGGTTTTTTGTCGGTGGGAGGCGGTTCTTTATTGGACAAACTTTTTCTGCGCCCCGAAACATTTTGCTCCGCCACCTTAAATCAGCTGGCCGAAATGTTTCAACCACACGTGCTGCGTAATATACGAGTCCACTGGTTGCACAAGTGAGGTTTCAGACCAGTGGTATCCAACCAAGATTGGGTTGCGCCTCCCTGAACTAGAAGTTAGCACCACCACGCCCCCATTCACTTCTCACTGTGGTTTAATAATATTACTCATATCATTTTTGACGACAGCTAATAACTTGCTAACAGTTTGGTAACCAAAAACTTGGAAAGAAATGGATTCAATTCTTCTATGCATTTTAGAAAGTGAGGAAATTTTTCCTAGTGAGACAGTTGTATAGGCGTTATCAGACACTGCTTCATCGACGTTCCGCATTTAATAACAACTAAAGGAAGAAGCGCATGTTTATGACAGTTGAACTATTATGAATTGGTGTTCTAGCCACTTCTCTTCAAAATGACGACATTGACATTACTGTGACAATGTCGCCGGATTTAGGATCTGTAGACTCCTAGGCTCAACCTGTGGTTCGGACCCTCCGGGGGGGATTGTTTAAAACATTAACCTTGAAAATCGCGTTTCATTTATGGTATGTAGCTTGTCCTTAGATCCGCCCCTGCATCTCGATGTACTTAGTATCTGAATACTGCCTTCCAATCGATTTTTGCCTTGCCAACGATTTGGTATAAATACAATAGGAGCAACAACATGTTTCTGTCTTTATTCTAACCGCAGTTAGGCACAACTTCTGAGTATAGTCTGAACAGCTTATTAATAAATTCAATTTCTGCGAATGGTTACTATTTTTTCCCCCTTTATTAGATGTGAATGGAAATGAGGATTGTGTTGCGATGATCTGTCTCACGTCAGCGTAAGTTGAGCATTTTTGTTCCAACTCAACCTTCCCTGATTTGAAATATGTCCTACTTACGAGCATTTCCAACCTTATTAATAATTATTACAATCTGAAAATTTTATTCTAAAGGTATCTCCAAGGTGTGAGACCAGGACAGTCTGTTGGTGTTTCATTATAATATTTACACAATTGATTCTGTTTGTGGCCATAATACTGGGAAGCATTTTTTCATGGGTCATGTGACGATAAGGATTTGATTGTTACCTTTTGCTTGTAGTGGATGAAAGCGGGAAACCCCACTAAAATAAAATGTTCAGTTTCCAACCCATTATCAGATATGACCTCGATTACAGCTTAATGAGTCGGCTTGACTTTCCAGTTTGAAGCTTGCCTTCACAGCGATACCTTTACTTGTTTCAAGGTACCCGTACGTGTTCGGTGAAACGTTCTGCGTCCTGTCGGGTCTCGCTTCGGAGACCTCGTCCAATGCGACAGTTCTCACTATCACGGCTTTTACAGTCGAGAGGTACGTGGCCATTTGCCACCCATTCCTCACACATACGTTTTCGAAGCTGTCCAGAGCCATCAAGTTCGTGATTGCGATTTGGCTCTTAGCTCTCGCTTGCGCCGTCCCTCAGGTAAGTGCTTTCTAAATTGTGTGTTTATCTCTCAGGACAATGGAATTGATGTATCAAGAGAAATCCTTCTCATTTATTAAAAGTGTTGTTTTTAAGACAACTTAATATATATGTATTTAGGATAATTATTATGCATTATATTACAAAATTATGATCAACTATGATATCGCTCACAGGATGCAAAATTAAACATTCCAGGTAGATGTTGCTAATCAAGTTCTCCTTTTAGATTACCATTTTGACACAGAATAGATGTTTATGCATAATATTACTCCAGGGACTATGGAGTACCTGTATGAACATGAGGGGGTGATCCGTAGTACTTTTAACAACTAAATTTTTAACAGTAGGAGTACCTATACCTACAGCTATAGCCATACCTACAGTGGTTTTACGAATGCTTATGAATCATGGGGTCCTAGAAGCTGTCGGTTCTTGGAACGTATGAAATTGTATCCATAACTACACCATCTGAACCTACCTGCATAGCATAGATTTGTAATTATCAACTGATTATGTTTTTACTTCCTGTTATTACCAGGCAGCACAGGCGGGTTTGGTGTATGAAGTAGACAGGCACGGCAACAAAGTTTCCGAGGAGTACAAGATCTGCGGTATGAAAAACTACTATCCGTACTCCTTCGAGATGTCGACGGTCATATTCTTCTTCGCCCCTATGTCCGTCATCACAGTACTCTACATCCTCATTGGTATAAAACTTCACAGATCCACCAGCCGGAAGTCCGGACAGAGGCTAAGGGACAGCCGGAAGTGTTCTGGGTACGGATCAACGAGAGTTGTGAAAATGCTCGGTATGTTGACATAGGTATTGCTTTTTGAACTGGTAGTGGACAGGGAAGAAACTGAGTAACTTGTGTGGATAAGGGATGTGGATAAGGGAGGGGAGAATAATAAGGGAGTACTATAATAGCTTCGATAAACAGAGCAAAATACAACAAAACTAATTTTAATCACCTCCGGCATCGCTCTTGGCAACTGGTCGGCGTGTTTTACTTCCACCTGGAGGGCTTCCTTGGGTAGGGTCTGTTAGTTTCTGAAATACAGAATGATCGATTGAAGTGCCACCGTTGCTTCACAGGTGAGACGCTGTTCCAGAAGTCCCCAGGACATACCGTGATTATGTGAGGTCATTGGTGCAGACTGATAATCGAACAGGATGACCGCTTGTGCACATTCATTGGAGGTCAGTAGCTGAAAAGTCAGCAACACGGCACATATTTCTACATAGAAGTAGCTGGAAGACGTCGAGCAGCAATGGACCCAGCTACCGAAAACAAACCTGCACTGCTTTCGCTTTGCCATTCTTCTTCGGGGAACTGGATGTTATAGTCTCCATCCCCACCACAGTCACCTTGAGCTCAAGAGGGAAAGTGGCTTATTTGGAGACTGGCTAGGTCAACCTGGTAAAGAAACGAGGAGTGCGACACGGAGCAAGAACTGACCATAGAGGCTTGGTGATTCAGCGCTCTTTTTAAAGATTCGGCTTATGAAAGGAGTGAGGTTTTCTTTTTAAAATGGGAGTGTAGACAAGTAGATCATAATGTTGTATCAACATTGTCGTTTCTCTAATAGAAGGTCAATGTAAGTAGGTTCTTGATTTTGAAGGAATACCCTTACAACAATGTGGGTAACCAAAACACACATTCCCAGTCATGTTTATGAAAACAATCCGAATCTGGTTGGAGTTGTCAATCCCTTTTCAGCGGAGCTATCGGTTTCAACCCTTTGAATACATCCAATACCATCTAGAGCTAATACCATCTGAGAGATAAGAAAAACACATCCACATCAGACATGACGTAAATCATATAATGTTCCCGTGGAAAATCCAGACGCATTTCCCAGAACATTAACGGAAGCGGAAAAATAACGAGGGAACACAAGCTCCAAACATTCCCCGCAGAACCGGACGCGCCGCCAAAAACCGTAGCAGTTGTGGGAAACACCGAAATTATCGACCATATTTCACTGGTTATGACGAAACGCCTCTAACTGCCCCACTCGATCAGAAGGCTTCCGTAACCAGGAAAACCTCAGGAGTCTTGGTACAAATTCAGAGGATCAAAAAATATAGGCAGTCCAACCAGAGACGAGAAAAGGAGTTCAAAAATTCTCACCCCCGATAATGTGGCCGCGCCCCCTGACGACTCCTGAACGTCGTCCGGACCTACGGAAGCTCATCAACCGTAAATTCCATCCAGCTAGTACCTTTCTCAAAAGTGCTTCATGGCCCGAAATCAACAAGAACAGAGTGCACGTTTGATCGTTGGACTCAGGATCATCCTGCCAAGCTGAGTCCAGTGTAAGAAGTTTTGTTGACATTGCTATTCAACATGACAACTCCACAATCGACAGCCTGAATTGTACGAGGACAGCCGGTTGGTTTTTAAACGTCAAAACACTTCGTCAGAATTCCCACAGAACCAGCAAACCACCTAATCTGCCACCGTTCCACGGAATATACGAGTCCTCGGCGGAGTGAACGAGAGAGCGCATGCTGGAGGTATAGGTAGGAGCCTAGTAAATTCTGATTAGCGCTAGATTTTGTCATTCTGTTCTGTTATACCATAATTGTCACCTTTACATCATTAAATTCATAATTTATCAGCACAACCTCACTTTTGCAATAGAAAATTCACACTGGACATTTATTGACCTTCACTTATCAATCATCCTTTCGTAGCTTTCAAGAGTTCATGTCGGAGTGCCCGAGTCGGTGAATTGGCACCTCTAAGAGGAGTACTAGGCTAGGCAGTCTAAAGTCATGTAGTTAGTTAGTTATGTGTGGGTTAAAAACTCACAAATCTGTGTCTGGCACATCCCATCCCAATTAATGCTTGATCGGAACTCCGTCAACGAAGAAGATAGAACCAATTTATATTCGCCGTCTAAACGGCTTTAGGCAGTACCTAGGTGGTTCATCACTCACCTTCCAGCGAACGTTCAAAGGGCTCGAGAGGAATTGATGGAGTAGCGTTACAGATAAACTTCTCACCACAGCTTTTGCGTCTTCTCGGATACCTATTACAAATGGAAAAGACGTTTTGCTTCGTCATTGCCAAAGATAGGAAACCCTGGTTTTCATGCAGAAACCGAAAAAATCAAAATTTATATTAGCATTTCTGTTTCAGACATCAACGAACAAATTTGATCTGTGCGTGGAAAATTCCGGCTGCCGCCCGAAAGCGCACATCCGAGAGAATATGTGCCTATGTAAAAAAGCGTAAATGCAGAAGGGAACGAAAGCACAAACCATCCCACCTCGCTGAGACAGTGCTAGAACTTAAAAAACGCTGCAAATCCCTGCACAACGGTTTATTATTTTGTACAGAATACCCATCTGTTACAGATCACAGCTCTCTGCATAGATAACCCGTCTATATTACATAATAATGTACTATTCTATGCATATAACGTAGATCGCAGATCCTCCGTAGGTTAGTGCCTAACCCCGTACTCGTTACTAGGTACCTACCTAAATCACGAGTTAAATGTTGCTAAAATAATTCTGCAGATGACAAACAGTACCTAAAATGACAAAAAGAAACGCAAATAATGAAGTTCTGAAGGGAGATTGTTGATGTGGAGTGAAAAAAGTTGCAAAAGTACCTATCAACAAACTCCAAAACAGCCATCATTTTTTAAATGAAATAATATCACGGAACAACAAACTCGACTTCATACTCCTTGATTATAATCTTGTGATCCCAAGCAATGATTTTATCTCGGGCCAATTCCCGATTGTTAGCGCGTCCCTAGTGATGACACGAGTTAATTGTTGCTAAAATAATTCTGTCGATGAGAAACAGTAACTAAAATGACAAAAAGAAACGCAAATGATGAAGTTAATGAACCGGTGTGTAATAACTTGCCCATCAAAAATACTTCAACGGTTGTTCAAGTTGCAAAATCCAATAGCCTATCACTTATCAAACCGCAGAACAACCAACAAGACTTCATACAGCCATCCTTGATTATAATCAGGTGCTCCTTAGTGATGATATCCCGGCCGGATTTATACCGTTTGATTCACGATCGTGTTGACGAAGCTTCTTGGTGCACACGAACGGCTGGACGTACAATGTTCCGGGTGGTCTCAAAAAATTGTTTAGCTCAAGACAAATTTAATAACGTAAAAAAGCCATACCCTTCTATGGAAAGTTTTCGAGATACGGCTTTCTGAAAATTTCAACCCCTATGTCGTGAGTCCCTCCCGGGAACACTCCACAGCAACTTTTAAGCTCTCACCAATATCCTTATGTCAAACTTACTTTCCGCTAATAAACATCTGAGTGGGGAGACAGGCAACAGAATCCAGGGGACACAACCTGGAGCCCCACTACCAACTCCCAACAGGGAGTTGGAGGGAGAGGCCTCCAAGTCCTATATAACCCTGGATCCTGGAGCTTTAGCTTCATTCGACACTTCCTCTAACCAGCTCTCTCTTCTCTCTCTTACCTTATCCCTCTCAGATGATCGGTTGACTACAGCCGCCTGAGAATTTACCTCCTCTCCTCCTTGTCTAGATGATCGGTTGACTACAGCCGCCTAGACAAGCACCTCTCCTTACCTAGATGTTCGGTTGACTACAGCCGCCTAGGTAAATTCACTCACCCACCTCTATCTCCTCCCAAAGTCGTAGATGATCGGTGGACTACCGCCGCCTGCGACTTTTCCTCCTTTCACGCCACCGTGATGAAAATTCTAAATTCATCACAGTGGTGAACCCGACGTTCATCCAACCTTCTATCCTCTTACCATCTCATGTGTCGCCCCAGTCTAGTTCGGTGTCCCCAATTTTAAATTCAAATTTAAACAGTCAGTGTAAATTCGCAATGCTTGGCCCAACCTCACCGCTCAACTCCAGCTCTCAACGCACCTCCGCTCCCGCCGATTGCGAATTTAAAATTCAAAACTACCTCATTTTTGAATTTTAGTTACAGCCATGGACCCGAACTCACCGACGCCGCCGCTCCTCCGGCCATCCCTACTGCAGCCGCCGACCGCTGCGACACCTGACGCAGCCGAAAACCCCTTCACCAGCCTCTCGCCGCCCGGCTCCTCCGCATCCACCGCCGCTGCAGCTGCGGCCGCAGCACACGCCGCCGCCGACGTCGTGTACACCTCCTATGCCGCCGCCACCACCACCGCGGCCGCAGCACACGCCGCCGCCGACGTCACGTGCACCTCCTCCGCCTAGCCGACACGGTGCACGACCTCGCCGCCGCCGCCAGCGTCGGCGAAATACGCAACCCCCGCACCACATCCCCTCCACGACAACACGCCTCGACGTCCCGCGGCGGGCCCCCCTCCTCACCAAAACGGGGGGGACCACCTCCCTTCCCCCCCCCCCCCCCCCCGCCCGCATCAACTACACCACCGCCACCATGGCCTCCTACACCTCCTATGCCGCCGCCACGGCCGCCAATCTCCCACCAGCAACTCGCTGCGCCACCAAACCCCTTCCCCGGACGCACAACGTTCCCCCACCCAGGAACGGCAACCCCTCCACCTCCCCCACGGCCGCGCCTCCCTGTCCTGCCACCAACCCCCGCCCCCGAACACACACCGTTCCCCCACCCAGGAACGGCACCCCCTCCACCTCCCCCACGACAGCGCCTCCCTGCGCCGCCCCCAAACAGCACTACCCCTCCTACGCCGCCGCCACGGCGGCCAACCCTCCAACCGCGCCTAGCTGTGCAGCCAAGCCCCTCACCCCTCCACCACCCGTTCCCTCACCCAGGAACGGCCCCTCCACGCCCGCCACCAGGGCCACCAACCTGCCGGCCGCACCTCACGGCGCCGCCAAACCCCTCTCCCCAACAACTACCATTCCCCCACCAAGGAACAGCCCCTCCACGACCGCCACCAGGTCCTCCAACCTCCCGGCCGCACCTCGCGACGCCGCTACCCCACCTCCAGACAACCCCCCCACCGTTCCCCCACCCCGGAACGGCGAACTTCAACACCCCGTTCCAATCTGTCAACCCTGTCCGACTTTGTACATACCCACCTTGTAAATACCAAACTTGTAAAAATTGTACATACCAACCTTGTAAATACCAACCTTGTAAATACCAACCTTGTAAATACCAACCCTCCACATACCACCCTTGTAAATATTAGTCTATTATCTCATCATCATCATTGTAATCATGTCAGTTCACCTCCACCACTCCTGTACTTATCTTACTTATCTTACTTATCTTACATCTCATACTCTTACTATGTTACTACTACTATACTATGTTACTCCTATGTTACTCCTACTTACCACTTACTACCTATACTTACTAGATTAATGCCTCCTAGAATTAAGTCAGCCTATCACGTTTCTGCCTTCAGCACACCGATTGTTTGCATCAGCCATCAGCTTCTGTCACCTTGCGCCTTCAGCTCCACCTTTGTTTGCCGTTGCCCTCAGCCTCTGTCTCCTTGCGCCTTCAGCTCCCCTTTTGTTTGCCGCAGCCCTCAGCCTCTGTCACCTTACGCCTTCAGCTTCTCAAACATTGGTTCGAACTGGGGGGACCTCTGTCGTGAGTCCCTCCCGGGAACACTCCACAGCAACTTTTAAGCTCTCACCAATATCCTTATGTCAAACTTACTTTCCGCTAATAAACATCTGAGTGGGGAGACAGGCAACAGAATCCAGGGGACACAACCTGGAGCCCCACTACCAACTCCCAACAGGGAGTTGGAGGGAGAGGCCTCCAAGTCCTATATAACCCTGGATCCTGGAGCTTTAGCTTCATTCGACACTTCCTCTAACCAGCTCTCTCTTCTCTCTCTTACCTTATCCCTCTCAGATGATCGGTTGACTACAGCCGCCTGAGAATTTACCTCCTCTCCTCCTTGTCTAGATGATCGGTTGACTACAGCCGCCTAGACAAGCACCTCTCCTTACCTAGATGTTCGGTTGACTACAGCCGCCTAGGTAAATTCACTCACCCACCTCTATCTCCTCCCAAAGTCGTAGATGATCGGTGGACTACCGCCGCCTGCGACTTTTCCTCCTTTCACGCCACCGTGATGAAAATTCTAAATTCATCACACCCTATTTTGAAACCTTTAGAGATGACTGACAGTAACGCCGAGCTTTGAGGACCAACTAGACCCCGACCGGAACCTATAACCCGAATTTCATCAATTTTGTTTCATGGTAATTAAGAAAAGTGGCCAGTACGGCGTACGGCGGACAGACAGAAATATTTTTATTGCATTGGAATCGAGCATGAAAAATAATTCTAACCCCCCCCCCATCCCCTTAAAAATTTGATGGTTTACGTTTCAAGGTATGTAGAATCCGAAAATGCAATAACAATATTTCCGTCTGTCCGCCGTACGCCGTACTAACCACTTTTCTTAGTTACCATGCAACAAAATTGATGAAATTCGGGTTATAGGTTCCGTTTGGGGTCTAGTTGGTCCTCGAAGCTGGACGTTACTGTCAGTCATCTCTAAGGGGTTCAAAATAGGGGTTGAACTTTTCAGAACGCCTATACCTTTTTTTTACGTGAATCTTTTTGGGGTTTTAAATAGTTCCTGAACTTACGAGTTCTTAACACCACCCGGAGCATCGTACGTCCAGCCGTTCGTTCACAGTAAGGACCCGAAGTTTGCACCGACAGGCATTTTCGACAGCAGGGTGAATGAAATTGTATACATTTAGCCAGGGACGCTCTAACAATCGGGAATTGGCCCGAGATAAAAAAATCATTGCTAGGGATCACCTGATTATAATCACGGAGTATGAAGTCGAGTTGGTTGTTTTGTGATATTATTTCATTCGAAAAATTATGGCTCTTTTGGAGTTTTTTGATAGGTAGTGAAACTTGAACAAACGTTGAAGTATTATTGATGGGTAAATTATTACTACACAATGGTAAATCATTACTAAACGGTAAATTATTACACAACGGTTCATTATACCATCTACGTAGAAGGGGCTGGAGTTTGTTGGTAGGTACGTTTGCAACTTTTTTCACTCCTCATCAACAATTTCCCTTCAGAACTTCATTATGTGCGTTTCTTTTTGCCGTTTTAGTTACTGCTTGTCATCGGCAGAATTATTTTAGCAACATTTAACTCGTGATTTAGGTAGGTACCTAGTAACGAGTTCGGGGTTAGGTACTAACCTACGGATGGTGTGCGATCTATATCATATATATGTATAGAATAGTACATAGTGTTATCTATACGGAGAGCTGTGATCTGTAACAATGGTAAATTATTACACCACGGGAAATTATTACGCAACGGTAAATTATTACACAACGGCGAATTATTACACAACGGTAAATTATTACACAACGGCAAATTATTAAAAAACGGTAAATCTATATCATATGTATGGAATAGTACATATATTATATATAAGGATTATCTATACGGAGAGCTGTGGTCTGTAACAGAAGGGAAATAATAAACCGTTGTGCAGGGATTTGCAGCGTTTTCGGATTCTACATACCTTGAAACGTAAACCATCAAATTTTGAAGGGGGGTTAGAATTTTTTTTTTTTTTTCATGCTTCCAATGGTTCATTATTAAAAATAATAAACCAAAATACGTGTTTAGGAGGTAACGTAGATAGGTAGGACGATTCACTATCGGAAGTGCAGCCCAAATTTGGGGAGGAAAATTGCTATTCGGACCAATGTAGTTTTCAGCCAAGTATTCCTACTATTAAGAATTTGCCAACTTTTCATCTACAGGAACATTCTGAAGTAGGACCAGGAAAGCTTCCTCAACAAGATCAAATGATGTACTGACTGCGTGAGACGGAGACATGAGACACTGGGGTCGATAAAACGAGCTAGAAAATAGGTAAACAAACACCGAAGATCAAACACGAGCGTCAATTGTTCGCGCTTTTGTAGACATGCCATTAGAAACTATTCGGGCTTTTCGACCTATTGTATGACCCGAAAATTCCTTGTAACCATGATAAATCTTATAAAAATATTGATCTACCTTGAAAGTAGAGCAAAACCCGGGTCATCCAGCTAGTTGCTAGTAATTGCCATGATTGCCGAGGGATCTTAGTGGAGAGACACAGTTCAAAAACGAGGTGAAATAGGTACTTTATAATTTCAGCCTATTGCATCATGTTTTTTTTTAAATATTGTCATTATTATTTTTTTTTTTTTTTAACTCTGTAATTAACTGGTAATTTTCAGTTGTCGTCGTCGTGGCGTTCTTTATTTGCTGGGCACCCTTCCAGGCTCAAAGGTTATTTGCCCTCTACGGGGCCAACACTTCGCCAAAGATGATCCTCATGTATAAAGCTATCACGTACATGTCCGGACTTCTGTACTACTTGTCGACGACCATCAACCCTTTCCTTTACAACATCATGTCGCTCAAGTTCCGGGAAGCATTCAAGGTGAGTAGCTCATAGGAGTACGTTGTCGAAAACAACACTGTTCCCAACCTATTGGCATCGTGCTAACTATTTACAACGAGTTTCATCGTATGTACAATAATAGTACATATTAATCGTTCGGTGTTTCATAGAAACCTGTACCTAATCACAACACGTCGTTACGCCTTTCTGCGCGCTCGATTCTCTCGGTGAGACAGAAGTTGGTTGGATGGGACACAAGTTTTCGGTGATCTGACATGGAACAAAGTACCTATAATAAACAAAGTTTGGCAATACAAATAATGTCACAGTTGAAACTAATACTGAAACATTTGTTTCTGAATGACTCAAACTGTCATCCTAATAATTTCATAACGAGTGAACAGAATTAGTAATGTACCTAGGTACCTGTTCTACCTTTGGCATTTTCCCCATCTTTTTTTCTTGATTGGAATTTCTGACAATTTGATTTTGAACAATGAAAACCAAAATGTGGATATTAACCTATTTACAACTATTCTCTCAACTTATTACGAAAATATTCGCTATTTTCAACGGTTATCACTTAGGCTAAATGCCACTAATGGAGATAAATCCACATTTTTAGGTCTCTACAACCGGAATTCACTGTATAAGGTACCTACCTACACACCTACAGGAGGAGCTACAGGGAACAATATAACAAATATGGTTTATAACTAGAATATGTGGGCAACGATATTATTTTCAGCATTGGAAAACGGCACAATATTTTGGTTTATTATTTTGAATAATGAACCTTTGGAATCGAGCATGAAATTTGATGGTTTACGTTAAAAGGTATGTACAATCCGAAAACGCAGTAAAATAATTTCTGTCTGTCCGCCGTACGCCATACTTCGCACTTTTCTTGGTTACCATGAACCAAAATTAATGAAATTTGGTTTGTAGGTCACGTTTGGGGTCTAGTTCGTCCGCGAAGCTCGGCGTTACTGTTAGTCGTCTCTAAGGGGTGAAAAACAGGGGTTGAAACTTTCAGAATGCCGTAGCTCGAAAACTTTCAGTAGAAGGTTTTTTTAACGTTTTTAAACTGACATTGAACTAAAGAATTTGTTGATACCACCCGGAGCATTATACGACCAACCGTTCGTTTGTACCGAAAAGCTTCGTCAACATGATCGCGAATGCAGCGGTATCAATCCGGCCCAGATATCACTGCTAGGGATCACCCGATTATAATCAAGGATGGCTGTATTCGCTCAGCAAAAAAAATTTATAACACCCCCGCAAAATTCATCTTTTACGTTTCAAGATGCGTAGATTCTAAAAACGCTGCAAAGACCTTGTCACATGGGTTTATTATTCTACTGGACATAATACAGAAATTTTGGCTGTTTATTTATTGTTTCTTGCATGCGTAATAATTTAAATAGCTATTTTTGACGGTTTTCACCAATTCTGTCCCAAAAAACAAGAAGTTAGGCTCCTATTTTTTTATTTTTTTTACAAATTATTCTTGACCATTGATAATCCACTTAATTATCTTGATTCACCTGCTGACACTACTTCTGGTGTTATTATACAAATTTATGGTGATTTCAGACAATTTCTCAGGTTTTTGCCTCATAAAAAATGAATTTTGGGAACTGAACCTTCGTTACAACCTCAGTTCTTCATTCTTTGGTCAAAATCAACATCACATCCACTCTTCTCGCCCTAAAAAACATGGAAAACGATACCTCACTAGCTCATGATCAACAAAACCTCCAAAAACCTTGAACACCCATAATTTTACATTCATTTTGGTTTAATATTTCATGAATAATACGCCTATGTATTCGCTCAGCAAAAAAATGTTTATAACACCCCTCAAATTTTTTTCTTTTACGTTTCAAAGTGCGTAGATTCCAACAATGCAATATCCGTCCGCCGTATGCCGTCCGCCGTATCATGCATAACTACTTAAATTCGGTCTTAAAAAATCCGTTCTTTAGCAGACTAGTCCCGAAACTTTTCAGCCCGATCGGAATATACCCAACGGTGTTATGGATGAAAAATTGGGTTTTTTGGTGTTTTAGTAACACGAGTTGTTGATGCGCACGAGCGGTTTTCCATGTTTTTAGGACTATGAGACCAAACATGAAGTCGATTTTGACGAAAGAGTGGAAAATTGAGGTTCTAGGGAAGTTTCACCCTTAAATTTATGTTAAAATTTGGTCTAAAATCGTTTTTCTTCACGAAGGTTCAGCTCCCAAAATTCATTTTTTATTAGTCATCTTAAATGTGGGCACCCAAAGTAGTATCAGCAGGTGATTCAATTAAATGGCATCATCAATGATCAAAGATAATTTGTAAAAAAAAAAAAAAAACTATTTCAGTAATGAAAGAAACAATGAATGAACAGCTAGCATTGCTTTAGGTATGTCCAATTGAATAACAAATCCATGTGACAAGGACTTTGCAGCATTTTTCTGTTGTTATAGGTTACGTTCTGATTTGTTGACATTTTCTGCAAATTTTATAGGTTACTTTTATTTGTTTACAAATTTTGGTAGATGGTTGTTGGTAGATAGAACCCATACCGGAACAGCTACCTTTTGGTCCGTAGAACACGAAACGAAACAGATACTGGTCGGTGGAATGCATACCGAAATGGCATCGGCAACTCAATTTCACATCGGTAAATGAGAGGGCTCTAAGAGGGAGGAAAATTGAAGAGCTTACAAAGTCGTTCACTTCGTTTCCAGTCATTTATCCAATTCTCCCCGGTTTACTGGAAGTTTTCGATCGAAGTAATTGAATTAGACGTGAAGAGTAGTGTCTGATGGGTTCCGCCCTCGTATTTCTACAAATTCCGACCTACCGTTGGTGGTTGAGAGGGAAACGATTGGAGAAGTTGAGGGAAATACACGGAAACTCGGGAGTGGTTAATCGTAACCAGTTGTGATCATTTAAAATTACCGACTGATAGAAAAGAACATTTTCTGAGGAAACTTCTCTATAATCCCAGGTCGACCGTCAAACGACATGGTTACGTCGTTTCAACTGCTGTTGATAGCAATGTTAAAATGTGAAAAAACATGGAAAACGATACCTCAAAAGCTCATGTTACTAAAACACAAAAAGTTCCTATTTGTATACCCATTTTCACTCATAACACCCCTCGGTAAGTATATTCCGATCGGGCTGCAAAGTTTCGGGACACAACTAGGGCCCAAATGGAGCTTGTGTGCGAAAGAACGAAATTTTTAGACCGAAAATGAAGCCGGTACACGTGATACGGCGTTCGGCGGACGGACATTGCATTCTTGGAATCTGCTCACCTTGAAACGTAAAAGAACAAATTTTGAAGGGGTATTACGAACTTTTTTTGCTGATTGAATACATAGGTGTATTATTCACATAATAATAAACCAAAAATGGGAGAATCTAGTGGGGAATAATAGAATTTTCCCCACAAATTAACCTGCCATGAATTTCATCTTTCACTGAGGTACCTACGTGCCAAATTATTCATGTGTTTTTGCTTGGAGATACAACCAGAGCAGTGAGTGACTGTGGCTGTGCAGGTGATTCTGAATTACGACCTATTCTATGACAGTACACGTGAAAGCGAAATGTCAATCTTGAAGCTCATGTGTTTTTCCTTTTGTTTGCAGTTGGGTCAAGGAAAATATTATGTAGGTAGTTTGATGTTTTACGTTTTATGCAGTCTAACGAGCGCTTTCTATTCGGGCGAAGCTATGCGTCCCATGATATTTAATCTTGATGTTTGGTTTATTATTTCCAATAATGA
Organism: Leptopterna dolabrata; assembly: GCA_954871275.1. Taxonomy (NCBI): domain Eukaryota; kingdom Metazoa; phylum Arthropoda; class Insecta; order Hemiptera; family Miridae; genus Leptopterna; species Leptopterna dolabrata. The sequence continues at coordinate 29,465,731 of OX940976.1, forward strand.
ACCTTTGGAATCGAGTTTGAGCATGGGAAAAAAGCCCCCCCTCCCCCTTTTCAAGGTAAGTAGAATCCGAAAATGGGACTTGAAAAAATGCTGTCCGTCCGCCGTACCTACTTTTTTTCTAAGTTACAATGAACGAAAATTAATGAAATTTGCTTAGGGGTTGAAATTTCCAGGGCACCGTTGCCTCGAATTTTTTTTTACGTTTTTGAATTGACTCGAACTTGAGAACTTTTTGAGACCACCCGGAGCATTGGAAGTCCAGTCGTTCGTTCACCCTGAAGTTGCCACGAAAAGCTTCGTCAGCATGATCGTGAATGAATGAAGCGGTATAAAATATAAATCCATCCTAGATGCCACTGCTAGGGAACAGCTGATTATAATCACGCATGGCTGTATGAGTTGGTTGTTCCGTGATATTATTTCATTTGAATAATGATGGTTATTTTGAATTTTGTTGAAAATACTTTCGTAACTTCAAAAAACTGTTTTTTAAAATTGGCATTAGTAGTTAGCCAAAGCCATGAATTAGTTTTGTTTACGATTTATATTACAATAAATACAACACTGATATTTTTAATTAAATTTTTATACCTACTTCTCGAATAAAATAATAAATCTCTTTGTAAACACAAAACGTTCTTGAATGAACAATTTGGAAAAAGTTTTTAGGATTCTCCACATGCTGAAAAAACGTTACGCTTCATGAAATAATTATTGAATCCATCGCATATTTGTGAAACTGTAATTTCCCGACCGGTTCTAGTAGTCGATTTGGGGTTTTCCTGGGGGGAAGCTGAGGGTAGGTATTGGCCACAGAAAACAGTGAGTTATCTACGCAGAAGGGGCAGCTAGTCAGTGAATAATGAAAATCGTTTTGTAATAATCTGCAGCGTTTTTACTGAAGAACTAAATAGGTAGGTAGGTTTAGTTTACCGGTGATATTTATGTAGGTAGTTGCCTAATCTTATTCATGTAAATAAATAATGTTACAGCCCTAAAGCTCTCAAGTTCTCACCAGATTGCATAATGATGGAAACCTACTGCATTATTTCCCTCACCCCTACTGTATGTACGATTTTGATGGATTCAAGGGTCACAACTAGCATTCCCTTTTCAGGGAGGCCTGAGAATGGCCACTAATTTATTCAGCGTAAAAAAATCACGTAGAAGTCGAAACTCAACTTCCCGATTTCATGTCATTATCAGGTAGGTAAAACCATCGGTTCTGCGTCAAACAGGCGTTGATTGACTGGCTGACTGGAATAAAAAACTTGGCGCAAGTTTGTTATTTAACAAAAACGGCTAAAGCAAAAATCTGATTACACCGTGCAGTGCAGCCATATTCAAGTACGTTTACGCTGTGTGTAAAACTCCCACTTATCATGGGTATTGCAGGTTTCTCAAGGTCACTGCCTCATCCAAGAAAAACCGTGGAGTTTCCCATCATCGGTTGATGTTGAGTTTATTCAAAGTTGCTTCCTTTTTTAAGAACGCAGGAGCGTGCGTATCATAATTGGGAATTATTCCCAACATAAGCCTTCAATAAGTAGTATTATGTATAGGTATCTACTAACTGCACATTATAAGCACCCATGTACTTATACGCGGGTGCGTATAAGTACATAATTTACCCCCCCCCCCCCCCCACAATTCATTTCCCTTAGGCAGGGGAGAGGGGAGACATCTTATAAATTAGTTGAATACAAGCTAATAACAACAGTGTAATGATCATTCACAGTTATTCGAAATCGACATGGTTCAACAATGAACGTTACCGTGTCACTCTTAACCGAAGTAAAGTAAAGTAAAGTAAAGTAAAGTAACAGCCATTTCAGGCTGGGGCTTTTCGTCCGACTGCCCTGCCAGCGTCGCGGACGTGATCAGCTGTCCTCCGATGGAGGATCAGAATTCGATCTGATCATTTCGCTCTTTACTTGGCTACTCATTGCCTCGCCCCCTTGAGTGGAGAGGGGTTCGCCCAACAGCTACATGGGACATACTTGGACGTGTCACCACGTGTCACGGCGGTCACCCATCCAAGTACTAACCACGCTCGAGGTTTCTTAACTTCGGTGATCTCACGGGAACCGGTCTATTCCACCTGATAAGGCCGTTGTAGGTTACCTACTCGCGAAATAAGTGTCAAGCAAACCATCAGATATTGACACATCATTTGAAACGTGATAAATGAAATCAATAATCGATTAAAATGGGTAAACAGCAGGGAGGCAAACATGAATTAAGGACAGAAGCGATCAAGAATAAATGAGATGGAAATTTCACTTTTGTGGAACATGAAAGATAAATTAATATTGATGGAATAAAGAGACTAGAGTGAAATAATGCTTCATTCCAGTATTTCCATGAAAGCAACATCAATGGTAGTTAGAGAGGTACTTTTCGAACACTCCCACAAGTCCCTAATTCGTCAACATAGGTACCTCTTTCACACGGCATAATGCGGCTGAAACTAGCAGCGCTGTACCGCCCAAACTGTAATAGGATAAACTGTAAAAAGGGTGATATTGATTCCAATTTCTTCTTTCAATACGATACAACCATGGATTTAGTTGAGTAGGTGTAGAATGTATGCCAAGTGGCTTTGAAGTCTTTTTTGTGTATATGCATACCTACCCTCTGTATTCGTTTGGAAAATAGTAATTAAACTAAGGTGTGTCTATGAAGGGATGATGATATGATGATGATGATGATGATATCATTGATGGTATCATTGATGATGATGATATTGGAACCCATTATTTGACAGAGTACACTCACGAGGTGCTTGAGCAGAGATATGCGCTCGGAGGTGGTAGGGAGTAGCGGAGGGGGTGTTGCCCCACGGTTCAACTACTCTGTTCTCTCACACAGATCAGCCCGCAACAGCAACAACAGTAACAATAACAACAACTCCTTCTCTTCCGGCAACTCCTACATTGATCAAGTAAGTTTAAATTTAGACACTTGGATTTACTTACCCGTCATGCTTTTCAAGTTGATATAGGTGATGCGAGATGGGTTCATACCGATGTGGGTCGGTTTAACAAGTAAATGTTGGAGACCTTCGCTTTGAGCGTTCCTAGCTCGTTTCTTAATAGAAGTGCGAGAAATTCTTCATTCCTACGAAGAATTGACCTACCGCTCACAATGTAGAGGCTTCTTGAATATTTCGAATAATTTTCACCTGGTAAACAAGAACAACAACAAAAACAACAACAACAAAAAATGTTATTTTTAAATAATATTACCATAAATAGTAGGAATATGAGCAAAATTGTAGGATTGGGCACTAGGTATCTGTCAACTATCGCGAAAACTACAATTGGCGATGACAAACGTGGTAGTTCATTTCACCTGACACAATGTTTCGTCATGGTTTTTATGAGTAAAACTGTGTAATAATTGAGCGAGAAAACTGAACCAAAATAAGGCAACGAGGTAGCCGGCTCGAGACGCCATTTCCGAAAGGATATCTCGGATATCGTATGGCTCTTTATTCGATCAATTTACAATCGATTATCATAATATCGAATCCCGCAAGTCTCATACGAGTAATTACTCGTAGTTCATAATATCCTATTTCATAATCATATTTACGTTATAATACCTGATTTCAAAATCACAATTCGATTCATAATTCATTTATAATTTCATAAATTCATCTGGTACACAATTTTACTTGTCAGGAAGTTGCATTTTTAACCGGCAGGTATAATAATATGTAATTCCATATAATTCCTAACTTTGAAATCCGTGCTTATTCGCCAAAATACCTAAGTATCCGATGTTGCAAATCCGTCATAAGTTTTTTGGACTCAAACATCTCTACATGATGTTTTCGTAGAATGTCACCGAACAAAACGGCACGTAGGTACTTACCTGCTTAATCCCTAATTAGTGTTGTTTACAAAAGAAGTAATTTTATTCATGCAGTGAGCTACTTCTAAAAAATTACCAACTTATAACTACACATAAAAGCCTATTCTTGAACTGTCATTTCTTATATCATGTAAAAAATTAATTCTGTCAAATTAAAATGTTATTTGCTCGTTTACATTTTTTGATAGGTACCGTTAAATAAATAATGGTAATTTATTTTGTAGGCACTTTCGATGTAGGGATATCATCATCAGGCCGACGAGATGACGACAGGCTCCTTCGGAATACTTCCTTCGTAGTTTCAGAAGGCCATAGACACCTTCAGAAAATTAGTATATGAAAAATGTTTCTATTCACTTACTTTGTTCTATGAGCCACTAATATTCACATCAAGAGGTTTTAAACAAAACATTGAGCACCTTGATCAAAACATTGGTTGATCAATCAAAATTCGAAGTCACAAAATCTGTAGTTGGCCATCATACGTTGTCAGACGTGGACACAAATGAGTTGGATTCCCAGGCAAACTGCCGTTTTCAGTGCCTTCACATTTTGGGATCGGTGTGTAGACTTCAGCATTGAGAATAACCCCAGAGGAAGAATTCTCGAAGCGTTATCACCACACGTGGAAACGGCCCTACCTGTACCTGGTCACAATCATATCCGTATCCGATCGGTGGATCGGTGCCATACGATCAGGGCAGAAAGAGGGTTTACCTATCATTTAACCGATGTTTGGTTTATAACCTCTAGCGCATTTATTCTCCATAATTAAAATAATTAGGTTCCTACCTATATTGAATGTTACCTACGTTTTCTAAAAGGTTGCTATGTAATTCGTGCTAGACGTTTTTGCACTAGTGCCCAGACTCAAGGATGCTTTTGTTCTGTGTTGGAACACCGACTATGATGAGTCTAGACCTAGACCAATGATTCTCAATCATTTTTCGCTCAACGCCGTCCCGCGCCGTACCTTGTGTAGTCATCCGAAACATAACCGTATGCCCACGACGAGCAATTCCACTGAACAGTTTAGTTTGGATCCAGTCCACCGTTTTTTCAAGTTCACTATTACGGCGTACTGTGTATACCCACACCTCAATATCTATACGTGTTGCGGGCTTAGCTTACTCGCTGGCAAGCAAACCAAACACACCTTGGATATGGAGTAGGGACCATTGTACTCGTAGACGTATATGGTTCAACTCCGGAGTGATTGGGGGGGGGGGGGGGGGGGTTACAAAATGATTGTTTACACCATTTAAGGGACTAATGGTATTTTTCCTGCTATATAAGCTAAACTTTTACCCTAATTGGGTATTCCAGTCTTTTTTTTCTTCTTCTCCAAACTATATGGCTTGGGGTTAACGAAAATCGGGTCTGTTCGTCGAGAAAATGTTAACATAAAATTGGAGAAGTAAATATAAATTGGGAGTTTGAAGAAAACGCTGCTTCCTTGTCTTATTCTATTGGACATACCTACAGAAATGCTGTTCGTTTATGGTTTCTTTCATGCGTGCAACAACTGAAATAGGTATTTTGATGGTTTCCACCAATTTTGTCCCCCCACAACACGATAATTGTATCGTTTTCCATGTTTTTTAGGGCGGGATACCAAATATGAAGTTGATTTTGGCCAAAGAGTGAAGAATTGAGGTTGTAACAGGTTCAGCTTCCAAAATTCACTTTTTATGAGTCAAAAACGTAGAAAATGGTCCGAAATTACCATAAATTTGTACAATGACATTGGAAGTAATATCAGCAGGTTAATCAAGACAATTATTAAATGATACTATCAGGGATCAAAGATAATTTGTATAAGCAATAAGACCCTAATTCGTGTTTTTGGAGGCCAAAATTGGTAGAAACCATCAAAATAGCTATTTCAATTACTATCGCACATGAAAGAAACAATAAATGAACAGCGTAAAAGAAAAAATTTTGCTGAGCAAATACATAGGTGTATTAGTCACAGAATAATAAACCAAAAGGACTTAGAGATAAGTCACTGCCTCCTTGTATTGGGGACAATTTAAAATTGAATAAACAAGATCGAGATTGAAGGCAGCTGGCAGATAAAGTGAGGTTAGACAGAATCAGCGAAGTCCTTATCGCCGAGATCCCGATGGACGCAATAATATCTTACCACTTTCGCGCACGCATATACTTACTCACACACACACAGCCCAATTCCAAAAAATCATCTTATTTTCATACTTACTGGAATACCCCATTACAAACAAACCTCCGTTTTCAGCGTGAAATAATCGCTTGAGGGAAATTCTAAAGAATTCTTCTCTTTTTTTTCCAGGGTGACCTCCATCGTCGACCTTTAGTAGTATCTTTCAAAAGAAAAAGCGCCACCGTCTCCCTCGACTACATCTGTCCCAACCAAAAGGACCTCTTACACGTAAAGACACATTAATATATTTCATCCACACCCTATTATTTTTATATATCTGTGAGAGGAAAAGCAGAAAATTTCAACTCAACCTGATTGCTCTCTTCCCCTTTTTTCGAGATGAATGTGGGCTTCACAAAAACATTCCAAGCCACACATACCTAATAATTTAGCTAACCCTTAAACAAGTTGTTATCATGATAAGTTTTACCAATACTAACCTGAATAATCATATTCATCATTTTTTGAATTGATTGAATCAAGTTGCGTTTGCTTTCTTTGTTACATTTCCAAAAATTTTCCTCTTCTGTAACCAATTAAAATGTCTCATTTGATAATTTTACCAGAACTTATTCTGGTAAACTTATCCAATGATTTCTCTGATTTTGCTGGAAACGCCGTTAGTCACTTCCAAATTTCCCATCATCATAAAGCACCATCACACTTATTCGCACGCATACACGGCACACAATCCAACGCTTTCTCGCACGGCGACGTACTCACGGTTCCCTTCAGCATTCATGTTCACCATATTTGAAAAAGCAATATAAGTACGCGAATTACGACACTAGTTTCATAACTTTAATGAATTCAGTAGAACGCATACAATGTGAACTTATTGGTGATTGGTTCCTTTCTGAACAGTGGGGAATGCTGTTCTAATAGCAGCAGAATAACCTGGACCTTTCTGAGGAGTGGCCTAAAGATGACAAACCTTTATCACGTCTATCCCCTTTATCATAATAATGTATAAAATAATATTAAGTTAGTATTTCACTTATAACTTATGACCCTATTCTATCAAAGGAAGCAGGAGTATCTGGCTTTTTTCTGCTTCTTTGGTCAGTTCACACAATCAAGACAAACTTTGACTTGGCCAGACCAATTTGGATCTAACCTCGTGTTGCCATTTTCAGCGGTCAGTTGTTCTCCACATTTCAAGAATACGCCGTTGCTGACATTTTGTACATTTCGGGCAGGTTGTTGACATTATTTTGGTAACTAAGTACCTATGAAGTGGAACCAAAACAATGATCAAAATCGCTAGAATTATTGCCATGCCCCACTTCAAGATCACGAATTTATTTTTTAAAAAAAACTCTACTAGGTACTATAAGGAGTTTTCTGAAATTCAGTTTGCAACGTTTTCTCGCCAGGACATTGATTTGAGAAACGTTCTCAGCTCGGTTGAGAAAATACTCGATACCAGTGAACTCTCGTGTTTTAATATTCCATTGGGGTTTGTTCTCCAGAGAGTAAGTTCCCTAATGGATCACAATTAAATTATATAAACGCAAAAACATCCGTAGGTATCTTTATTCAGAGACACTGTATATTTTTTCACTTTGCCTCAAGAATTTTTATAAGGGTGGTGACGGTATCCCTTCGTTTACTGATCAGTTTTCTGCAATATTACGATTCAGAGAAGGAAACCACTTTGCAGGATTCACTTATTCATTGCTCGTAACCAGGGTTTGAGAAATCTTAACGAGCGAACGTACCTAGTTAAACGACAAATAATGGGATTCTGAATAAATCCGAGACTTTACTTTGGCCAAGGTCAAATTAAGGAAGATTAATTTCGTCTGATGCTGTGAAATCGAGCCCTAATAGCCGTATGAATCCACGATAGATAGCAAATTTATTACATATTAGGCTTACGGGATTTAGTCCGCCACCGAGTTAGGCGTCGCCGCATTAGGTACCAACCATTGAGATAAGAGTAGGACGTTCTCTTATCTTGATGGTACCTACCTGCCAAACATATTCGAAGAAACTTAGTTGGGGTTATGCTATTATGTATTTATGTATTATTATGTAATGCTATGTTGTTAATATTATACATAAGTATTATTATGCCATGTGTGACGTTTGCTAATACAAATACTATTTGAGTTCGTCATTCCAATGGAATGTTGCGCTTTTATTTCTTAGTGAATCATTAAAATACTGAGGAAAGGTAGGCAGAGCACGGGGTTTTCTGGTGCAAACTATTAAATTGATATGGAACAAATGAGTTTGTTGATGCTTTGGATCCTAATTCATCGAGCTGTGATGATTACAAGGGTTGGTTATGCGCGGAACCAAATTAGGTTCCTTGATTTTTGAGATCTTAATTTACACTAGCAGAATTGTTGATTGTGGGGGGGGGGGGGGATACAAGGCTCTTTTACCTTTCGGCAGTGGGCAAGAGGACCCGTAACTCAGTAAACTGAAAATAATTTTTTTCGAGTGGAACAGAATGGTTGGACATTCCCAGCAGAAGTTGCGACTTCCGTTATCACCCGTATTATTGACATATTTACACCTACACCAGTTCCAGAGACGGTAGGTGTATTGAGGAATTTCCCCGTTTGAACATGGTACTTGTGAAGGAAAGTGGTGAGTGGTCAGTGGCGTGATTTTTAGGGATTGGCGTTCAGCACTGAACGGATCCGAGCTGAAAGATCTTTCAACTGAACGGATGACAAGAGTTTACGTTCCTTCTCGCTGAACAAGGGTTCCTACCTCCCTCCATTTTCACAACTCCTCAGTTCTACCAGTTCATCCTTTCATCGGGCGATTGTAGATTCCACCAACGTGGCTACGTGAGCGTGGGCACGAATGTAAACTCCACCAAGGGACCCCAATTGATAAACTCCACCAAGCGTAAACCTCACCAAGTTTATTCAACAAGTACTAATAATTACACATTTTTTGTAAACCAACATTCAATCTTGACTGTTCTTAACTGCTAAACCATAGTGCTTGCTGGCGGCGTGTATGAGATCTAGCCCAGTAATAAGCTTTCCAACATACTGAGCCACACGCAGCTGTAAACAGCTCTCCTTTTTTTGGTGTGGGAGTTCTTGGATTTTTGAAAATGGGACAAACTATTAATTTTTACATAAATCTCTGCTTGAAAAAAGGGAAGGGCGTCCACAAAAATAAAAATCGAAGGATGTGGGCTGGAAAATTTTTCTTTCAAATTAGCGTGAAAGGATTCACATGAATTAGTTGTTAAATGAATTAGTTGTTGCTGTTGTAATTAGTTGTTGCCGCTACATCCATTGCTGGCGCACTGAACAGTCACTCGGCTACTCCGTGATCATGACGATGTCTATTAGCCCAGGGCAAACATCAACGCGCAGCCCATGTATCCACTGATGAGTGGAATTTACAGATTAGGCATCGCATTAATTCCTCTCGAGTTGGTGGAACTTACATCCTCCTCTCGAGCTGTAATCCGTGACCTTATCAGGTAGCGGTTTGGTTGGTGGAATTTACTACCGCCCCTTTCATCAACCCCTCCCTTCACCGCTCGCAGGTTTCCTCAATTAGTTTACATAGTACATACGTCTAAGTACTACATAGTTCACCTTTCTAGCTTTCTAAGAAGCGCGTTCACCCTTCACCTTGTTCTGCTGCAACAAAAATGTTTCGAAAAAAGTGCTGTGTTGTTTCATTTTAGTGTTGTGGATGGAGGAGCCACGGAAAAATGCCGAAGTTGTGGAAATTAGCGTTAAAACTCCAATACTTTTAATTACATTACGTACGCAGGTACTTCTATAAGTAATTTTCCAATGTCTAGGTAGGTTAGCCGGATAAGGCACATAAAGAAGAAGATATGTAGTTAATGACTTTGCATTGTATGTACACCTTCCAGACAAGCGAACTGAAGCTTTTCTAATATTACATATTTCAAATTTTCATCGTCTCCAGGGCAGAATCTGCAAAATATGTGCTAATTACCTAACATAGTAACAAAATGAAAATGTATAGTGAGCTATGTGTATAACGATCTAATTGAATCAAACTTATGAACCCTGTTTTCGCGATTTTTAGAGTAGATATTTAGAGGGACTCAGTTGAACTGGTGAACGTGTCCCAAGAACACATCCCAGAATTGAGTGGAGTCAACTCCTTGAATGCTAGAACTGAACGCACCTTACACATCCCTAGTGATTTTACCTGGAGATACCATACCATACGTCGCCGTGGTTTTCATGCCTCTTGAATAACAGGACTGATATTTGTACGCATTTGTCGCACTCATTTGTTCGCATTAGTTTTTTGCTCTCCTGTAAAGAAGCGTTTTTGGAGTTACGGGTTGACTCTCGCCCACCGTCGCTTTGCCAGCTATCTATGAAAAAATGAAAATAAACCATTCGTGTTGATTGAAAATAAATTGTTCCCAGGTCCCAATGAGAAAATACCACTCTCCACTCGTGATGAGACAGACAGATCCGCCCAAACAGCTCCCGAGTTCGACTCCGGCCGAGAAGAAGATGATGAACGAGAGTTCCAAGATCCCCAGGATCGAAGACATCGAAATATTCCACGAGTCCCGTCTGAAAATCGAAAGGAAACGTGGACGGAGGAAAGACGAAGAAGCACACAGCTGCTCCATTGAAGAGAAGAAAACTGTTTTAGAGAGCGATCTTACGGACAGCTTGTCCGTCGTGAAGAAATCATTTACAGCACCTTGTTTGATGATCAAGTGAATGCCTCGGGCACTATGATATTATAGTTATATGGAAGGTTAATTTACAACATTCGAGTACCAACTGAACCCAATAGTGTAAATAATATTAAAAATGGAAGTCGTGTTATACAGGGTCGAGCTAGTGATCCCAATCCATGTTTTTTCTTTTTTCACGACGAGCAGTTAGGATCGGCCAAATCAGGACTAGGTGAACAGCAGCTAGGTAGGTAGGCTACCTACTTACTATTCACCTAGTCCTGCTTACTATTCACGAAGAGTCCGATGTAATGTCCAATCTCATTGAGTACATCAGGTACCTACATAACATGATCTACCTGTACTGTATCCTACCTATAATGAACCACCATCAGAAAGGCCTAATAAACTGGTTCCCAACCCGTTTTGTTGCGCCATCTTGAAGACAACGGAAATATAGTAAGGTATGTAATTATTATAACTGCCTCTAAAATAGAAAGGAATTTTAATAACAGTTCGAGTATTCGTGACGGTTAATTTCAAAATGAAAGGAACACAACTCATTGGCAAAATTGACAGTACTTAGTAATAGATCCCCCCTTTCTTCTAATTGACAAAGAACGAAAACTGGGTCAAATCAAGAACAACTGCGTGTTTTTGTGATCTTTGGCCTGGCGCGAAGGGAAATCAATAGGTACAGCTTTGAATTATAATAGACCAATCTCAAAATTCGAGGTACATCTGCGACATTGTGTTGGGCCCCTGGCCACGTAGGAATTGCAGGGAATGAAGTAGCCGACATTAACGCAGAAGTTGCTTCAGAAATGCCACCCACATCACCCGCATACATCAGTGCCGAATACTTATCGACTATAAAGACGACTGTTTGGGCCAGTTGGTGTAGAGACTGGCTATCTAAGGAGCACCAGAACTGTGGGACATCGAGAGAGAAGTAGGTATCCGCTTGGTCCAGTTCTATCCGGACCAAAAGACTCCAAGATGGATCCTTCCTCTATTCTCGCAGAGAAGAGGTGGTCCTAACTCGTCTCTGAATAGTGCACACACGGCTAACCCATGAATATCTGATGTCGAGAGAACGAATCCCTCCCCCGGAATGTGCGTCGTGTGGGTCTCAGTTGTCCGCGTCACCTGCTCACTGACTGCCGAGCCTTCCGTAGACTGTCAGCGCAGATTCCGAGCAACCTCAGATCTTCTTGGAAACAATTCCGTCCACATCAAAAAGCTATTCCAGAATATGAAAAAATGATCACTGTATAACAATCTGTGAACTATTTGTATATAAAATTGATGGCGCCAATGACCTTTCATGGTTGAACGAGCCTAAATAAAGATAAAAAATCGTTTGCTTTTCGGTACAAACGAAAGGCTCGACGTACAACGCTCAGAGTGCTATCAAAAAATTCTTTAGTTCGAGATAAATTTAAAAACGATGAACCCCTTTTAGTGGAAGTTTTCAAGCTACGGCGTTCGGAAAATTTCAACACCTATTTGAGATTATTGACAGTAACGCCGAGCTTCGCGGACCAACTAGACCCCAAATGGGAACTAAAAACCAAATTTCATTAATTTTGGTTGACGCTAAGGAACGTGACAGCGGACGCACAGCAATTTTTTAATTCCAATTTCGGAGACTACGTACCTTCATACGGAAACGACAAAATTGCGAGGGGGGTTTAATTTTTTTTTTTTTTTTTCATTCCCAATTCCAAAGGTTCATATTATTGAAAATAGTAAACCAAAATAAATTTAGCAAATTTCAAATAATCGAATTCTTTACCATTTAATCGAAGTAATGTCAATTTAGAGGGGAAACTGGGATTCACTGTGTAAGTACTCAATGACGTGAGATTGTAAAATCTTGAAGGTGTCAACATAATATTATTGTGAGTTACAGTTGTGAACTTACAGTGTCTTTTCAGGTTGAATTCAATTTGTAATGTTTACGAGAACTTCGACGTTAAGAATCCACTAACGGCAGAGCCTCCAGTTAATAATCACAGGTACAAGGATATTATTTCGATGATCAAAGACTAACCATCCAACCTTCCCGAACTTCTACCGTCCTAAGGCCTTTGCTCACTCGTCGGGTTGGCAAAAAGAATCACAAGTATTCAACCTCAACTGTGTAACTTGAAAGCTGGCAGCCACAATAATTCTCCCAAAGTATCAGTATAATTACTGGTTTTATTGCTTACAGTAATTTACATCAAAACAACGAAGGAACATTACTTTCCGAAGTTTTCCCAATTACTCTCCTTAGAAAAAGTCGACTTTCCACGTAAACACCGCTAACTGAGCTAGGTAATAAATGCAGCGGTGTTGCTATAACAGAGAATCTCTCTGTAATTGCTAGTCAGGAGATATTGTGATAATGCTTATATATTTTCCGTATGATTATCTTTTGTAACAAAATAGCATATTATGTCATTTCAAGGGTCGGAACGCACACGTTTGTACGTTGATCGCGATCTATGCTCAAGATGCTGTTTGTTGAACGAGATTGATAGATGATGATCATTATATTGTAATGTGGCAAGATGCTTGTCTGTTTAATAAAGCTATGTGTATTTGCAACGTTGCACTTCATTTATCCAATGGTTCTTGTTTCAACATCGATCATTTTAAATAACCAAGAAATATTCTGACGAAATTTACCTGTATCTGCAGTCTACCTGATGTAATCAGAACCGCGCATTTGTGACTTTATGGTCAGTGAAATAGGGTTAGTGAAATTATGATAAATCACGACCAAAATAATTAATTTTATAGCCGATTTAGAATCGTTCCATGGTTCAATTGAATCCCTTGTCGAGTAATGATTTATAATAGGCTGAAAGGTTGAAGTATGGGCAGAAGAATGAAGAGTTGATATTAAACTATACAACAATTTATTGATACACGAAGGACGATCGATGAGAAATATATACACATATAATCTCTTTCAATGAGAAAATACATAAATAGCAAATAACGATTTTAAACCAGCTAATGACGATGTTTGTGTTTGTGACGAGACGAGTGCTTCTTGTGCGAAGAGTGAGTTGGCGTGTCATCCCCAGACGAGGCTCTCCCCCGCCGTCTGGGCGTAAGTTCTGGGGACGAACCTAAAGGTAAAATTATATCAGAATAAGACAAGAGGAACAACAACACATCTGAAAAACACGCGTCATACGAATACCGGAGGTTCTTGAATATTATCTATAGCTAGCACTCCCTACAAAACGAATGTAACCTTCAACACACTAACTCACATTTACAAGAAGATAACAGAGTTGTCTCAACCGTTTTCCGAAAAACGCAAATCAAAATCGTGACTCTGTTATAGGGCGACAAAGGATGCTAACTATCCAACGTAAGTTCCGAGAGGAAGTTATTACGTGTTCACGTAACTCCGGACATAATTATACTATGTTGAAGTGACGTTAACTTAATAATGATGTATAATTTGTCATTTTCCTCATACTAACTCGTAACATAATTATTCAGTAATAATAGTAAGTACTAGTAGTAGTAGTAGTAGTAGTAGAAATAGTACCGTCAGTAAGTGAGGATTTCTGAGTTTTGAACAATTTCTAGAAGAACAATCCGTGCCCCTTTTCCTGCACAACCTTATGCACGGCACGGTGAGACCTTGGGCCCTCAGTATAATTTTAAATACCCACAATACTTGCGAAATATGAGGCAAATCACCGTGCTCATGGCTTCCGCAATGCTCAACATGAAATGCCATACGAACCAAATGAAGTTCAGGCTTCCAAATGTACCTAAAGAGAACGCAAACGGCGTAAAATCTTCCGGAGGCCGGCTCCTTCTGTCCTACAAAATTCGGGGTGAGGCGACAGCGTATCCCCATGGAGACCGAATTTGGTTATCCGCGATGAAGTTTACAGTTACGTACTACGTAGCACTGAGATGCGCGACTCGCACATTTCCAAAAGTTACGCGTTGCCGGAGTAGTCTTGAAAACGCTAAAACTTACGTCTCGAACGTAGCACATGCGTTTACGTACTCTCTCCTGATCGTCAATTTTTGATGCGTCAACTCTATTATTATCCATTTGATTGGCAAAGGCTACACGTAAAACCAAGAATAGGCATCAGGCAATCACTGTCTATGCACACTTGCACTTTCAGTTTTGAATTTCTATTCCTCTAAACATTAGGAAAGAAAAAAAATAAGAAAAAATTGAAATGGCCAAAAAAGCGCATTGTGAATGTAAACGATTTCGAAGTGACGTCGTCTGGGGAATCAATGAACCAACGTCGCTAGACGAATGGCTCCCCACAGTCCATTACAGATACCACTTTATCAGCAAGGCATCGCTGCCCCCTCCCCCTCAAAAGCCCCTAACAAAATCGAGAGTAATTTTGTTTCGCTCACAGATTTCCCTGGAGACCAAGCGTTTAATGCACCTGCCTACTTAATACTACTCAGACCTATTTGGGAATACGCAATTCCTGTTTGGTCCGGCGCCCCGGATTCAAGACTATTCAAATGTTTCGAACATCTGGGAAGTGTAAGCTGATCTGTGAGAGATGGAGATCACACTGGTTTCGTTCTGAGAACATGTACACGTCTGTGAGACAGAGTTTCTTCCACCAAATGTTTTGTTTACTTTAATTTGTATTGCTTCATTCTGATCACTAAAATGCATTTTGGAAATTTACTGATTAAGTTGCATATTTCAAAGAGAGAGTGAGTGAGGAGCACCCATGACATCTGTTTATATTACTTTCACATTTTTAAATGGAAGTAGGTTCCATCCTAAGAATTTCGAGAACAACCACACCCCTACGATTAAAGCTAGGTTCACAAGGAGACGCAGTTCCGGACGGCAACGCGTTTGGGGAATTTTTGCCGCAGAGGCGTTCACATGGCAGCGGAATCATAACAAAACGCAAACGCAAAACACAAACAATTGCTCGAACTCTAAACAGCAAAATCAACCACAAATGTCGAATTCAATATGGCTGAACAACCAAGCAAGGTGTGC
Source organism: Leptopterna dolabrata (assembly GCA_954871275.1). NCBI lineage: Eukaryota > Metazoa > Arthropoda > Insecta > Hemiptera > Miridae > Leptopterna > Leptopterna dolabrata. The sequence goes on from OX940976.1 coordinate 29,481,466, forward strand.
GCAGTAACCTCTGCCCAGATACGGCAACGGATCCGACAGCGGAGAATATCTGAGATTTCGATATAGTATCCAAGACATTGCGTTGCAATAATCCATTTTGCGTTGGCCAATATCATTACAGAACGCGTACCCCTGTCGGACTGCCGTCTGGAATTGCGTCTCCAAGTGAACCTAGCTCAATAGTTCTTTATCTATGAGCTTTCAAAGTTTCGGCAAGAAGTGACGTCACTGCACTGGGCAGGACGTCACTTGTTGCCCAGCGTGACATTACTTGTTGCCGAAACTTTGAAAGCTCATAGATACAGAACTATTCATCTTAGGGGAGTGTGGTTGATCTCAAAATTCTTGGGAATGGAACCTAATTTCACTTAAAAATATAAACAGACGTCATGTGTACTCATCATTTGTTGCAAAAGACCAAGAAATCTGTACCACACAACGTAGACAAGGAACTATGTATCAAAACATGAACTTCGCTATCCGGAGTGTTGCTGTTGAAAGAATCTGTGGCAAAGCATTTACTCGTAATTCCTAGGATCTCCAAACATTTAAACGGGGTAGATTCGAATAGACTAGGATGATACAACTTGAGATTTACCTCTCCGACTCCTCTTAGGGCTTGGCCGTCTACGAGGTGACGGAGCCTTCCGTGACAAGGGGGACGCTCTCCGTGTTGTTGGCGACCGCGATCTCTTTCTTCGCCGAGAGGTTTCTGAGCCAAACGGACTTCTGCTCCTAGACCTGTGCCACATTGAAAGATGAATGCTTAAAATTCACACCGCGCCAAAAAATTTGGTAAGATTATACATCTTTCTGCTTCCTCCATGACACAAAGGGGGGATATGCAAGGTACTATGAACAAATGATTTTCGTATAATTATCAAACATCGGATGAAACTGTTCTTGGATGAGCTTTGTATGACACACCTGTAACCAGATCTTTTGGAAGGAGGAGGGCTTGGGGTACTGCTCTTCGACCGTTTAGAACGTTTGTACAGTCTGAAAAACATCAAGGATTACACTCAACAACTTACAAAAAAACTAAAAAAGGATTGTAAACATGTATACTTGAATGGTTTGTAGGAAAAACTCTAGCTAGAAGTTAATCAGTGTGCTCGAGTCTTCCGTGGGAGAGAATCCAAGGCCAAATATAAGGCGTATATACATTCAAGACGTGCTGCCCCCATTAGCAAGAACGTTTTAAATCCATTTTTGCGATTTAGAGAAAAATTAGGTTAAGTAAGATTTGCCATCCACCCAATTCAACTGATTCAAGCCCAAATATTTCGATTGTCTCAAATCAATTGCCCCCAACTCGACCACATCGGCTCTCCCGAGCGAACTTGTTTTATCAACAAAAAGGCGGGAAATTTCAAATGAGTGAAGAACTTTAGTCGTAACCAACGAGGAAACTTACTGTTGATGGTTACTACTTGAATAATTTTCTTTTAGTAGGTACCTCTATAATACGCGGGTTTTGGTAGGTACACTATTTTCCTTAATTTCACTCAACGCCAACAGATTCGGTATATGCCTTAATAGAGGCAAAACAGTACCTACAGGCGCCATCCGAATGGAATACAATAATAAGATCGCCCAGGAAAACCCTCAACCCTACGAGTTTGATGAACTATCACACACTTACTTCCTTGATTTCACCACATTTTTCCACAATCGGACAAAACTATTCACACAGACGAAGGCCAAGGAAGACGAATGAGTTGATTGAATAATCACTTGGATTAAGTACTAGAACTGAATACTCATTGATTTAAAATAACATTTTAAAATAAATGAATGAATAAAAAAGTTTCGTGTTTTCTCTTGGTTCAGTTCAGTTCAGCGAGGACGTGGCATGATTCATTCTAACTTTAATATCTTAAGGAATATGTCCCACTCAAGCCCAGTTTAAGCAGCAAAATGTTGAAAATGGAAATAGGACCACGTGACTTTTCATTGCTTTTATTTGTGAGGAAGTTCTAACCTAGCAGAAAAGAAGCATCTTGTTGAGCTCTACCAGACCTTGTCATTAACTTGAAAACTGAAAAACATTGGACGTTCTTGCTAAGGAGGGCGGTATATTCCTCTGTTGAAGGACCTTTTGAAATTTCGCTCAAAGTTAATTCAACAGAATAGAAGCCTAGACGGTTGTTCTCAACGAGTGGAATGAAATCAGAACTACGCGCATGAAATCTGAAGTTTCCTACACGCATGAACATTCTCATGTATGTCTTAGAGGGGGGGAAAAATAGTATTTTCAAGAAAATCTCATAGTTTCATTCTGTTCATAGAACATCTTCACGACTTCATATAACTGTGTCCATTTGATAACAGCTGTTGTAAATGACTCTGTAAAGAAAATTGCACTAGCGTAGGATTGGATCATACGTGTGAAAGTTTCTACGTGTTTATTGTTGTTCAACCCCTGATTATTTTATTGAAAACCCCCTAATAGATCAGCCAGTTCACAGGCATTTGAGCTATGAGTAACCTATGAGCTTTGAGTAACCTTAAGCTATGAGATACTCAACGTATCCCAACGGAGGTTACTCAAAGCTCATAGGTTAATCAAATGCCTGTGAACTGGCTGATCTATTAGGGGGTTTTCAATAAAATTTTCAGGGACTGATCAATAAAGACGTAGAAACTTTCACATCTATGATCCAATCCTATGCTAGTGGAGTTTTCTTTACTTAGAGTCATGTACAACAGCTGTTATCAAATTGATACAGTTATATAAGTCTTGAAGATGTTCTATGAACAGAATGAAAACTCGAACGAAGAATGAAGCGCTGCCTACTCATCCCTAACCAACTCCCCGAAGTCCATTTAGGTAAGTATGCCATCATTTTTCTTTTCGAATCCGGTTCTGCCGGGTTTCATTTCTACCAATCATTGGGCGTGAATTTCATAATCTTAGTATGCCATAATTTCACTTTCCACTCCATCGTTCACTTTCACCTAATAAAAGTTATGCAAATAACGAAAATGCAGTAGAGAATACTATAAGTCGTACCCCATTTCGTTCAATAATGTTTATTGAATAATGACAGAGTAGGCCAGATAGGGGAAAAGACCAATCAACTCCGCTCAGAATCAACTCATTGCTCACCTTGGATCAGCATCATCAGGCGATAAACTTCGTCTTGCAGGTGTTCGGGTTTTGTCTGTTAGCTGCTTATCTGTTTGAGTCTTGAGCCTGTTCGAGCCTTTTTCGGACTGAAAACAAGCAAGCATGGTTGTTAGATTGATAGGTAATACTAAAAAACTAACTCCAGTGGCGACACTCAAGGCAGAGAATGTCGAGAATTATTTAGTATTGTTGGAGATATTGAATATAACAACAAACTAAACCCGGATGACAGTATAGTAATAAGTTGGTATCAATATCAATTTACATCAATATTAAGAGTAATGAATGGTAGACATGGGCGAAAATTGTACGTAGACGAACAATCGTTAAATATTAGCTACTATAATGCACCCGAAAAACATTACATGACAACAAGAAACCAAGCATATACAGAAACAGAAGTAAAATTCCAACCAACCTTTCTAAGTAATTTTTTTCGGTGGTGTTCTATTTGATCCGCAACTGTCCAGCCTGGCTTGAGTGCCCTCTTCCCGGATTCTAGTTCGTCTTGGTACTGCACTACCTTCACTTCGATTTCCCTCAACTTAGCTCTCCTCAGCTCTTCCTGAATGTCTCGACTACAAGGTAAACGATTATTGAGTGAAACCTGTAGCGCGGCATTCGGAATCCATAGAGTATCAACCAAATAACAAGCTTAGTATTTGAGGCTCGTTCCTTACCAACTATCCATGCTATCGTCGGCCATATGTTCATCTTGAGGGCTGTTGGATCCATGCTGCTTGGCCTGCTGCTGCTCGATCAACTCCCACTTGCTGGTCGTCATGGCTTGTTGCTCGATGAGATCAGGATCGACTTCCTCCCACCGTGAAGGTACAAAAGCTCCGACCGGAGGCTTCTTGGGTGATTTGAGACCTGCGTCCAAAGGCTTACCATCTATGTCTTCTTCGTCCACTGAAAACGTGATAAATTTCCCTATGAACTCAGTTGAGCCCCAAACCGCTGATGATTTTATAGGTCACTAGTAGAGTTCCTTACTGGGTATTCCATCTATGTCATCAGCGGGTGGTCGAACAACTTGCTGTTTGATGGCACCCCTGAGCAGTGCTGCTCCATCCAGTGGAACACCATCCAAATCATCTGCGTCGTCGGCATCACAGGGCAGTCCATCGATATCTCCATCCTCGTCTCTTTCTGGAGTTGATTCAATCTCAGCTTCCTGAATTCAATAAAGCATAATATATGTTATCTTCTACTCTGTGAAAACTACACCAAGAAAAAATGTTTTTTACTGTGCATTTTTTAATAAGCTCAATCGTTTGCAACCAATGAATCCCTCAGAAATATGAAAAATGAAGAACTTACTGGAGTACCGAGGAAAGCAGCTCTGAGCCTCAATAAGAAATCCCTAGGGTAGACCGCCCAGTCTTCCCAAGCTTTGAAGATTTTGAGAACCCGCTGTTTGTAACCTTCAGCTTTGAGACGGGATTCAAGACTGGTCATGGTAAGATGTGCTTGGTTCATAACTTCCATAAGACGAGCTTCCAAGCTGCGTGAAGAAACAACAGGTTACGGAACTTCACGGAAACCCAATGACAAGTACCCACGACTTCTGTTTATATTTTTAAATGAAAGTGAGTTCCATTCTAAGAATTTTGAGACCAACCGCACTCTCCTACGATCCTTTTTCCGCTCTCCACTCTCCTCCTTCTATGATTTTTCTAAGATTCCAGCACTAAATGGGCAAGGAGGTCCCGCCCAGGCGGGAGGGGTGCAATGACGTCACTTGTTGCTGAAACTTTGAAAGCTCATAGAAAAACAGATGTTCATCGTAGGAGTGCGAAAGCTGGTCTCAAATTCTTACGGTGGAACCTAAGTTCATTTAGAAATGGGAAAGTACTTAATTCAAACATGTCATGGGTACTCATCATTATGGTCTAAGAAACGCATGACCTATGATGCTTATTAATCTAGTGGAGAAGTACAAGTCAAGAAATTACTCCAAATGATTACCAGCTAGAGGAGGAGTTTTGTTGCCTACGGGGGTTAACTTACCATCGTCGATAATTAGAAGCATTAGTCATCTTGATGCTACAGTTGTGGAGGATATCAGAGACCAGATAAAGACGTGCTACCTGGAATCGCAATGAACAGGAATAACGAGATCAGTGGAGTTGTCTTAGAATAAGGTGGCTTAAACGAAAGTTTTGGAAACCTGGAACTCCCCTCTCACTCATCCTGTCGACCACCCGTCCCCTCATTCATTCATCTCGTGGCATTCTGTTTCCTACCTAATCTCATTTAATAAGGCCAACCTAACTTACTTAAACTAAACCTATTAGTAGCATAATAGAGAGTTCCTAAGAGATAAGTTCATTAGGGAACGGCCATATCTTTTGGCCACATCTAAGGCGAGCAGCCTTTGGATGCTAACCAATAAGTCCGGTTTGACAGAAGTGGTGGGGGTAGGAGTGAATTAAAAAGTAACGTCACTTAACTTAGCACAACGCGAAATCCATTCCATTCCATAGCATAGGTAGGTATACTCACTTTTTTATCCTAAGTTGATATCGCAACAATCTAGCAAATTCTTTGAAAGACGCTGGCGATGGCGAGGACCGACGACACATGACGCGTTAAAAAAAAGACAAAACACGGCAAAAAAGCTGTGCACTGTTACCCCTGAGTAAGGTTAAAGACGATTCCTAAAGTTTGTGCCCTGGGAGATAACGCGCCTTATGTATAAGGCCGAATAAGTCGAACTTAAGGAAATAAGTTTGAACTTGGGCGACGCGCATGCGCAGTTGAGATAAATCCGAACACATCTTCCCGACTTTAGTCTTTAGGAACTCTCTAATATTTAAACACATTTCATCTACTATAATTATAATTTATTAAGCTGAGACAATGATTCATTTTTACAACATCTACAAGCGTTCATCATAAGATCGTAGACTGAATGTCCCATAGTCAACAACGCTGACAAGTTCATACTGAACCTATATGTGTTCTGTCTCATAGGACAATATACCTGATACAACTCTGCTTGGGTTTTATTAAATTTAGTTCATCTCATGTTGCCATACCTTTTTATAGAGAAGTGTGTCAGAGTTGCTGAGGGATTCCAAAATACAATCACAAATCTCATCAGCAGCTTCAGCATGCTCTATGCAGAAGACCATAGCATCAGCGACTTTCAGTCGCTCAGGGGTCATGTGTCGGATAAGCTGTTCCAGCCTGTCACGCTGAGCTGGTGAGAGACCACCTTTGCGATCGTCATCTTTCTCGATCAGCTCTTCAGGCATCCCCTGCGTGTATATGCTGGGTGGAGGTGGTCTCCAAATGCTACCACCTATCAAAGGGTTATTACAAATATTATTGACTATTCGAACAAAATAGGTACACTTAAGGCCTCTCGTCCAACCGCAGCGGAAAGCTGCGAACTGCGAAATGACGAAGTAGGGTTAACGCCATTCGTACGAAATCTAGTGAATGCCCATCGTTCTTTGCCACAGTATATGCCCGAAATTCGTACAGATAATAGGGAGTTGGCACTATGAAACGATTTGCCTGGTTCTGAAGAATTTATAGCACTGGCATCATCACCTTTGGTACTTCGACGCATTTCACAAGAGACTATCACTGGCATTATCACCTTTGGTACTTCGACGCATTTCACAGAGACTATAAAAGCAATTGTGGCGCGATCTACAAATCAACGATGACATTCCACATATTTATGGGTTTAGTTCCCGTTAGTCCCACATGCATTTCCTTTCCTAGACAAGCAATATCAACTTTTCGCAATCCATTTTGCACCGAGTGATTCGCAAGTATCGAAAGGACGTCCAACCAAAAAGAGTCGGTTCACACAGCGCAGCAATACGGACGAAAACTGATACTGATACGGGCCTACTGGATGCGGTCCCCCTCCAAACCACATGCTGGGATCGTTCTGTTTTCACCCGAATTAGGCTGAGCTCAGACTGGCAACTTTTCGCAGCTTTCTGCTCCCAGTGGACCAGAGGGCGTTAGTTCTCCCCTTTTCCTAGATTTTCATTTCATTCAACCAAGTATAAATGGGGCTCTGAAAGCATCGTTTCGGCAACAACAAAAAAGTATAGTTATTTACGCAGTATAGAGAAGTACACAAATGGTTGAACATTTTTGAGGTGATCAATGGATATCATTCATTAACTAGTGCTGGCATGATTCTATCAACCCTGACTAATCATCTCAAACCAATCCCCGATAAATATTGTATAAATATGAACAAAGGTTTTAACGAAAATGAACTAGCAATGACAAGAGCTATTGTTCAAATAACTCAAGATCCATAAACACTAATAACGTTATACTAGTGGAATGCGTTGCAGCTTCTCATGGCAATAGATAGAAAAGGAGAAGAAATTGTAGGAAAAACCCCAAGCCTACTTTCGTCAGTAAAAAAGTTAACTCGATATGAAGTTCACTCATATCCAATTTCGGTTTTTATTTTCAATAATGAACCTTTGGAATCGAGCATTAAAAAAAATCTACCCCATCCAAAAAATGTTGATGGTGTCCATTCCAAGCTACGTAGAATCCAGAAATGAAATAAAAATATTTCTGTCCGTCCGCCGTACCTTGCACTTGCCTTAGTTACCATGAACCAACTGATGAAATTTGGTTTGTACCCCATTTGGGGTCTAGTTGGACCGCGAAGCTCAGCGTTGCTGTCAGTCATCTCTGAAATAGGGGTTAAAAATTCCCGAAAGCCGTACCTCGAAAACTTTCAAGTATAAGTGTAAGGTGTATCCCGATCTTGGGAATTTTTTTAGACCACCCGGATCATTGTACGTCCAGCCGTTCGTTTGCACCGAGAAGCTTCGTCAGCATGATCGTGAATGAAACTATAAATCCGGCAGATATCACTGCTAGGAACACCTGATTATAATCACGATGATTATGATCACTGTATGAAATCGAGTTGGTTGTTCGGAGATATCATTTCATTTGAAGAATGATGGCTATTTTGAATTCAGTTGATAGGTACTTCTTCAATTTGAATAAATGCTATGAGTAACAACAAATAATTAATTATAGAACTGTTGATTCCACCGCGCATTATTTTTTAAATGTATTTGCCCGGCTGGCTCCAGTAGTCGATTTAGTACTCGCTCTTGTGGAGAGCACGAGTTTAGGTAATCACAGAAAACAGATCTACGCAGAAGGGGCATTCTGTACAGGTAAATAATAAACCGCTGTGTAATAATTTGCAGCGTTTTGTTTTATTCATACCAAACACGGTACTTATGTTACTACTATAACAGAACCTATTGGCTACAGATTACTGAGTTAGGCAAGAATTAGGATCCAGTAACTGGTGTATGAACAGAAAACCCGAATCTATAAATCCCAAAACTTGCGAAGGATGTTTCATCAAGTTTTAAATCAGAGTGACGGTCAAGAAGTGATTCAGTACCAGTGTTTCGGCAATACCTAATTGTTCCTAAACAGCAACCGTAAAAATGTTCAATCGTGAATTTTCACATCTATATAATTTATTTCATACCTTTGAACATTCGGAATTCCTTCTGTCTCCATTCTTTTTGAGAGTCACCTTGAAGTAAAGAAAACAGCTTCCAACGATAGTACGTGTGAGCTGGTGACTGATTATCGAACAGGAATCTAAAATAAAATTAATACTTGTATAATTGTAATGAAAAGGGCATTCCTAGAACAATGAATTGAAATTAATATTATCTGACCAAATACTGTTTGTGCCGATCATATTATTTCAATCTAAATTTTGTTGTTGGATCCCAGCACAGGATTATTTTCCCTATCCTTTATTTTTGTTCCACTATCCCTTATACTTTTTGTTTTTTGTTTTGTTTGTATGGATAGCTAGCTACACTGCTGCTTGATTCCAAATGAGTCTCACTACAGATTTAGAACAATGAAACAATCAAAAACTTACAGGAGGATAATACTGCGAAACCCTAACATTTACTCGAAAACTAGTTGAAGAGAATAAAAAAGAACTGGCTTCTTACCTGAATAACGGATTGTTGATTTCCTTGTTCATGATCATCGCCTCGAACATCGGTCCTTCGCGAATGACATATTCGACCATATGGTGGATCAACATCACCAGATTCCTGCCAATACATAACAACATATTCTACCACTTGTCCCCATTTACTGTCCCCTTAAGTACTTCAACAATATGAATAGTTTTTAGACCATGCGTTTCTTGGATTTGGAAAACTTGAACTCTAGAGAAGTTGGACAAATTTCGACCCCAAAACGAATGTGTTTCTCAGCCCACTGAATGAAACTGCTATTGTATCACCGAACCTTAAGTAAAATCGTGATACAAGGGGAAAGTGATAATGAAAATGAGTGTTTGCGATTGGACATACAACATATTAAGTACTAGGAAAATGCATTTACTACATTATACACGAACATGAAAAAAAGAAAAATGAAAAAAGAGCAGTAGCGTAGAATGACCGATGTTTCAAAATACAGGTCTATGCTGATAAAATCAACTAAGGGAATGTTGGAACTCTTAACTAATGATTAGAATGAATTATGAAAACCCTAGTGGTTCCGACATTTTATGAACTAAACTGATCAAGGCATGCACAAAATGAATAGGTAGCTACAAAAATGCTAGGCTACACTCATTTCGCGAATAAAAGAAAATCCGTCAAGTAGCTGAGCAAGTAAATTTAGGGGTTTGTGCAAATACCTGATTACATGCTGATAGCATCAATTTACGTAGAACAATACAATTTTATTGAAGAATAAGGTATTGTGAACAGTTACTGACGACAGAACTTCGGTCAAAACTGGAACTGGACCTAGTGGTTATGGACAGGAAAGAAAAAAAATATCAAGCCACGGTTTAACGACACAGCAGCCAATTACCAACTTGGAACGTTTAAATTTTGGATAATTTTGAAACCATTTTTGACTGAAATGGTTATTTTGAAGATGATTTTGATTAGGGTAATGAACACAAGATAATATTTCAACGCAGGACATCAACAGAAGAAATCGTGTGACTATTACCAAACGCCATAACCACGACCACAAGTTCATTTCAAGCAATATGTTGGAGTGATCACAACTCATCGGCTACTTCCACCTAACAACTGGAATTGCTTATTTTAATCCATATTTTCATAGTACCTAGGCAAATGGGAACAGCGGCAAACACCAGACCAGCGATCTGTGCGAAAAGGGAAGGTTGGGGGCTCTGCCAATCCAAGGCGATTATATCTCCCCAACACTGGAAATTACAGGGGGACCAGCCGATTAGTTGTGATTTCCTGCACACTCAAAAGGTATTGATAAAACGCCAGCAGTGTAATTTAACGTAACATCCTTAGCGGACATGACTTCAGTTATCTAGTCATTCAATTCTAGAAAACATGCCGATTTTCAGCATCAGTAATATTAACAATACTAGCACAGATCATGATGATTTATGATGCAAAATGAAGAGCAGCAGTGAAAAATACGAGTGAACTACATGGAAAAAAGTATTTTGTCATTGCGTATGTCCAATCGCAAAAAAATGAAAGGCTAAGATAATATAATAAGTTTGCTTTTAAATAATTTTAGTCCAGGTATTGAAAAAGGTTTGAACCCATCCAGTGTCTTCAGACTCTTCGACCAGCCATCTCCTCCAGGATGCCATCCTCACTCCAGATAGTTCCTCAAGAATCACCTATAAACCTGGAACTCAAACCCTTACCTTTCTACCCTTTTTTTAAATATTCGTCGGGAAGTGATCTTACCTGTCGGTCGGCATAACCACTTTGACGAGTGCCTGGGGTAAAATCTGTGACAAAAGCAGCAGAAGGCATTACACGGCGGAACTCGTGAAGAGCCGTGAGTACATTCATACAATAATCAGCCATTCACACGTGATTTTTCTACCGACTATTCATGAATGACATGCAGAAAAAAAATTTAAAATAAATTAAATATCAAGCCCTGATGATGGTCCTTATACCATCACTAAATTTACTGAATGAAAGGGAAATTCGAGATACGAATGTGTGAAGATTTTGTCACAAATAAGAAATTCTATTAGGTAATTCTAAACCATCCGTTTAAAACGGAACGGGTGACAGGTTTAGGTTTAGCAGCAACTGGATGACTATTTGGATCTCGAGACAGACACTCCATTAACCTTCAACGCAATGAATGGAGAACTGATGAGCCGTCATATAAAACGATCTTCACAGAATGGAATGAATGTCAATGCATCCTATTCAATAAGTGGAAAATTCAGTTGAGTTCCCTCCTGCGACTTGATGGTCGTTACTATACCGTGAAGGGTGGCAGCATTTTGTCTACAAGAAGGTAGGGAATATATAGAATTGTCTCCGGGTGTTATTGGCCGGTAATGCATAATAAAGTGACAAAAGATCAAAAGATAGCTTCGCATGGTGTGAAAAAGCGGCAGCAACACAATACGGTGTCAGGATCACACTATGGATCTAGAGTTGGGATACAGAACAGAGTGAATTCGAACCATCCTCAATCCCTTAGGCTACATCCACCAACGTACAGAACTCTCCATCAACTGAATAGGATGTTTTGACTCATACTTTTGTCGCGAAAGAAAGAATTAAGGAGCCAAAAATCTGGTTTCCACCTTATTACATATAACATTCTAGTCTAATAGTAAAGCGAATTTTTTGGTACACCTAAACTGAGCCCAGATTGGCCAATCGATCTCTTCAAGATGTAGAGACTACAATCAAATCAGTTTCTTCAACAATTTTCTGATGATGCTAGTACTACAACGTGGACTACCGAACGCAATGAAGTTATGATAACCACTTCAAGAACAGTCAAGCCCGAAATGAGTCGGAAATGCGTGCGATTTGGTCCCATGAGCTCTAATTGCAACACCAATAACGAAGAGTGTGAATGATATTCAACACATTCACCCACATTAATCTATCTTCGAAAGAAAAATTAGGTATACATCGGCTAACATGTGACGGCGAGCAACTGACGCTGATCCTTTATTCGAGTTACGATGATTTAATATGCCTTCCCCACAGGCACAGAAACAGAAATTGAAGTAACTTACCTCCAGAGTTCAAGCGCGTGTATTACTTTAATTCGAAAACCCTTATGTCTAACAAAAAATCGAATGGCATGGTAACTAGGAATGAAAGAAGATAAGCTGATTCTCCCTCCAATGAATTACCTTCTCCACTTTTGGCATGTCATCAGGGTTGACTGGGTAGGGTTCATTCTGTTTCATTCTTGGGACCTGTGAGAAAATTCAAATCCATCAGTTACAATCATCCGTAAGGTAAGCCAGCCAACAATTCATCATCCATTCATAATCCCACAATCACAATTCCTCCATTCAAAATTTCCATTCACAATTCATTCATTCTTCATTTGTCACCCAAAATGCTGTGATATACAACACTTCACTTAATATAAGAAGGAGAAAATAGATACAAAAGCAATGTCTTCGCAGTAGGAAGTATCAGGAGCGTACATGATAATCACTGCACATCAAGTGGCGCCCTCCAGCCACTAATATTTGATAGCCTGCCGTTACACTCGGGATTACACAGGTTATGTTATAATAATTTCTACTGTCTATCAAATGTTAGTCATCTTCAACATTCAAATCACGATTTCAGGTCGCATTTGTTTTTGAACGTTTCAAGTTTTGAAAATTAGCTAAAATTTTGTGGATGAACAGTGATGCGCCATTCACTCGGCCATTCTCGAGCAATCCCTTTCTGCAGTTCACCGCTCAAACAGGATTTATAAACGACTGAGCTCCCTCCTTGGAAATACCTCAGCTGTCATTGTCATGAATGCCAACTTAATTATGAGTACCTACCCATTCATGAAACTTTATTAGATCTAAATCAAATCTTATGAGTGAAATCCTACCAGGGGCGTTGCGACCATACACTTGGGCCACGGCCCCGGCACCCAAAACAGGCGTAAAAAAAATCCAACCATGTGTTCAGCTGGCGTTTGAATTTCCCTCCGCACACTATACCTAGCTTTTTTCACAAAGTTTAACAGCGATCCGCTAGATTTCTCTGATTATGTATACTCAATATTCTAGTAGAGATGGTGGTTCCTTCATTTTATCTCCGTACACCAAGCAGGCTATCGGAATATAGGGACAATCCTGCGATCGAAATCGAAACCCAGGCTCCTGAAACTGTCAGTCCCTGGGACCTGGTGTTCCCATGGCAACTGAGAAAAGTGGCCCGTCCGCGCATGCTCAGCCAAGTAAAGGTGTAGTTCGCCAGGCCCACTTTGGGCCCTGTCCCCAGAATCTTATTTTTAAACCCAAAACTCGTTCCTGTTCACAATCGATTCGATCCCTTCGAAACAACTTGTCATCTCGATACGAGATGCTTACATCTTTCGATTTGTTTTTGTTGCCTCGAGAATCACATTCGGTTGCTCTGATGTGCCTTGTCTGTTTTCTATTTTTTCGGTCAAATTTCGTGTATTTGCATTCGGTCCGGTTCCGATGACTGATCTGTATTTGTGGAACCTACGTGCGGTTTGTCCTGCTTGTGCTCTTACAGATTTATCGGTGTCATAACATACAGATCAGTACCTAGCTTCCAGTCAATAGCTTCTCCATTCAAGTAGGTACTGGCCGACGGTTCATTGTTTCGATGTATTTTTAGTTTACTATATTTCTGCACCACATGAATTAGGTGGCTAATTTACAGTCGAAATTTCCTACGCGAACTAAATCACTCGTGATGAAATAGTAGAAGCCCATTTCAAAGAAAGAACAGAAGAACTGAGTTACAGAAAGGTGGTCTATATCCACTAATACACAAAAGAACGCGAAAATACGCTCTTATATACCGGTTTCAGTGATAAACCACCGTCAGTAACAAACAATAACTTATCAACAGTTAAGTATTGTTTGTTACTGACGATGGTTTCATAACCAAAACCGGTATAACAGTGTATTTTTCGAGTTTTTCGTGTATTAGTGGAAATAGACCACCTTTTTCTTTGAAATTGTCCACGTTTTCTTACGACGATATAATGTTGATTAAACGTTCAGGAAGAGACAGCCTTCGCCGAATATCACTCAATCAGTAAATAAAGGGAAGAGCGTTGTTGCCTTGAGGTATTTTGTAGAAAAATCTGTTGGTATTGCGTTCTGGTGTGGTGCCCCGTTTTTAGAGCCCATGCACCGCTCCTGAACCCTACTATGGAAATCTGGTAATGTAAATCTGTTAATGTCAACGAAATCTACGATCAAGAATGTTCCAGCCACGGAGCCATGAACTAAAGAGCGAATTTTCGCGCTGACGTGATCCATATGGCGCCTCATTAAAAGGGCATATGGATGTTTTTTGATCAATAATAAGTACCAGTTGTATATATATCATGATGTGATTTTTTGGATTTCAAAAATAGGGTTGAAAGTTAGAAACTGTCAGTAAATTGTGAAAATTCAATCATAAACGGTACCAATACTAATTTATTACGGTACAATACTTTTTTTTTTAACAGAAAAGAGCCGCGCCCAGGGTTATAATGCGTAGAAGACTCCAGGTTTCAGCATTCATCCTGAATTTGGATCACTAAGGTCCAATTTTGACCGTGGGGAGCAACCATACAGACATACTCATAATAGAATATATATCGATATCAACTTAGTAGTTACCGACCTACAAAAATGTTACGAGCAATTCTTAGGAATTGCTCAATATCATGACTTCATCAAGAGTCGTTAAAACCTATTCTCCATTTTGTCTAGTTGATTTTACTAGTTACACATTTTCTTATAGTCCACATCAACAATCCAATCATAGATTGTTAACCTAAATCAATGTTAGTATAATTATGCAAACCGAAAGTAACTTAGTAAAACTGCCAACCGAATCAGAGTGCCATGGAGTATTGTAGGTGGAGGAAGGGAGGTTTCCTGCACGGTATTAGGCAGCTAGTGAATACAAATGGTTTTTGCTACAATCCTCAGACAGAGGGCTTTGCTCCACACCTGCGCCTTGTCCCAATATCAACGGAAGTATGCTTACTTTGTTGCGGTCCCTTGGGTGAGGCTGAGCATTGAACGGAAGACCGGAAGGCGGTGGAGGTTGTGTTAAAGCTAGCAACGATGGAGGCACGTAGATTGGGAAGTGTGGAATTGGTACTCCTTTGCCCCAACCCAATTTCATCTCGTAGCTAAGGATTTCCTTTCCTGTAACATGATTAGAACAATAATCACTTCAAAAATAGTAGAAAAAAATGTTTGCGGATAACTCTGGATAATGAGAATGTATTGTGGAGAGGCTCCAATCGTCTGACGACTGAATGAACATTTTGTAGTCAGACCCTACGCAGATTCAAATATAGCTTCAGTTTAGATGAAGATGCAACAAAACCATCAAAATCTAACCTCATTAATACAAAGAAAATCCAAGCCAAGTACAAAAGGTGTAAGCGCTACGCGCACCTCGAACTTAATATTATGCATCATCTACGGTCCGGTCCCTAACATGTCTCCGAAATGTTGGTTAATCCAAAAGTAGCGTGAATGACTCAACAAAAACTGGGGGGGGGGGGATGGTTTCAGAACGAACGGCAATTAATTTTCACTCAGATAGCGCCTATCGTTCGCAGGAGCAATGAGAGAAATCTTATTTTGCATATCATGTCAACGACTAATCCAGTAACCACGAACAGCAACAACGTAGGTACTTACTGCAGTGATTTAGTACTTTACCATTATCCCCACCCCCACCCAACACACACACACACACACATAAACACGGGCGTGCTTGATTTCTGTCTACTTGAAGTCACTAACATAGCTGTACAGGGAGGTAGAGGACCCCCCCCCCCCCCCCCCCCCGGGGAATATTATCGTACGAGCTGGGCACATCGTACAAAGTTATATAAAGTGATATCGTACATAATACAGACCTAAATAATCGTATTATAGGATAATCAATTATCATACAGCAACACGGGAACCAGTGAACTGCCTTGAAGAAGAGGATGAGACTTAATCCAGTCATGGATTACATCCTCGATCATCTCAGTCATTGATACTACACCATTAATCATCCAGTCATGGATAATTAATTCATAATTAATAAAAGACTCGGAGAGTTATAGGCCACCACCCCTAATGTGTTCATAAAACATCCAAATCAAAACAAGCGTGAGACGCCCCGGGTCAAGCTCACTTACTCCGTCTTTCCCTGCACCTACCCAATGGATTTAACTTGCCCCAAATTCTACATAGATCTTTGACATTATGCTTAAAGACATCGGGCGGGCGTGGGGCGATCAAAATCGAGCGCACCCAAGTGGGAGGGGATAACGGAAAGTACCGGTGATTTTATCAGCTGACAGCAACATCATTATAAAATTCTCGCAGATATATCAAACTTGCTTAAATTTATGAACTTGAAATAATGAAGTGAACGCAATATAAGACAACAGAGGAACAAGTTGCAAGCCGTACGCAGCTGTTAGTTTACTATTACACCGCTGGTGCCCTTAAGGAGAATTAGTTTTCAGAAGATCATGATGCATTTAGTTCGCACATTTGATTACACCTACATTTATTTCCCATTATGTACTACTGTAATTCTTTGGAAGAAAATACGAAAGAAAGGAGAAGAGTAAGATGAACTCTGAATGTATCGATATGTGTGTTTGGAACTGCTAACGTGTTTTATTCCCTTCAAATTGGGAAAGGAAGAATTGGAACAACTGTATGTATATTAATCCTTCGGGGAGAATTCGTCGCCTCAAGCGCTCGAATGGTGAAGGAACAACGAATTCCTCCTGAAAGTTACTCCAACTACCAGCGGAACTAACCCTTTAGGTTAGGTGTTCGAATTTGGAGCATAGGTAACATTAGATTGCTTACTTACTCAACTCTTTTCTTAACAGATTCGAATAAGAAAGAAATTTATAGTAGAGAAGAGAACATTGATATACCACTGAAGAACCAGGTTACACACGTTGTCCTTGCACTATTGTAGGTAATAATGCTATTCTTTCTTTTCTGGGCATCGTAAGTCTATGGTTCCTCATTTAATTTCAGTGTGTTTTGAAATTCATTTTGAGTTTATCGACCCCCCCCCCCCCCATGTAAATATCTTTGATTTCTGCAATTAAAATTTACTACTACTACTACTACTGTCATACCATTAAGGGCCTTCATAGCTCGGTCTCCGTCTTTCCTGCTCATGAATGCAACGAACCCACAATTCCTTCCCCGAGACTTCTCCTCATCCGACCGCGGCCACATAATTTTAATGCTTGCTAAAGGCCCGTACTTTCCAAATACTTCCATCAGCTGTTGCTCCGTGATCTGAAACAAAGGAAAATCATATTATGTAAGATTTACATAGATGAGTAAACCTCGATCGGAATGCACAAGGGTCAGACATTTATTCCAAAACTGAGGACAAATTACAGCGCACAACGGACTAGATTCAACCAAAATCAACTGAATGATTACGAGAAAAGCAGTACACTGCAGTTCATTCATATATACCTCAACAGAATCACTCACTTTTGGGCTGATGTTTCCAAGATAGATATTGGTAGTGTTAGGATCACCACAATCGTAAGAGCCCTTATCATCAGGTAAAAGTCCTATAACAGATACAGATTCAAATGACTGGTTAGAGATAATTCGACAATACAAGAAGATAAGCGTATCACTGCGTACGCGGAGAGCAAATTATATAGAATTAATTGATACAAATGATCTCGTTTTGTAAAGCCAGCATCAAAAGATATATCAAAACAACTACCTGATTTAGATAAATCAGAATCTAAAGACGGCATCACTTTCGGGACCATTCCCTTGTACTTCTGCCTTTCTTCTCTTTCTTGTTGAATCCTGAACCACGAACAGTAAAAAAAACAAAAATTTCTCAAGCATAGATCTCTAGTTTCAAAAGCGATTTTAGAACTGGGAAAAAATACTGATTAAACGTGCCCCTGGTTCTCTCAAGATGAAAATCAAATACGGAAGAATTTTTTTGTAAGGGGCATCAGGATACCTTGGGCAATTAGCTCAGTAAGTGGAATTATAAACAATATAGGTAAATCAAAACTACTGACCATAGCCAAGTTCCATATACAAATCGTTGATAATCAAGAAACATATCATAGAGGTAGTTACGAAAAAGGTGATGTGATTATCAATGATTATGGAAGTACCTAACTGTTGTAGAAGTCTACAGGACTTGAATAGTGCGGGGAAGATTTCAAGACAAAATGTCCATTTTTATTCTTCATACAACCCAATAATTCAAAATTTCAAATCGTTAATCATAAGCTATTCTGGCTCGAAGGTCCATATACTATATTACCAAGCTCTCTCTAAAAACGTACCTATATACTAAGCCTTAAAGTGAGTGAGAACAGAACTTTCAACAAATGATCATTATACTGCACATATTAATCAATATTCAATACCTATTTAGAGATTTTCATCTCACACACAACGATTAAACAAAAATATAAACAGCATCAAATCTAGAAAACAAAATCGCAACGTAGCTTCCGTTTTCTGACGATTTATAACTTGCAACCATGAAGAGAACTTGTATAATATATCAACACTTTTAGCCATTCATAAATACTGAACGATCAAAGCATGAGACTATAAAATATAAATGCTGAAGAATATTCAGACAGAGATACTCACATTCGCAATTCTTCCTTGAAAAGTTCCAGGTTACTCTTCTTTTTTTCTTTATCTTTCTTATTTTTTCCAGATCGATCAGATTTGCCTCTGTCGCCCAACAGCTTGGCATACTCCTGAGCTTTGTCAGATGAGCTCTTCTCTGAATGGAGCTCAACACGAGACTGGGGTTTGTATAGTTTCCCTCGGTCCCTCGTATCTTCCTCTGTAGAAAATAAGGTGAGTTTTAACAATATTTTTCAACAAAGCTGAGTAGGTATCAGATATGGATTATGCAGGATAGGTACTAACGTCTTTTGCCCGCATCGTAAGTTCCTGCTTTGACCCAAACTTTGCTAGTCTTAGCTGGCGCTTCTTGAAACGTAGCAACAAATTCCTCAAACGCCTGGAAATTAAATAAAATAAAAGAGACCATTTTATAGATGCGTGTCAACGTTTTCAACTTACTTCCCGGTGATTTTCGGAGTATCTCATCATACAAAGTATTCAGAAAGATGCTTATCTGACAGGGAGATATTTTTATTCAGTGGACGAATTTTATCCTAATAAAAAATGACCCAAGAATGTAACTTATTGATAAAATGAAAAGCGTATAGTAAATTGAAGAGGTGCCTATTTTAAATAAGTTATTACTACAAGCAGCAGAGTAGCAATCTCGCTGCTACTTAAACACTGTGACATTTTGTGTATTATTAGGTGGAACTGGTGATATATGAATGACAATGAACTATCAATGGAATACCTATCGTAATAGGGAATATCAACTCTGTGATACTGGTGTATTTACTAGTGCACAAATTCATGTATTTTAATGTCCGCTGCGAGCGCCACTTCATTTCGCCTAATGTATTGAATTATTGACGATCCTTTCCATACGATGTATTTGTATGTATTGAGATATGTATTTGAATGTAAAACAAAGGAAAATGAATTCTAATCTAATAGAACTGAAAAAGAAATGAAAATTCCACGTTTTTCCGCATTAGGTAATGCAACTGCCAAAAACCATAGTAAGAATAAAACTGACTAAAATGTTGGGCCAGACGAGCAGTTCCCATTTTGACTTGTCATGGGAAACGGCGAAAATGAAAATATCACTGAAATTTGACTTTTTTGATTTGTAAAAGGTAGGAGTTGACAAAATATAAAAAAAAAATATAAGCTAGACAAAAATCATATTAATAGGTACAGCTTCGAAGAACATTACCCAAAGGGAACCTATTACAAAAAGCGTGCGAAAATTTCAACGCCACAGCTTCCTCGTATCGCTTCCTTAGATGATCGTACTGATCAAGTAAACGTGTGAAAAATTTAATCATCAATTCCATCTATAATTTGTTGTCTTATGCGAGAAGCATAACATGTATGTACGTTAACAGTACATACATGTCTGTAAACGTACATATGTGTGTGTATGAGTATGTAAATCCCATTGCGATGAAATTCGTAGAGGACCATCTGGGAGCTACACCCCAACTACCCACCGAATTTGTGCAAAGTCGGGCTGTTGATCCCGGATAGACAACAGGCTTACACATTCTCTGAGGCTACAAAATTCATGCGATTGTAATGAAATTCATTCGTTTTTTCCGTGTGAAAGACCTCCAACTATCCTACGAATCTGAGCGAACTGGATGGCGCCTTGAATTCGTGAGGCAAAATGGTGCCTCAGATTTAGTTTGCGCATGCGCAGTGGCTATACCAATAATTCAATCACGATAAAACTCATAGGGGACGATCCAGGACCAACGCGCTAACTGGGGACGAACAAGGACCAGCACGCTAACTACCAACCGAATTTGAATAAAACGGGGCCATTGATTCGTAAGACGGCGTAACTCAGCTTTTTCGTCTGCGCCATAAACGATTTGATCCTAAAATACATGCGGGATCCTGACAGTTTCAGCAAAATCGGATTTGAATAAATTGATGACGTTAAATATGCGTGTAGCGTGTGGCAAGCATTCTCGAAAGTGAAAACAAAGCTTCCACTATCTTGGTAGACTATGAAAAGCAAAATGTGACTACCTAACGTATCTTTCCAGCGAAGGTGTTAGGTATTCCCATCGTTGAATGAAAGTACAAGTCTGAGCAATTCTCGGTGCTAGTTCGGTAGCTACCTACCTATGCTGTCCACGTTCGACCCTCCAGGATTATTTGACATTCGACTGACCATCCCCTCAGGGAAGCTCTCGACTGTTAAATCACCATACTGTACCACATTTTATACTATTTACATAAGGCATTTATTATTATTATACATAACAAATTATGCGTGTCAATTAAATTATGCGTGTATGTGAGCCACCTGTCACAAACTTATGTACAATGACATAAGAGAAATAATTTAGGAGCTGTTGGTGGAAAAAAATTTATTAATTGTGGTCTGGGTCTTAGATGACTCCATTACTCGACGGACATATCGCTCGAAGTCATACAACTCAGAGAATTCTTCGGCTCAGTGTTGAATTCCTCTCTTCAGGACCTGAAGGGCTTCCAAAATTTCATGGTTGGACGGGGGCTGGATCGTTTCGCTACTCGGAGACTCGTCCTCATCGCTGGACCGCTTATCATTCAGTTGTGTTGCTCTCTTCTCGCTGGATGGCTGAACAAATTTCGTCCTCAGAGAGCCCCTCGGACGCGGATTCTTCTAGGTCGATGGCCACCCATTCGTCGTAAGCCTCGCTGGAGAGATCGGTAGGCCGTTCAACAACTGATTCTTCTTCGGTTTCTTCGTTCTGCATAAACCCACCATATCTGAATCAGTTCCTCACAGTTGCTGGTGACACCTGGCCCCATGCTGAGTAGCTAAACGTCAAACAGGCTTATTTTTTTGGCGAAGTCGTTGGCGCGTAAGGAGGGAGGTCCCATTCTCAAGTCCTTCATCCAGGATGGCAAGCACACTTTTCTCATCTCTGACCCATAGTGAGCCTTGAACGCCCGAATGACGCCCTGATCGCTAGTTTGTATCAGAGATGTAGTGTTAGCCGGAAGGAAAACGGCATTAATGTTTCTCAAATTTTCTCCAATAATGTGCGCTGTGAAATTGTCCACAAGCAACAAAATTTTGCGGTAGAGTTCCTTGTCCCAGTTCTGGAGCCACTCGCTGAATAAAACGCCGGTCATCCAAGCACTGGATTTCGCCCTGTACTCCACTGGCAAGGTTGCACTCTTCTCAATGACTAGCAATTTTCTTTTCTCACCAACCATACAGACACAACACATGAGCGTGATTCTTTCTTTGCTGGTCGTCGTGCCTCTGGCTTTATCACTTTTAAAAGCGTAGGTGTGTTCTGGAAGGCCTCGGAAAAAAAGGGCGGTTTCGTCCGCATTAAACACGTCTGCCGGTAGATACTGGGAGATCAAAACTGGCCAAGTTGACTGAAGCCACGAGGTAGCCCCCTGGTGATCAGCTTCTCCGTGCTCTCCGTGTGGCTTCTGGAATGTTATGTTCTCTCTTTTTTTCCACAGGTGGAACTACCCTTCTGTCGCTGAGAAACCCTCTTTTCCCATTTTTATCGCCAACTCCTCTGGTTTTTGGCGAAGAATAGGCCCGTTGACCCTTGCATCCTTTTCTCGAACTTTTAAAAACCATTCTTTGGGCGCAAGTTCAACATCTTCGTCCTTCCCTCCTCGTTCCCTCGTTTCCTCTTCCGAGACTGTATTATTCTGTACAGCAGCACGTTCAACAGTTTCTCTCTCTTTCAAAAACTTAACGAGTGAGGATCTAGGGATGTATAACTTCAAGGCAGCCGCGGTCTTTGGGAGGGCATCGTACTTTTTCAAAATGTCCAATTTTTCACTGGAAGAAAGATCAGTACGTTTTTGACTCATTGTTGGGAGAACAGAGATACGGAACAGATCGCACGATCGCCTTGAAATAAACTGAGTGTTGATGATGAGAGAGTTTACTCTAGTGTTTTCGCTAACAATGATGCTCCCTGACCTCGACTTTCGCCACATTAACCGAACTGACTGCCACAATAAACAGATTTTTTCGGCGTTGAATATACGTGTTGATCCGTTCCGGGCCTTTTCTGCCATTATACGCGGATTGCTCCACTAACCGGTGCTACAACAGTGCGGCGTGTACCGGATTTATGAAATCATTGAATCAGTGCAGTGCCACATCTATAATAATCTACTCCATTACGAATAGGAGTGTACCCTGTAATCTGCAAGAATTCAACTCTTATCGAAGCACCATACTCTAATGAAGACCCTTTCACACTCTGGACAAGTGTACTACATCTCCGTATTACCCATTACACAACGGTATGATGAGTATTAGTTGTATTTCGGAATGAATAACTATGAAAGGTTGTTCATGTTATCATATTTATGTAAGTACCTAGTTTATTTAGTTCGAGGTCGTACAAATAACAAACTATTCTTTCGTTGAATGATGTTCCAAAGTAAGATGGCCTTACTGTTAACAAAAGATGCCGAAAAAGATATTGGCATCTTTCTGAACCCATGAACGCATACACTTATGAACCTATACATGTTGCGGATGTCTCTATTCTATAATTTACATACATTCATAAACCCATAAATATTTATATACATACTGCATGTATGCAGGATGTACACCTGCGAGTCAATAGTGTTGTAAATTTATAAATTAAGTAATTTAATGAAATTTTCTAAAACTAACATTGCACCTACTTGCCACGAATTTATTTTAGTCGGCATTTTTTACTCGTATTAAGTACTTACTCAATTTATGAATCTACCCAAAAGTGGGGCACAGGCCCTAAACATTTTCATCTAGTGTTCCTACATCCTACATTTCATTTCCCCAGACCACCAACGTACCCTACTCAATGGTCGAGTTGTAGAAGTCGTAGGGATTTAGCAACTTGGACCTCAGTATTACAGACAACCAACGATAAGTACGCAGGTGCGAGGAAAATTCCCTGTAGAACTTCTAAGAGAGAAATTGACTTTTTTTTATTAACAAGTTTTATATAAATTTTGATTTTCCCACAACCCTTATGTATCCACCTTACACCTCGATTAAAATAACATGAACTAGCGAACATCGCGAGTACTACAACCCCGCAGCTTTTCAAGCAATAAGTAAATCAATTATTGACGTCCCAAGGCCTGATGTACCTATTCCTATAAAGCTGACGGCATTAGCGATGACTGAATCTGATACGAAATAATATTAACTTAATCATCTGGTGATAAGTTGATATTATTTCATAATCAATGCCGGGGAACCTACTGATAGGTGTATGTAGGTAGAAGTCCACCACGTAGATATCTACATGACATGTCTACCTACACACACAATTGAATAGGTAACATCAACTTCAAGTTCAAAATTACACTATAATTCAAAAGAAAGGAAGCTATCCCGATCAGGCAAAGAATCGACCGGGATGGGCAAGGCAATGCGCAGTAGGTACTCACTTGAGCGGCGGCCTTCTCCTGTTCTTTCTTCTTCATTTCCTCTATTTCCCGTTTAGACGGCTGCCTCTTTCCCATCGTACCGATAGAAAAGGCCTTGAGCTTTTGCTCAGGAATATTCTGTACAGAAAAAAACGTCTGAATAAGCTTTCAAAACAAACGAAACTAGCAGAGCTACAAAGATGAAAAATACTCCGGCCGAGGCGCTAGCAAGATCCTCATTCCCGCAGCCATGCGAGTTACCTTATCCGATGAAAAATAACACAATAAATAAGGATACCATTTAGCAGGACTTACTTTTAGAACTTTGTCTGTCATTGCTGCAAGCTAATTAAAGCATTTCATTCGATAATAAAGACACTCTGGATCCTGAAAATCCCACTTTTTACTGACCGAAAAACGACGGACGCACATAAAACAGCAAAGCAACTCAACGAAATCAAGATGGCGACTGCGACTACTGACGTACGATCAGCCACACAAATGCCTCCTTGAGCATCCAACTCATGAGAATAAATCAAACTTTTTGCCGTACCTATGAGCATTTTGGCTTTTAAAATTCTTTAAGGACCCATGGTAGAATATAAATATACACCAGGGATGGTAATATTATACTAACAGGTAGGCCGCCGCGCAGATGACCTTGAGAAAGATGGCAGTGGCCGAACCTCATATGATGACGTCAGCCTCGACACAATCAAAACAGAATCCGTATACAAACCTAGGGTAAAGCCTAATTTTTCCGACGTTTAGTGAATATACACATTTTTGAGCATCCAGCCTTTATTTATTTGCCCTAGATATTTTTGCATATATTTCCTTTTTTATTTAATACCCAGTAAATCAACATAAAACAAGCAACGTGAAGGTAGGTATCCTGCTTGATGGAAGAACAACCTAGCATCCAGCCTAATTTTTCCTATGTTTACTTACTTTACTTCATAAGCCGTATAAATATTATGTTTAAATCAAACTGATTTTGTTGATAACTACTAGATGAGTATAACAACAAATTAATACAGTTTTGTTTCGTAAGTTGGGTAATTATGTAGGTAAGTACCCGCCAAATAATTAACCACAGTAACTTTCAAGATTAATTTGAAATTTCACTGTTCTACTATATAGTAGATAATAAAGTTTAAATTTCAAGTATAGCTGTAGAGATATTTTTAATTTTATATAAGTACATCCCTATTTTATTCATGGTTTTATTGGATATGTAGTTGCACGACCTTTTATTTTACTATGGGTGTAAGTGTTCAACTTTTATTTATTATTCCTTGGGGGTTCATTTATTTTATTTAGTAGACGTAGGTACTAGTGAATGTGGAATACCAATTTATGGTAATGTAGCAGTGTACATTCTACCTACATTCGTTGTAACAAACTGGCATTTTTCACTGTCGAAATATTACTCCAACAGTACTTCTCAAGATGGTATTATGCATCTTACTCCAAGTACGTAATTTGAAAAGACAAGTAAAGTAATTTACGGATAAGAAATAATAGGAATAAATCAACTTATTTATGTATATCTATCTCAAAATGAAAGGTCTTTAAGTGTTTCCATGTCCATGTGAACTCTGCTTTACTGTTTGCATTTGTGCGCCTGTGTATAACTTGCATAGGTAGGTACCTACCATGAAAGGTGGATTTCCCCTAATATTTAAATGCATACAGCTAGGTATGGATCTGCTTGGAGACAAAATAAGGAACATGTAAGAACATTCCGTCTTATTAGGTATTTCATAAAGCTGCCCACTTCGGCAATTAGGCACACAACAATTGGAACCGAAAGACATCAAAGTAAAGTTAAAACAAAGCAAAAAGGGAGAATATAAAGAAGAAAAACTAGCAGCCAGGGTTCCACTCTTGAAGGATAAGAACTAGAAAGGACAGCAGTACGGATATTCGAGTGGCTGATCATGAATGAATAACTAAACAATGCTCAGTGGCAACATTTTGGTTCATTATTTTCTACGAAGAATGGAGCATGGGGGAAAAAATAACCCCCCCCCCCCCCCCCCCCACCACACACAAAATTTAGTGGTTTGCATTTCAAGGTATGTAGAATCCGAAAACGGAATAAAAACAAACAAACTCTGTGTGACTACCGTACGCCTTATTGCGCACTTTTCTTAGTTACCATAAACAAAAATTAATAAAATTTAGTTTGTAGGTCCCATTAATTTAGGGTCTAGTTGCTCCGTGAAGCTTGGCGTTACTGTCAGTCATCTCTAAAGGGTGAAAAATAGGGGTTAAAATTTTTTAAGACTGCCATAGCACGAAAACTTTCAATAAAAGAGGGGGGGGGGGTCTAAACTTTTTTAAATTTATCTCAACGTAAAGAATTTTTTGAGACCACTCGGACATTGTACGTCCAGCCATTCGTTTGGATTCATCAACATGATCGTGAATGAAAAAGTATAAATCCGGCCTAGATATCATTGCTAGGGAACGATTCTTAAAAATGGATGGCTGTATGAAGTCAAGTTGGTTGTTCTGTGGTATTATTTCATTTTAAGAATGGTCATTTTGGATTTTGTTGAAAGGTAGGTAGGTACTCGTGTAACTGGAACAAACGTTATGCTTCAAGAATAACAACAAATAATTTATTAATGATAGAATTCTTGATTCCACTGATATTCATGAAACTATAATTATTGCCCGGGTGGCTCCAGTACTCGATTTATGACATTCCTGCGGGGAGCTGGATGGTTACACTCCCGTGTAAAAGTTCCTGGAAGAAGGAGAGAGATGAGGAAAAGGTTCATGGAAGGTTCCTTCTTTCATGACCGCACCCTTAAGAAAACAACAACAACAACAACTTTAGTTATCTCTTATCACTTCGCTCCTATACGTTTGAGCGCCATATTCGTTTTCGTTTCTGATGTTTTCACATTTTTTTCATTATTATTTCACATAAATATTCACATTCACATTTCATTACTTAGGTATCTTCATAAATATTCCCATAATTGTTAATCGACGGTAGGTAACTTCTTGCAGCTACAATACAATAATTTCCGAGTTTTCAAGAGGTAAGTTAGAATTCGATGCAGGAATCACTTTTTTATTATTATTGCACTGATCTTTAGCTTTGTTCCTGCTGCCCTCATAGCTTGTTCTGAGCAACCTGGGCATGCGCAGTAATGGTGAGGCAAAGATTGGCTGTTCGTGCAGACCCAGGGGGAGCTCCGAGCCAAGTCGTCCGGTCTCGGGGGCAGATGATTTGGTGTTCGTGCTGGCCACGGGGCTTCCTCCGCGCCGCTGTCAGCAAGCCCTCTCGTGCCCCACGAGAAGACCAGGGGCAGCTGAGCACTGCTCTTCCGGGCATGCACCGCTCGACCTGTTCAAGCTGCCCGTGCTCCGAACAAGCTCCAGGCTCACCCTGCTCCGAGCGAGCATGTCTGGAGCTCACCCTACACCAAGCCAGTCCGGTTCAAGCGAAAACTGAACATCTCGGAGTTTGCCCCAGGAGGACAGCACGAACAAAGCTAATACTATTATAGGATTGCCATCCGTACTTATTCCCTGGACATGTCCGTATTTTAACATGGATCATGTTTTTACGGGAGTAAACCAGGCTCGAAAACGTCCGTGTCCAGTCCAGGGGAACTCTGCTCCCCTCCCAGCCGCCCGCACAGTTCTCCCACTACCCCACTCCTGCCACCAAACTCCGAGGACAGCATGGCCCATTCCGCCGAAAACTGCCGAGGGGGTTCTACCAACCCGAAAAACGCCAAAAGCAGCTGAGGACATGTATCACATGACATTGCATTAGGTCGCTGGTCCGAGGCTTGGGAATCTCATGACGTTTTTTTGCTTCCTCACTACTGAAGGCAGGGAAGCCTTGGATTCGTGATTGAATAAAAAAAAGTTCATGTCCTCCATAGTGGAAATTTCCAAATACCATTTTCCGTTTCAGACATCAAGGAACATATTATTTGGTTCCGTGTCTGTCTGTCTGTGGTAATTCCTTGTAACGCCCATAACTACCCGAAATAATGGTCGAAGTGGGCTGAAATTTCGAGGGTAGGTGCGGGTTGAGTCACAGATGGTCCCATGCCAAAATCATTGAAAAATTACCGTAACTTTCGTCTGCGCATGCGCAAACGTGAAATAATTGGAACACCCCTAACTACCTTAAATATCGTTGAAATCAATTCAAACTT
This sequence comes from Leptopterna dolabrata, assembly GCA_954871275.1. Taxonomy (NCBI): domain Eukaryota; kingdom Metazoa; phylum Arthropoda; class Insecta; order Hemiptera; family Miridae; genus Leptopterna; species Leptopterna dolabrata. Next base: position 29,509,859 of record OX940976.1, read on the forward strand.
GGAGGGTCGGTCAGGAATAATCCTTTAGTAGTTCCAAATCAATTTCATTGGAATGGTAATGTAACTTTGATCTGCGCATGCGCGAACATGAAATGTTGAACATTTCCTTGTAACGTTTCTAACTACGCGATAAATAGTCGTAGAGAGCTGAAATTCTGAGGGTATACGCGGGTTGGATCGCAGATGGTCCCGTTTCAGAATCATGAAAATCGTTTAGTCTGCGCATGCGCAAACGTGAAATACTTGGAGTGCCCATAACTACCTTAATTATTGTTGAAATGAGTTCTCATTTGGAGGGTCGATCAGTATAATACATCAATGGTTCTGTATGAACTTCATTGGAATCTTACTGCAATTTCCCTCTCCACATGCGCTAACATGAAATGTTGACCGTTTCCTTATAACGCTTCTAACTACGCGAAAAATAGTCGTAGAGAGATGAAATTTTGAGGGTACACGCGGGTTGGATCGCAGATGGTCCCGTATCATAACGAACCTACCCAACTAGTCTATACGTTCATGCGATTCAAGTGAGGAAGCTATTGTGCCTATTCGAATTGGCAGACGTTTTTCTAGATATCTCCATATCCTCTGTTATCATGTACCTATTCGAAAAACATGTTCTATGTTTCCTTGCTTTGATCCTTGATCTAAACTTTTATAATCCGGGGGTCTGGGGCTGTCCCCCAGATTTCATTCGACAATAAACGTACCGTCATGAACACAAACCACTGGTGGCTAGACGCCCCCTACGGCAACGCATTTTTATTTATTTTTTTTTTTATGCGTCAAAGGTGTCTGTATTGTATTTTTGAAGCGTCCAGGAAACGTCCGTATAAATGTCCCTATTTTTAAAATTTTAAGTTGAAGCTTGAGACACCAGTTGGAAAAGCCCCCTCTCCCTCCATACCACCCTCCCCTACCTGTCTGCTTCACAGTCATCGAGGGTATCTATATACCTAAATATGATAATGTACTATGGCATTATGGTACTATCTGATATTAGGTTATTTACCAGGTTTGTTCGGACTCACAGTCCTTTACCAGTCCACGAAGACTTGCGTTCTGAAAAAGAGGTGATAGGACTGTCCAGGATTTTGTCTAAAACTGTGTGGTGATTCTGAACGGATAAGCTAAAGCATTGTAACCTTCCACTAAGCGGAAGGTAGAAGCGTCGAATGCACATGTGCAGGATCAACAGACTTCTAAAAAGTCCAGGCCTGCTGGTGGAACTAGTCCCAAACAGTCCTGGACTGTCAATCCGACAGCCAACTCTCGATCCAGGACCAGTTCTGGTGCTGTCCAAGCACACAAAAAGGGGCGTGGCTTGAATTGGCCGGTCCAGGACTGTCTGTCCAAACGAACCTACTACGTATCATGTTTCAGCATTGGGGTAAAAGTTCTATTGATAATTATTCTGCAATAGCCAACTTCTCTACTAACGTAAATGGTATACTTGAAGGGCAATTTCCAGATGCACTCATTCTTGCTGTAGTTCTACATAAAAAGAGAGCTAAAACCTTGGCAAGTGATTATCGCCATATTTCCAAACTTCTCCAAAATGTACCATAAAATAATCAAGTCACAATAAATTATTGAATGTAGATTGATTGATTATTCGATTTTTTTACACACACACACTCACAAACGTTTCAAGTTATCGACTCTTTTATTTTCTTTTGTTGACTCTACGGTTTGATGTTAACCTTGGCCTCCACGACTTTCCTCCTCCAGCTCATTCTGTCCAGCGCTTGTCCTTCAGTTACTAATATCCAACTTTCGAAGGTCCTTCATTACGGCTACCATCCATCGCGCTTTTGGGGTCTTATTCTCCGTGTCCCTTCCAGTCTCGCCAGAGTATCCTCTCTGTAGGTGCGTCATCACCCTGCCTTGCAGCCTGACCCAACCATCGAATTCTACTGCTCTTGATAAATCGGACTGTCCTCTTAACCAAGAAAGTCCTCTACTTCCCGATTGGTCCTTATTCGCCAAATCCTTGGTCACTGACTGGACCCATAATGGTTTTTACGATGCATATAACACCTTCATTTTTGAAAATGTACCCTTGCATTTTAAAATCATAAATTCACAACACCTTTTCAAAAAGATTGTACCTAGATCAACGTTTGTAGGATCCAACTAACACTAACATGATTAAACTAAACTAAAATGTTAACAAGCAACTGTACCAAAATTTTAATTTAATACTAATGATGTCGATAAAATCGCAGAGTAAGAATTATCAAAACATCAGAGATCAGAAGTCGTGGACGAGTCCCCAACCTGCGGCCCAGAAATAAGGCCTTGTGGGTGTGTGCCCTTTTTCTTATAGCTCTAAATAGGAATATTATGGTTGTATTAACATCATGCTGTAAATCAATAAAAATATTTAAGCCTAGGGAGTTATAGTACTTGAGAGGTTAATAAAATAAATGCTATCGTGAAGAAAAAACTATTTTCAGGTTTCTTAGGTAATATCGTGTTCAAGCAGTGGTTGTGGCGTCAGTGAAGTACCTACCCACGTAATAACAAATTTACTTAATGACCATCCGACGACCTCCATACGCTGTCATCCTATTCTTTCAATTTATCCTTACGGGATCTTTAGAATGGGTTTTGCCAAACAGCCTAAAATGCGAACGGTTTTTCCGTAGGTACTGTAATTTATAAACACGACAGTATTTTTTTAATTATTTTATTTTTTGTAGATAAAACTAATTATAATTCTTTCATGCTTAAAAAAAAGTAAACACCTTAAAATTAAAATAATCTAAAATGTCGTTTAGTTCTTTTCCGTCATCGGAAAGCTTATTTTGTCCATCAAATCGTCGATCCTACTGTAGAGAGTTTCTATGACATCTGATGATATGAATAGGTGGGTTTCATCCAGGTCTTGGATTATGAATTTCCTTCCAATCGCCATAGTTTCATCCAGGTGTATGAGGAATTCTTTCATTGCAGGATCGCTGGAAGGACAAACAAAAACTAGGAATGTCGAAAAGGAAAGGGGTTAGTGCAGAGGAGAAGCGAACTCGAATGCTCCAGCTTTTCCATGAGAAGAAAGATTTTTTTCAACTAAAGGTAAATTACTGTAAGTAGGTGCCTAGCCATGTTGTTGGTAAATGCACCTCTACGATAATGCATAAATGCTAAGACAACAAATCAATTAAAATCAATATAAATGAATGTACTGTGTTCCTAGGAACTCGAAAAAATAGCACCCAAAGAAAAAGGTATTGTTCAACAGTCGGTTAAAGAAATCGTTCAAAACCTGGTTGATGACAATCTGGTCAGATCTGAAAAAATTGGGACTTCGGTATATTTCTGGTCGTTTCCAAGGTAGCTATATTCATTCATTGATCTACTGTCAATGCTGATGTTAACAATTATGTACCCAACATGATTAGGCTTCTATTCATCTCTTTGTCTCCTGCCTATATATATCATTAATTTTCAGTGAAGCTAAACATGCAAAGAAGATGAAGTTTTCTGAATTAGAGAAGAACATTGGCGCCACAAAATCAAAATTAGAAAAAACTTTGAAGCAAATTAGCGAACTGGAGGTATGTATCTATCCTGAATGCCTACTAGTGGGTCTGCTGACCAGGTGCCTCACGCAATGTTGAAAATAGGCTCAAATTCTGTCTATATACCACGCTCAATATTAGCTACCTATTTTTCTTACAGTTTTATGGGACATGTTCATCAGTCGCTGTAAGGATGATTGGTAGAGCTTTGAAAGTTTTCCCATTCGATTCAGCGTGCTGGAAATCATTTTAAAAAACTATACCACACACTTTTTTTTATGGTGCCAGCGTGGCTCCGGTCCCTGGCATGATGGTGGCACCAAAAACTATACAGCGAATTCTGGGGGCCTAAGGAGTACACCGTCAAAATTTTAGGTCAAAATACCCAAAATTGCGGCTTCTACCGTGGTACAGACAACGAACCGAGCTGAAATTGTGTACACACATTCGTTATGCTCCAAGAAAGTGCGCCCCCCCCCCCCCACGTTTGAAATTTGTAGGTATCTACTGAGCAAATTTTTAGGTGCTGGGAAAACACCTGTGATGTAGAACTATCGATAGTTTTACAGTATTGTCCACCTCGAATTTCTCAATCAGAAACCGTTTGCGGTTACTTCGCAGTTGGTTGGTGAAATCTCTACACCCAGATAGTGTTAGACTTACAGAACAAACAACACGAACACACACACACACACATCTCCGCCACCGTTTTCGTTACCATTTTTGTTAGTCAGCTAACTCAGTTCGTTTCAATTTTATATTTCATGAGCCGTTTTAAGCACTGCCTCATCTTTCTTCTTATCATGTTCAAAAAGTTTTGTGTTCATTATAGAGTTGAAATTTGTTCTAATTGTTGTTTTTTTCAATGGCTCAGTTTTTATTGTGCTCAGTTTAAATACGGGTTATTCCCTTGACGTTCCAATTTTTAACTTTCTAGTCAGCATTTTATTCATTAAAAAAAAAACCTTGCAATTCCTATTTTGTTGTGATATTTTCTGCCTAGATAAGGGGTTTATGCCTAGATAATAGGTAGTAGCTTTGTTTGTGCTGTCCCCTTCGGGCTAGCCCCGAGCAAGTACAGTTTTCGTTTCAACCGAACTGGCTTGGTGTAGGGTGAGCTCTGAACACGCTCGCTTGGAGCAGGGTGAGCCTGGAGCTTGTTGACAGCACGGCCAGCTCGAACGGGTCGAGGTTGCATGCGCGGAAAAACAGTGTTCAGCTACCTCTGGTTCTCGTGTGGCACGGGAGGGCGCGCTTAGAGCAGCTGAGAGGAAGCCCTGTGGCCAGCACGAACACCGAATCATCTGCCCCGGGACAGCACGAACACCTGACGACTTGGCTCGGAGCTCGCCCTGGGTCTGCACAAATAAAGCCATTCTAAGAACTGAGTTAGACTGACCTGTGATTTAAAGAAAAAGGCGCTGATGAAACATTTTGTTAGTTTTCGTCCCTTATTGACATTTTTACAGAGTATGACCGCAATAGAGGCCTTCAGTCAAAAACAGCAGGTTTTCAGTTTTTCGATAGTTTACTTCATCAACGCCAAAAAAAGTGATATAACCCCCCCCCCCCCCCACCAACCAACAACCCTGCTGTAAAAATTTAGCTGCCAACAAAACCTCCTCAGCAGCAAAAATTATTTATTTCTGGCCGCCGAAGTAGCATGCTCGGTGCCTCGCACCCTCGCTCATGGATGTGTGCAGAGGAACCTCCTTCCTTCTTCTTCCTCCCAAACCTTTTGCAACAACGCGATGTTTTCTGTACCTATGTTTAATTATGTTTGTGGAAAATTTTTAAATAAATTTGAAAAATGTTGCGTTTGCTTTAAAAATAGTTTATTTTGCCTTGAAAGTGCTATATGTATAGGTAGTCACCCGCAAATGAGAGCCTCACTGACGTTTGGCAACTAAACTGTGGATCGATTCGTGGGAAGGACATTTAATTCTTCAAGGTTTACTCAGTAGGGCAGGGATTTCAGCCTAATGGTAGTTTTTGGTTGTATCCGACTTGTATTCCAGACAGGCAGAGAAGACAATGAGGAACGAGAAAAATTGCTGGAGCAGAATGAGAAACTGAGGAACGACAGAGATCAGCTTTTGAAAGAGATAAAAAAGTACAGCGGTCATGATCCTGAGGTATTCAAAAAGAAGGCAAAAGAAATCGAAGTAAGTTTCTTGGTACAAACATTCGATCTGGTGATCCACCTTGATTTACATAGGTAGAAGTAAAGCAAGGTTCACATGGGACGGAAATCGGGTGCGGGAACATTTTTGCCACAAAGATATTCACATGGGTATCCGTTAGTGTACCCAAATCTTGGGGAAAAATTTGCGGATCAGTCACTAAATAGCAGGGAGTTTTGGACTAAACTGTGAGTGTTTATAGGCCGTATGACCATTATAAATGTACGAAATCAGCGCTGACATTCTTACTCTTTTGTAAATTAATTAAGTAGGTACCTGGAAAAGAAGACACTGTACCATTCACTTGGCAACGTTTTTAATACCAGAAATGATCATTTAGGAAATCGTCGTTAACTGTGGAATGACACAGTTTTCCAAAGAAAAATAAATAAATTGATTCAACCTTGAAGAAATTTTTGTTGTATTAACACATTACAACTGCATTGCACCTCCCCCCTCGTATCCGCCGCTGCCTTCGTGCACTTTGTGCTTGTATTTTAGAGGTATTTACCAACTTCAAGTAAGTCTGTGGGGTTGCACTTTCCCGGACTTTACGGTCTGCGATTTCGAATCTAATTTAAGGCAGTTCCTGCCAGGTAATTTGGAAATCAATTATCCCTCACTGTAATAACGCGATGAAATATTTTTACAGACGCCCCCAGACTGTTTTTTCGTGATATTTGCCATTTAAACGTACCTATATTTATCTAGCTAGTAAATCGAGATATTTTGAAGAATGGGGTTTTTCTTATCGGTACCTATAGTAGTGATGTTGAGATCCTAAGGTTTTCAAAACACGTCTGTAAAATAAGAGAAAAGGTCGCCAACATTTCTTGGAGACAGAAAATGATTGTGTCTGAGGCAATACAAAACCCTACTCTATGTACAACGGCGATCACTACCACGTAACACTATCCTTGCTTTCATTTGTGAAGCAATAATTACAATTATAGATACGTCTATCTACTTATTCACACGGTTTTAATATCTAAGGACGGTGCAACTATCTATGCCTGGCCCTGTTAAGTTTCGAATCTTTCTTTACAGATAGCCAAAGAAGCTGCCAATAGGTGGACGGATAACATTTTCTCCGTGAAGTCATGGTGTAAGAACAAATTCAATATCGAAGAGACTGTTTTGGATAAGCAGTTCGGTATCCCAGCAGAACTGGATTACTTTGATTAGGCTAACGGTTTAAACTCACCATTTTACGAGAGATCCCTTCGAAACATTCACCATTGTTCCTGACTGCTCTTATTGATAACAAGTAGTGTTCCAGTTCACTCCTTTGCGAACCTTGTTTCCGACGTCTGTGGATAAAATAAGCAAGATAACGATATTACTGATTCAAATAAAATGGATGAAAATTACAAATCGCCTAATAGTAATAGGTAAACTTTCCTAATTCTGACCTAATAATGATAAATCAAAATCTATAAACGTTGTTGTTGTTTTTCTTTTCTATAATCTTGGCTTATCAATCGTCCTTCTTCTTTTTCCTCCTCTTCCTCCGTCTTCTTGATATCGCTGCTCACCTTATGCTATGGTGGACACTGGTGATGGTGGTTGATATGCGGTTTCAGCATAATCATGTAGTTTTGTATCTCAAACACCGTCCAAACACCATTTTTGGTGTTTCGATTTTTTAATGCCGGTATTTTATTGATCACACCATTCTTTTGAAACCAAATGGGTTTTTTTTTGGTGCTGATTTTTTTATCCGAAACACCATTTGTAGTTAAGATCTTTTAATACCTCAATCACTCAGTAAGTTTTGAATGACCTACTACTGGGTACCTCAATACTAAATCAAAACGTTTCCCGTATTGTAAACTACTCATTGATCAAAACTAATTACCTAATGTCATTAGCAACAAAAGTCAGTGGGCTGGTTTTCCTCTTGAAATGATCAACTTCTTGAGTGAAGAGTTGTTTTCAGTTTTCAACAAGTAGGTAGGAACTTACCTACCTGTTCATTAAAATAAGTGAAACCACGGATCCCATTCTAACTTACCAGAATACGAGTGGAACTGCTCTTATCTGCGCAATCAGCTCTAATTTATCTCTATCAGTCGCCTCTGACATTCCTGAACCATCACCATGGCTTGGCGGTACAGACGTGCATCGAACATGGAACTGGTGAGACAACTCCGTCACAAGAACGTTATCAGAAGTGAAATGGTCGCGAATGTTATGGCAAGTGTGGATAGAGGTGACAGTTTGTTAATACCTACTATTTTGAGTGTGTGCTCGTTAGACTATAATTTTCGCTCCAAAGGTTTTTGCATAACGACACCAGGGAGCAGCACCGCGGCACCTATTATTAGGTGTAGGCCTACCTAATAATAGGTAGATAATTATAGTAGGTAACGGCCTTCCGACCTAGGTACTTCATGTTAATACACCAGTGACGCAGTTATAGGCCAGTCAGTAGGGGATCCAAACTGGGAGGTATGTTGCAAAAGGTGGTGTAGAAGCTTCGATTTTTTTTAATGGTAGATATAAATGGGTGCGAGCATGTAAATATCAAAAAGTTAACACGGGAAACCTGCGGAGAACTTTTGGCAGCATAAAAGCCTTAAAATATTTGGACTTTTCTTAGTTGTTCGCCTATAACTCCTAAAGGTGCATCCTAGCGAAAAGTTACGATATAGCAGAAATCAGAGCATTAAATTCTGCGTGAAATGAGCACCAAAAGTTAATAATTCGTTCATGTGGTATGGTCGAAAACAATGGTCACACACCGACGATTTTTTCCAAATTTGTCAAAAATTTGGGATACCTATATAGTGTTTTTCAAACGACTGCAGCTTAGAAATGGGTACTCTGATAGAAAAAATCTTGCAGTGAAAGTTGTAGAGAATCAAATTCTGCATTCACTCGGTACCAAATTAGTCAAATTTGGGGGAGTACACCTCGAAATTCCCAGCCTCCCGATTTCAGGCAATTGCCGTATGAAGGTTAGCCAGTAAGTTACAACGCTTCAACAGTACGACTGTCCCACCTAGAGAGTTATTCTTGCTTTATCCTCATTAAAAATTATCATTTAAAATTGAGGATCAGGAGAACACAACGGTTCATTATAGGTATTGACCACAGAAAACAGTGATCTACCCAGAACTAGAAGGGGCAATTATTTCACTCCACATCAACAATTTTCCTTTAGAACTTCATATTTGCGTTTCCTTTTCCCGTTTTAGTTACTGTTTGTCATCGGCTGTATTATTTTAGCAACATTTAACTCGTGATTTAGATAGGTACCTAGTAACGAGTACCGGGTTAGGTATTAACCTACGGAGGGTCTGCGATTCACATAATATGTATAGAGGTACATATTACTCGTATAGGTATTATATAGCCGGGTTATCTATACAGAGAGCTGTGATCTGTAACAGAAGGGTATTGGTATCACAAAACAACCAACTCGACTTCATGCAGCCATCCTTGATTATAATCAGGTGCTCCCTAGTGATGATATCCCGGCCGGATTTGTACCGTTTTATTCACGGTCACGTTAACGAAGCTGTCGGTGCAAACGGACAACTGGTCGTACAATGCACCGGGTGGTCTTAAAAAATTGTTTAGTTCAAGAAGAATTTAAAAAGGTAAAAAAACCATACCCTTATATAGAAAGTTTCCGAGCTACGGCGTTCTGAAAATTTCAACCCCTATTTTTCGCCCCCTAGTGATGAAGTATTGCATTTTTTTTTAATACAACATGGAAGTACCTGTTGGAATAATAGTTGATGCAATTTGTTCAGTGGTCACACTCTCATGAATACTAAGAAATTCACGTATACAAAAACTAAAACACCCGGTGATGTTGTTTAGATATTGTAGAAGACAATATCAACACCTCCCCTCAACATCATCCGGTAAGAATAACCCAAAACGCAGACGGAAATTTTGGAATTTTCTTCCTCCAACAGGTTTTGTGAGTATGTCGGCCAGGTTTTCATCCGTTGGACAATATTCCAGTGCTATCTCTCTAGCCCGGATGAGCTCCCTGACGTAATACTTCCTGACATCCAGATGTTTGATCCTTCCACTTGCTTTCTCATTTTCAATAAATTTCATGCAACTTTGGTTGTCTTCGTAAACAGGCGTAGCTGTATCCTGGGAGAAACCCATATCGCGGAGAAGTAGCCTGATCCACACTGCCTCTTGAATCCCTGAAGAAGCGGCGACAAGTTCTGCTTCTGTCGACGACAGAGCGACTGAAGTTTGTTTCTTACAGAGCCACCCAATCGAGCTTGACCCTATTCTGAATAAACAACCGCTGATTGACTTACGATCATCTCTTTCCCCCGCCCAATCAGCATCTACGAAGCAGTTTAGCTTGATTTCGTTTTCTGACCTCAGTCTCAGCTTGATGTTTACTGTGGACTTCAAGTAACACATTACCCTCTTTACCGCGTTCCAGTCACCTTGCGTGGGCTTTTCAACTCGGCGTGACAACGTTCCAACTGCCGAAGAAATGTCTGGTCGAGATGTGATTGCCAAATAAAGTAGAGACCCTATCGCCCGACGATATTCACCATTATCTGGCAAAGGTGGCGAAGCAGCTGTAGAACTGATGAACCCAGCTTCCATTGGTGTTCTTACTGGTTTGGCATCTTGTAGTCCAAATTGAGGAACAAGTTCTTGTATTTTCCTGCCTTGATGTAATAGATAATCATTACCGTATTTCTCGATTTCAACTCCTAAGTAATTTGAGACTCCTCCCAAATCCTTCAACTCGAACGAAGATGACAACGTTTCACGTTTTTTGGATCAAACCTCTGTTGCCGTGATTCTTTTGAATGAGGAGACCGTTTCAGTGGCTCTCCTACCAAGAATGAATTTTGCTGCTCAATTTTGTCGGTCACACTCTCTGCCCGTGCATCACTTTCTTCAATGATCTTTATCTTGAGGGCTTGAGGTTTTGGAAGGCTGTCTCTAGATTCTATAGCAATTCGAAAATTCTCAAACTCACGTGGTAGGGAATAAAGGAGCATGATGGATAGCAGGTCTTCATTGATAGCAATTTCCATGTTTTCCAGCTTGTCTACAACGTCAAAAAATTCATTCAAGTGGTCCCTCACACTGTCACCAGATTTCATTCTCTTCAGAACCAAGTTTTTCAACAAAGATGCCTTCCTTGCTGGCCCTTTTGACTCATAAATCGAACTTAATTTATCCCAAACGTCCTTGGAAGTTTTACAACCTCTTACTTGCTTCAACTCACTCGAACTGATGGTGAGAATTATTTCAGCCCTTGCTTTGCTGTCTGCCAATTCCCATTCTTTTGCACCCTGTTCTTCTGGTTTCACAACGGTACCAACAACATACCCCAGAAAGTCATTTTTTGTCAACAGGGCCTCAACGTGTATTTTCCATGAATCGTAGTTTTCCCGACCTAATGGTTCAATCTTGATCAGACTCATCTCCTTTTATTTTCTTTTTCTTTCTTTCTTCCCGGTACTTAACACGTAATAAGTCTCATAATCATTGTTGGAATAATAGTTGATGCAATTTGTTCAGTGGTCACACTCTCATGAATACTAAGAAATTCACGTATACAAAAACTAAAACACCCGGTGATGTTGTTTAGATATTGTAGAAGACAATATCAACAGTACCTACCTACGTATAACTTCTTAGTGTGATTTCGTATTTTTTTCTCCTAACTGATCCAAATTTTAAATGATTATTTTTAATGATTATAAAGGAAGAATAAGCCTCTAGGATGAACATTCTACTGTTGAAGCATTGTAACTTACTGGTTAACGTTCATATGGCAATTGCCGGAAATCGGGAGACTGGGAATTTCGAGAGGTGTACTTGACCAATTTGGTACTTTGTGAACGTAAAATTTCATTGTATTAATTTGTCTATTATTTTCTATTCTAAGCTGCAGACGTTTGAATGAAAAACACTAAATCTCAATTTTTGAAAAATTAGGAAAAATCGTCGAGTTTTGACCATAGTTTACGACTATACCGCGACCAAATTATTAAATCGTATTACTCATTCGACGCAGAATTTGTTGTTGTATAATTTTATGTAGCAATTTTCGCTAGGATGCGCCGTTTACGAGTTATAGGCGAAAAACGAAGATAAGTCCAAAAATATTGAGGGCTTTTTTTTTACTGCTGTTCTCCCGAGGTTTCCTGAGTTACATTTTTGATGTTTACATGCTTGCACCCATACAAGCTTCTACACCACCTTTTGCAACATACCTAGAATTACTCTACTGATTGGACTATTAGCTATAAAAGAAGTCCTTGAGAACAATAATATGAGACACATAGGTAAATAATAATTATAGAAATGCTGAATCAATGAGAGGGAAGTAGGCAGGTAGTAAAGTTGCCTAAATGAACGAATTGTGGAAGGAGATTTATTACTCTACCCCTCGCTCATTTACGCCACATCCTGAGCCTACCTATCGGGAAATTTGGAAAATTTTCCATTTACTTACCAATCAGAAAAAGAAAACCGGGGACCAAATGGTGTTAGAGCTACGCAATAAATGCATTAGGGATCAAACATCGTTTTTGTAAATCCATCATCAACTGGAACTCCATAATATATCCATCAGTGTGATCTTTTGGGAACTAGGAGGTATAATATCTATGGCTAGGGTTACATTCAATAGGTAGTCAGTCACCTACCTATCTGCTTCCTTGGAAGGGACGTGGACTGAAAGGGTTGTGACGATTAATTTCTGGGTATAAGTATTTTGGTCCACTATTCAGGCAAGTACACAGATTCTAACCCTTACGAGGACACTCCGCAAAGTATTGGGTATAACGTAACTATCAGCGCGCCACACAAGCACGCGACGGCTCTGGAACTCCTTCGGAACGTGTTGGTGCCGGGAGCTCGAGCTCTCGACGTCGGCTCTGGCTCAGGATACCTCACCGCATGCATGGGGCTCATGGTTAGTCCTTCGGGAGTAGCTGTTGGCATCGATCATATTGGAGAAATCGTTCAGGCATCTATTGGTTAGATTTTCATCTACTTACTAGGTAATGGGTATATGTTATTGCACAGTAGGTAGGTAGGCTGTATAGGTAGCTCCTACAGGAGGTTAGTATGACAAATGTCTACATTATCTAACAAGTGTTGATGGAAACTACTTAGTTATTTTTCTGGCTTCTGCAATGAATGTAGAATGCAATCTATATAGAAATTCGTTTTCCTTCCCTAGGTACCTATTTCCTGGCTCTAAAATCTATCGATTTTACATTGTGTTGTAAGCCTGCGTGTAGGTTTACGACACGGCGGGTTGGAGGTAGGGTTGGTTTGGATGTGTGAAGGATACGCTCCGTAGGAGTCATTGCTAACGCCCCGAGGTTATCACCACAGCAGGCATTAGTTGAGTGAGGAGACTAGCAACCCATGGTTATCACCACAGCAGGCGCCGGGAAGAAGGAGGCTAGCACCCCACGGTTATCACCACAGCAGGTGCTAGGAGAGAAGAAGGCGTCCCGCGGTTATCACCACAGCAGACGCCAGGAAGAGAGATAATACCCCGCTACCTTTTTCACCAGAGCAGGTATTCTAGAAGGGAGCACCCCGTGGTTATCACCAAAGCAGGTGCAGGAGAAGGGTAGGAGAGAGAAAGAGAAAGGGCGAGAGAGAGAGTGGGAGAGGGCGTAAGGAGGTCGAGAGAGAAGTGGTAAGTCAGACAGTGGTCTGTCGAATAAAGAGCTGGGCTGGCCGGGCTGCTTACAAAGGCCCCTTTCACCCCGTTCCCCGTCCACCAACGGCCGTTATGACCGTTGAGGGGTGATGGCGTTCGAGGGGGGGGGGCCTTCTCCTACTTTCCCCGCCGCGTCGCTCAGCTCGTCGTTCCCTTCGTTTATTTGGTTAAATCTTTATCGTATTACATAGGAGTGGTAAATGTAGAATTTTGAGGGGTACCACGACACATTGTTTGAGCGTATATGCTCTATATAGAGCCAGTGCGACTACACTATGCCGAATAAGCCTCTTTCGACATAATTAGAACGGTGACCGAGAGCTTGGTGGTTGGGATTGGGACAGCGAATGCACCGTCGCGTCCGCTCAAATCCCAAGCCCCTCGTGCCACTCCATGGTGGTGAGGCAATGAGTACTTAGCCTTGAGCAAAATCATCAGCTCAAATTCTGACCCTCCTGAAAGAACAGGCGATAATGTCCTCGACGCCTGTAAGGGCAGGTGGACTTGAGGCCTAGCTTGGAATGGCTACCTATTTTACTCTTACTTTTACGGTGCTTGTTTTAGGTATGTGGAAGAGGTAAATTTATTTTTCTTCTCATACCTTCGGCTCGGTAAGGACGTCGTGCCAAGTGCCTATTTCGACGAGGGACGCACAGAGTTACGTGCATAATTGGTATATGTATTTACGAATTGGCTCTTCGCGGACACAGGACAATCGAGACGTTCCAGCTGTGCGCTTAGACCAGTGAAATAAAAAACGTGATATTTTTCCCTCAAATTCATAAAAATGATAAATCCATTGATACAGAAAATATTGGTGTGTGCAGTAGGTAGAAAATATTCACGAAGCAAATCCTGTCCTGTTTTTCAGCCAACGTAATGTCTGATCACCCCGAGCTGATTCAAAACGGCGTCGTCAAGCTCGTGGTTGGCGACGGTAGGACGGGCTTTTCAGGGGAAGCCCCTTATCATGCCATTCACGTCGGTGCCGCCTCCGCTAATCTGCCGACGCCGCTCGTCGATCAGCTGGCACCAGGCGGACGCCTGGTCATACCGATCGGTCCGGCCGGGAGCACGCAACAGTTGGAAGTAATCACCAAACACGACGACGGCCGGCTATCCCGTAAATCTTTGATGATGGTGTCCTACGTGCCACTCACAGACAAAGCCGCGCAATGGCCTGGTATTTGGAGATGAATACTTGATTCCTACCTAAACACGGAGATACATATGCACAGACATAAATCACGCAATAACGGAGATCCCACCAATAAAAATTTGAGAATGGGCTAAGTGCAAGCAATATAAATTTGATAAATTTAAATAATTATTATGAAGTGGTATCCGAAAAACCAGCTGACTTTCTGAATCAAATGGGGACATTGGATCATCAGGAAAATAATAATAAGGACGTGCATTTTGTTTTGTTATGTTCAATAATGAACCTTAGAAATCGGAAGTGAACAAATTTGTCCCCCCCCCCCCCCACCAATTCAAAAACCGATGGTTTCCATTTAAAGGTACGTAGACTCCGAAAATGGAATTTAAAAAAAAAGTACACCGCACAGTGAATGGGCCGTTTTTCTGCAAGCACTCTGAAAACCTTGTTTCTTTTTGGGAAATTTAACGCTGATCACGAATATACTATATAATTATGTTCCTATACCTATTTTAGCTTCTTGACGCATTTTTCGCCAAAAAACCTGAAAAAACACGCTTTTGTACTTACTTTTCTATATTTCCATTGTGACCGTTAACACAATTTTTTTTCACACAAAAAAGTTGTAGACAGTTTTAAATTATCCGTCAAATGAGACTAACTCTTCCGATGTACTTATATTTGTTCTAATAACCTGAATTTTGCCTCAAAACTTGTGTAACCTATCTAGTTACCAGTGTATCTATACATGTAACCATTGTTATTATAATCATCGAAATTGGCTGAACATTTTTTTAATACCTAAATATAATAAATAACATCTTTTTCCAATAATGACTCTGCTCCAAAACTAACTTAAGTTTGTATGCGGCCAAATGCATGTTTTGATACTTTTGATTATGTTTTTAGTGGCTGTTTTTCAACGTTTTGGTCTCAGTGTTTGAGCACTGATATTGAAAGTTTATTCCAAAAGTGTGAGATCAAAAGGACTTGGTGGACTCTCGAATCCCCGTCCTCTCGAAGAGTAAGAACAATGAGTCGTTGATTGGTGACTGGGAGATTGATGGAGTTAGAGGTAGATGAGGGAATGATGGGCGGATTGGTGGTTGGCGGTGGGGGGGAATGACAGTGCGATCTTATCGATCCCGTGTGGCCTCAAAAGGAAAACGTGGCACTTGGCATGCAGTACAGGAAAAGACGGTCCCACTGGCATTACACTGACGAAAGGGGCAAGGAGATTTCCAATGGTGGGAGGTGTACTAGGGCTCTTTAGGGCTCATTAGCGTCGAGGATTGGCGTCCCGGGAAAATGGGCGAGCTGAGCTTACTAGGTCAACCACTAATAAGTTATGAACTGCGCTCCTCCGCTTGAATGAACCCCCCCCCCCCCCCCACCATCAATTTGCTGAAATTGTATTCATAGATTTTTGTCCGTACCTATCACTGTGATCGAACATCCCTTCAAGCGCTCCTCTCGACCTCGCAAAATTTTTCATAGGTAACTCATCATTTTTCATTCATCACTTTTCATTTTTCATTTCAATTTTTCATATCAGTTTTATTATGGTAGGTGCTTTCCACTACCTATCCGAACCAGCGGCTCCCAGAACCATTCGCCTATCTGGGCAAGCTTATCTATTTTCGATGTTAGCGAATTTTCGAAGAAAAGGAAGCTATTGTTCTCGGTCCAAAATGTTTAAAACTCGAATTTCCGAAAGATTTTTATACCAGAATCCGTTTCAGACCATCCTGAATTCACTGCCGAAAGACACCAAAAATTGTATGTATATATATATATATATATATGTATGTGTCATTCCAGACGATAACTCTCGAAAGAATTGAGATAAAAAGTTCAAATTTGCACGAAAAATCTGTCTTGGCAATCGACAGGCTAAGTTCGTAGATGGGTAGAATCGGGTCACTCTAAGGGGGAGTTTTGGGGAGTTTTAGGGGGGGAAAATTACCCATAAATTCCCAAAATGAAACAGTCTGACAAGTGGCACCTCATTTTAAAGGTTTTTGTACGCTGAACACGATGGTGAAATCAGAATTGCGATATCTCATTCCGTTCTCAAACTGGAGCACTTTGAAGATGAAGGAACGTGGTTATTTCTTGAGATAAAACAGTTTTACATAAAATCAGTTATTTCTTCGAAAATTCGCTCTTATAGCCATGCTGCATGACTGTGGTTCTTTTTAATATTACGGTGCTATAGATGTTTCCGTGTTTTATCATCTCAAGAAATTTGTACAAATTATATAGTTAGCTCAGCCTAGTTATTGAAAACTCATCAAATCAATGTTGTTGAACAAACATGTTGAAGGTTGATCTTGAGAGTCGGGCACCGAACTACTTTCAATAGTTTACTTATTTATTTATTTTTGTGTCTGTGTTTTTATAAAGAACTGGCCCTCAGTTCTAGTGGTACCTATCATACTGTGGTTGATGAGGACTGTATTGACGAAACCCACCTTATGTTAATCAGTAGATAATATCAGCATAGTAAGACAGTGACAAATTGCCAAGCCTTATTCTGTAATGAGATATCTAAACGAAAATTGGTACATTAGTCACACAACAATAATAATCTGTTATAGGTGTCTATTATGACAACTCATGATTACAACACACACACACACACACACACACACACACACACACACACACACACACACACACACACACACACACACACACACACACACACACACACACACACACACACGACATTTTACGGAACGGTGTGTTGGATTACTGAAGAAAACACTCTAAATTGTAATTTTATTGAGACGCACTAAAATAAAAAGTAATATTATATTACGTAGTTACACCTTTTCTTGACACCTTAGTTGTATTACGTACGTACAAATATCGTTTTTCAGAAAAACACTCCATCTAGTGAACATCCAAATGTTTTAGACATCAAGACACACGAAATCATTGAAACTTCGTCACTGAAAACTGGGATTCCCAATGAAACAAATGCCTTCGAAGTTGCAACTAATGAGAAATCAAGGGTTACAAAAGAAATACTTTACAGAACACATTCAAGTGAGCATGTTTTAAACGGAAATAACATCACAGCCTTCGCTTTGTGTGTCGATTGGAATTATTTTTTTGGAACACCAATATGTATATTTGATTCGTAAATACGTATTTAGTATCCAGTAGAACATCCATTCAAATAGGTACTAGAAATATAGATAGGTAATAATTTATTTTTATCACTGGAAACAGTTTTGTTTGGGTCAAAGAGGAAGAATTGATCATAGTTCGAACGTTTGTTTGTATTCTGTTGATTCAAGCAAATTTCAGAATTCCATCCATTTGTCGGTAGGTACCTGAATATAAATTATATGGCTGAAAACAGTTACAGATAAAACATCATTGAATCTCACTGAAACTCATTGAAAACAGTTACAGTAAAATAGGCAATTAAAAAAATACTACCAATCTGCTTCAGTTTTGTTTAAAAATTGTAATGGTGTAATGAAGATGGTTCGATACACTGATGTTAGGAGAATGATTTATCAACCATGTTTCAGCATGACCGTTTCTTTGGAAATTGAACTATCTGGTACATTCTCCTGTTCCCGTACATTCATGTGCAGACGTAAAATATTTGAACTGAAATTTTTTAGAGTATTCCGACAGTATAACGAAGTAATTTATCCATCACTGTACAATACGAACACTACGACTTTTTTATACTGACGATCGAAATCACAAGGTAGGTATACTTGGTAAATGTCCATAATTGCTTTAGTAAAATCAACTAACACACGCACTCCAGTCCTAAAATGACTAAATTGTGCATTCGACAATATTTCTGGTTATTTTAAGCATGGAAATTGTTATTAGGTTATTCGTTACTTAATGTAGCTCCATGGTTAGATCAACGCATTATAGAACATCGTAGAAATTTTGCTTGAATCTCAGTAATAATTACAGAAATAATGTGAGAATTACATATTAAAAGAACCAACCTTTTCTCTATTGTGCATTCCATACGCTGGTAGTTCACCACTACATCAAACCAAAATTCCGTGTTCCATTGCTCAATCACTTCACTATCAATTCCTACTTTTAATGTATATTTTTACAATGTGAAAACAGTTTTTTAAAAACTCAACAACACCCTAATACATATCTACAAACTAGTAACATCAAAAAGCATTAACTCTACCAAATAAGTTCAAAAATTCTTTGGCCAATTTTTTTTAGGGAAATCGCTTTTGTAAAGGTTCACAACCTTGATATTTTAATTATCTTCCATATTCAAGATTTCTCATCGAAACGGAACAGTAAAGGTGACCCAAGGTTGGACGGATAGCTCGAAAGTAAATATGCAAATCCCTACCTACAAATAAAAGTATACCTACCTAATTATTATAGATGCTATGACATTGAACCACTATCTATCACCGGACAATTATTATTCTCTCTCTCTTTTTTATTTTTAGAAATATATAATAATACGTAGTAGGATTATAGCTTAAATCACTATAGGATGGAATGGTACCCTTGGAAACAATTATTACAATAAATTTAGTTTTATCTTAAATCGGGAATGTCGAGAATCCATTTCAGAATAGGCAGCACATAAAATGAATTGATACATTTGCGATTTTGTTGAACGTCGAGCTTAAAAATAATTCTTTGAATTGAGACTTTTCAATTGACATCAAACATCTAAGCTTGAAATTTCCGTGTAGCTCCTAAATCAAGCGTTCTTATAATTATATTGCACTCTTTCTACGGTTTGCTTAAACTTACCAACGCCAGGTGAATCTCATTTCACGTCTAAAATTCATTCGAAAAGTTAGCCGTCT
Organism: Leptopterna dolabrata; assembly: GCA_954871275.1. Classification (NCBI taxonomy): domain Eukaryota; kingdom Metazoa; phylum Arthropoda; class Insecta; order Hemiptera; family Miridae; genus Leptopterna; species Leptopterna dolabrata. Next base: position 29,529,253 of record OX940976.1, read on the forward strand.
TCTAAATATGGGTTGTTGAGCTTGAGACATTTCGCTCTTTCTATATTAGTAAACCAACCACCAATCGAGTAGCAACGGTATCTAACTGGATGAATTTCACATGTTATGCAGTTGTTACTGATTATAGGAACAATGAATTATATGATAGGTTTTTTGTTAGGATGACAATCCTGTTTTCTAGAAAGTGATATTATTGTGTTGGTAATGACTAGATATTTCATAGGAACACACATTTTTTAAACGGTTGCAACAGAGACTCCATAAACCACAAACTGCCCCAACAAAATTCAAAGATGCTCCAGCTTCCTCACAAAGTGAGGATGAACGGTTTGGTTTGGTTCAAAGAGAGTTGACACAGGAAAATAATTCAACTGTATGAGTTATGAGGTACCTTCCTACGTTACCAAATTGATCCTAGTAAATGATGTTAGTTTTTATTTTGGTTAGAACTTGAGTATTGAGTTAGTCCTGTTACAGACATCACATAGTTTTCTTTGAGGACTCATGTCACATCGCAGCATTGTAGGTGGAATAGAAGAGAGATTGCCCTCGAGGCTCACTCACTTACGTGACGTAATTCGGCCGGTAGCCGGCGGGATCACGTACCTTACCGAAATATTTATTGATGACCTGTGATTGAGAAGGAACATTTGATGCCAATAATATTGTAATATTCATAGTTTTTATTGACTAGTAGTCTCCTCCGTGTTATCCGAGGATACGAAGGATTTGGCACAGTTCTTTGTTGTTCTTTCCTGATCTTGAATGGGACATTCTCAAACAACCTGTGTTCATCCAAAACCAGTAGGAGCTGCAACTTAAAGAATCACGTAGGTACTGCTTTTGGAAAACTCGATGGACCTCATACAATATATCGACGTTGTAACTCGACTTGTCAAGTGAAAAGCTTTAGATAAATGAGGAAGAACGACCATTCAGACTTAAAGGAAAAACATAATTTCTCCTCAGTCAACGAACTAGATTAGAAAGACCTAGGGATCACTTTTGTTTTAGCCCCTGACCGAAATCCCTGCCCGTGGACAGTCATTATGTCAATTTTGTTGTTACCAATGAAAAAAAAAAACTTCGTAGAGCGTTTTGTGGCGAAATTATTTCAAAATATTAGGTATCGAAGCAAGTGACCTAAGAATTGATGATTAAGCAAGTAAATACCGATGTGTTAGATTATTGAGATCGTAAAATTTCAACAGAAGATAAATACCTAGTAAAGAGGTGGGTGGAGGGCAGGTTCCTCAATTTGAACAGGTAGGTACCTACCTACGAAAAACGGGTGGTGATCCGACAAGAAAGGATCTACCGACCTGTTGCTCACTACGAAATCAATACGCTGTCGAGTACTCCACCCCTCGTGAATTGGGTTGTCCAGCTTCCCGCGATCCCTTTCCGCTAATTATCGAACCAACTAGGTCAATCTTCCACACTCTCCTCGGGGTTAGCTAGCGTAATTACTGGACAGACGACGGCTCCGGTGCTTAGTATCGAATGCTTTCCGTCATCTTACATGAGGGCATAATATTCTTTTCTAATAGATAGGTACCTACTTGTACTTGCCTCATTTGTGGATATTACATGGATATCCATAGTTCAGTAGGCAGGTAATAGATTAGGTTTTTCAAAATGTCGGATCAAACATTGAAATCCTTCTCTTTGTACTCGGAGCAAACGAATATTCACAGATATAGCATGATAGGACTGATGAAAGATAGAATCTCGTACTTCAGCAGCCCGGATGAAGGATGGAAAAGCGCATCTCATCTTACCGACGCAGCATGGAAAAGGGCAATTTGCTTACTTATCAGGTACCAATCTTGAGAAATGAAAGGGACGAATGCGTTTGTGGGAATAAGTAGCCGCAAGCTTGATGAAGAAAAGATGAAAGAATGAGGAACCTCTCTTTATATTGTGAAACACCGCAGAGTCAGGAGTTTTCTCATTTTCCAGATTACAAATGACACTCCTCATTACACTCAGCAAAGACGGAAATACAAGATTGATTTTTCCCTTGAGATCCTCGCTTCGAATGGTATGACCTAGTTTTTCTCACACAAAAGAATAACCCTTCACGGTTACATGATGGCCAACCATCACCTTCCCATTCGTTACTTACCGGAAGAATGCATCCTGGCTCCAAGATAGTGGTGTGATTGCTATGTTGAGAATGGGAAGATGAATAGCTAATGGGCATAAATGAGATACAACATAACAAATTGGATCCTGATTTGAATGAGATGAAGCAATATTAATAGCTGTTAGTAGGTAAAGGCTGTTTATATTTCCTCCAACAGGATATGAATTATGTACCTACTGGAATAAATATGTACGTACTATGTCCTATGTATGGTCCATGGGCCAATGGGTCTTTAAGGGTTTACTTAACCACAGTTGAACGCTGTGTATTACTTGTTGAAAGGTAAATTTAATCCACATATCGATTTCTATTGATATTGGAAATACTTTCATGGGATCCAAGTGAAAGTTTCAGCTTATCCTTTGTACATAATATTCTGTATGGTACTCGTAATATAAGCACCTATACCTAAACCATGTTATAGATTCAGACAACTTTGTACTCAAAAGTAGGTTCCTATACTGTGATATTAATAATTCATAAGTACATTCCTAACTCAAGAGATTAGGAACCCAAATTTGAGCCAAAGTTAACAAATAGAAGATTGGACGTTGGGTTTTTAAAATCACCATTCGTCAGGCGCCTAGCTTGCTCAGGAAAAGAATGAATTGAAAATATTGTTCAACTGTTGGTTATTATTAAAAATTAGCTATTAGTTGAAAATAACGTAGCCTGTACGTTTTCATGGATAAGATGGTGGGTGCCTATTGTTTAGAAAGATCCCAAAGCAACGCCATAACAGACTGATTCTACTGAACGTGGAACTAGTTTGGTAGGTAGGTTAAAATTATTAGGAAATCAAAATTGGAACCTAAACCTAACTGAATTAAAGAAATCAGAATTTCTTTTCATCTCCTTAAGTAATCTAGCTAACAGACCTACGTACACCTATGAAAGATGCCGCCATATTGCTGTTTTGTTGTTGTTTTTTTAAACATTTTGCAAAAGTCCTCTTGTGATTGTGTATAATGATAACGGATATCGATATTCATACTCATACCGTTAAATTTTGCCATGTTATATTATGTACTTATATTCCTAAGCTGAATTTACTGAACTACAAGTATGACAGGGATACCATGAATGCCATTTTAGGAGTGTCTCTGCGTGAAGCTCGCTGAATACCATTCAACTAAAAATTACCATGTCATCCAAACTGGTCCATATTTAGGTACCAGAAATGTTTCAAACATTAGTCTTATTTCAACCCTCTCAACGGAAACGTTCTCACTCCCATCCATCACAGGTTTATAAAAAAGTAAAAAGTAAGTTAACAGCCATTTCAGGCTGGGGCAATACTTTCAACTGCCCTACTGAACGATTGGCTGTCCTCTCGGGAAGATCAGAATTTGATCCGGTCACTTCAAAACTGGCTACCTATTAATTGCCTAACTACTTTTCATACAATTATAATCTAATTGTGATACAAACAGGAGCCTGACGATCCCCGCAGCATACTATCACTGCAAAGATGAACCTTTAAACCGGCGAGGGCGCGGAACCCTTCCATTATCCACGTAAATCCACGAAGGACCTTAATGCCTCCGCTTTTGTTCGCAGTTAATTTATAGCCCAGTAATTGTGGTGGACAAAAGAGAAAAAGGAGACACCTCGAATTTTAAAAATAATAAGCTGGGCGGTCGGTAGGTGGATGGCCGACCTTTTTTTGTGCTGGTTAATCCTGCGGAGCTCTCGGATATAATCGTAGCTTCGAGACCACCAGAAGAAACACTTTCTGTTGGCTTTCAAATTTGGTATTTTAAGTTGCGCAGTTTAGCAGTGAGGTTAACAGAGAGGCATGGCTGCATGTCCACTAGTATACGGTTCAATATCAATATTAATTTCACTATATTACCTAATTAATTAATTCGAGTTCAATCAATTCAATATTTTTGACAAGTTCTTTATTTTCAACACTTCGAGTTTAGCATTCTCCAAATCTCCACTTCAACGATAAAAGGATGACACAAAAACCAATAATCAATCGATGGGACAATGAAATTGTGAAAGGCGTTTAACGGACGGCACATCAGATGGTCTTCGATGGTGTTCTTCATTGCTATGCCTGGAAATTTACCGAATACTACGCAGGTACTTTTATTTCCAAGATATTCATTCAGGAACTCTTTCCTTAGACGACTAGTTTGTGTATCTCCAAGTTTTCTCAATTAAATGCATGTTCTATAAATAAGTATATAATATATATGAACAATCGTGTCCCAACAAAAAATTAAAATCCAAGCATGAAACTTTTCACTCGATTTCAACGTTTGAGGAACGTACCCAACAACCATAATTCCAAATTGCATGATAACCAGGTCCTTCATTTTAGTAGATAGTAAATAAATATTTGAACACTTTTTTTGCTATTCACTCTTGTGTTCGGTTTCCCAAAAATTACAACACACCTGGTTACCCTATATTTGTTTTTGACTTGTCTCACTTTGCAGAGGAGGCTGAAACAGTGTCACTTGAAGTTACATAAATCCGTAGTATATTTTTATCTTCTTGCCATTTTGTTTGCTACTTTATGACCAGAATGTTAGGCATGACCTTTGTGTTCAATGACAATCACTTTTGACAAACTGAAGGTCTGTTAGTTGACCTATACAAAAACCCATGTAATCGGAAAACTTCGGAATAAATTGGCCTGAATGTTAGCTTTCAGTCACATCATTATTATACGAAATGTACGTTTTTTCTTCGATTCTTTCAGTACCGATTAGGTTGGTGTTGCTGGCGGATGACGGCGAAGTGTGTTGTTTGGTACGAGTGAGCTGACTTGTTGCCGCGGTCGAGGCTTCCCGTCATGCAGTAGCCCATGTTCCTATCAGAAATGCTGATGCTGGAAGTCAGCCACAGCTGGAACAATAGAAATTTCTGTTAGATAAGTTATTGCTATACAACTGGCGAATCGGAATTATGATAATGTTGTAAACACAGGCTCATCTTTGGATATTGTTCCAAATTTTACCTAATTAAGGATTTTTGGTAATACCTTCTATGTCTTAGATCAGGTAAGAAGATAATAATGATTGAAGTGCTACTGAATCCAACCCTAGATTTCGATAATGATTATGTACTCGTATGTACTTATATACGTCTAGGTGTATGTAGAGTATTACTACTTTTCAAACTGCTAGTGTAACCTAACCAACAATATTATGTCACCCTGGGAAGATGAAGTTATTCCACGTTTCACCGAAATGGTACAAACCAACAAAGAAAGGACTAGTTTGGAGACTAGATATTTTGTATTATACGAATGGGACTAATTTGAGTTTTCGTGGATCGAAAAACAGACCTTCAAATACCTACTTCAATATCGCAAGAATATGTTAGGAATGACAAGTTTAGACACAAACAGGTTTTTGGGGAAAATGTTATCTAAATACATGAATGATGATCACAGTTTAATTTATTGCATGTCTGTGAAGGAGGCCGACAAACTTATTTGAACATGGGCATTAAGAACTCCAGAACTCAGCAGCCAAATAGAGAGAGAACAACCACTTTATTTACAATAAAAACGGCGAGCTGCCCATAGGCTGGGTTGCCATACGACACAGCATACCAAGTCAAACATAAATTAAGTCACTAGGAACACTATAAAAACAGAATAACACGACAACGAATAATAATAATAATAGTAATGGAATAAGAAGATAATGGTTATACTCAATATATCGTTGATATGCCTTTGTGGCTCTTTCCTTCTCACACTTCCCCTATTTGGCAGTTAAACGTTGTACCTCAATTCATTTCCTCTCAAACAGAGAGTTGCCACAAATTCAAGCGCCTAACGCACTTTGTTGGTAGGTACAAGATGTGTGCACAAAAATGACTGGTGGCGAATTTTCTGCTCGACGCCACTTTTAGCCTTTCTATCGCCCTCGACATTTACCATTTCAGTAGGAATACTCGAGAGCGGTTCGAAACTTCAGTAAAAGAGGTCCGATAGCAAAATTTACCTCCACAAGAGCTCATTTTATTCTTGAAGCGCAGAAATCGGGGGAATCTTTTTATAAAACGTATTGCTGGTATTCAAGTTGCCCCAGTCTTTCCGGGGCAGTTTAGAGAGGTCGGCGATAAGGGAAGAGTCGTAGTATAAATTATGCTCGTGGTTCCCAGTTATCATTCATTGTTTCCGTCCTTTGATGTCTCTCTTAGAGTACCTCAACTTTCATAGACTCGTAACATTTTCTGGATCAGAGAATTAGCTATGCTATTCGAAAATGGTTACCTATGGACAAGTGAAGAAGTGAGATGGACAAGTGAGTGTGAGTCCAGTATGGTTACCATAGGGAGGTAGAAGTTTGTAAATTTTGCCATATATAGCATGTGAAATGAGCGAATTACAAACTACACCTAGGTCCAGACGTGAAAAGTGTTGTTTCCACTTTCAACCACCCTAGTCAATCTTATGATATATAAGAAAATTGAACTTGCGTATTCACAGTTTTAGAATGGTAGGGTACAATGAGGAAAAAATGCGATGCTTCCGTTTTGCAAAGTTTTTATGAAAATTAACTATTGTGTAGGTAGGTACTTTTCCATACAAATTCGACTAGAAAAATACGCGTAAGTTGGTGTGAGTTACATAGCTGCTACACATACATTAGTATATTAATGTGGGCATATAATATTCATATATATTAACCAACATTTATATGCACCTAAATTAATAATTTAATGTATACCTACCTAATTATTCACTAACAAGCATTTGTAAATTAACTTTCATTCATGATCTTTAATTAAGTTGATTGGCTCCATTCGAAAACTCAATCAAAAGTGCATCGATACGAAACAACGGGTCGGAATTAAAAGCGTCTAGTGATTTGATTATAGAGAGGACTCGTCGAAATCTCTGTTCTTTGTCGCGGAACTGTGTACGTCCCTGTGTCCCCGTTTTCCAGTCAGCGTCGTATTTGTGAAAGCTGTTAGCCCCAATGTCGACCGTTCCCCGTAGAATCGAAGTGGGTTTTCGTGGAATCAGTTTCGTGCAGCCGATCTCTTCATTCGTTTTTCAACTGAGTCCGTATCTATTCGGGCGAGGTTTATGCTGATAATTATTTACGGGACCTTCGTCAAAGGTTTGTGCTCCGGCTGTCCACCAGTGTTTCGACAAAATTAGGGATTTAGTTTTTAACTCGTCCTTCAGTCCAATCAGATGGATCATTGAATATAGTTTCGCGAACAGAGCTACTGAGTCGACGAGCGAAACAGCTTTCATTTCCACTCATGATGGATATCAATCTGATGTTAATCAGTAAACGGAATTTTATCCAACAGATTTTATCGGCGATTAAAATGGACAAGCGCAGGATTGGGATTCCACAGAATCTAGGCGTGTTGGACCCACATTTTTTAATAATATACCTAGCACTATCCTATTAACCCCAACTTCTCGCGTTCAACATCCAACATTGTTATTTTGTTCTCGTTATTACTAACCTAGTAGTTGATCTCATTCACCTCAACCTTCTTCCATATCAGAAACAAGTGGTCACGTTCTGCAGCTTGATCCTTCAACACGAGTAACAATGCACATTGGCTTGCAACTTGCAGTTTGGCCCTTCACATTTATCACCTTGAAGCCTTTTCTGATTGGCCTTTTGAGTTTAAAAAAAAACAGGCTGGCCCTTTGTTCACTTTGGAGTACCTATCTACATGACAGTAGTTGGGATACATAGGTACCTACAGGTACACCGGTAATGAGTACCTACCGACATAGTTATCGTCTGCAAATAGATAAGTTTGTTGTTTGGCTAATCGAGGGGCAATATCAGAAATAGAATAGCACGCAGCGTTCCCCCTGAATCACCCGGTAATGAACGGCCAATGATCCTAAAATCACCTTTTGAATCTGTTTTCTTGAAGTTGAATGAACTCGAAAAGCAATTGAGATTCAAGTAACTGAGACTATCTGGCGTTACTCAATATTTTCCATTCTTGATAGTAAAATTTCCTTGTCAATCGTATAAAAAATAAAAAAATAAAAAATTATCTTTCAAACCGTAAAGATCCTTCATAACAGCAAACATGGCCTGATCTACTACCATACCTCAACGAAATCCATACTGTCATTACAAAGCAAACCATTTGACTCAAGATAATGCATCTTGATCCATTTTCCCAGTATCTTGCCAACACAACTCAGCATTGAAACTAGGCACTGAAACTTCCAGGATCTGTATTATGTCTCTACCTTAATAATGGGCGAACCTTGCCAATTTTACAGTATTCGGGAATAAAATGTAGGCCAGCTGGATTTCAATTGAATCAATACACCCTTTATTACCCATTCGAAATTTTATGCCAACGGCACCCGGTGCAGACCTACCTTTAGTTTGGCTCATTAACTTAATATGAAGGCAGTTTTCATCCATACCTGGTATGATGATAAAACTCACATTTTTTGTTACCACCGGTTGAGGAAGAAGGTATTTACCTTCTGATTGGAAGATGATCTTGTTATTTTGAACGATGAATTTTCCCAACGTTTGCGATGTAGGTAGGTACTCATTCAGAATGCTATTGAGCTTTTTGTCCTATATTTCCTCTACAATCTCATAGAATCTCAATCAGAATGCGATAAATAAGCTTTATATTCTATTTCCTGTACAAAGTGGGCAATTTCTCCACTTCCGACAGTAACTTTAGAACTGATTGTTATTGTTTGCACGATTTTTACGGCTTTTTTAGGATAGGGTTTTCGTACATTTGCGGCGAAGTCCATTTGTTTGGAATACTACATTTTTTCACGGTATTTATTATCAACGTTTTAAGTAGGTACCTATATTAAGATACTTCCTAAGATCTATTTTACAATTTACCTACGTATTGTAATATTTACAGTTGCTTTTTCAGCGTGGAGGCCTATTTAGTCCTATCTAACAAACGAAACCGATGATGTTGAATTACCTACTGTAGGTATAAAAAAAATTAATAATTGTCTTGGTGGCCGTGTGTCACTCAATGTATCTACCCTTTCAGAATAATGGTGAACGCGTTAGCTGGCTCATTAACATCATACACAAACTTCAGAACAATCAGTGAATTTTTCTTTCTCTAGCGACCCGTTATCAACTTTCTTGAGTGTGATTAAATTATGCTTTTCGCAATATGACCCATCACGTGGATGATCTATGCCTAGAACAGTGGTATAATGATCGGTTATCGAAGTTTCAGTAACAGCTGGGTATAATAATAGATCCCTCATGTTTACTATAATAGGTATGACCGATACAACTCTAGGACTTGTCTTGAACTGTTGATAGATTCAGTATGAGCTGAGCGAAACTCGGTGAAGAATACAGCATTCAAATATAATCACCTACGTTGCTGTCATTTTTGTTCAACAAAATTATATTGAAATCCCCTAAAAGATAATATTTAAGTTATCTTTTAGGGGATTTCAATGTTTATTTATTTTTTCCCTTTCATATATGATTTGAAAGGGACGATATTTGTTGAGGGTTATCAATACATTCCGTACATTAAATAGAGCTCATCGTTGCATAAATATACCCATTAAACTATTTCAGGTCAATGAGCCGCCATTATCTTCCCTATCAATGTAATAGCTATATTGAATGACAACAGCTGTGTAAAAATTATCTAATATATCTTCATTATCCATTGAGGTATTTAGGCATAATAAAATGGGAGGATTTCCAGAACATAGGTACCAATTAGGAAATGCATTGCTCTGTGCGGTTTCTCCCGTCACCGATATTGATTTATAAGACTACTGTAGAGTTCGCAGGAGTTGGGCTGAAGGTGCTGGTAAATGTAATGACTTGAGAAAAGCGGACGTTTCTCGGTAATGGGAGAACACGTCACTTAGTATAGTGTTGTGGGTAGCACCGCGGTAATGCCCTGCAGATATCATTGAACCTTAGCAGACGTGGTTCCCTCCAACATAAGCCCTGATGGATTTTGACAATTGTGTTGATCTACCAGCACAGAATCTGCTTTACAAGTATACCTAACCAACTATCGTATAACACACCAGTACAGAGGGTACTAAATTCAGCCCACCTGTGTCTCCCGTCCACATCTACTAAAGTTTTAACAGGCTAGAAGTGGAAACTCCATCCCTATTTGTTAGTTAATTCTGAATAGAACTATCATCGAGATTTTGGAAGAGAACCGAATAATTATATCATGTTTTTCCGCGAACCTTGAAGTGGATACAAAGGACAATCGATTTTTTGGGGTTGGAATTTTTTCGTGAAAGGTGTTGATATTATGAAAACAACATCTTGAATCTTCATTCTTTGAGAGGCTTTCGAAACTCGAGACTTCCGACAAGAAACGGGGAAAGGTGGCGAATTCAGTACAAATGATGCGGTGACGTCTTCCTGAGAATCATTAGTGTCTTCCTAGCAGCGATGGTTCATTGGTAACCTGGATGACATCTCTTCACCCGCGTCTTCCAACCTCTTATACACCTAAAATGCCACTATACGCCTACAAGCTTTTTTTCTTCTTGTTTTTCCTTGTCAAACTTTTTGTTTTGTATATAAATTCATTTCCAAAAGTGTAACCATCAACCTACTGAAGTACGTGAGTGGTTGAGTATTTGCCCTTAATTTGACAGGCGTTCTGTACGTTAATCATCAAAGTTTGTTCAACGGAACAGCTTACCAGATAGGTATCCTATAATGAGCTGGGGTACATTTGTTCGCCTAAATGAAAGAAAAACTCGTACTGAAAAAAAATCTCTCTGATGTTAATACGGATTGGTGGTATTGCATGCGTCCTTCAATTCACCAGTTGAAACTGAAGGTGGCGAGAGGTGGATTGAAGCGCACGATAACGGGGGCGTTAGCTAAGCGAACTGTGCAGAAACCGATGAGGGGGAGGTTTCAAAAGGAAAAGAAGGGAGAAAAGCTCTTTCAGTTGACAGTGGATTTGGACTTCCTTCAGTCACGCATAGAAGTCATACACGTTGTGAGTCGTTTTATAGAATCCGGAATAAAAGCTGAACGATGAGAGAAACGGACCCGCCGCTAATTGGATCCGTTTGTCCGGATTGGAGGTGGAAAAGGAAACCCCATTTTTTTTAGGACCCACCGAGTCGTCTTTTTTTACGTCTGAACCTTCATAACCTCTGTGTAACGCTCATGGCTCGTGAAGCTGGAGGCTGTGAGGTATTTTACCTTTGAACGTATCATTCATGTCTCTGTCGATCAAAAATATTACAGTCCTGTTCTTTCTAAACCACTCGATTGACCCCTGCAAAGATTCTGTATTTTTAGGCAATGCCCTAACTCGGCAGGGATCCCCCGAGTGGGCTCTACACTGAATGGACATTCGAACACTTATTTATATAGTTGGGAGCCATTTGAACCTGAAGCCTATTGTCGTGAGTCCCTCCCGGGAACACTCCTATCATATTAAGTTCTCACCAATATCCAAACGCCAAACTAAAGCTCCGTAAATAAAGATATGAGTGGGGACAGGCGACAGAACCCAGGGTTACTCAACCTGGGGCCCCACTACCAGCTCCCAGCAAGGAGCTGGAGGGAGAGGCCCCCAAGTACTATAAAACCCCGGATCCTGGCGCTCAAGCTTCATTCGACACTTCCTCTAACCAGCTCTCTCTTCTCTCTCTTACCTTCCCTCTCAGATGATCGGTTGACTACAGCCGCCTGAGAATCTCACCTCCTCTCCTCCTCCTTGTCTAGATGATCGGTTGAATACAGCCGCCTAGACAAGGGACCTCTCCTTTCCTCTCCTTTACCTAGATGAACGGTTGACTACAGCCGCCTAGGTAAAATTCCCTCATCCACCTCTCTCTCCTCCCAAGTCGTAGATGTTCGGTTGATTACAGCCGCCTGCGACTTTTCCTCCTTTCCTCTCCTTTACCTAGATGAACGGTTGACTACAGCCGCCTAGGTAAATTCACTCACTCACCTTCCTTCCACGCCACCGTGATGAGAATTTTAAATTCATCACAGTGGTGAACCCGACGTTCACTCAACCTTCTTCCTTCCCACCTTCCCACCTCATGTGTCGCCCCAGTCAAATAGTTCGGTGTCCCAAATTTTAAAATCAAATTTCAACCAGTCAGTGTAAATTCGCAATTCTTGGCCCAAACCTCACCGCTCAAACTCTCAACTCAACGCACCACCGCTCCCGCCGATTGCGAATTTCAAAATTCAAAACCACGTCAAATTTTTGAATTTTAGTTACAGAAATGGACCCGAACTCACCGACGCCGCCGCTCCTGCGACCAGCCACACTGCAGCCGCCCGCCGCTGCGACATCCGACGCATTGGCCGACAACCCTTTCTCCACGCTCTCCCCGCCGACCTCTGCGACACCAGACACCGCCGCCGCCGCCGCCGCTACGGCCGCAGCCGCCGCCAACGTCATGACGGCGTCCGCAGCGTTCCCTCTGTCGCTGCCCCCCTTCTACACGCACGACCCGGCGCTTTGGTTTTTCCAAGTGGACGCAGCGTTTTCGGCCGCCAACATCCGCAGCCAGAAAACTCGATATTCCCGGATCATTTCGTTACTGCCCTACGAGATCCTGCTGCAGACTTCTGATATCTCCCCCGACGCCGCCGCTGCGTACGACGACCTCCGCAGCCGCCTCATCAACACCTACCAGCCGTCGAAAATCGCCCGAGTCGCCGCCCTCTCCCAACCTCAACACCTCGGCGACCAGAAGCCCTCCCACCTCTACCGACGGCTGCGACACCAGCTGCAGGGGATTATGACCGCCGACATCGCACGCACGTTCTGGTTACGTGCCCTTCCCCACCCCATCCAGATGGCCCTGGCCAGCCATCTCGACGGTCCCGACGAGCCCCTCCTGCGGCTCGCGGACACCGTGCACGACTTGGCCGCTGCGGCCGCCGTCAGTGAGGTGCGTACGCCGCGCCACCCCCCGCCTTTCCGGGACCGCACAAAATCCCGGGACCGCGGCCGGGCACCCTCCCTCGACGGACGTCGACCCCTTTCGGCGGATCGCCGACGCGACTCGTCCGCCGACCGCCGCCGCCAGCGCTCACCCGAGCGCCGCAACGCATCCCCTCCCCGCCAGCGCAGAGGACGATCCCCAGCAGCTGCGCGCGCATCCAACTCGGCCCGCCCCACCAACTCCGCCTACCTACCTGCGGACCACCCCAACCGTTGTTTCTATCATGTAAACTTCGGTGGGGAGGCCCGCAAGTGCCAACCCCCCTGCTCCTTCGCCCCTAAGCAGGGAAACGCAGACGCCCGCCGGTAAATCCGGCGGGCCCCCCTCCTCGCCAACACGGGGGGGACCATGAACATACCCCCCCCGCCCGCATTCACACAGCCACCATCACCAAGCCACGCTACCCCTCCTACGCCGCCGCCACGGCTGCCAACCTCCCGGCCGCGCCTGCAGCGCCGCCAAATCCCCCACCCCACCACCAACGGACCAACCCCTCCCCGCCCGCCACCAGGGCGACCAACCTTCCGGCCGCCACTCACGCCGCCGCTACCGTTCCCCCACCCCGGAACGGCCCCTCCACGCCCGCCAACAGGGCAGACAACCTTCCGGCCGCCAATCACGCCGCCGCATCCGTTTCTCCACCACGGAACGGAACCTCCACGCCCGCCTCCAGGGCACAACCCCCTCCGGCCACCACTCAACCCGCCACTACCGTTCCCCCTCCCCGAAACGAAACGGAGCCACCTCCCGCCAAACTGGCCAGCCCCCCTGCAGACTCCACCGTTCCCCCCCTCCGGAACGGCAGGAAACCGCCCCGCGTCTCCTTCGCGGCGGACCAGCCAACACCAACACACATCCCTACCTCCGCAATTCTCCACAACGCCCTCCCGACCCACCAGCGACTTTTCCTGCGCTGCAGGAAAACTAATGTACCTTTCTTGGTGGACACGGGGGCGGCGCTATCAATATTTCCCAACAACATCCTCCGTCGTCAGGCGCGCTGCTACCGGCAGCTTCTCTACGCCGCCAACGGTACCACCATCCCCTCGTACGGGACGTACCGCTTCTCTGTTTATATGAGCGGGCTCGCGTACGAGTGGGAATTTACCGTGGCGGACGTGGAGAAGGCGATCCTGGGGGCCGATTTTCTTGCATATTTCGGTCTCCAGGTCGACGTGCGGAACGCGCGCCTGATTGACCCCGCCACAAAAACACCCATACCCGGATTCATACATGCCATCAACCACCCCCCTACACAATTTGAACGCCTCCTCCTCAACTACCGCCCCCAGCGCCGCCCCTCTGCCCACATCTCCACCATCCAACACCACATAGAGACTTCCGGCCCCCCCATCACAGCGAAAGCCCGACGACTCCACCCCCTGCAACTATCAAAAGCCCGGCAACATTTCAATAAACTCATAGCCGACGGCATCGTCCGCCCCTCAAAATCCCCTTGGGCTTCTCCACTCCACATCGTGCAGAAGCCCAATGGGGATACCCGCCCCTGCGGGGACTACCGGCGCCTCAATTCGAAAACCACGCCGGACCTTTATAATGTTCCCCACCTACGGGACTTCTCGTCGCACCTCCATGGCGCTACTATCTTCTCTACCCTCGACATTTCAAGGGCGTTCCACCACATCAACATTCACCCCCCCGATGTCCAGAAAACCGCCATCATTACCCCGTTCGGACTTTTCGAATATGTTAAGATGGGCTTCGGGTTGAGGAACGCTGCACAGACTTGGCAGCGCTATATGGACAGCATCCTGCGAGGCCTACCGTTCGTCTTTTGCTTCCTCGACGACGTCCTGGTGGCCTCCAGGACACCGGAAGAACACCTCAGCCATCTCCAACAGATCCTTGACATCTTCTCCTCCGAAGGCCTCTTGGTTAACACAGACAAGTGCGTTCTCGGCCAACCCTCCGTCCGCTGCCTCGGCCACCACGTTTCATCCGAGGGCATCAAACCCCTCGCAGACAAAGTCCACGCCATTAGTGACTTCCCGCAACCCCGCACCGTGACGGAACTCCGCCGCTTCCTGGGTATGTTAAACTTTTACCGCAGACACATCAAGCACGCAGCACAACATCAACAACCACTCATACACGCCATTCCCCAACCCTCCAAAAAAAATGACAACCGCCCCATTACCTGGACCCCCCAACTCATCTCCTCCTTCAAAATTTGCAAACAGGACCTAGTAGACGCCGCTCTATTGGCCCATCCCGATCCTCACGCCCCCCTATCCATCACCACCGATGCGTCCGACTGGGCCATCGGGGCAGTGCTCCATCAGCACACCGGCGCCACTCCCCAACCCCTAGGCTTCTTTTCCAAAACGCTATCCCCCACCCAAAAAAATTACTCCACGTTCGACAGAGAACTCCTCGCCATCCACGAAGCCATCAAGCACTTTCGTGACTTCGTGGAGGGCAGGCAGTTCTCTGTCGTCACTGATCACAAGCCCCTGACCCACGCCCTCCTACAGAACCGCAAATCCGCCTCCCCGCGTCGCCTCCGGCAACTCGAGTTTATCGGGCAATTTACGTCCGATATCCGATACTTGCCGGGGGCCGACAACTGCGTGGCGGACGCGCTATCCCGACCCACCCCTACCCCCGCGCCGGTGGCGGAGTTACTGCCCTTCCCCTCCCCACAAATCCTAAAATCAAAGCAAACTCCACATTCCGACCCCGCCCTCTCCAATCTCATTTCCGCCTCCAAATTGGAACAGCTGCCGCCCCTCGACCTCTGGTGCGACGTAACGGCCGATACACCGCGCCCTTACGTCCCACCGGAGCTGAGGCGGCAGTTGTTCCTCCACTACCACTCCCTTCACCATCCTGGCATTCGGGCTAGCCGGGACCTTATCAAAACGCGGTACTTCTGGCCCCACATGAACACGGATATTCGTAACTGGGTTCTGGGGTGCCAGAAGTGCCAGCGGTTTAAGGTCTCGGCCCACCCCCATGTCCCACCTCAAACCATTCCCGACTCCCTACCGTGGGAACATGTTCATCTGGATTTAGTGGGCCCCCTTCCCCCGTCCGAGGGGAAAAAATACTGCCTCACGATGATCGACCGTGCCACCAACTGGGTGGAATGCATCCCACTCTCAAATATCACCGCGGACACCGTCGCGACGGCTTTCCTCTCTCAATGGGTTAGCCGTTACGGTTGTCCGCGAACAGTCACGGTCGATCAAGGGAGGCAGTTTGAGTCCGCCCACTTTTCCGATTTACTACGTTCCCTCGGCATCCACAAAATCCACACTACCCCATACCATCCCCAATCCAACGGGAAAATAGAGCGGTGGCACTCGGTCCTGAAACAGGCCATTTCTACTTCAACAAATTCCCCTTCCTGGACTAAATCCCTCCCCTACATTTTACTCAGCCTACGCACTTCAGCCCGTCCTTCAGACCAAACCAGCCCCGCACAAAACGCATTTAAAGACCCGTTACGTCTACCAGCCGACATTTTCACCCCAAATCACACGCCGTCTATTAACAGGGAACCGCTACACTCAACAACACCGACAAACGACACCACTTATCCCAAACGATTTTTCACCACCACACACATGTACCTGAAAGAGCCCGGCATCCATAAAACTTTCCAACCACTTTATGCCGGGCCCTTTCAAGTCATTCGCACAACACACACCACCGCGACCCTGTTAATTGACGGCAAACCACATACAGTCCCGTTAGCCAGGTGTAAACCCGCACCTGTGCTAACCCAACCCACTGACACTATCAGTCTCCCGCCGTCCGTTCGCTATGTCACACCGCTCCCCGATGTACCAGTCACCTCCGTCGCCGTTTCCGGACTTCGATTCGGATCCGGAAATGGCGGCGATTCTCCGGGACGTTTTCGTCCCGGACCCGCTCTCCCCCCTACCCCCTTCGCCCGGGCCGACTACACCGCTTCCGTTCGTCCCGCCACGGATCACCGGACTACCTCCCCGGCCCCGGCGATGGAAGTACCCCCAGTGGAAAATACTGCGCGAATTTCGCACGGCGCAGGCCACGGGGGTACACCCTCCCTACTCCCCCACAGACCCCCTAATGTCCTCCATCCTTCGCGAGTTCCGCCTCGCGGAACTCATGCCCCCACCGCCCCCCGTTCAAATTTGCTTGCCCCCAATAAATTTCAAACCCCCACCCCCCGTTCAAATCACCAACCCCCCCAAAATTGCAACCCCACCAATTTTACCACCCCCCCCATTTTCGATTTTCGACCCCCCCGTATCTACTTCACCCCCTCCGACACCCCCTCCCCCCCCCTCCATCGCCGGGGATATCCACTATAGTTTCCGCCGGGACGAAACGGCCCGGGCAGCGAAACGGACGGAGGGAGCGTCCCCATGTTCCCCTCGTCCCGGCGGCCAAGTCCCCCGCCCCGCTATGAGCAATCACGGCGGGGCCTTGAGATTCCGGGACAGTGCAAGTGTCTTCTTCATCCACTCGCACTGTACCGGAACTCGGAGCTCCGCCGTGCCCGCCTCGCCACGAGCTCGGAGCAACCGCCACCCCCACACACTACACTCACGCACACACTGTCACTCAACACACTCAACACACACCCAGGAATCGGCGGATTCCCGTCACCCCGTTCCGCTTTGTTCCCCGAATTTGCACGAAGGTTGTAAATATTGTACATATTGCGAGTTTTGTAACCTCTACACATCTTGTAAATATCATGTTTGTAAATATTGTTCATCCTCCTCATCTCGCCCTTGCCGCTCACTTTCACCTTGTAAATATCGTTATTGTAAATATTGTTCACCCTCATCATCTCGCCCTTGCCGCTCACTTTCACCTTGTAAATATCGTAATTGTAAATATTGTTCATCCTCCTCATCTCGCCCTTGCCGATCACTTCCATAAATGCCACATGTTTATGGATACTGACCACTGCTCCCATCATACTGTATATACTCTCGCCACCTCATCCTACTTCTTCTACCTTATATTCTACCTTATATTGCCCACCTTATGTTCTACCTACTTATCATCTACCTTATATTCTACCTTATGTTACCTACCTTATATTCTACCTACTTATCATCTACCTACTTATAATCTGCCTATACCATGTTACTACTAGTTTTAAGGACCGCCTTCAGCTCAACCTCTGTTTGCATCGGCCCTCAGCCCCTGTCACTTTGCGCCTTCAGCTCCTCCTCTTGTTTGCCGTAGCCCTCAGCTCCTGTCATTTTGCGCCTTCAGCGACCACCTCTTGTTTGCCGTAGCCCTCAGCTCCTGTCATCTTGCGCCTTCAGCACCAATATTGGTTCAAACTGGGGGGACCTCTGTCGTGAGTCCCTCCCGGGAACACTCCTATCATATTAAGTTCTCACCAATATCCAAACGCCAAACTAAAGCTCCGTAAATAAAGATATGAGTGGGGACAGGCGACAGAACCCAGGGTTACTCAACCTGGGGCCCCACTACCAGCTCCCAGCAAGGAGCTGGAGGGAGAGGCCCCCAAGTACTATAAAACCCCGGATCCTGGCGCTCAAGCTTCATTCGACACTTCCTCTAACCAGCTCTCTCTTCTCTCTCTTACCTTCCCTCTCAGATGATCGGTTGACTACAGCCGCCTGAGAATCTCACCTCCTCTCCTCCTCCTTGTCTAGATGATCGGTTGAATACAGCCGCCTAGACAAGGGACCTCTCCTTTCCTCTCCTTTACCTAGATGAACGGTTGACTACAGCCGCCTAGGTAAAATTCCCTCATCCACCTCTCTCTCCTCCCAAGTCGTAGATGTTCGGTTGATTACAGCCGCCTGCGACTTTTCCTCCTTTCCTCTCCTTTACCTAGATGAACGGTTGACTACAGCCGCCTAGGTAAATTCACTCACTCACCTTCCTTCCACGCCACCGTGATGAGAATTTTAAATTCATCACACCTATCATTTGCTGGTCGTAATAACGGATGAAACAACTATGAGCGTTCCGACCTCATAGTTGTTCCGCTCATAGTTGTTTCATCCGTTATTACATCGTTCACTGTGCGCATCGCCTCATCGCTCATTCTAAAGCTGGAAGGAAAGACTAAAGTAATAAAATGCCTAACTCAATATTATAGTCTCCTTCCCGCAGGGTTTACTGTATCTACTTGTATAGAACCAACATACCAAGTACAGGACCCTAGTTTTATGAGTGGAGAGGGGGGGGGGGGGATAGAGGACCCCCACCTCTAGAACAAACGCCATTCGGCCATTTAAGTTCAGTTGGCAAAACTCGATCAGTTGGAAAATTGGCGCACTGCTGGCAAATTTGAGTTCAGAGTGTAAATAGGTTGATGGTTACACATACAATGGAGTTGAAATATTATTATTTTATTTCATTTGCCATAGTACCTATGAACTATATAAGTAGGGCAACAAGGACCTTTTCCGTTATCGTTCAGCCAGGCCCCTCGGCCTCATCTCGTGCCGTTATCGTTCGGCCAGTTCTACAAGTGATACTCTTTCTTTCATTGACGATATCAGAGGTCATGTTTCTGATGTTTTTTTCCTTTATTGATACCATAGGTCATTTCCATGTTGCCTATCGATATCGGAGGTCAGTTGTGTTTCAGTTCGTGTTTCACTGATTTCGTAGCCGTCTGTTCCCGTTAAAAATGAATTTCTTGTCTTTGTATGACACCGTGAAAACGAAGGAGGGTGCCGTTCGGTTTCTCCAAGATAAAAAGATTTTACCTCAAAACGTTACATGCTCAGGAGGACACACGACTGCTTTATATCTCGGAACTAGAGACCGGTGGCAGTGCAATAAACGTGGATGCTGCAGCCCCAGCATTGAATGCTGGTTCCATCTCTCCTCTCCTCTTGTTCGTCAAGAGCGGCCTTCTCCCCTAAAGCTTCCAACATTTGAGCCTTGGTCAATGCATCCTGCACAGTTAGAAAAGGCCCTCCAAGGGTCAACATACGACTCAGTTCTGGATTCTTCAAGGACCGACGAAATGCTCTTACAGCTATGGTCTCTCGGTATGAATTTGGCCAACCTGGGTAAGCACTTCGGGTTATTCGCTCTATGTCAGTCGCTAGTTGAATAAGTGACTCTGAGTCCCCCTGCTTGCGAATGTCTAAAGCTGCCTGCCATCTAGGAGCGAGCTGCTCCTGCCCAAACCTAGCTGCTATAGCCCGTGATAGAGAGCAGTATTGTTGTTGTTCTGTGAGCGGAAGATTATTCAAAACCGTCAGCGCTGCACCTCGTAACACGCTCGCCAGCTGTTGTCCTTTCTTGATTTCATTCCAGCCATTCACGCTAGAAAGTGCTTCGAAATGTCCTCTATACTCTTCCCACGCTACCGTGCCATCATAAGGCATAGGCTTACTTTCCGTTGCGAAACAAAAAGTTTGTTGGTTTGGGCAAGTTGTATTGAGTTCACTTTGCATTCGAGGTTAAGTAGAGCATGCTGGAGATGGCACACAAGGATTACTTGAATTTGTACTAGGCTCACTCTGCAGTACTTGCCCTTCCGCTTGTTGAGGCCGTATAGTGTCTCGTATGAGCTCTTGAAGATGCTGTACAGATGTCGCAATTTGGTCTTGCAGTCGAGTAAGAGCAGTCTCCATTGTTTGTACCCGACCCGCGAGATTTCTATCCTCTGCAGTGGGCAGGGAAGGATTCGGGGACGAAATAGCAGGAACTGGGCACTGGCGTGGCGAGTCGATATGGTTCGTCGAATTGGCGTTCTTTTTGTAGTTGTTCGAGGCATTGTGGTCAAAAATTCTCTCGATTTCAAGATCAGTGGAGGGGATTGCCATCTTTTGGCCACCCAGCGAAGATCTGTGAATGCTTCATCGAAAATTAACGGAAATTAGACACAATTTGATCCAATGTAAGTAAAATAAAACGTTATAATATCGTATTCATATTACCGTTCATATACAGTTATATATAGTTTGTCAAGCTGGCTGAACGATAACGGCACGAGATGAGGCCGAGGGGTCTGGCTGAACGATAACGGAAAAGGTCCGGCAATAATTGTCAATGCAAGTAATAATATAAATAACAGGTACAGAGTTTACAAAATCTTTCAATTAAACAGTACAGTAAAGGGTACAGTAAAATCCATGTTTCAATAAAAATGCCCTCACTTTCTTCTTAAACGTGAAAAAGGGAGAGTTTATAGAACAGATTGACGATGCCAGATGGATCATGTAAGTAGATGAATATTGCAATGGCTTGATAGTCGAGGCCATGCTTGTAGTATTCGAGGCGATGAAATGGAAAGGCCTCTTTTGGCGTCATACGGATGCCTGAGAAAGCGTGCAGTTCAAAATTCTCTGTGTGATTTTTACAGTAGAGTAGACATTCAAGTAAGAAAAAACCGGATTTAGTAAGGAGCCCCTTCTGTGAGAAACGTTGGCGACAGGAGGAAGATGGAGGTAGGCCAAATTTTATCCGACCCGCTCGTTTTTGGAGCATGAACACACGGTCTAAGTTACTATTAATTGCCCTAAATACGATACTATACCCCAGTAAGGAAGTAACCGTAGTGAGCAATCACCTACCTAAAATACGCGAGTCTATGCATTCGATGTATGAGACAATCCACTCACTTTCAATGATGTACTCGTACCTACTGAAATGGGTAAATATGTACCTACCAACTCTACGATATACTTGAAGATATCTATCATATAAAAACTAAACCTTAACAATTCACATGATCTGACAGTCTCAGTGCTATCCTGACTAGTTCTGAAATTTTGATTTTCTTCTACCATTAAAATTATGTGTTTGGTAATTGGTAATTTAGTAATTTGGTAAATTGGTAATTTAGTGTACTGGAATAGATTATCAAGGCTACAATTCGTTAATCAACGGAAGAGTTAGATTTAGCTCTTACGCCCCTTTGAGCCAATATCATCGGAGTTCTAGACCTTTTGATCTAATGTAGTTGAATAAACGTTGCAGTAGAGTTTACTAGGGTGTGCAACAAATCCCTTAATGAACCCTATTGTCTGTTATTGTCTTTGATTTCTCCAAGCGTTTTCTCACCCGAACCTTCATTAGCCACCACAAAATGCGGAGGACTGTTCAACGCCTCAACACCCAATTACACGCCTCCCAAGTCCGTACAATGACTGAAAGTGTGAGCAATTACGTCCTATTTACCTTCCGAAAGATCAAGAGGCAGCCGGTGGTGATGAGACAATGCTCGCCTCCATAGGGTAGATGCGGGTTGCCGTTATCGAACTCCCGTCATCCCAAGTACGAGTAAAAGAAGGACAGACAACCCCTGTACTTGTTGGGGTTTGTGATTATGTCAACTGATTACATTATTAACCCATCAGAGCCCTTTTAATCGACCCTTCACTATAAAACGTGCAGCAACGAGACGCCAGACGGCTATTGTTGTACTCTCGGCTATCAGAGGCAGAACCTATCACTGCTTCGTGATGATTATGAATTACTGTGTTCCAGGGAACAAACAATAATAGATAACTACCTATTTAAAAAACGCTGCAAAGTCCTTGTCACATGGGTTTATTATTCTACTGGACATACCTACAGAAATGTTGGCTTTTCATTTATTGTTTCGTTCATGCGTAATAATCGAAATAGCTATTTCTGATGGTTTCCATTAATTTTGGCCCCTAAAACACAAATTAGGTACCTACGCTCGTGTTATTTTATTTTTTTTTAAACTATCTTTGATCATTGGTATTGCCATTTAATCCTCTTGATCCACGTGTTGACACTTTTTCCAGTGCTATTATCTAAACTGATGGTGATTTCAGACGATTTTCCAGGTTTTTGACTCATAAAAAATCAATTATGGGAGCTGAACATTTGGTAGAACTGAATTTTCCACTCTTTGGTCAAAATCGACTTCATATTCGGTCTTCTCGTCCCGAAAAACATGGAAAAAGATATTTCAGAAGCTCATCTTACCAACATGTTGCTAAAACGCAAAAAGTACCTATTTTTACACACATTTTCACTCATAACACCCGTGGGTATATTCCGATCGGGCTGAAAAGTTTCGGGACACAACTAGGGCCCAAATGGAGCATGTGTGCGAAAGAACGACTTTTTTAGACCAAAAATGAAGCCTGTACACGTGATACGGCGGACGGCGGACGGCGTACGGCGGACGGACATTGCATTTTTGTAATCTACGCACCTTGAAACGAAAAAGAAAAAAGTTTGAGGGGGTGTTATAAAAATTTTTTGCTGAGCGAATACATAGGTGTATTATTCACAGAATAATAAACCAAAAGGGGTGGGGGGGGGGGGGGTATTTCACGTTATGCAGCAAGACTTTATGAGCCAATTTTCGAGGTAATGAACCGACTCAATTTAACCTTTAATTTGAAATTCCTCATTGACCACACCCTTCCCTTTGCTTTATAAAGATTTTGGCAAAATTTGGAATTGTCTTTCTCCAAATTTCGCCTTCTCGTAGCGAAAGTCAGATATCGACTGGTTAGTACGTAGGTATAAATATACCTATAAAACCCTATAGTAAGTATACCTATAAGTACATAGGTATATTTATACCTATGTATTTATAGAAGAAGAAGTATATACACTTAGTGCCAGTACTCTGCAATCCCCTTAAATTTTTGAGGGCTTGGACACTAGATAGCTTATGAACCTTCTTTCCATGTTCGCAAACAGAATATTCCGTATGTAATGCTCAGCAGTTCTTTAATAAAATAATGTATTGATTATCTCCCCAAGAGATTGAGGGAAATGCTATTAGATGGTTTATGAATCTTTCCATGTTGAGAAGGTCCTTATTTGGGCTCTGCCTGCCTGTTTATGATCGGGGAGGTGCGAGATGAGCAGGATCGTATCGGTAGCATCAGTTCAGTAAAACTTTCGCACCTATCGAATACGTATTTTCAAGCCAAGTCGGTGTCCGGGTATTCAGCATGTGCTCTTGAAAAGTTTCGGGGGTTGTTTTTGCCAGGTTTGGGCCAAGCTACGGGCGGAATAAGGGATTCCCCATCCTTTTCATCCTCAGCCGGCTTTCCCTTTTTCAAAAACCCAAAACCTCGCTTTCGACCGCACTGCAACCTGTAAACTGGATACCACCGAACCACAAGGTAAGGTTGGTTCGAATATCACATAGTTCCGGACATCCGTCCGGTGGCCCTTGGTCTACTTTGCATTTTTAACAATTTCTTCTGGATTTCGTGGGAGCCGTTATCCAGTGGGGTGTTCGAGTCAGAATTGACCGCCTTCACATTCATGCATTCACATTATGTTAAAATCTGGGACTAATTCAGACTACTCTGAAACGGATATGCATAGAAATACGAGTATTTTGCAAAAACTCATGTACTTGAAAGTTTTTAAACCCAGTTGCAATAACTAGTATTTGTTGTTGGAAATTCGCTAAAACAAAAAATGAATACTCTGACTGCAACGAAAACCTGTGTTAGGAAGTTGTCGGGTACCTTCCAAATTGACAGCTGTGGAAACTACCATCTACAGTGCTATTCCGGTGAGGATATTAGATTTTGCTAGAAATCCACACCACCACCATCTACACTATACACGTCAATGTCAAGTATATCAGGATCACAATCACCTGCTGACAATCACTAATCACTAATTGCTCACTGAGTTACGTGAAATAGAGGGAATATTTTGATAAATTGGTGAATCCTTTGTTCCATGCAGTTACCGGTGGTCAAAAAACATTTGGCTATACCTGATTCACCGTCATAGGTGATTTAGGTTGTAAGTAATTGTAGTTAGTGATACCTCTAACTACTCGTTTTTACCCAAATACGGCCCCCAACCGTCTCACCATGTTCAAGGATGATCATCCATCCTCACTCCTCATTCATTCCTTTTTTCATTCTTCTTCATTCATTATACTTCTTTCATTTCCTCGTTCCCCTTTCCGTTTTATCCCTTTATCACCGCCTCCAACCAATGAAGGGGTGTGGAAGGAGCTAATCACATTGGGGGCATTCCACCCTTCCCTACGCCTAGATATAAAGATTGACTGCCGCTCTTTCACTTACCTCCACTCACTTGCAGCCTCAACCTCAAACAATAGTGCTGCCTGAAGCGAGTTTTCGTTTTTACGAGATTATAAACGATCTCTTTGTTTACCGCGCCCTTCCAGCGCAATGTATAATGAGTTAATAAACTTTGAAATAACAGGTTTATAATAATAAGAAATGATCAGTAACGCGAAAGCAGGGCGATTCAGTTTGATAACGAAGACGTTATAAAATATTACAGGAACAGGCAAACGAAGGAGCTCTAAGATATGAAAATGTATTTGAGGACCAACTGTCTTCAATGATAATGTAGATAAAGATTCATAATATACCTGTTCATAGTATACCTGATAATATTCCTGTAACGATAATATTTTCAGTTCATAAAACTCTGTTTCGATTTTAGAAGATTTGTGTTATTTGGAAAATTTTAACATTTTATCTCCAAGTTTGAACGCTCGAAATTTAATTTCGGTAAAATGAACATACTAAAAATATTTGGCCTAAAGCTAGGTTTGAATTTTAAAACTTTTAAAATTTGATAAAGTAGGTAGGTATAAGAGGAATGATGAGGGAGGGGGCCTGCAAGAGAGGTAAGGTTCAGTACCCAACGGATAAATAATCGCAATAATGTAAATTGTTTGGGATTTGAGTGTAGACGGGGATCGCTAATGGTTGTATATCTATTACACACATACTGGGAAAATTTTCAATGTTATGGGGTTGTAAAGGGCCACAAAGGATACAAGTAAGTAAATTATCAATTGCACTTTGCTGTTTTATAGCAACGTTCAAAGGGAATCAAATTGAAGGGATTAATAATTATATGGCTATTATGACATCCATTATACTATCCTCACTTTGGAAACTAGTTATGACTGACTGACTAAATCGGTTATGACGATGGTGGTGAAGAAGGGGGTGGATAATTCCTCGACCCAACATCTTGCCCTTCTTACGCTAAACCACTCGGATCCATCAAGTTTAATGATCCACTTTATCTCCAACTCACCATCTGAGAAGTTTGGCAGGGAATTGATGTTGACTCTACCCTCGAGGGTGGAAACAGGCGCCAGGCATATCTGACGAGCCTGCGATCTGGTTTGGTTCATTTCAATCGGCTCAGTGGGAATCTCCGTTAGACTAAACATGAAGCCGACCGTCCGGTGATTGCCGTTTCATCATCGAAATACGAAGTTACTTTGGGTTATTAACGCTTGAATGGGAATCGTACACTCGTGATAATGGAAACCAGACGTGAGAAGTTATGCTGAGATCCTCAACAACATCCGCTATGAACCAGAGAAAACTAATTTGTAATAAACGGCATTATCAGTGTCATTATCATGTCTATCAGTCATCCCTAAGGGGTGAAAAATAGGGGTTGAAATTTTCAGAACGCCGTAGCTCGAAAACTTTCAATAGAAGGGTATGGTTTTTTTTTAGGCCTTTCAATTGATCTACAACTAAAGAATTCTTTGATACAACCTGGAGCATTGTACGACCAGCCTTTCGTTTACACCGAAAAGCCTCGTCAATGTGATTGTGAGTGAAAGGGTATAAATCCGGCCCCAACATCATCGCTAGGGAGCACCTGATTATAATCACAGAAGTCGAGTTGGTTGTTCTGTGGTATTATTTCGTTTGAAAAATGATGGATCTTTTGGATTTTGTTGATAGGTACATACTTTTGCAACTTGAACAAGCGTTGAAGTATTACCTACTGGGTAAATAATTACACAACGTTAAATTATTACACAACAGTAAGTTATTACACAACGGCAAATTATTACGCAACGGTAAGTTATTATACAGCGGTTTATTATACTATCTATGCAAAAGCGGCATCTATACAGATAAATTATTACACAACGGTTTATTATTTACCTTATGCTTCATGAATAACTACAATTAATGATTGAATTATTGAATCCCGCGCATCTGTATGAAACTGCAATTCCCGGGCCGGCTCCAGTACTCCATTTAGGGCTTTCCTAGGGGGAGCTCGAGGATACTGATCTACGCAGAAGGGGCATCTTTACAGGTAAATAATAAACCGTATTAAGCGCTTCCCAATTATCTGGAACCGTAAAAGGAGGCGATGGTGCCGTTTTTCGTTTGACTCCGTGCGATCGCACATTTAGGTATTATAAAATCGTAATTTATAATTAATCACGGGTTATTTCTTCACTATTGGATGACTTTGAAATAGAAGCTATGTGCGAAGACTTATATTTGTTTGTGCATGCCCAGATGCCACTACTGGCTAAGTTATTCGGAGTTAGGACCGTTGCAACGGACGTTTGGTGAAATTCACATATGGCATGACCTGTGGAGGCGGAACAGTGTCAACTTATCGTAAAAATTCAAGCTCAAAGAAACTAGGCAAAGCAATATTCATATAAAAACTTGAGGATCCCCTTGCTTCTTTACAGCTGTACCTGTATAGTATAGCTAAGCGGGCTGGCGGAACGAAATACTTTGGCAGGTAAATAACTTATGGCGTAGAGCAAACGTGTGTGCGCATAGAAGGAAAATGCCAAATGTATTGTCAGGGTAAACATGAGGACACCTTCAAAACGGACTCCCCTCGAGTGAGAAGAAGGTATCTTCAAGGAGGAGAAAGGTATTTGAATTGCTCTCTTCCCGTAGCGATCAATAAAATCAATATTGAGTGTGAAAACGAGCGGTTGGTGGAAAAAAGTCAAATGTCATTTTATAAATGGGACGCCAGCCCTAAGGTCTTCCTCAGAAGAGCTTTCCTTTCATCGAAATGGCAATGGACCCAACGATATCTGATGAATAAAAATTCCCCGGCCTACTAGCTGTCAGGTGATCGACGAAGAAACTGGTGGGCTGGGCATAATTTTGATCGTTGCAGAGAAGAAGGAGAAGTCGCGAATTTATTTCAAATGAAAATTCGCCCAATGTCATGATGTTTTATTGACATTTTCGAATTGAAGGAGTTTAATCAATCAAACAGCTGTCTTCTTCAAAAAATACTAATCATCTCCATGTCAATTTTGACATTTTATGTCTTTACTTTGGCACATGGACCCGAAAAGCGTTATACGAAACCGTTATGCGATACCGGTAAACAAGCGTTACAGTTGATATTCTGATGATTTTCGCTTACAACCGATTCGTTTCTACGGAACTTCATGTTTGCCATTTTTCATCGTACAAAATCCGTTCACCACTCGTTGGAATCGTGTGATTTAATTGAACAATTTCTTGTTAACCGTACCCCCGTACCTGGCGCGGTAGCTGAGCTGAGCATGATGAAAACGAATGAGTTGGCATACATGACTGGCCTCAGGTAAATCCTGAGCTCTCCCACCATCCTTCAACTACCGATGAGGGACTGGGGGAGAGTGGAAAGGGTCCTATAAAAACCCGCCGTTCTCGCCTGTTACTTCATTCTACGCTCAAACCAAGTCGATGACTTATCTCGCTCTCCTCTCCTCACCTTACCTTATACAGAAAAGATCCCAGAATGGTGGAACCGGTAAGGTGCTAACTTACCACGAGTGGCAACCACTGGGCAAAACCTCCTGACGTCTTAAGAGGTGGAAACCTCCCTGGCTCTTGCTAAAGGTGTTAACTAGGGACTTTAGGTCCAATACATCCACCTCCATCTCATTCTCACTCACCATACCTCACCTCACCACTACCTAAACCACCACAGATAACATGAGTGGATTGCGGCAGATAAGCACCGTGGCAGGAGTAGTTCTACTTGTACAGGAGAGAGAGCGAGAGAAAGTTTTGTCAACATATTCATAGATAACTATTATAGCAATCTTTGAAGCTATTCGAAATACATTTTTCACAGAAAAGATAAATCACTAAATCTGCAACAAGAATTCAGTACCTACTGGAAACACAAACGGTGGGTACAGCTTCCGTACAAGTACGCAACCACGAGGGACATTTTATGTCTTAGCGCCCCCTCCCGCACCCACACCAAGTACTTCGTACTTAATATTGTGTCGTGAGTCCCTCCCGGGAACACTCCACTAGCAACCTTAAAGCTCTCACCAATATTCGTATGTAAAACTTACCTTCCGCTAATAAACATCTGAGTGGGGAGACAGGCAACAGAATCCAGGGGACACAACCTGGAGCCCCACTACCAGCTCCCAACAGGGAGCTGGAGGGAGAGGCCTCCAAGTCCTATATAACCCTGGATCCTGGAGCTTTAGCTTCATTCGACACTTCCTCTAACCAGCTCTCTCTTCTCTCTCTTACCTTCCTCCTCCCAGATGCTCGGTGGAATCCGCCGCCTGGGAATTTACCTTCTACCTTTCCTTCACCTACATCGGTGGATTACCGCCGCCTAGGTGAAATTCCCTCACTCACCTACATCGGTGGATTACCGCCGCCTAGGTGAGATTCCTTCCTTCACCTACATCGGTGGATCACCGCCGCCTAGGTGAAATTCCCTCACTCACCTCTATCTACTCCCAAGTCGTAGATGCTCGGTGGTATCCGCCGCCTGCGACTTTTCCTCTCCTTCACGCCACCGTGATGAAGAATTTAAATTCATCACAGTGGTGAACCCGACGTTCATCCAACCTTCTCCCCTTCCTCCCTTCCTACCACCTCATGTGTCGCCCCAGTCTAGTTCGGTGTCCCAAATTTTAAATTCAAATGCAGCTTCAACAGTCAGTGTAAATTCGCAATTTTTGGCCCACCCACAACCGCTCACACAGCTCTCAACTCTCCGCCACAAGCACCTCCGCTACCGCAAATTGCGAATTTAAAAAATTCAAAACTCACCCAATTTGAATTTTGATTACAGACATCAGCCATGGACCCGAACTCGCCGACGCCACCGCTCCTCCGGCCATCCCTGCTGCAGCCGCCGACCGCTGCGACAACTGACGCAGCCGACAACCCCTTCACCAGCCTCTCACCACCCGGCTCCTCCGCATCCGCCGCCGCCGCTGCCGCCGCCGCTGCAGCCGCCGCACACGCCGCCGCCGACGTCACGACGGCCTCGGCGTCGTTCCCGCTGTCGCTGCCCCCCTTCTACACACACGACTCCACGCTCTGGTTCTTCCAGGTCGACGCTGCGTTTTCTGCCGCCAACATCCGCAGCCAGCGCACCCGTTACTCCCGCATCATTTCTCTGCTTCCGTATGAGATCCTCCTGCAGACATCGGACATCTCGCCCGACGCCACGGCCGCATACGACGACCTCCGCAACCGCCTCGTCACGTTATACCAACCTTCCAAGATCGCACGTGTCGCAGCGCTCTCCCAACCTCAGCACCTCGGCGATCTGAAGCCCTCCCACCTCTACCGCCGCCTGCGTCATCAGCTGCAAGACGTGATGACGGCCGACATCGCGCGGACGTTTTGGCTGCGGGCCCTCCCGCACCCCATGCAGATGGCGCTCGCCAGCTACCTCGACGGCCCAGACGAACCACTGCTCAGACTCGCCGATACGGTCCACGACCTCACCGCGGCCGCCGGCGTCACAGAAGTCGCCGCACCCCACACCCCCACCCCACGCCGGGACCGGACGCCCTCGACATCTCCAGAGCCTTCCACCACATTCACATATACCCTCCCGACGTACCCAAAACCGCCATCATCACTCCTTTCGGCCTGTTTGAATACATAAAAATGGGTTTCGGCCTCCGGAACGCCGCCCAGACGTGGCAGCGTTATATGGATAACATTCTGCGGGGACTACCTTTCGTGTTCTGTTTCCTCGACGACGTATTGATCGCTTCCCGGGACCCGAAGGAACACCTAGCACACCTGAAACAAGTACTCGACATCTTCGCCGCCGAGGGCCTCACCATCAACTCTCAAAAATGTGTTCTCGCCCAGCCCTCGGTCCGCTGCCTCGGACATCAAGTTTCGTCCGACGGGATCAAACCTCTCCCGGACAAGGTGCACGCCCTCACCGACTTCCCACAACCCCGCACTGTCTCAGAACTCCGCCGTTTCCTGGGTATGTTGAATTTTTATCGTAGACACATAAAACACGCAGCACAACACCAACAACCACTCATACACGCTATCCCACAGCCGGCCAAAAAAAACGATAACCGCCCCATTTCCTGGACCCCCGCCCTCACAACCGCCTTTCAAAATTGCAAAAAGGACCTAGTAGACGCCGCTCTATTGGCCCATCCCGATCCCCATGCCCCTCTCTCCATCACCACTGATGCGTCCGACTGGGCCATCGGGGCAGTACTCCACCAACACACCGGCGCCACCCCCCAACCCCTCGGTTTCTTCTCAAAAACTCTGTCCCCCACGCAAAAAAATTACTCCACCTTTGACATAGAACTCCTCGCCATCCACGAAGCCATCAAACACTTCCGTGACTTCGTGGAGGGCAGGCAGTTCTCTGTCATCACTGATCATAAGCCCCTCACACATGCACTCCTCCAAAACCGTAAATCAGCCTCCCCCCGTCGCCTCCGGCAACTCGAATTTATCGGACAATTTACGTCCGATATTCGTTATTTGCCGGGGGCCGACAACTGCGTAGCCGACGCCCTCTCCCGTCCCACCCCTGCGCCGGTGGCGGAGTTACTGCCTTTTCCTTCCCCACGAACCCTCAAACATCACCAAAATCCAACTTCCGACCCCGCACTCTCCAACCTCATCTCCGCCTCCAAATTGGAACAACTGCCTCCCCTCGATCTCTGGTACGACGTATCGGCCGATTCACCGCGCCCTTACGTCCCGCCGGAGCTGAGGCGGCAGTTGTTCCTCCATTACCATTCCCTCCATCATCCCGGCATTCGGGCGAGCCGGGATCTCATCAAGACGCGGTACTTCTGGCCCCATATGAACACAGATATCCGTACCTGGGTTCTAGGCTGCCAGAAGTGCCAGCAATTTAAGGTCTCGGCTCACCCCCATGTACCTCCTCAACCCATCCCCGACTCCCTCCCGTGGGAACATGTCCACTTGGATCTGGTCGGCCCTCTTCCCCCCTCCGAGGGGAAGAGGTACTGCCTCACCATGATCGACCGTGCGACCAATTGGGTTGAGTGTATCCCACTCGCCCACATCACCGCGGACGCCGTCGCCGCGGCCTTCCTCAACCAATGGATCAGCCGCTACGGCTGTCCGCGGACACTCACGGTCGATCAGGGGAGGCAGTTTGAATCAGCCCACTTTGCCGACCTGCTCCGTTCCCTCGGGATTCAAAAAACCCGCACCACTCCCTATCACCCCCAATCCAACGGGAAAATAGAGCGGTGGCACTCGGTCCTCAAGCAAGCCATCTCCACGTCAGCCACATCTCCCTCATGGACAAAAACACTCCCCTACGTATTACTTAGCCTCCGCACTTCCGCCCGTCCTTCAGACAACACAAGTCCCGCACAACACGCTTTCCGAGACCCTATTCGTTTACCGGCCGACATTTTCCCTCCACACAACACCCCGTCCATTAACAGGGAACCGCTACACACCTCAACACCGACAAACGACACCACTTACCCCAAACGCTTTTACACTTCCACGCACATGTACTTAAAAGAGCCCGGCATGCATAAAACCTTTCAGCCCCTTTATGCCGGGCCCTTTCAAGTCATCCGCACAACACCGACCACCGCGACCCTGCTAATGGACGGGAAACCCCACACCGTACCTTTCGCCCGCTGCAAACCCGCCCCTGTTCTCCCTCAACCAACATCGGCCATCAGTCTCCCGCCGTCTGTTTCCCATGAACAATCTCTCTCCACCTCAACAGTCTCCCCCGTCGCCGTTTCCGGATTTCGATTCGGATCCGGAAATGGCGGCCATCCTCCGGGACGTGTACGTCCCGGACCCGCTCTCCCCCCTACCCCCTTCGCCCGGGCCCCCATCATCGCTTCGATTTTCTCCGCAACGGATTTCCGGGTTACCTCCCCGGCCCCGGCGGTGGAAGTACCCCCAGTGGCGCATACTGCGCGAATTTCGCGCAGCGCAAGCCACCGGGGTACACCCTCCCTATACCCCCATAGATCCTCTCATGGCCCCACTCCTCCACGATCTTCAACTCGCCCTCCTCATGCCACCCCCACCACCCCTTCCACACATCAATCCCCCCGCCTTCAGCAAACCCCCGCCCCCCGCATTTCAAACCCCCCTTGCTACGCCCCAGTTTTCCATTTTCGACCCCCCCATTTCAAATTCTCCCCCACCAACACTGCAACCCACCAAGCCAACAACAACCCCTCCCCCCCCACCACCGCCGGGGATATCCCCCATAGTTTCCGCCGGGACGAAACGGCCCGGGCGGCGAAACAGACGGAGGGAGCGTCCCTACGTCCCCTGCGTCCCGGCGGCCAAGTCCTCCGCCCCGCTATGAGCAATCACGGCGGGGCCCTGAGATTTCGGGACAGTGCTTGTGTTTTATTATCCCACACGCACTGTACCGAACCTCACAGCCCCGCCGTGGCCGCCTCGTCGCAACGGACGCCGCCCACACCTCACCAACACACTTCAATCACACACTTCACTCCACCCATACACTCACTACAATTCACCACACACTACCCACACCCAGGAGACGGCGGATTTCAACACCCCGCTCCAATCTGTATATAATTGTATATAATTTGTAAAAATTTGTATAGTTCTGTATATAACAACCCTGTACATACTAAGCCTACCATCTCACCATCATCATTCTATTCATGATCTTCCAATATCCCTGTACATATTACTCTCCTCTTTCAATCATAACGACCCTGTACATATTCATCTACTTCCCCGCCTTCATTATTGTCATCACGCATCCACACCTATACTTATCATACTAACTATCTATATGTCAAGCTATGCCTATATAACTTCTACTTACCTCTTACTACCTTTGTCAGCTATCTATGTTACTCCTATGTTACTCCTATGTTACTCCTACTTACCTCTTACCATCTATGTCAGCCACCTATGTCACTCTATGTTACTCCTATATGACTCCTAGATTTAAGTCACGACCTGTCACGTTTCTGCCTTCAGCACTTCAATTGTTTGCATCAGCCTTCAGCTTCTGTCACCCTGCGCCTTCAGCTCCCCTTTTGTTTTCCGCGGCCCTCAGCCCCTGTCACCTTGAGCCTACAGCTATCTCAAACATTGGTTCGAACTGGGGGGACCTCTGTCGTGAGTCCCTCCCGGGAACACTCCACTAGCAACCTTAAAGCTCTCACCAATATTCGTATGTAAAACTTACCTTCCGCTAATAAACATCTGAGTGGGGAGACAGGCAACAGAATCCAGGGGACACAACCTGGAGCCCCACTACCAGCTCCCAACAGGGAGCTGGAGGGAGAGGCCTCCAAGTCCTATATAACCCTGGATCCTGGAGCTTTAGCTTCATTCGACACTTCCTCTAACCAGCTCTCTCTTCTCTCTCTTACCTTCCTCCTCCCAGATGCTCGGTGGAATCCGCCGCCTGGGAATTTACCTTCTACCTTTCCTTCACCTACATCGGTGGATTACCGCCGCCTAGGTGAAATTCCCTCACTCACCTACATCGGTGGATTACCGCCGCCTAGGTGAGATTCCTTCCTTCACCTACATCGGTGGATCACCGCCGCCTAGGTGAAATTCCCTCACTCACCTCTATCTACTCCCAAGTCGTAGATGCTCGGTGGTATCCGCCGCCTGCGACTTTTCCTCTCCTTCACGCCACCGTGATGAAGAATTTAAATTCATCACATATTGTTTTGGTCACCTAGTCCGAACAGCCTTCAGTCCCAATTAGTTCGGATTAGCCGGACTCCACTGTATTATGTACGTAAACATTCATTTAAACAATCACGCTCATACCGCAGCTTGTTGGCCACGCAGTCCGCAGTGGTTAACGTAGTATGGTTAGGTAAATCGAGAGCTATCCAACGAGTGGTGAACGATTTTTGTACGATGATAACTGGCGAAGATAAAGTTCCGTAGCAACGAATCGGTTGTAAGCGAAAATCATCAGAAATATTTTCGTGACGTTGTTTCCGTTGCATGTCTCCGTTGCATGTCCCGCGTTTCATTTTCGAGTTTATGTAGCAAAGTAAAGACATAAAATGTCAAAAAGGCTGGTAAACAAGGTAGTCAGCAACAGACTAGTGAAGAAAGTCATTACTTACTAGAATCGAATGTGGTAACCTTGCACTACCATGTAACCCGGATCGTGGTAATCTTGCAACCCGTAAATGATACCGTCAATTATCCCTAAATTCCCATTGGGACATAAAATGTCCCAATGTGTTGCAGACTCGTATGCAAGCGTTTTAACCTGACCCTTCAGGTTTTTGCGATGGGACCCCCCGCCGAAAAGCGACAGGAAAAAGTGAGACCAAATAGTGAGGCAAAAGTAGCGCGTATTTTAACGATGATTTTCACGTACAACCGAGTAGTTGCTAGGGAAATGAAACTTCTTTCATTTTCATCGGACAAAAATCGCTTTCCATTCGTTGGAAAGCTCTTGATTTATCACGAATGTATTTCGTATTTGTTCTTGGTATTTATTTCCTAGTTTCATACTATAACTATATAAATGAATGTTATAAATGGATAGTAAACAATGACGCTTGTTTGGTAGTCACTTGGTTATAGATACAAAGCGGTTTACTCGATCAATATAACGATAGCAATAGTAGTTGGGTACCTACATTTATATAATACAGCGAGGGGGACAAAAACCTGAAGGGTCAGGTACACCACATTTTAGCCGTCAGGCTTTAAGCGGAAGTCATCCGGGGGTGCAGGGGGCGAAGCCCCCGCCGAGGCGCGCAGCGCCGAGTTTCTAGTGTTTTTATACAAATTGATGGTGATTTAGACAATTGCCCACGTTTCTGACTCATAAAAAATCAATTCTGGGAGCTGAAATTTCGTTAGAACCTCAATTCTTCACTCTTTGGTCAAAATCTACTTTTTTGTAAAACAAAGAACAAAGGCGATGTAGGTACTCGCCTTGGCCTTAAAATTGTGGCGGTAGTAACATTGTAGCATGTTTCCTCCCTCTCCACCACGACAGATTCTCTTCTAGTGACGTGACAATACATTTTACTCCCTACTACTCAAAGAATTTGGGTGTGTTTAATCATCCCCACTCGTAATCAAAACATTTTGGATTTGGGTTGGTTTGGAGGTCCTGGTAAAGGGGACATGAGTGGTGGAGGCGGCGCCGTTGATGGCCTTATCTCCAAAATTCACATGATAGAAACATCTGTGAGGGGGGTCGGCCGGGAGATATTCCTTCCGAGAGGGGCACTCGGGCTGGCGAGAAGAGGGGGGAGGCGATTGTCGGGGGCCTGAAGAGGGGAGTTGGCGACAGTCCGTGGAGGGGGGGCGTCGTCGGTCCGTGGAGGGGGGTCTTCGTCGGTCCGGCGTGGTGGGGCGAGGGTTGCGAATTTCGCTGATGGAGGGGGATGCGGCGAGGTCGTGGACAGTGTCCGCTAAGCGTAGCAGGGCGTCGTCGGAGGAGTCGAGGTGGCTGGCGAGCACCAGTTGAATGGAGAGGGAAAGCGTACGTAGCCAAAACGTGCGGGTGATGCTGGCCGTCATGACGTCTTGCAGCTGGTGTCGCAGGTGGGATGGTTTCATGTCTCCCAGGTGGTGGGGTTGCGATAGGGCTGCGATGGGTGCAATTTTGGTTATGGGCGGACCACCACCATGCCCGAGATCTTTTAGGGTAGTTTGCTTGGTTTGGTTATGAGCGAATCACCACCATGCCCAAGATCTTTTAGGTGAAGGAGGGAGACGAGGTAAGGAGGAGAGAGAGTAGTCAGCGGCTAGAGGAGAGCATAGAATGGTTAAAAAGGCGAAGGAGGCGAGTATATATAGGCATGGGAGCTGTCTCCCTCCATCCTCCACTCAGTGGAGGATGGTGGGGATCTCCAGGCTGGCCCTCGGCTCTCCTGCGTCTTCCGTCCCCACTTCTTTGTTTATTTGGCAAGATCTTATTTCTACATAGTGAAGTTGTGGTTCTGGGAGGATACCACGACAGTAGGTATTGACTATACTGAAAATAATAAACCTTTCTGTAATAATTTGCAGCGTTTTCACTCATGTTCAGTGATGAACCTCGTCGTGAAGCCACAGCAGAAGCCTTCCAGAAACCTTGTGAAGACTGGCGCCAGATCTGGGTGGATGAAGGAGATTCTTGGATGCCCTACGCTCCTATGCTCCCTGTGCTCTAGGATCCCCAGGAATTATGTCAAGTAAGTTGCAGAAGCCTTAATTGTTACCACCAATAACGTGGCTCTATGTACTTCGGCACATCGGCCTGAAGTGACCAATCTTAAGCCTCCACGATAAACATTAGGATCTTTTTCATACAATTCAAAATGAAAAAGTAGATAATTATACCCTGGTATTCACATAATACACATTATGTGAATAGATGTGAAAAGATAAATAGGTATTCACATAATACGTATTGTATTTTCCATGTTGTTTGCTTGCAGCTCAGCATGACCTTCCCCTGGATATAGTGTGTAGATTCAATCAACGTTAGTAACCTTAAGGCGGAGAGGACCTTGAGAAGGAGTAGAGGATAAGAATCCTTATAAGGTAACGGAGGGACGAACCGATAGAAACGTTTATCAAGTGTGACTCTCAGCTTTCTTGAAAATTATAGGAGGAAAATTAACCGGAATCGCT
The DNA here is from genome assembly GCA_954871275.1 of Leptopterna dolabrata. Classification (NCBI taxonomy): domain Eukaryota; kingdom Metazoa; phylum Arthropoda; class Insecta; order Hemiptera; family Miridae; genus Leptopterna; species Leptopterna dolabrata. The sequence goes on from OX940976.1 coordinate 29,566,958, forward strand.
CAACCATCCGGGCAACCGCGTTGAACATTATTTTGAGCTTTGTAAATTGTTGAACTAGACAGACCACAAAGATAAAATTACACTTGGCCTTTCTGAACCCACTGGATATACCTATTCCTTTGTCCGTCAACCCAGAACAGATTGTAACATTTGTTAAGAAGGTCGTTGTGGATGGTTATCAATTTTTTGTGTAGGTTGTGACGGTATTTTTTGTGTAGGTTGTGACGGTATATGGGAATCCCGTCCATCTTGGATGCGGGCTCTTCCCGATCTTTTTGACACGCGGCTGAAAGGGTGGTCGATTCGCGGAAACGAATCGTCAACTCCTGGAGGCATTGCGTTATAATCAAACCATTGTCTCCGGGGGCAGCTGTCACACTGCCTCCCTACCTTTCTAGAGGATGGAGAGGGGGAAACTACGCTGTATGGGCGGCGTTGTTAAACCCCTCCTCCATTACATGGTAGCAGAGCGTGGTTGGTGGGTATGTGCTGGATTTTATCCTCGGTACCCCCTCCACTTTTTGAGAGCTTTTCCAGAAGGAATAGCTCTGAGGTTTTCCAGAAGGAATCCTCTTTTTAATATCTTCTCTTTTTAATAATCCCTTTGTTAATCAATATACACTTCGGCCATTGGATTTTCTTTTTTCATCAAATCAAACTCATTATTATTATTACTATTATTATTATCAAACTTGATTATTATTCTTAAGGCGCTCAATGCCTGGCGTTCAATGCCAATTTTTCCCTTGTTTTCCCAGTTGTTCCATCTTATGATGGGGGTTAGTCACCCAGAGGTTGTTCAGATGAACTTTCCTGAACCAGAACCTCTGACAACTACTTTCATTTATATGTTTTTATATTCCAGTTGTTCCATCTTATGATGGGGGTTAGTCACCTAGAGGTTGTTCAGATGAACTTTCCTGAACCAGAACTAACAACGACTTCTTTTTTTTTCTCCAAGTCCGCCAAGTGATATTGATAAGGAGCTAAGTTCTCCACCAGTAACAATTCTCAGTAGTACCATTACGATGGAAGCTATTAGCTTTGGAGTTTTTCAGATGAACCTTCCTGAATTAGAACTCCATACTACTTTCAGTCCCGTGTCTAACTTCACATACTTCTTCTTCAAAGAAGTATGTTCTTATGGGGAGGAGTTGACGGTATATGGGAATCCCGTCCATCTTGGATGCGGGCTCTTCCCGATCTTTTTGACACGCGGCTGAAGGGGCGGTCGATTCGCGGAAACGAATCGTCAACTCTTGGAGGCATTGCGTTATAATCTAACCAGTGTCTCCGGGGGCAGCTGTCACACTGCCTCCCTACCTTTCTAGAGAGTGGAGAGGGGGAAACTACGCTGTATGGGCGGCGTAGTTAAACCCCTCATCCATTACAAGGTAGCTATTGTCCTTCCGTGCAGGAAAGCGAGCCGCCCTGCGCGAAATCATCATTTTTTTATTTAGAGAGGTAGGGAACCTTTGTTATTTCTTTGTTAGAACAATAAAGGTAAATAATCGTCGTAGGGCAAGTTAAGACTGTTGCTATCTCATTTTCGATGTCGCTTCGCATAACATTCCCATTGGAGTTCTCGTTGGAGACAAATTACTCCTCCGGGAGAAAGATTTACTTCGGTGTTTTTATAGGTCTGCATCTCCGTGTGTTGGTAACTTGCTGGGCTAAGTCCATTTTCCCGTGTCTCGTCCTCCCATTGTCCCAACTCTGACGTGGATTCCTGTACGTAGGGTCCCGAGGGACGCAGATTAGCGGTGGTTCCGGGTGTGCTATTGATCAGAGTTGAGCCTATTACGATGAGCTGACAGGAAGGGGTGTTATGACAAGGTACTAGGGTATCCCTCGGGGGCTAGAGCCAGAGAGGCATCCTTCACGTCTATATCATAGTGGCCCGAAGAGCGCCAACTAAAATAACCTTCTATGAGATTTTTGTTTTCGCTAAAGGAAATTTTGCACTTTTACCATTTAAGGTATACCTAGTAGTGAAAAAAGTAAATAGTAATTCTAAAATGGGTACCATAGAAATGTCGCGGACGTGATCGACTGTTCTCTCGCAGAAGCATCAAAATTGTTCCGGTAGTTCATGCAATCAAGGCTACCCTTGACTGCGTTGGGATTCGAACCGGCGTACCTCTGAAGCTGACCTACCAAGTGACATTTATTTTAATTATTTGTTCATTTCAAACAATATAGGCGAATCCAATTATACAATAATATAGTGACAAGTTAGGGACAGGGCAACATTTTCAAGAAAATGGAATTATGCATACGGATCAAAAATATGAATAAGAATCGTATGGAATAGCTGAAAGAGATGAATGAACCATTTTCTTCAAGATATATGCAGCGAGGAAAGCTGAGGGTCTGATTGACTCGATTGCTCGAAATTTCTTATCGCTCCGAGAGAAGTGATGAAATCTAATTCAGAGTTCATTTAGAGAAGGAGGTTAGCCTCACGTGGTAATCTAACTAAAGGGCTATGGTATTAGTGGGGGGAGAAAAGCAAGTGGGAGGGTGTCCGGGCTCGCGTGTTACTTGAGGGACCCACGAAACCTCAGTCCTTGAAAGGAGGCTGGGGCAATCCAGCTGACCACGAACCAGCCAAACCAGGAATACCGCACCGCCCATCGATTGTCGCGTCTGGAGCGATCAAAGGTTGCAGATGTCAAACAGCGCAGCATTTGATTTCGGAGGGAATGTGAAGCTTGTAACCAATATATACCGCAAGAACTTGTGTTGGGCATGCTCTAGCTGCGCGACAGGCACACGATAAAAAGGACTCCACAGATACGGGCGTACTCTAAAATCCGTAGGACAACAGCCTTATAAAAAACGCTGCAAAGTCCTTGTCACATGGGGTTTATTATTCTACAGAAATGTTGGCTGTACATTTATTGTTTGTTTCATGTGAAATAATTGAAATAGCTATTTCTGATGGTTTCCACCAATTTTGGCCCCCAAAACACAAATTAGTAGGTACGATCTTTTTTTTTTCAAATTATCGTTGATCATTGGTAGTGCCATCATTTAATCGTCTTGATCCACGTGTTGACACTTTTTCTAGTGTTATTCTACAAATTGATGGTGATTTCGCAGGTATTTGACTCATAAAAAATCAATTTTGGGAGCTGAACATCTGGTACAACCTCAATTTTCCACTCCTTGGCCAAAATCGACTTCATATTCGATCTTCTCGTCCCCAAAAACATGGAAAACGATACCTCAAAAGCTCATGTTACCAAAATGTTGCTAAAACGCAAAAAGTACCTATTTTCACACACATTTTCACTCATAACACCCCTGAGTATATTCCGATCGGGCTGAAAAGTTTCGGGACACAACTAGGGCCCAAATGGAGCATGTGTGCGAAAGAACGACTTTTTTAGATCGAAAATGAAGCCTGTACACGTGATACGGCGGACGGCGTACGGCGTACGGCGTACGGCGTACGGCGGACGGCGGACGGACATTGCATTTTTTGAATCTACACACCTTGAAACGGAAAAGAAAAAAGTTTGAGGGGGTGTTATAAAAATTTTTTGCTGAGCGATTACATAGGTGTATTATTCACAGAATAATAAACCAAAAGAGCGAGAGCAGGAGCACTCTTAAATTCTCTGGCGTTTAAGGTAACGCAGTGCTCTCATGGCCCTAATAGAAATGGTGTCAGTATGGTCAGTAAAGGTCAGCCACCACTGACTCAACGATTCCAGCGCCCCCACAAGTGATAGAGCCGTTGATCGAATACAAAAAGTATACGGAAAGTGATACAGTGAAGTGACAATACAGGACTCTTAATCTCATTAAAAAACATATTGTTCTCGTTGCACCAGCCACACAAAGAGCTCACAATCCCTAGATATCGACATAAAGGCAGCAGAAATTTGATGAAAAAAAAAACAAAAACACATATTTGACATATTTGCACGTAGGTATGTAGGGATATTAGTGGGGTATTAGTGGAAATAGACTATTTTTTCAATAACTCTGTTTTTCTAGGTATGTAGGGATTTGATCTGCTATAAATTTTTTTTTTTAACAACGCCGAGACACTTGGCTCTGGTGCCAAGTCGTCAAGAGGTCTCTAGCAGCCCAATATTGTTTCGCTGACTTTGTCCAGCGGTCGTCTACGTCAGTAAAAGATCTTCTTGTGTCTGCCAAAGCAGGACACGCGTCAATGTGAGAAGGCGTCATCTCGACGCCCAACGGGCAGAGAGGGCAAAGAGGACTCTCTGCAAGTCCAATCCGGTGCAGGTGCGACTGCAGATAATCGTGGCCTGTCGCAAGGCGGAAGGCTGCCACGTAGACGTCACGGGGCTTGTCTGGCGGTGGGCGATTGGTAGGGAGGAGCAGGGAAGACCACGACTTTACCCGACAGCGCTCTGTCTGATCTGGGTCCGAGCGGCGCCGTAAGAGACAGGCTTTTCAATTTGGGGCATCCTGGAGCCCAGCCTCGACAGAGACTGACGGGCGACCATCGTTATCTCCCTGAGAAGGTGAAAGGTCTCGTCTGATCGTATTGATATCCCCCCGTAGAAGTGCTCTCCTTATCTCCCGCTATTATTGATATCTCCCGTGTGAACATGTGTGCAGTTAATCGCTCGAGTTCGTCATGGATGGTGTTGTTTTCGTTGAAGGAGGAAGCAAAAACACCAGGGGCGTGTTTTACGAGGGGAATTTCCGCTTTTGTTTCCAAAAAAGTTTAGCAAGTGGAGTTGATCGGTGGGTCTGTGCCGGGAAAAAGAAATTTGGTTGTAAAGCCAACTTGAAAGCTGTCGGGAAGTGCGTGACTGAGGCGATTGAAGAACACAATCACGACGCCAATGAGCAAGATAAGGAGTTATCGATAATAAGAGCAGGGGTAAAAAGGAAAGCAGATGAAGACATTTCGAGCAGTCCATCCAAGGTAAATTGATCGTGTCATAAATATATTAAAACTTAGGTGTATACTAAAACAAGGTGATTGTTAGTTCGGTTTGGGAATTCAGCGATGAATTACATTAATTTATTGCAGATCGTGCGAGCAGTTGTAAGGGATAATAAAGATTCTGACATGACTGCGCGCCAAATGAAATCTCTGCGTCAAGTTGCTTATAGAGCCAAACGTCGAAAGCTACCAAGCCTGCCGAAATCCCGAGCTGAGGTATAGACGGTTTTTGGTACACCAATAATGGAGCCAAACCAAATATTTTTAAATACTTACTTACCTAAATTATCTATCGCAGGTGTTTGATAAATTGCGACAAATGTCTGTTGTAACGAACAAGAAAGAATATTGATGATGATATTAAGCTGATTGCCCGCTTCATTAAATACCTTCGTAGTATTTCAAAATCTACACTTACTTTTTCCCCATGGCATGTATTTTGTATGGGGAGATATCGATGAATCGGGGAGATAACGATCAGTTTTGTAGGGGGAGATATCGATACGTCGGGGAGATAACGATCACTTTTGAACGGGGAGATATCGATGGGTTTTCTGTCATCTGGGGAGATATCGATGGATCCCCAGACTGGCGATATGATGCCTGCTATTCAATAGGTACAGTCACGTTTTGAGCGTTACCTCGTATTGTCTCTCATGATGTGAGAATTCACCATCAAGTGTTAGATTGATACGAAGCGTAAAGCGTTAACAAGACTGAGAAGAATCACCACCATTTGGTTTCGGTTTATGTGTTATATTTAAACTTCTAATGAAAATACGGGCGATGCACTAGCTTAAGAAAATAGCTATAAGAGGATTTGGTTAAGTCGTTATTTCAAGTGTCATTAATGAGCATGAGACGCATGGCTTTATGAAAACAAGTTGGTTGTTGGTTGATGGTTGGTTTGAATTTCGCTGATGAGTACTTTTGCAATTTGAACAAATTTGGTTCGGTGGCTGTCTGTCCTTCTGTGTGCTCACAACAGTAGCATCCTCAATCCGAATCAGATTTTGCGGAAATTTGCAGGTTGGGCCCCAGATGGTCCTCTATGAATTACAGAACGATCGGATCACTGGTCGGCCACTGGTTATGCACAAACGCAAATCCGAGGTACTCAATTTATCACGACTAAATGGCTCTATTTTACTCTAAGTCGGAGGGTTTTGAGGTGTAGGTCTTAGATGGTCAGCTATGTATTGTTCAGATCATTGGTGGCTTTTACTCGATTTAGGGCTTTCCTGGGGGGAGCACGATGCCCACAGAAAACAGTGATCTATGCAGAAGGAGTAGGTATGCATACAGGAAAATACTAAACCGTTGTGTAATTTTTGTCGAGTTTTAAATATCATGCGAATGCCACCATATCACATTCCAGCAATTTATCAACGCAGCAATTCTTCAGCTGAATATTACTGGTTCACCACAAAAGGGTCCGAAGGTCAATCTCAACATATTTATACAGACTGAGCATCGTTTGATCCCACATTGAAAGAAACATTGATAACGAGGAGCTGGACGATAGGGAAATAAAACTTGTTCGGTTCCTACCAATCACAATGAATTTCATACAAGAGGATGCATGATGGGGCGGGGGAACAATTTATTCAGGATTATTGGTAAACACTGAGTGATCTGGGGTATTGGCTAGAGGCAAAAAGGTTTGCTATTATTCCAGTAAATTACGCCCTCCCTATTGAAACCCAGCGCTGGACCCCAATATCCCTTCCCATCTTTCACCTACCTCTGCACAATACCCATTTATTTTCGTATAATAGGGAATTTTTACTCGAGGCATCGAGTTTTTAAAATATCTACTTGGGAATAATAGAATCTTGTCGATCCCCTTTTCTGGACATCACTATCTGTGGATATAGAAATGTGTTGTACATCATGCTAGTGCTGCACAATGGACTAGCTCAGTTTCCTGGGATAATTAGAGGTCCAGGTTCGTTTTTCAAAATGTGTAATATCGTACTAAATGAATTCATTCCACGCGCGTTAAAATAGGATCGAAGAGAATTTGAGAGAATTAGAACGTTTGCTATTGATTGCCTTTCACTGCGTATGACGTTGGCAGTCGTTCATCAGTTTCGTAAATCCACTTAGTTATGCACTCCATTGCATAACCCACATCATTGTCTATACTCAGATTTATTATGAAACATAAATTCAGGGAAGCCATCTTTCCCTCAAATGAACCCAAACCGTCATTAATATTAGTAATGACCCCCAACTAGACCCAACATTAATACTAGCTGGTGCCGTTCCCTTCCAGCCCCGGAGACCCGGATTTCCTCAGATGTAATTAAACTTTGCTCGATGAGGCGTTTCAAGGACCCGGCTATCAATTAAAACGGACTCGCTCGAGTTTTGACGGGGAGAGAGCAATTATCGAATAATAACAATCGTCATCTGACGATCATCGAGGCTCATAATAATTATTGTTCTCGTTCAAGCTACCGAAAGAGCGCCGTTTTCACACGAGGGGGGACTTTCCAGGTTGGGCCGTCTGCAAGGAACTTCAATTCAACGCAATTTGATGTTTTCAGCAGCAACTCAGACCCCTTGGTTTATTAAAAGTTTTTAATTGCGATTCAACACCACGCTCATTCCGTTTTAGCTGTATACGCACTTAGTTTTTTCCAACCTCCCATCTTTTTTTGTGCTTATCACATCAGTCCATTTCTGATGTTTGCTCTCCACAACTTTCATCTTTTCGCATCTTTTCACGAGCAAAGGAATCAGGTTTCACGCCACCAATTAGAAATGGTTCCGAGCAGTGGAGCAGCCGCTTAATATGATTTGAGATCTGAAAGGATTTCCAGGCGACTGGCCTACCCGGTTTACACCTCTTATGTTCTTATAGCTTCAAGCTGGTTGAAAGGTGTTTATCCCCGTATATCAATGAGATAGTAGAATGCCTTCCTCCTTTCGAATGTGCTTTATGGAAGGAACATAAAGCCGAGGCTTTGGGTATGCATAAATAATATATAGTGTACGTGACAATGGTTTCAAACTTGATGACTCGTCCTAATCGTCGGTGCGCGTTCGTACCGCCATTGTCGCCCAGCATGGTGTTTGGAAGAAAAAAAGGGTCAAATCAGAATCGGAAATTAAGTTAAAATGTCTCTGTGTATTAATTACCACCCAAGGACAAGTCTATGGCCAAGTTTTCAAGCGATTTTCCATAATGTACTTGACACTTTCATGTGAACGAAACGGTATTTTAATAATTTCTTGGATTTTCATCCACGAATTCGCATGTTTACAACTAGCTTGAAAAATGCACTCGTCTTTTTCGGCCTCCATTAATGCTAAAGTTTCTAACCTACGAGAAGAATTTTCAATATCACCTTATTTTTATTACTGAACTTTAAAACTGTTCAAGAGAAACCTCAGTATCAACGCAATTTGATACTCGGACTGTGCAGTTTAGAAAAACGGTAGTTGAAATAATTTATCCGATAGAAGCTTAAGCGATTAAGATCATTTTTGTGGTTGATTACATCACCATTCAGGTATGATTTTTCTTGTATGTTCAAGGGTAAAATCTCGATTCGATATTGGCACATGCCCAGACGCTTCTGTTGCTCCGTTGCAATAATACTGATGATGATCAACAAAGAGCCATAACTACGGAATCGTTCAGATAAATTCGAACTTATGAGTTTATGAAGGATTTGTAGACACAGTGGTGAAAGACACGAAAGAATGTGTGCTGGAATTTTAAATTTGAAACGGATCTCCCAGAACTGACTTCAATGCTGCCAGGGTAAAATTGACAGCCGAAGAATGAGCGTATTTTTATTTTTATATTTGCCTTTAACCGCTGGCAACATAATAAATATGCCGTTATAGTTAGGAAAATATTAAATGTAATAAGCAGAGTGTTATCATCCCCATGGCCAGTAATGCTGAGGCTCCCCGTTCTGGTGTGTTCAGGAAGTACGAAATTTGCATTTAACGTTCAACGGGGGGCGCTCGTACGCGTACGGTAGCTGGAGCCATCAAGGCTCTATCCTTCCCTTCGTCTGGAAAGAAAATTATTGCCACCCAACGAGAAGTAAAATTAGGGGTGCTATGCAGATGAATAATTGTTAGAGGAAATTAAGTTCGGGGGAAGGATGAGCAAAAGATGTCTGGGAAAGTTAGAGGGGTAGATATGAGATATACCCGTGCAATCAACGGCATTAGACTACTCTGATACTATCTCGGTATCTTGGTTTGTAAATTGCACCTAATTTAGCAAAAACTAGATGAAACATCCCAAAATCCACCCTCGTGGATTACTCATACTTTTCAAGTCCTCTAGGACAGATTGAATACAGATGGTGATCTGATTCCACTATCACCATAAGTGATTCAAATATACTTCCTTCACATCGCACTGAAAAAGGAAATTTGAATCCCTTCAAAGGCTCCATTCAAGCTCCACTGAAATTTTTAATGGATCTGTGTCTTAATATATGCATCTACACAATCTTCAAATGCTAACAGCTACCTACTAGAGAAATAGGTGACTGATCTTTGCACAAATAACAACAGGTAAACTTTTGAATCATCCTGAGGGATTTGGTTTTTCAGCGAGAAGATCAAACTCATTAATATGGTAATCTCTCAAGAGACACTCAACTTTTCAATTTCCACAAAAGAGCAGAATGTAGAAGTGAATCCTTCGAAATGAAGTGATGTTAGGTGAGGGTGGGGGATTGAACGAAAGGCGAGTGTTTTGTTGGACTCCCGAAGTTGTGAGACGGGAAGGGTCCACTTTGAATCGCAATAAGGCTTCCCAAGTAGAGAGTTTGTGTAAACATATATTTATTCATCAGGTTAGCACTCTGGGAGGCTTTCTCAGGAGCGGAATACTGATGGTTGGAAGAGGGGGAGCCCCCTCTGCAGTGAAGACATGGAGGTGCATAGCACATCGGGTGTGAATCAATCACGCCGGCTATACGCTATTACCTGCTTCACACACGTTGTTCAAGGAAGGGCTGCTACAATTCATCATAAACATTTCTTTGGAAAGGCACGGGTGAAAACTGGAGAGTTGAATGAACCTTATGTATCTATTCACAGAAGGCCGTCGATGAAGACATGTTGTCATGACTTTGCTGGTCATCAGCTCGGCAGGTACTCAGGTCACAATGGTGTGATACAAGAATTCAGTTACCTCATACGCATCATTACGGAGAAGGCTTGACTGCGTCACATTGATGGAACAGATATTTGGTGTGCCATCTAAACTTCTAAGCGAACGTTCCTGGGCGCTCCATCATTATACGAGTATATCAGTGGCATATAGTGTGAAAATGGTACGTCATGGGCATCAAAATTCCCAGGCACCATGGTAATGATTTGGGTTACATAGCCAACAACTTGTCACGCAGCGTTACGTGTATCCTAAGACCACAAAGGAATGGTAATGATAATGGGACAGGAATCGTATATTTTTTATTCATTTGCTCACACTGAAATGTATCTAGGTTGGTTACCTACCTACCCCATGGCGCTACAATCCGGCGCCTGCGCTTGTCTAAGGAAACACTTCTCCATTTCTCCCTTTTCCGTGCAACACAACAGTGCGCCATCCTCGAACTTCAAGACTTCTGCAGTACTCCTCAACTCCATAAATCCATTGCAGCTGTGGGCTTGGCTGGTTGGTATTTAGTTATATTATGTATATAATGCAGTACTCATAGGCAGTTTTTCCCATACCCCGCTCCGACGACCCGTCCTATGTGGTATGGAATTCCGATGTTCGTAGATTTCAAGTCTGATTTTTTCCAACAAAGTCATCTGATTTCGATCGTTTTCAAATCGCATGTAGCGGAAAAGAAAAGCACAATTTCTCTTACCTTGAAATCTGGGTCTGGTACGGATTTATTGAAAGAACCAACTATCGACAAGTTGCCTGTGTCTGACTTGACCATCTTCGCTCTTGTTGAATATCTGAAACAATGAGATGGGAACTAGTCAAATAAATAAAATTAGATATACATGAACTAGGTACGAGTTGGTTTACTGTTTTGGAATGTATTTGTTTTACCTAGTATGTGCATTCAAAATCATAGCGGTATAAATTTCAACAAAAATTCATTGAACTTGAGTAGTTTTCCAATCCACGTTTCCTTATTGTATTGAGCCCTAAGAGTGCGAACGAGACTTGGAGAATATTGCAAAAAAATTGACTAGCAGAACTACGGAACTGTCCAAATAAAACATCCACAGCTCACACTGGTCTGGTTTCGACAGCAGCATAGCCCCTGAAGATTTACCGAATCCCCATCACAAAATAACATTTCAAGAGATGGTATCGACGCATCCCTGAGTCAGTATCTGATGGTAAAAAAATATTTATTATTGAGAAATACTGTCATTTGAATACATTCACCTCATTGGCGAATTGAATAATCGAGGATGCGGCTACAGTTGGCAAGACGATATCCGAAAATGGAGCGATTGAACAAGAGAGTTATTGAGATTCTCATTTTCTGTATAAAATATTAAAACGAGCTCGTCCCAGGGGCCATCTGAATGTCGTTTGAGGGATAAACAATGTTAAAGTGAAATCTCTGCCAGGGGCGGCACTCACAACTTTTAAATCCATACCCCCCCTCCACCACCACCACCAACCCCAATGACCCTTTCTGTTCTGTATCGCCTCACCAGTTACCATCGAGTTCCAAACTTTACTCTCAGATCCCAGTAGAAGCTTGGACGGTGAGTGATGATATCGCGGCCTTCCCATTATCTAACTACCTAACATTTTCAATCCTTCGCTCGATTCGTGAACGACAATTAATCTCACGGGAGCAACTGAAACCGCCTTCTAAAATCTTCCAGACCAAATTCAACCTGCATTAAGAATATTAGGATAAGATCATTTCCGAATTCTTCTGAATCAAGAAGTGCTTCTAAAAATTTTCAACATTTCCGTCACTATTTAACCTTTTCGGTTCATTTTCGTCTATTACTTTCAATAATGAACCTTTGGAATCGAGCATGACAACCCCCCCCCCCTCCTCGCCACCAAAATTTGATGGTTTCCGTTTCAAGGTACGTAGAATCGAAAATGGAATTATAAAAGAAAAATTTTTGTTCCTCCGTGGTACTCTGTCTGCTGTACTTCGCACTTCCCTTAGTTACCATGAACCAGAATTAATGAAATTTGGTTTGTAGGTCCAATTTGGGGTCTCGTTGGTCCGCAAAGCTCGGCGTCAGTCACCTCTAAGAGGTGAAAAATAGGGGTTGAAACGTTCAGAACGCTTTAGCTCTAAAACTTTTAATAGAAGGGTATGGGTTTTTTATAACGTTTTTAAATTGATCTTGAACTAGCATTTTTTGAGACCACCCGAAGCATTGTATGTCCAGCCGCTTGTTTACACCGAAAAGCTTTGTCAATATGATCGTGAATGAAACGGTATACATCCAGCTCAGATAAAATATCATTGCTAGGGAACACCTGATTATAATCACCCACGGCTGAATGAAATCGAGTTGGTTGTTCCGTGATATTATTAACGTTACTTACCTTGCCTCATGAATAACAACTAATTATCAATAACATTACTCTTTAATCCACCGCATATTTTTAGGAAACTGCCACTCCCCGGCCGGCTCCAGTACTAGATTTAGGGCTTTCCTGGGGGGATCTCGAGGGCAGGTATTGACCACAGAAAACAGTGATATACGCAGAAGGGCCATCTATATTGGTAAATAATAAACCGTTGTGTAATAATTTCCAGCGTTTTAATCAGCCTTTTCCGTTCCTTAATCGTGTGCATCGGCTAGCATCTATACCGTATGCAAGAAGGCGGTTCTGATTATAATGTATTCACTTTCAGTGGGGGTAAACAGAATATTAGGTTCATTTGTCCGGGTCCTTGGTGCATATGACAGCGTTTCATCCTGTGCAATTGCAGATACAGGCCATCAAGTATTCGATTCAAATCGGTACGAAAAACCAACCTAACACTATGTACCACTCTTCACAAGAACAGTTGTGGTATCAATTGTTACATCTGTATACCCAGAGGAAGTGATGAAGAGCGTAAAATGATGATAGAGAGTTTTTGGCGCGTTTGACGGGCCCTTCAAATCGTCTTAACGCCTTCAATGGGTGGGATGTTGGAGGGCAGACTTTTTCCCTTCCCGTTGTGCTGAATAGCCTCAAGGTATTGCACATAATGAAGGTGGAGTGAGGTCAGCCCCCCTCGCCACACCCCCTTGAGCAGAGTTATAGCACGTGAAATAGGATTGCGGGGAGGATGCGATCGAGCGCCAGGGTTTCTCTTGCTGAGCTGCTTATATTGAAACTTTCATACAGCGGTCTACACCGGGGTTTCCCATCGTGGAAATTCCCATTAAAATTTTTTCCACGTCTCTTACCTACCCGGTCGTATCACGGTTCACCGAATTCAATCGTGCATCATACACTTTCGTTCAGATTATATAAGTAGGTATAACGTCCTAATGACCTAGGTATATAATGTCATTTTGATTTTTTTTTTTACGAATCTGGGTGCGTGCTCAATGAATGCGTGCTCAGTGCTTTCCCGTAATTTTACTGGAATATGATGTGAAAGATCATTTGGCTGGAAAAAAATTTATTGGTTTTTGGTTTCGTTGATTTAGCTGTAAAGGCCAACTGTATGGGTTGCCTGTATAGGTATACAGGCCTACAGGGTATACAGGGCTGTATAGGTATACTGTCTAATAGTATTATTAGACAGTATGTACACGTGTTAACCTCAAACGAAATTAAAACTTTTTTGTTTTATGTTGTTGGCGTGCAAAGTTGTTCATGTGTTACATAAATATGTAAACGGTGCAAAAAAAGAAGATACATTTCAGACCATGTACTCGTAATATGGCTATGTCATATATTATATGTATAAATACCAGAAGACAATGGTGTGAATGTTGGGAAAATCACGCGTAGCTCATCCACCTTTTCGGACGCTAATCTCAGATTAGTTCAAAATGTAGTTTCTTGAACAACAGTTCCTTTTGTACTTTGCTAAATCATATGTTTCGTAATCTGTACGCATAGAACGTAAATAACTCAATAATAATTATGATCTGTAAGATACAGGTAGCGGATTTTCAAAGAAAATGAAGTTATTGCAATGGGTCCAAAATTTTAACATGAATTTTTGAAATTTTTGTCATGAAAATCCCTTTCACGGAGTCCTCAGTATTCATCTTTAGATTTAAAAAAAATTACCTATATATTATACATTATATATTTATATTTATGTGTCACTCCAGACGAGGGACTATTTCTATGATATTTTTCTCAACAAAAAAGAGTGGGTCAAATTTGACTTTTCAAGAGTCAAAAATCGGCTAAAATGGCTAAAATCACGAAAAATTATATAATTTTACGAAAAGTGGTAGTATGGTTTTTCGCAAAATCATCTTTTTACAAAATAGCACGAATATTTCTTTGAAAATTCGCTCTTATAGCTATGCTGCATGACTGGAATTTTTTATCAGAGGCTGATGTTCAACCCAAAACGTAAGAGTATTTAAAGTGCTGTACACTATCCACATCTACAATTTACAGGGTGGCCTACAAGATTGCCATCTCCCCTTTTATTTATCAATCCCCACTAAAAAAAACATCACTCAGTCAGATTTTCAAGTCGGGGAATCTTCGTGAATTATCACCTAAAATCATACTGGGTAGGTACTTATGATTAGGTGCCAAGATGGAATGTATACCCACCTACTTAGTAATTAAGACTCTATCATAGTATTCAAGTGAACTATTATTTTAAAACTCCCAGCTGCGACGGGTTTTGAGAAAACAGATAACATTTAGAATACTGACCCCATCTAAATATACATAATCTACTTACAAAGTGCACGGTATATCCAAGGGTATATCTGCCATTAGGAACCAATTCCGTGAATGGAACCTTCTAAACACTCACATACTGACAAGATAAAAGGCTTGACCTCCGTTTTTTCTCAGGCTCGACGAAAGATAGTAAATGATTTATAGAGAGGTGTCACGACGGAAGTAAATCTCGGCTTGACGAGCCCTAATGAAATGGGAGATAAAAATAGGGGGGAAAGTGAGGATACGAGGATCTATTATACTGTATCAATCAGCAAAAGTTCTATCGTGATGAAAAACCGCAAAACGTCATCAATCCGTGTTAGAAGCTTTGAGTGAATGAGTGCCGTCCTTTGAAATCCAGTGGGTACCTAAGTATAACTACGGAAGATAAAAATTCTCCAAGTAATTAGGTGTCAATGTACACACGAAATTACTCAAAACGTCCCCATTTATTGCACTCTCAAAATCCTCCATTCAAATTTTTCAAATCGAATTGATATGTTACAGCTGGATGCGGGTAAAATTGGATAGAATATTTAAATGAATACTGACTTGATTCAGTTGATCAACCATAGATAGGGTATGACAACACCTTCAAATGTCATGTAAGATTCCATCTTCAGCGACGACGATATAAATCAGATGTGTTTTGATGTGTTTTGGGATCATCCTAGTCTGAGATTATTTTATACCACTTCGATCATTCTTTAGTAAGAACAGTAGTTACTGATGTAGGAAAATTCTACCCATATAGGTATACCTATCTACAGAAAACAATGAACCGTTTTAAAGAATTGACAGCGTCCCACTTCAATTTTAAGTTTTACCGTATTCGAATGACTGTATAAAGAATCACAATGATATCGCAGTATGAATTCTATCCGCGAAGTCATTGTATTTATGCTAGGAGTAATCATTAGAAATGCTTTGTTTATTCAAGCAGAAAGCATGTAGGGTGTCGTGAGGCTCCAATTTTTTATTATACGTAAAACTTATTTCACCACACCATCAAGTTATGGGTGCGTGAAAAGCTGATCGGAATTGCTTCCTTAGCCATGAAAAATAGGATTAGTGTGTGGAAACGTGTGAGCTGGATCAGCTGTTTTGATATTTAATGATATATTTATTCGAAGTGGAGGAAAACAACTTGTTTTCAGCTACACATTATTTATGCAAAATATGAGTATATTCACTTATAAGTACATACCTATAAATAATGTGCTTGATTTATTTTTTCAACCTCCTATTGTTAGTAGTATTTTACGGTACCGACTTCTAAAACTGAGTAAGTCTAAACTGTAGTTTCTTCAGTTATATTTACCTAACCAATTCCTTCATAGCCAACTCATACTAACTTGCAGTTATTTTCTATATAGACGTGGCTCTCAACCTTTGAAATCGATTAAGATATCCTCCCCCCCCTCCGCGACCATATTTTTTTTCAACAATCAGCCGTTTGTTCACAAAAAAGTCTTAAAGCATTAACCGATATATAACACCTTCGACATCAAGCGAATCATACGGTGAAACTTTGGTCATAGGTATTTTTATAGTGGCTGAGCTGGAATCATGGTTCGCGGTGATCATTACGTTTTGTGTTAAGGAAGGTGGTATTTGGTGATAAAAAATAACGATGTTGCTAAGTAGGTCCATGGTCTCGAGCTCGAAGAAAAGAATGAGAAAATTTTACAGGTAGGTAGCTGTAGTTTATGAATGCGCCACAAATGATTCGTGAACTGATAGTGGACCAGTTCCCTACTCCCTACACACCTACCATATTTCGGCACAGTCTAAATTTTTGAAAACGTTTGGAGGCTTGCAGACGAAACTTGTGGTCTGGTCTCGAGAATATGGGGCATTTTGTGGACTAACTCGCGCCCAGCCTCATACAAATCAGCTCTTCAAGTCCGTTCTCTTGCTAATTTATGGACATTCAAAGCCTTCAGAACGCGATCCTGACAGAAGGTTTACATTTCGTATAGTTACACCTCACAACTATATGGACTATAATTTTTATAATCCTAACAGAAGGGTTGGGAATGAGTTTGGGGATGTATGGGAAATTCCAGATTTCATGACAGTATTGAGGCAGTGGCTTCTAGTTGGGTCTCATTGAATGGAAGTCCAGTGTGAGCACCTGATGCTGCAGTAAATGTGGAAGTTGCAACGTTTATCATGTAAGACATTGGTGATTTCATGCCATGTGATCGGGCTCGTGCAATTCAGTCCCCCAGCTTTCAGGTTTCAAAACAAAGAAATATGGCCAGTGGGTAATATAATCGAACGGAGTAACTCCAGATCGGGGTACAACGCAATCTAAATGCAAAATGTCATCGTGATCAACTCGTTAGGGAATTTGAATGGGAATTGAGAGGATATTGAATAGCTGCTTATCTCAATTAGGAGAGGGGGATATCGCGAGTTAGCTTCGTATTGATGAGTCGGAAATCGATTGCCCGCAATCGACTTGGTTGTTCGTGCGGTATCGGAGCCTAATTGAGATTTATTGAAATGACACGTAAACGAAGTTTTGCTTGGGTGGAGGAAACTGCATCTGCAACCCTTGGGAGAGTGGATCGGACACTCAATATCCGGGCAATTATTTTGCCTGCCAACGTGTAGGACAGTAATGAAAAGGAATATCAACACGATGATTCCACTCCCTTTACTTACAAAACCAACTGACAGTAATGATTTTCATGGTCTTGAGTAGTAGTCTGTGTGATGTGCAATTGATTTGCATCGAATGAAACAATTAGGTAGGCAACGTTTGAGGTTTTCGCGGTGCAAGTGATACTTAAATATGAATTTCCATACATTGAGTGTCAGTCAGTGTCCGCGCAATACACAGAGCAAAATACACACATCAGCAAAACATGGGTGCAGAGAGACAGATATTTACTATTATAACTCTTTGAACCTTTGGAATCGAGCACGAAAACTTTTTTTTTCATGCATTTGATGGTTTCCGTTTTAAGGAACGTAAAATTCGAAAAATTGAATAAGGAAAACGCTGCAAGTTATTACAGAACGGTTTATTATTTACCTATATAGATCATTCTGCGTAGATAGTAATATATAATAAACCGCTGTGTAGCAATTTACCGTTGCGTAGTAATTTATCCAATAATACTTCAAAGATTGTTCAAGTTGCAAAAGTACCTATCATCCTATCAACAAAATCCAAAAGAGCCATCATTTTGGTTTGTTATTTTTAATAAGGAGCTTTGGAATCGAGCATGAAAAGAAAAAAAAGATGCAAACCCCCCTCAAAATTTGATGGTTTACGTTTACAGGTACGTAGAATCCGGAAATGCAATAAAAAAATTTCTGTCTGTCCGCCGAACGTCGTACTTCGCACTTTCCTTAGTTACCATGAACCAAAATTAATGAAATTTGGTTTGAAGGTTCCGTTTGGGGTTTAGTTGGTTCGCGAAGCTCGGCGTTACTTTCATCATACGGGTTGAAAATTTTGGAACGCCGTAGCTCGAAAACTTTCAACAGAGATATATGGTTTTTTTTGTGTGTTTTTAGATTAATCTTGAACTAAATAATTTTTTGAGACCACCCAGAGCACTATAAGACCAGCGACGTTTGTTTGCACCGAAAAGCTTCGTCAACACGATTGTGAATCAAACGGTATAAATCCGGCCCAGATATCGTCGCTAGGGAGCACCTGACTATAATGACGGATGGCTGTATGAAGTCGAGTTGGCTGTTCTGTGATATTTCCATTTGAAAAATGATGGCTCTTTTGGATTTTGTTGATAGGTACTTCTGCAATTTAAACAATCGTTGAAGTGTTATCGGGTAAATTATTACACAACAGGAAATTATACTATCTATGCAGAAGGGGCATCTATAAAGGTAAATTATTACAGAACGGTTTATTATTTAAAATTATTACAGAACGGTTTATTATTTATCTTATGCTTCATCAATAACTACAAATAACTTAAGATTGATTTACTGAATCCCGCGCATTTGTATGAAACTTTAATTCCTGGGGCGGCTCCAGTACTCCATGTAGGGCTTTCCTGGTGGGAGCTCGAAGGTGCTGACCACAGAAAACAGTGATCTACGCAGAAGGGGCATCTATACAGGTATATAATAAACCGTTGTGTAATAATTCGCAGCGTTTTCAAATAGTGTAATGTCACAGAACAACGAACTCGACTTCATACAGCCATCCGTGATTATAAGCAGGTGCACCCTAGCGACGATATCTGGGCCGGATTTATTTTCATTCACGATCTTGTTGACGAAGCTTTTCGGTGCAAACGAACGGCTGGTCGTGCAGTGCTCCGGGTGGTCTCAAAAAATTTTTCAGTTCAAGATTTCCTGGGGGAGCTCGAGGGTATGGACCACAGAAAACAGTGATCTACGCAGAAGGAGCATGTTTACAGGTAAATAATAAACCGTTATGTGAATAATTTGCAACGTTTCGTAAGTCCCATTGGGGTCTAGCTGGTCCGCGAAGCTCGGCTTTAATGTCAGTCATCTCTAAGGGTTGAAAAATAGAGGATGCCATTTCCAGGACGCGTTTACCTCGATGTTTTACGTTTTTAAATTAATCTCGAGGTTGGTATGTTTTTGAGATCACCCGGAGCATTGTATACGTACAGACGTCCGTTCACGGTAAGGCTCTGAAGTTTGCGCCAAAAAGCTTAGTCAACATGATCTTGAATGAAACGGTACACATCTAGCCCAGATATCATTGCTAGGGAACACCCGATTATAATCACGAATGGGTTTATGAAATCGATTTGGTTGTTCCACGATGTTACTTCATTTGAAGAATGATGGTTGCTTTGGATTTTGTTGATACGTGCTTTCTGTATCGTTTTTACTTGAACAAACTTAATGCTTCATGAATGACCTCAAATAATATTCATGATAGAATTCCTGAATCCATCGCACATTTATGAGCTGGCTCCTGTATTCGAAGGGCTTTCCTGGGGGAAGGAGGGTTGGTATTGACCACAGAAAACAGTGATCTACGCAGAAGAGGCATCTATACAGGTAAATAATAAACTGTTGTGTAATAATTTCAGCGTTTTCTGTACTGAAATTATGTCAACCCGCTTGGGACTTATCAACATCTACTTACTTAGTAAACATATTTATATTCGATATCATGATGGGATTGTACGTCGACGCACTCGGGTGAAAGGGTAATTTTCGGGATAAACTAAGCTAAACGTACAGCATGCTTATGAATACAAACGCTGCAAATTATTACACAAAGGTTAATTATTTACCTGTATAGATGCCCCTTCTGCGTACATCACTGTTTTCTTTGGTCAATACCCTCGAGCCCCCCCCCCCCCCCCCCCCCCCAAGGAAAGCCCTAAATTGAGTACTGGAGCCGGCCCCGGAATTAAAGTTTCCTACAAATGCGCGGGATTCATTAATTAAATTATTAATTATTTTGTAGTTATTCATGAAGCAT
This sequence comes from Leptopterna dolabrata, assembly GCA_954871275.1. Classification (NCBI taxonomy): domain Eukaryota; kingdom Metazoa; phylum Arthropoda; class Insecta; order Hemiptera; family Miridae; genus Leptopterna; species Leptopterna dolabrata. The sequence continues at coordinate 29,587,196 of OX940976.1, forward strand.
AAGACAAATAATAAACCGTTGTGTAATAATTTACCTGTATAGGTGCCCCTTCTAAGTAGATAGTATAATGAACCATTGCGCAATAATGTACCTTTGAAAAATAATAAACCGTTGTGTAATAATTTGTCCATCAATAGTACTTCAACGATTGTTCAAGTTGCGGAAGTACCTACCAACAAACTCCAGCCCCTTCTACGTAGATGGTATAATGAACCGTCGTGTAATAATTCACTGTTGTGTAATAATTTCCCATTTGTTATAATTTACCCATCAATAATACTTCAACGTCTGTTCAAGTTTCACTACCTATCAACAAGCTCCAAAAGAGCCATCATTTTTCAAATGAAAGATGATTGATGAAATGATGAAATGATTCATACTCCGTGAATATATCAGGTGCTCCCTAGCAATGACGATCTCGGGCCAATTCCCCAATGTTAGCGCGTCCCTAGTGATGATATTTGGGCTGAATGAATGTATACAATTTCATTCACCCTGCTGTCGAAAATGCCTGTCGGTGCGAACTTCTGGGCCTAACTGTGAACGAACGGCTGGACGTACCGGCCCCGACCGGCCAGGCCCGGCCGGGCCGGCTGGGCTCCGGGTGGTCTTAAAAAACTCCCAAGTTCGAGAACTATTTAAGAACGTAAAAAAATTCAAGATAACAGCGTCCTGGAAATTTCAACCCCTATTTTTCACCCCTTACGGATGACTGACAGTAACGCCGAGCTTCGAGGACCAACTAGACCCCGAACGGAACCTATAACCCGAATATCGTCAATTTTAGCTCATGGCAACTAGGAAAAGTGCTCCGTACGGCGGGCGGACAGAAATTTTTTTAGTGCATTTTCGGAATCTACGTACCTTGAAACGTAAACCAACAAATTTTGATGGGTGGGGGGGGGGGGGGGGGGGGGGTTAAAAAAATTTTCATGCTCGATTCCAAAGGTTCATTATTGAAAATAATAAACCAAAATTTGGCGCTGATTCTGCGCCTATGCAACCCTATGTTCCTATATACCAACCTTTTGCCCATCAGGACCAACCAAACTGGTTTGGTATAAAATAAAATATGAAGACCATCAAATTCTGAGTCATATAAGAACAAATCGAGCTATTCGGCTATGATTTATGTCCCCTAACAGTTTTCTCACCATTACTGTGGCTTACGGTAATGGCTAAGAACATGAAAAACTTCGAAAAGTGGGGTATCTATATCTAAAAGCACGGAAATAAACGATAAAGCTTTTTCCCATGACGACAATTCAATACCCCCAAGGCTGACAATGATCACCCAAAAGGACCTCGGATGAGGATTCTAGTAAGAACATCTAGTGAGAACAATTTCCAAAGAATCGAATGTATCAACATCAAGTACCTCTTACAATTATTCATTGACAATATTTCTCGGAATTTTCAAGTGGGTAAGTTATCTACTTGATCGCAATACCTGGAAAGAAACCTGGAATACCTGGATGATCGTTATTTTAGCCAAACATTACTTTGGCCTAAAAACTGATCCTCTCCAAGGGTCCCACACGCCTGTGAAGCCTTCATTATAGTCCTTCAGGCTGGAGGTCAGGGATCGAGCTAACTTGCTCTCCCGCCGTGAGAGTGAGTGTCACCGGAATATCCGGAACGCCCTCGGACGTCCACTTACATTCGTTTCCGCTCCTATCGGTCCGGCTCCGGGATCGCCTCTAAGCTAGGTACGGAAAAACTTATTTCACCTCGTGCTACTTGCAAACGTGACAATCTGCAGAATAATTTAGTAGATAACATTGGAGGAATCCTCTACCAACCCTAACTGAAAACTTATCAAAAGCAGGTAAAGCTTTATCGTAAAATTCCGTTTCGTAGGTAATCAAGTTCAGCTTCAACATCTCAGAAAGAACTATTCGACTTAGGATGGAAGTTTTCTTTTAAGGAAAGACTCCAAAGTCCACTCCCTCAAGTTTTCCTTAGACTTGTAACCTAGTTCGCCTTAAAGAACACTTGAGCTCGAACTAATAGCCAATTACCTTGTAGTCGGGAAAGACGGGGCGAAGGGAGATTTCTCATTCACTTACTTCTTCTGGGTATCCGCCCCTACCCATTACGGTTCATCCGGGTGCTCGCGAATGTGTATTCAGGGCCAGATCCTGTGGACCTCCATGATCAGGAAACTGGGAGCCAGGATGGTTAGTGCAAGTTCCCTTTCCAGCTGAACGGCTCTAGAATAGCGGAGATCCCCTTCTAAGCAGCTGATCCCTGCCCATTACGTGCCATGCCAACTAATCAACAGCTCATTTTCACGAAACTGATCAACGATATCAAAATTCCGTGAGAGATTCCAACTCAATGGTCACACCTGACAAGTAACCTTAATTATTATGTATCGTGTTTGATTCCGTACCTAGTGAAGGGACAGCAAATTCAGAAGTTGCAAGGACTGAATCTGAAGCAGGTCGCTATGGCCATAATTTTCTGAGGCTTCACATCCCTCCTCCACCACTCCCCTCCCCGACATCACTCTTTTCTGGGGACTCACATACGCACCTCTAGAACAGCCTTAATAGGGTCAACAATTCATATAAGGCTGCAAATTCCTAGTCACATGGGTTTATTATTCTATTGGGCATCTACAGAAATGTTAGCTGTTCATTTATTGTTTCTTTCATGTGAAATAATGGAAATAGCTATTTCTGATGGTTTCCACCGATTTTGGCCCCCAAAACGAATTAAATACCCTCCATTTTTTCTCAAATTATCTTTGATCATTGAATGTGCCATTTAATAGTCCTGATTCACGTGTTGACACTTTTTCTAGTGTTATTATACAAATTGATGGTGATTTTAGACGACTTCTCAGGTTTTTTACTCATAAAAAATCAATTTTTGGAGCTGAACCTTAGGCAGAACCTCAATTTTACTTAGGTCAAAATCGACTTCATATTCGGTCTTCTCGTCCCAAAAAACATGGAAACGATACCTCAAAAGCTGGTGTTACTAAAACACAAAAATATCTATTTTTATACCCATTTTCACTCATAACACCCCTGGGTATATTCCGATCGGGCTGAAAAGTTTCGGGACACAACTAGGGCCCAAATGGAGCCTGTGTGCGAAAGAAATAATTTTTTAAACCGAAAATGAAGTAGTTATGCGTGATAGGGCGGACGGCGTACGGCGGACGGGCATTGCATTTTTGGAATCTACCCAACTTGAAACGTAAAAGAAAAAATGTTGAGGGGGTGTTATAAAAATTTTTTGCTGAGCGATTACATAGGTGTATTATTCACAGAATAATAAACCAATAATGAGCACCAAGAGTTGGTACATTCTTTGGTTAGCCACAGAATAATTATTTTTTTTTAAATCAGTTTTGATAAAGCCGATGGAATAAAATGGATAAAGCATTCCAAGATTGCACGATTGTGGAAGTTCTCTCAGGATGTTTGAAGAACATTTACCAATGTTTATCACAAGATAAAAGACATCATGAATATTTTGAGCCCAAGACTTAGGTACTTAACTATCATTTACCTGCTTCCTACATATCAACCAATTAGCTTCATTTATGAATCAATGTGTGAAAGCTATACAGCCAAGGTACTTTGCAGACATTTTTTTAAACCGATTTTCAGTCATTTGCGACCCAATTTTTGTTCGAAAATTGTCCATCTCCTCCTTAAAAAAGACATCCCCGTTCTTTCGTTAGATATTACGAATATTTTGGCAGAATTTCGAATTATTTAATCTCGTAGCCAAGGTCAGGTACAGTCTGTCTGGAATTTTAATATATAAATATACACTGCATACCTAAATATTATACCGATGGACACTGAGGGATGGATTTAGAGAACTTCCGAAACAGAAAAGAAACGAACATTGTTTTCACTGAAAATTCATTAAATCCATAATTATGTTCTATTTAGGCTGATAAATAGAATGAAGTTCGGGACATGCTCGGATTTGTTACATTAGCATTTCCAAAAAGATTTGGAAGTTGAATGCTCATCTACATGCTAATGAACTTTGTACCTCGTACGGTGGTATGTAACAATTCAGATGGTCCTGTACTCTAAGACTGTTTGTTACATCTACCTCGGTGGGAACCTGCACGATTTCACAAGCCATTTAAATCCCTTCAAGCGATTACGGTCCCCTTGAACAGCTCTACAAGACCCCTGAAGACTTTCATAATAAGTCAAACGGAAATGGCAAAAGGCTCCGCGAGAACGTGCTTGTCTGACGCCAGCGAGAAGTAGTTTGCTCAAGGCAATCTCGCAGATCCCATCTTCCCCTTACTCCAATCCTCTTTAATTGAATTACTAGGGGAAAATCTGCTGACATCTGTGTCCCAAGCCATTTGTACAACTTCTGGCGTCAACGCGGCTGTCCCGGCTTAAAAATTCTCCCTATTCACATTCATCATGCGTCATCCGATTCTTTATTGTCATACGAACTGTCGAAGTCGGTTCCTCTGGGAGTAATCTTGAGTCGGACCTTTCCGCGAGCTAACCGTCCTGTGAGGAAGTCGAACTTTGTTATTCCTTGCCGGTACTTCCCACTTTAGCCCCCCACCCCCATACGTTGAGCAGGAAGCGTTGCAGAAACGGCTTCGGGGGTTGGAGCCGAGGACCCTTTCTTCTCAGATTTCCGCCCTCCACCTTCCAATGGTTCGAACTTCTCAGAGAAAATCTTCCCCCATCCATCCTGCCCATTCACTTGGTAGGAAGGGATCCAAATTAAATCCTTGGTCGACTTGCCATTCAGCATAGGCAGTGCACCCGCGTTCCCTTGTAATTTACTTAGTCCTGGACTTGGAGCAATGGACTCTGACTTGGCATTACTAAGTAGTTGCCTACAGGGCAGAGCGGCCAAAGGAAACTAATCTCGAACGGTACTAAGATCTAACCAAGTTCCCTCGATAGCTTGACCATTGGAGGTAGATTACCAAATAAGTAGGGGATACCATTATACACAACAGTGAACTCAATATAGTTTTGGTTTATTATTTTCAATAATAAACCTTTTCAATCGAGCATGGAAAAATACCCCCCCCCCCCCCGTCCCATCAAAATTTGATGGTTGCCGTTTCAAAGTACCTAGAATCCGAGAATGCAATAAAAAATTTCTGTCCGTCCGCCGTGCTTTGCACTTTCTTTAATTACATAAACCAAAATCAATGAAATTTGGTTTGTAGATCCCAGTAGATTAGATAACGACATTAAATATCAGATAAGGATATTAGATATTAGATAGGATTAGATATAGATTAGACAAGGGGTGAAAAATAGGGGTTGCATTTTCCCGAACGCCGTAGCTCGAAAGATTTCAACAGAAGAGCGGTTTTTTAACGCTTTTAAATTGCTCGCGAAATAAAGAATTTTTGAGACCGCCTGGAGCATTGTACGTCCAGCCGTTCGTTTGCACCGAAAAGCTTCGCCGGCATGATCGTGAATGAAACGTTATACATACAGCCCAGATATCATTGCCAGGGAACAACTGATTCTAATCACGCATGGCTGTATGAAATTAATCGAGATGGTTGTCCGAGATATCATTCGAAGATTGATGGTTATTTTTGATTAGTTTTTATAGGAAGGTACCTTTTAAATTTGAACAACCGTTATGCATCATCAATAAAAACAAATAATTAATTATAGAATTCTCGATTCCACCGCATATTTATGAACTACGAGTACTCGATGTACTGGTTCTATTATGAGAAGCATGAGGGTAGGTATTGACCACAGAAAACAGTGATCTACGCAGAACGGGTATCTATACAGATAAATAATAAACCGTGTATCATAATTTGCAGCGTTTTCATTTGGAGCCCATGATCAGAATCATGGCTACTCGTTCTTGGCAATTAAGTATGGTGGATTCTATCCCAATTGAAGTTGGCTGTATTAACCACATCTAGATGAGGCCCTGTATTAACTTGGTCCTACCTGCGAGTATCAACTAATTACTTTTCTTGTATTACGTGGGGAAAGTTCACCTCCAGAAATCTCAGTTTCTGTCAACTGTCGATTAGTACAGGGATTGTCGAAGATATGAAAGTATCTTCCCTTCCCCCAACCACCAGAAGTAATTCCGGGATCCGCTCCTGAAATTTGGCACCTCTCAGAAATGACAAAAGGTTTTCCGTTCAGTAGTTTAAAATTGGATAAATTAATCACGACTTTTGTAAAATTTCTCAGGAAAGTTAAATTCGAAGGTACCTAATACGAAATCATTATTTAACGAATGGATAAGATATTGGCGACGAAGCATCTAAATGCCACCGAAAAAATAAGTCACCAAAGAAGAAACAAGATGATCCGCTTTCAGATATGAACTAGGGAGTCGAAGCAAATCAACCTCAGGGAAATACCAATTCAAAGACCCCTAATTCTATCCCTAATGTACCTAGAGGTAGAAACCAGGGTCAGTCCCGATGATGCAACTAAATTAGTTATTACATACACCGTATGATCCTGCCAGATCTAACTGGAATTTTTACTTGGAACGTTTGAAAAATAAATTCAAGTTATACAACGGCTCAACTAAGTTTTACAGTATGCAGACTCAAACTCTCTACCCAAAATCATGATGCGATTGGGGATCCAGCATACGAATTCCTTTGCGATCTATGTGAGCCATCAAAGCCACTGAGAGTAGAAGATATCTTCCATTCTCAGTGATTAGAGCTTGAAAGCAAACCGTTCGCCGAACTTAAGCCAATACTATCAACATTTTTCGCACCGGCTTCAAATGCTCTGGCTGAATGCGTCCGTTTTCAAAATTGACTTCAGCAAGAGGAATCCCATCAAGATTTTGCTGAGAGAAAGTACACCCGTCAGTAAGTCCGTAAATAAGATTTCGGGAAATTTTGGGAAGCATTTTTCACAATACAGTTATTTTGAAAAGCCATTCCTACCAATATCACGAGTCAACATTTTGGAGGTATCGAAATGCAACGTGTAATCGTTCTTCTAAAAACGGTCAGATAAAACCGGCATGTTCTCGTCGATTACAAGAATACAATGCTGTATTTTTCAAGAATAGGAATAAATTAATTCGTAATAACCAATGAGATGAATTGTTGCAAGAGCTATGGCATGTTTAATATGAATAGGCTAGCTTCTTGTTATACAAAAAAAGTTGTATTTGATGGGTTCATTACGCAAAATCTGGTATGCAAGAAAATGTATCAAAATCATTTTATGTAAGGAAGTGCTAAAACCGCAACCAACCTAAAACCCATCCAAACGTCCACGCCATTTGCCTGCAACAAAATTGGAAAGGTGATGCAATTCCGTTGAGAAGATACTTTTTATTTGGCTCACTTTCAGATCAGGCGAGTACCCCTAGCGAGTTTTATAGTCCCCCAAGGTTTTATGGGCTTTACTCCGTTTCTACCGACAAAAGATTATTCTCCCAAAGTCCTCTCGGAACAGACTTCCATCCGATTCCTCCCCAGTCCTCCTTGCATCCTGCTAGCCCTTCATTTCCCTTTAGAACACAGGGAGCTACGAACGACAAAGGGTAAGAGTTAATATCGTTCGAAGGATCCTCTTCATTTGAATATAACCCCCAAGCCCTAAGGCTACCTTAAGAATTACTGTCGAAGATTACATTCTCATATTTATGTATGGTTTTTGATTGAGACGCCCCCACTCCATTACATCTTTACCCTGCGGATCTCCGCAGGGAACATGTACCTCAGTACCCTGCAGACTTCATGAACCCCTCTGATCGTACAAAGTTCTTTGATTTCCTCCCACCCTTCCACATACATATGTATGTGCTGATTTATTGAACGCGGCGTTGTTCCTTTTGCTCCTCCTTTCGTGGTTTTTATGGGAGTATCGCTAAGGAAATATTGAGGGAAAAAAGGGAATTCCGTGAGGTCGGGACATATAAATTTGTTTCTGAACGCCGAAATACATGTATAACAAAACCTTTCTTGGGGCCGACCATCCTTAACATTACAGATTCATACCATTACCATATCATCATAGTTCTTTCTCAGAAGGTTCTGTTATAATACCTTCACACAATGGTATGAAGATGAAATAATATCAGAAGAGGAGAATCATTTGTATATGAAAATACGTCAAGAGCGGAGCACGGACCACAATATTACTTCGCCCGCCCTGTACTCCTACATATTATTGTAGATCATGAGTTATCCCTATCTTGGCCTTATTATACAAATAGTGTTATTGTACAAATGTGGTGATTTCAGACAATTTCCCGTGTTTTGACTAATAAAAAATGAATTTCGGGAGCTTAGCCTTCGTTACAACCTCAATTCTTCACTCTTCGGTCAGAATCAACTTCATATTCGGTCTTCTCGCCCTAAAAAACATGGAAAACGATACCTCACAAGCTCATGTTCACGAAAACCTCAAAAATTATTCGAAAACCCTTATTTTTACACCCATTTTCCTCCCATAACACCCATGAGTGAATGCCGATCGGGTTGCCGTGTTTCGGAGCATAACTACGACCCAAATGGAGCCTGCGTGCGACAGAACGATGATTTTAGACCACAATTTAACGTAAATTTAAGGCTGAAACTTCGTTAGGACCTCATTTTCCACTCTTTGGTCAAAATCGACTTCATATTCGGTCTTTTCGTCCACAAAAACATGGAAAACGATACCTCAAAAGCTCATGTTACTAAAACCCAAAAAGTACCTATTTTATACACAATTTCACTCATAACAACCCTGGGTAGGTATATTGCGATCTGGCTGCAAAGTTTCGGGACACAACTAGGGCCCAAATGGAGCATGTGTGCGAAAGAACGAATTTTTTAGACCAAAAATGAAGCCCGTACACGTGATACGGCGGACAGCGTAAGGCGTACGGCGTACGGCGGACGGCGGAGGGACATTGGATTTTTGGAATCTATGGACCTTGAATCGGAAAAGAAAAAATTTTGAGGGGGGTCATACACATTTTTTGCTGAGCGAATACATAGGTGTATTATTCACAGAATAATAAACCAAAAACCAAGCGTGATTTGAGCTCTTGCCTATAACTGATAATTGGGCATCGATGACGGTCTTACTGCGACGAACAGCTGTTGGTACAATGCTCAGGGTGGTCTCATTTGATCCTTAAAATTAGAAACCATTCAAAATCTCAAGAAAAACACATCTTTCTAAGAAAAATGTTCGAGCTACGGCGCGCGGCGTTTTGAAAATGCCATCCTCTATTTTTCACCCCTTAGAGATACTTAACAGTAGCCGAGGGTTAGAATAAAGTTTTTCATTCTCGATTCCCAAGGTACCTATTAATATAGTAAACCGAAATGCAATTTACACAGCTCAATAATTTGGCGTGAATACTTTCAATGACCTGACAGATGTTGAAACAATTTATATCTCCGCTGCCTATAAGGTAAGGTCAGGTACCGCAGCAGCCTGGACTCCTTGGTTTATTTCAAATAAACCTAGCAGAAATACATTTACAAATGTATTTATGTTGGGCGAACTTACAAGTTTCTTAAAAATTGTGATGAACGGAAAACTAACATTCACTTTTTATTTTTATTTTTTTGGCTTGCTTAGTAGGTAATCAGCCTTACTGTCATCACTCTAGGTCAACTTGAATAGTGAATAATACAATGAAAACGCTAACTCACTGCATCTTCACAGTCTTACCAGCGCTTGTGCGGTTTTATAGTATGCATGATTGTTGTATCGAACTCAGTAACAGAAATGGTGCCAGAAGTGGTGCCAGGATATGTATCTTTCAAAGTGCGACCCGAATACAGTTTATTTTGTTCAAGCCAACCTACGTGATCTAAGCCAATCTACGTGATCTTGATAATGTATATAATTCTCTGTCAATGGGACCATACGAGTTCAATGGTATTGAAGCTAGAGCTCCATTCGAGTATTGGGATAGTGACCATACTCAGAACGAAGAATTGACGTTTTGTGTCGAATGAACAATTTTGAGAATTGATCGATACAGAAATGACCGCAGGAATTGACATTTACTTATTTCTGTTACAAATAAGAGGGCCCATGAAGCCCATCGTAACATATTCGCAAGTAAATGTCTCCTTCAATAGCTATATGTTTCATCCACAATTTCAAGAATATTGTCTGCCACATACAATAGGAACATTTTCATTGGAAGGAAAAAGTATTATGTGGGTTGTTGTGGGCGCCCAGTAGATGCGAGGAGGAGTATCTATTTCACTTACCTGAGTCATTGCGATAATGTCACCCCATTGTGCCCTCTAGGGTGCGGTGATATCGGTGATGGGATGGTTGTAATTTGACTCCACCCTTCGCTACCAGGCTCTTACCTGGTTCGCCCGTAATGGTTTTTTGGAAGGTTTGAAAAGAGGGGCTGACAACAGGGGGACAACAGCACCATAATACCACGTCATGTTACATTGTCAGATTCTGCAAAGGAGTTACGGGGGCCGCGGTTGCCACTTAGTAGCTCGTTCACGTGCAGATGATTACAAATTCACGGAATAATGAGGATGAGTCGGCTAGTTGTGGTTGCAGGTTTCCGCATTAAAATTAGAGTCAGTTTGACATTTTTGGCAACCCCACTTGGGAAATGGCAATTTTCATTTTCGTCACAAAGTGCATTAAACCGAGCACATTATTTGTCTTGGATAGGAATCTCAATTCCTTGAATTTTTATATTTTTTCTGTACCATACATGTTCGTCACATCTCACAATGCTCAGACAGAAGACCCAAGAAGGAAACCATCATCCCTTCTCTTTACAAATTAAGTATATGTCCCAAGGATAACGTGTCAACTCTTCCTCTCTTCACCACTCCTAAAACTTCCATATCGTATGAGGTTTCTGATTCAATCGTCTCATCGAAAGTTCTTACTGAAATCCCACGTGTAAGTGATTTAGGGCCTCAACCTCGATTTATGGGCACTTGGTAAAATTGATCGAACTTCTTGAAATTTATATCAACTGCAAGAAGTATATAGCTATTATTTATAAGTAGGTTCCTGGCTAATAACGAAACCAATCGGAATCTGCTTCCTTAGCCTTGATACCTAGTGCTTAAGTTCAATAATACTACATTTATGTCGAAACTTGCGTTCTAGACATAACAACCTCCTCAACACTACAGTTGGTCGATTTCGAAGAAGCTGTAATGAGTATGCTTCAGGGCAACGGGCGGGCGGAAAGAAACGGGTGGTTTCTACGACCCGCCAAGTTTAATGTAATAATCGAGGTCAGAGAAGGTGGAGGAGGAGCGCCGAAGCACCTTCTGTTGTATATTCCACCAAGCGTTAAATAATTCAACAGGCCTGTCCACACAGCGTATGCCAAAGGGACGACGCAGGATCCAGGATGATTTAATGGCTCAGGCTGAATTCCTCTTCTCGTAAGAAAATTAATTTCTGGCGCAATTAATTTCGAAGTTGGATAACGATCATGCATAATGTCGTGCTCAAGTTTACGGCGTCAGTGATGCTTCTGACTATGATGTTTACCAGGAATCAGTCGCACTTTCGAACGAAAGTGAGAATATCATCTCAAGAAGGATTTCACGTTCATTTGATGAGCGGATTTGAGAAAAACAGTAGGTCCTTCGCTAGTTTGGAGAAAATAATGATTTCCTACTATCATCATTTTGAATATATAGCCACTTAAAAAGGTACCTGGATGCATATGTAACAGTTAGGCATGCATATACCTAAGCATTAACGAAACTCGAACGATAAACGAAACATGGAGACATTTCTTTCTAAATTCAGCATACCTACACTTGGTTCGAACAGTTACGATGAAAAACCCCTGTCATTGAGAGTCTAATGATCAAGGTCATTCAACACAGATGGGATCTGACATGGTACCCTTAAAATATACCATTCCTATAAATATGTAAGATTGTTACCAGTAAAGACGCGGAGAAGTCGAGCTGTGCGATGCAAGAGACGAGGTCAGGTACCTCTCCCTCCAACGGCCCCCAACACCGGGTGGACCGGGTGAGGGTAGAGGCGCCTTTATAAGGCGCCCGGCTTGCCCAGCTCGAAATTCAACCGATTTCTCTCGAACCAGAGCCTTCTCTCTCTCTTACCTTACCTCATCCTCATCAACTCACGCTTCTCCTTAACCCTACGTTCTCAACGTGGTGGAAACCGGACGAGAACTTCCTTCCCAGCACTCAACGTGGTGAAAACACGCAGGTTGATTGCACACTCCGAGAGCTTTTCCAATATCCTAAAAAATCACACTCCGAGTGCTTTTCCAATATCCAACATGGTGAAAACCGGACGGATATATTCCTTTCCACCCTTTCCAATATCCATGGAGGTGAAAACCGCGTGGATAAGCTCTTGCACTCCTCTCTCACCTCCTCATTCAACCTCACCTTCCCAAACCAACCCCAAACCTCTCTCATTCACCGCAGGATCCATATACATTTTGACGAAATCCCAACGCAACTTTCGACTGAAGACGCTGCTAAATAGGTAGTCTTAGAATGAGGTCAGTCGTAGAAAACTGGCTTACAATAGGTATATTTCGGGCCGAGCCGTAACGTACGTACATATTGGTTACAGTGATGTTCTACTGTGGTGAAAAAGAGTGGAAAAGTTATTTTCGCTGTCGCTGTTGGCAGGTACTTATAAAATAATAAACTTAACTTTGAAAAGATGGACTCCACATAGAAGGAAATATCGTTCTCTCGAGTATACTGTAAAGGATGAGTGAAGAAGAAAGTAGGAAGGACAGAGCTGGACTAGGGTATCCTTTTGCTTCCTCACTACTGGAAGGTAGGGAAGCCTTGGATTTGTGATTGAGTAAAAAAAAAGTGTGCCCTCCAAAATGAAAATTTCCACTACCATTTTGCGTTTCAGACATCAACGAGCGTTTCTGGTTCCGTGTCTATCTGTCTGTCTGTCCGTCTATCCGTCTGTTTGTGTGTCTGTCTGAGGTCAATTCCTTGTAAAGCCCATAACTACCCGAAATAATGGTCGAAATGGGCTGAAATTTGGAGGGCATGTGCGGGTTGGGTCGCAGATGGTCCCACACCAAAACCATTAAAAACTAACGTATCTTTCGTCAGCGCATGCGCAAACCTGAGATACTTGAAACGCCCATAGCTACCTTAAGTACCGTTGAAATGAGTTCAAACTTGGAGGGTCGATCAGGAATAATACAGTTCCACTTGAATTTCATTGGAATCGTACTGTAACTTTGTCTGCGCATGCGCGAACATGAAACGTTTACCATTTTTCCTTGCATCCTTCTAACGACGCGAAAAATAGTCGGAAAGAGCTGAAATTTTGAGGATATGCGGGGGTTGGATCGCAGATGGTCCCATATCAAAATATAATAATTAAGCCATGCATGGATACTCCACCTGTTCACTGAATGAACCTACGGAACTATTCTACATGTTCATGTGATTCACGTGAGGAAGCTACACTGCCTACTCGAATTGGCAGACGTTTTTACGGCAGCAGTACACCGGGATATTTTCATGTGTACCAAGAACATACACTCATTCCAAGTGACACAGAAGAGGCAAACTTCTATTTTTTTATTTTTTTCATTTGACCTTTCGAAGACAGAGGTCGTCACGTTGTGTACATACCCTGAGACTTCTTTACTGCACAAGGTAGCCCACAGAGGCGGGTCCATCCCAAGAGGCTCCTGGTGTTTGTCGATTCGGGAGGGCAAGCTTTGCAACAGACTGGAGGAACAACAACCCCCCTCATGTCAAGCCCATCTTGGCTACCGGCTTTTCCTGAGCAATATCCGTCGACTGGGTAAACAAGAAGGCTACCTCGACCTCCCGTCCACGACAAAAACTATGGCGGTGAAGAGGAGAAGGGAATGGAGACGTTAAGGAAAAGGAGGGTGGGTAAGGCGTCAAGGCGATTCCAGCCTCTGGCTTGGAAACCAGTTTGAAATGGACCCAAGGTCTTTGCAAACTTGTCACCGAGCCAAAAAAAAAAAAAAAAAAAAACAGCGAAACTAGACGAAACCAAAATAAGATAAGTTGTATTACATCCAACGAAAAATGTACATACCTACCTACCTATTTGAAACATGTAAATATGTGAACGAATTAATCTGTTAGTGAATTTACGACGACTCGCACCAAATAGGAAATGGTGAAGTTGATCTGTGCAATCTGGTGAATTCGTAGATTTCCCGTTCCGACCATGATTTACATGGGTTGCAAAAGATTCGAAAAACTAATTTTTGGTTTATTATTTTCAATAATGAACCATTGGAATCGAGCATGAAAAAAAATTGATGAAATTCGGGTTATAGGTTCCGTTCGGGGTCTAGTTGGTCCTCGAAGCTCGACGTTACTGTCAGTCATCTCTAAGGGGTTCAAAATAGGGGTTGAAATTTTCAAAACGCCTATACCTTTTTTTCACGTGAATCTTTTTACGGTTTTAAATAGTTCTTGAACTTACGAGTTTTTCAAGACCACCCGGAGCACCGTACGTCCAGCCGTTCGTTCACAGTAAGGCCCCGAAGTTCGCACCGACAGGCATTTTCGACTCCAGTGTGAATGAAATTGTATACCTACAACAGACGAAATCTCGTCACTAGGGACGCGCCGATTTTATTGGTGGGGTACCTAAGAGGTCGAGTTGGTTGTTCTGTGATATTATTTCATTTGAAAAATGATGGCTCTATTGGAGTTTGTTGATAGGTAGTGAAACCGATTTTATTGGTGGGGTACCTATGAAGTCGAGTTGGTTGTTCTGTGATATTATTTCATTTGAAAAATGATGTGCGTTTCTTTTTGTTAGGTACTTTTTGCAATCGACAGAATTATTTTAGCAACATTTACCTCATGATTTAGGTAGGTACCTAGTAACAAGTACGGGGTTAGGTATTAACCTAAGGAGGGTGTGCGATCCGGCTGGATTTTGTTGATAGGTACTTTTGCAACTTGAACAACCGATGAAGTATTATTGATGGGTAAATTATTACACAATGGCAAATTATTACACAGCGGCTCATCTACCCAGAAGAGGCTGGATTTTGTTGATAGGTACTTTTGCAACTTGAACAACCGTTGAAGTATTATTGATGGGTAAATTATTACACGATGGCAAATTATTACACAACGGCAAATTATTACACAACGGTAAATTATTACACGACGGTAAATTATTACACCACGGTAAATTATTACACAATGGCTCATCTACCAAGAAGGGGCTGGATTTTGTTGATTGGTACTTTTGCAACTTGAACAACCGTTGAAGTATTATTGATGGGCAAATTATTACACAACGGTTCATTATTCTATCTCCGTAGGAGTGGAACCTATACAGGTAAATTATTACACAACGGTTTAGGGAGGTACCTAGTAACGAGTACGGGGTTAGGTACTAACCTATGGAGGTCCGCGATCTACATAATATGTGTAGAATAGTACATATATGTTATATAGAAGGGTTATCTATACGGAGACCTGTGATCTGTAACAGGAGGGTATTCTGTACAAAATAATAAACCGTTGTGCAGGGATTTGCAGCGTTTTTGGTTTATTATTTTCAATAATGAACCATTGGAATCGAGCATGAAAAAAAAAATTCTTACCCCCCCTCAAAATTTGATGGTTTACGTTTCAAGATATGTAGAATCCAAAACTGCAATAAAAATATTTCTGTCTGTCCGCCGTACGCCGTACGCCGTACGGGCCACTTTTCTTAGTTACCATGAAAAAAAATTGATGAAATTCGGGTTATAGGTTCCGTTCGGCGTCTAGTTGGTCCTCGAAGCTCGACGTTACTGTCAGTCATCTCTAAGGGGTTCAAAATAGGGGTTGAAATTTTCAAAACGCCTATACCATTTTTTTACGTAAATATTTTTACGGTTTTAAATAGTTCTTGAACTTGCGAGTTTTTTAAGACCATCCGGAGCATCGTACGTCCAGCCGTTCGTTCACAGTAAGGCCCCGAAGTTTGCACCGACAGGCATTTTCGACTCCAGTGTGAATGAAATTGTATACAATCCAAACCAAATCTCGTAACCAGAGACGCGCCCACAATAGGAATTTGTGAATACGGCCAATCATTGGTAGGGATCACCTGATTATATTGGCGGAGTATGAAGTCGAGTTGGTTGTTCTGTGATATTATTTAATTTGAAAAATGATGGCTCTATTGGAGTTTGTTGGTAGGTAGTGAAACTTGAACAAACGTTGAAGTATTATTGATGGGTAAATTATTACTACGGTAAATCATTACTCAACGGTAAATTATTACAGAACGGTAAATTATACCATCTACGTAGAAGGGGCTGGAGTTTGTTGGTAGGTACTTTTGCAACTTTTTTCACTCCTCATCAACAATTTCTTTTCAGAACTTCATTATGTGTGTTTCTTTTTTTTAGGTACTGTTTGTCATCGGCAGAATTATTTTAGCAACATTTAACTCGTGATTTAGGTAGGTACCTAGTAACGAGTACGGGGTTAGGTACTAACCTACGGAGTGTCTGCGATCTACATAATATGCATATAATAGAATAGTACATATCATATTATATAGACGGGTTATCTATACATAGAGCTGTGATCTGTAACAGAAGGGTATTCTATACAAAATAATAAACCGTTGTGCAGGGATTTGCAGCGTTTTTTCCTATTAATCCGAAGGTTAAAAATATCATAAATTAATTGAATTGATTGATTGACTGATTAAAAACAGCAAACCTAAAGCAAAATTTTGAAGAAACTTTGGATTAATAAAACGATTTTATTGTTATTCCGATGGTTAACATGTTGTTTCATAATTTTTAGTCTCAATATTAATTAATTTATGTCAACTTTAATAAGTTTTAACTTTTCCTTCATTCCACATTATGGGGATTCCACATCATAAATATCCACACTATGTAATGGGCAGCTGCTGTAGGCACTAATTATGCATAAGTATGTGAAACAAGGAGAGAAGACACTTTTGTGTAAGAGAATATAGTGTACAGCTCAATTTTTTCGTTACTATGAAAATCCTTTGCTGAGAAAAGCTGGTGGAAACTCGGTTTTTCTCGTTGTTGAACATTATCGTTTAACTTTGTCAAGGAGACGACAGAAAAAGGAAAACAGGTTGAAGGAAGAGAGTAGTCAGTGGAAGGGGAGGGGGTTAGGAAAGTTATTTTGAGGACGAGAGGAGACGAGGAAGGGCGCAAAGGAAATGAAAGGTAGGAAAGTACAAAGTGAAAAGAAAAAAAGTAATGAAACAAAAAATATACGAAAGACAGGAAACGTCTGATTCGGAGTTGTAGCTGCCTGGGGGAGTCACGTCAGTGTAAAAGGACATTTCAAGAATTAATTTTCACCGTTTCTGCCGCATTTTTAATGGAGATGAATCAATTTGGCGGTTGCTATAAAACAGTAGGTTATTAATGCTGCCTTTACTTTTAGGCCTAGATAAACTGCAAAACAAAACATCGCGCAATGGGAGAAGTTGTGAATTTAATAGTGGCATCAAAGGCAAGAAAAACCTGGGCTATGTATGTAAAACAAAATGAATTGTCCCTTGAGACTTCATAATATCCAGGATCGACTGCTGCACAGAACAACACTTTTGGAAGACCAGTTTGGTCATGAAGGGTCCTGGGGTTGGTTCCCTTGGAACACAAGGAAATTCCATGTTCGCCAATGCCTGATTTTATAAAATTGCCTAACTAACTAGAGGTGACTTAGGCTATTTACTTATTTATTCTAATGTAAACATTTATCAACAATTCGTTTAGGTGCTTACCTATCTACTTACTGCAATAACAGACTTCATCAAAAAGGTAGGGTATTTTCTTCATAAATTCGCTACAGGCAAATGACATTAGCATATCATTTCTAATTAACCTTTGGGACAATGTAGTGTAAGAGGGTGCTGACGGTTTGATCACACTCCCACATCTCAGGGAGAAGTTTGTCAATTTGATGTCTCCAACGAGAGAAGATACGAGTTTTACTATCCCTTCCATTTTGCCTCATTGTTCCATTTGTTATAGTCCGATCTTCATGACATTCATAAGTAAATCTACGGTTCATCCCGCAACTATCCTAGTCAGTCCCTGCTGCGTGTGTCACGGCTTTCACGTTTACGATCCGACGGATAGACAGACACGGAACGAAACTTGATTCGAATGGTTTATTGGCAAGCAAAATGCTGCAAATTGTTACACGACGGTATTAGATCACTATTTTCTGTGGTCAGTTTCTACCCTCGTGCTCCCCCCAGGAAAGCCCTAAATCGAATATTGGAGCCGGCCGGGCAAATCATAACTAATATCTTGCAGATTCAAGAATTTTGTAATTAATTATTTATAGTTAATCATGAAGCACAATGTTCCTTGTTCAAGTTATAAAAGTAGGTAGGTACCTACCAAAAAATCCAGAATAACCACCATCCTTCAAATAAAATACCTAGGTAATATCACGGACAAAAAACTCGACTTCATGCACCATCTGTGATTATAATCAGGTGCTCCGTAGCGATTATATCTGTGCTGGTTTATACCGTTACATTCACGATCATGTTGACGAAGACCTTACTGTGAACGAACGGCTGGCCGGACAAGGCTCCGGGTGGTCTCAAAAAATTCCTCAGTTCGAGACCAATTTAAGAACGTAAAAAAATTCGACATAATGGCGCCCTGGAAAATTCAGGACCTTAGAGATGACTGACAATAACGCCAAGCTTCAGGGACCAACTATACCCCAAATGGGAACCACATACCGAATTTCATCAATTTTCGTTTATGGTAACTAAGGAGAGTGTGAAGTACGGCGGATGGACAGCAATTCTGGTTTGTTATTATGAATAACGAACCTTTGGAATCGAGCATGAAAAAAAAAGTTTAACGCCCCCTCAAAATTTGATGGTTTACGTTTCAAGTTACGTAGATTTCGAAGATCTAATTAAAAAAAATTCTATCACTCTGCCGTACTTCTCACTTTTCTTAGTCGCCACTAACCAAAATTAATGAAATTTGGTTTGCAGGTCCCGTTTGGAGACTAGTTTGTCCTCGAAGCTTGGCGTTACTGTCAATCATCTTCAAGGGGTTCAAAATAGGGGTTGAAATTTTCAGAACGCCGTAGCTCGAAAACTTTCAATAGAAGGGTATGGTTTTTTTACGATTTTAAATTGATCTTGAACTAAAGAATTTTATGAGACCAGCCGTTCGTTTGCACCGAAAAGCTTCGTCAACATGACTGTTAATGAAACAGTATGAATCCGGCCCAGATATCATTGCTAGGGATCACCTGATTATAATCACGGATGGCTGTCATGTCGAGCTGGTTGTTCTGAAATATCATTTCATTTGACACCGCTGCAAATTATTACACAAAGGTTTATTATTTACCTGTATTGATGCCCCTTCTGCGTAGATCACGGTTTTCTGTGGTCAGTACCCTCGAGCTCCCTCCTGGGAAGCTCTGAATGGAGTACTGGAGCCGGCCCGGGAATTAAAGTTTCATAAAAACGGGCGGGATTCAATAATTAAATTAAAATTAAAATTTTAATTAAATTAATTAATTAAATTATTAATTATTTGTAGTTATTCAAGGAGCATAAGACAAAAACGCTGCAAATCCCTGCTCAAAGGTTTATTATTTTGTACAGAACACCCTCCTGTTACAGATCACAGGACTCCGTATAGATAACCCGTCTATATAATATAATATGTACTACTCTATCCATATTATGAGAATCGCCCCGTACCTACTCGTTACTAGGTACCTACCTAAATCAAGAGTTAAATGTAGCTAAAGTAATACAGCCGATGACAAACCGTAACTAAAACGGCAAAAAGAAACGCAAATAATGAAGTTCTAAAGGAAGGAGTGAAATAGATGCCCGTTCTGCGTAGATCACTGTTTTCTGTGGTCAATACCCATCATGAACCGCTGTGCAATAACTTGCCCATCAATACCACTTCAACGGTTGTTCAAGATGCAAAAGTACCGATCAACGAAATCCAGCCCCTTCTTGGTAGATGAACCGTTGTGTAATAATTTACCGTTGTGTAATAATTAACCATTGTGTAATTATAATTAACCGTTGTGTAATAATTTACCGTTATGTAATAATTTAATGTTGTGTAATAATTTACCATTGTGTAATAATGTATACCCATCAATAATACTTCAACGTTTGTTCAAGTTTCACAAGTACCTACCAACAAAATCCAATAGTCCATCACTTATCAAATGAAATAATATCGCAGAACAGCCAACTCGACTTCATACAGCCTCCTTGATTATAATCAGGTGCTCCCTAGCGATGATATCCGGGCCGGATTAATACCGTTTGATTCACGATCGTGTTGACGAAGCTTTTTGGTGCACATGAACAGCTGGATGCTCCGGGTAGTCTAAAAAAATTGTTTAGCTCAAGACAAATTTAATGACGTAAAAAAACCATACCCTTCTATTGAAAGTTTTCGAGATACGGCGTTCTGAAAATTTCAACCCCTATTTTGAACCCCTTTGAGATGACTGACAGTAACGCCGAGCTTCGAGGACCAACTAGACCCCGAACGGAACATATAACCCGAATTTCATCAATTTTGTTTCATGGTAACGAAGAAAAGTGGCCAGTACGGCGTACGACGTACGGCGGACAGACAGAAATAATTGTATTGCATCTTCGGATTCTACATACCTTGAAACGTAAACCATCAAATTTTGAGGGGGTTAGAATTTTTTTTTCATGCTTGATTCCAGTGGTTCATTATTGAAAATAATAAACCAACAATAATTATTTACCCTTATAGATCCCTGTGGTGATCGGCCCTAACACTATGTAGGTAAATAGCGTCGCTTGCATTATAAGCCGCGTCTAACGGCTTCCCAGAGCGGGGACCCCCTACCCCTCTCTGGGCATGTATCAAGGGGTAGGTATAAAAGAAGCTGTAATTCGCCAATAAATTGTCATTTGACCACACAAACCGACTCAAGTAGTCTCGTGTATTTATTTCTACTTATAGCTCCCGCTGGATCATTACAATCCCTCTTCTGCGAAGATAGTATTTTACTGGATACGGATAATTTACCTACCGTTGTGCAATTGGATTTTGTTGGTAGTTACTTTTGTAACCTGAATAAACGTTATGTTTCATGAATAACAACAATATTATGAATGTAATTCCCGGGCTGGCTCAATACTCGATTTGGGGCATCTATACAGGTAAATTATTACACAACGATTATTATTTACAAATTATTACACAACGGTTTATTATTGTGTAATATACTACGCAACGGTAAATTATTACATAACAGTACATGATTAAACACCGGTAAATTACTAAACAACGGTAAATCATTTCACAACCATCAATTATTACACAACGGTTTATTATACTACCTACTCAGAAGGGCATCTGTACAGGTAAATTATTACACAACGGTTTAATATTTACCTTATGCTTCATGAATAACTACAAAAAATGATGAATGATGAATGATGAATGATTGAATTATTGAATCCCGCGCATTTGTATGAAACTTCAATTCCCGGGCCGGCTCCGCAGTACTCGATTTAGGGCTTTCCTGGGAGAGCTGGCGGGTACTGAACACAGAAAACAGTGTTCTACGCAGAAGGAGCATCTATGTATATAGGTAAATAATAAACTGTGTAATAATTTGCAGCGTTTTTTTATAGGTACTTTTGCAACTTGAACAAACGTTGAAATATTATTGGATAAATTATTACGCAACGTTAAATTATTACACAACGGTTTATTGTACTATCTACGCAGAAAGGGCATCTATACAGGTTAATTATTACACAATGGTTTATTATTTACCTTATGCTTCATGAATAACTGCAAACAATTGTTTAATTATTAATTCCGCTCATTTGTATGAAACTTTAATTCCCAGGCCGGCTCCAGCACTCCATTTAGGGCTTTCCTGGGGGGAGCTCGGCTTCTAAACCTTCGTGTAATAAGTTGCAGCGTTTTTAATTCCATTTTTGGATTCTACGTACCTTGGAACGGAAAACTCCAAATGTTTTTGGAGGGGGGGGGGGGGAGTAAAAAAGATTTCATACTCGATTCTACTGGTTCATTATTGAAAATAGTAAACCAAAATTGAGTGTAAATTTACTGCCCTGAAGTTAGCTGCATATTCAAAATCGAAAACTTTAAACGTTTGCCACGGCTCGTCAGGTCAAAATTTTTGAATTTTGATCATGGGAATGAATTCAGCTACTCAAATGCTAGGAGGTATGCCTTTTAGAATTTCGAAATTTTGATCCAAAATTTTAAAATTTTGCCCAACTTTAAACGTTTGCCCTGACCTTATCAATGACATATTTGATGTTCTTATTTCGAATTCTGTTAGTATATATTCTCCTCTCGATGGTATATCTTCCGGATTTTCGAAATTCGACCTTGAAATGGTAATATTCATGCCCTGAAGTTAGCTGCATATTCAAAAAGTTTAAACGTTTGCCACGGCTCGTCAGGTCAAAATTTTTGAATTTTGATCACGGGAATGAATTTAGCTACTAAAATGCTAGGAGGTATACCGTTTAGAATTTCGAAATTTTGATCCAAAATTTTAAAATTTTGCCCAAATTTAAACGTTTGCCCTGACCTTATCAATGACATATATGATGTTCTGATTTCAAATTCTGAAAGCTTATACCTTCCTCTAGATGGTATATCTTCCGGATTTTCGAAATTCGACCTAGAAATAGTCAGCTGCAACAACTGAGGCAAACATGATACACGGAAAATGGCTGTATGCTGACTTTAAACGCTTGCCCTGACCTTATCAGTGACATGTTTGATGTTCTGATTTCAAATTCTGAAAGCTTATACCTTTCTCTAGATGGTATATCTTCCGGATTTTCGAAATTCGACCTAGAAATAGTCAGCTGCAACAACTGAGGCAAACATGATACACGGAAAATGGCTGTATGCTGACTTTAAACGCTTGCCCTGACCTTATCAGTGACATGTTTGATGTTCTGATTTCAAATTCTGAAAGCTTATACCTTTCTCTAGATGGTATATCTTCCGGATTTTTGAAATTTGACCTAGAAATAGTCAGCTGCAACAACTGAGGCAAACATGATACACGGAAAATGGCCGTATGCTGACTTTAAACGCTTGCCCTGACCTTATCAATGACATATTTGATGTTCTGATTTCAAAT
Source organism: Leptopterna dolabrata (assembly GCA_954871275.1). NCBI lineage: Eukaryota > Metazoa > Arthropoda > Insecta > Hemiptera > Miridae > Leptopterna > Leptopterna dolabrata. The sequence goes on from OX940976.1 coordinate 29,610,330, forward strand.
TCTGAAAGCTTATACCTTCCTCTAGATGGTATATCTTCCGGATTTTCGAAATTCGACCTAGAAATAGTCAGCTGCAACAACTGAGGCAAACATGATACACGGAAAATGGCTGTATGCTGACTTTAAACGCTTGCCCTGACCTTATCAGTGACATGTTTGATGTTCTGATTTCAAATTCTGAAAGCTTATACCTTTCTCTAGATGGTATATCTTCCGGATTTTTGAAATTTGACCTAGAAATAGTCAGCTGCAACAACTGAGGCAAACATGATACACGGAAAATGGCCGTATGCTGACTTTAAACGCTTGCCCTGACCTTATCAATGACATATTTGATGTTCTGATTTCCAATTCTGAAAGCTTATACCTTCCTCTAGATGGTATATCTTCCGGATTTTCGAAATTCGACCTAGAAATAGTCAGCTGCAACAACTGAGGCAAACATGATACACGGAAAATGGCTGTATGCTGACTTTAAACACTTGCCCTGACCTTATCAGTGACATGTTTGATGTTCTGATTTCAAATTCTGAAAGCTTATACCTTTCTCTAGATGGTATATCTTCCGGATTTTTGAAATTTGACCTAGAAATAGTCAGCTGCAACAACTGAGGCAAACATGATACACGGAAAATGGCCGTATGCTGACTTTAAACGCTTGCCCTGACCTTATCAATGACATATTTGATGTTCTGATTTCAAATTCTGAAAGCTTATACCTTCCTCTAGATGGTATATCTTCCGGATTTTCGAAATTCGACCTAGAAATAGTCAGCTGCAACAACTGAGGCAAACATGATACACGGAAAATGGCTGTATGCCGACTTTAAACGCTTGCCCTGACCTTATCAGTGACATATTTGATGTTCTGATTTCAAATTCTGAAAGCTTATACCTTCCTCTAGATGGTATATCTTCCGGATTTTTGAAATTCGACCTAGAAATAGTCAGCTGCAACAACTGAGGCAAACATGATACACGGAAAATGGCCGTTTGCTGACTTTAAACGCTTGCCCCAACCTTATCAGTGACATGTTTGATGTTCTGATTTCAAATTCTGAAAGCTTATACCTTCCTCTAGATGGTATATCTTCCGGATTTTTGAAATTTGACCTAGAAATAGTCAGCTGCAACAACTGAGGCAAACATGATACACGGAAAATGGCCGTATGCTGACTTTAAACGCTTGCCCCAACCTTATCAGTGACATATTTGATGTTCTGATTTCAAATTCTGTTAGTATATGTTGTGATCGGCTGCTCCTCCACAACTCAATCTATGTCTGAACATGCTGTAACTCAGAGTGGGGACCCCCCGACCCCCCTCTGATCTTGTCAGGGGACTATATAAGAGCCAGGGTGCCATCAATAAACAACCATTCTCAATCAAGCGATCGACTCGTCTATCCGACTCCCAATCACTACACTGGTGACATCCGACGTGAGAGCTCCACCGCCAGCGCCCGCCGTTTGACAGCAACGCAGCCCCGCCTCCGCTTCAACGAGCCCCACCACGCGCGGCCCCCACCGACGCCACAGCGGCGCCCCACTCTGACGCCCGCCTCGACGGCTACCGCAGCGCCTCCCGCTACTTCGCCCCACCATCACCGATCCTTATATAAGGAAACGGACGCCGGCGCCGAGCACACTTCCTGCTGACACCTCAACGGACTGGCACCTATGAAGAAAACGAAGATGACCGAGCAAAAACCGCAAGACACCCGAAGCGAGCGCTCCTTCACTTCTCAAGCTCCAGCCGTTTGACCCCGCATTTCCGCACGTCTGGTTCGCCCAACTCGAGATCATCCTCGCACACGAAGGCTACACGACGCCACACGCGAAATTCACCCGAGCCTTCCTCGCTCTCGAACCTCGACAAGCGGACCTCTGCGCCGACATCAGCCCCTCCAACACCAGTAGCTACCAGACGCTCAAAACACGCCTTCTCGCGACACACGCACCTTCAGATGGTTCACGGCTCACCGCCCTCCTACAGCCGACATCCGACGACGAACTACCGTCGATCCTCGCTCGCCGACTCACCCGAGCACTTCCGGCCGACACACCCACACCACTCGTCCGACACGTCTTTCTTCGAGCCCCCCACGAGAATTTTCGACTTCACATTGCGGCCCACGAAGAACAAGACATCACCCGGCTCGCCAAACACGCTGATCGCCTTCTCCCATTCGCACCAACTCTTCAAGCGGCTACCGTCGCCGAAGAAACAACAGTGATTCACAGTAGACGACACCGGCGATCACCGACGAGAACGACAGCGAATGAGCCCCGGTTTCCATTCCTTTTCGACGGCTACGAACCTTCCAACAGTACACGCGACGCACCGAACCACGCACACGAGATCGTCACGAAGGGACCCCCGTGCCATGCGAAACTTCGCCGAAAACCACCGGATTTCGGCGAATTACTAGCGGCGGGGGTCATTAAACCTTCCGAACCTGCATGGTCCAGGTCACTGCAGCATAGAGCCACACCACGAGCCGCTACGATTCTACGTCTTCAACTCGCCGCAAGCACAATCGAATCACGACCGCACGCTCACGTGGACTACCGACTCACCGCGCAAATTGACCTCAACCAACGCACGTTCCGTAGCCTCACAAAATTGCAGCATCGAACCACTCCACGAGCCGCTACGATTCTCCGTCTTCAACTCACCGCAAGCACAACAGAATCACGAGTGCACGCTCACGTGGACTGCCGACACGCAGATTTCAACAGCACAAAACGCTACCACGAACGATCTACCGTACGCCACTCACGATCCATCAATTCGCCGCCGCACCGCCCACGGCTCGCACCAACCCCGCAGGAAGTCCAAGCCTCGCACGCCAACGCAAAACAGCGCCCGAGCTACCGCACGAGCCACATACAGCACCAGCGGGATATCTCGCGCCCGCACCGGCACCCACGCCACTAATCGGCCACGACCCACCGCCACCCCACGACAATGACCACAGCAGCCACCCGGACAGCCCACACGGACCCAACACACGCACCTCCCACGCCCGGCCACAGCCACAGCGACATCAACAAAATTTAATTAAAATTGAAAATTACTTAAATTCTGGGGGGAGCAGTGTTGTGATCGGCTGCTCCTCCACAACTCAATCTATGTCTGAACATGCTGTAACTCAGAGTGGGGACCCCCCGACCCCCCTCTGATCTTGTCAGGGGACTATATAAGAGCCAGGGTGCCATCAATAAACAACCATTCTCAATCAAGCGATCGACTCGTCTATCCGACTCCCAATCACTACAGTATATATTCTCCTCTCGATGGTATATCTTCCGGATTTTCGAAATTCGACCTTGAAATGGTAATATTCATGCCCTGAAGTTAGCTGCATATTCAAAAAGTTTAAACGTTTGCCACGGCTCGTCAGGTCAAAATTTTTGAATTTTGATCACGGGAATGAATTTAGCTACTAAAATGCTAGGAGGTATACCGTTTAGAATTTCGAAATTTTGATCCAAAATTTTAAAATTTTGCCCAACTTTAAACGTTTGCCCTGACCTTATCAATGACATATTTGATGTTCTGATTTCAAATTCTGAAAGCTTATACCTTCCTCTAGATGGTATATCTTCCGGATTTTCGAAATTCGACCTAGAAATAGTCAGCTGCAACAACTATTTCTAGGTCAAATTTCAAAAATCCGGAAGATATACCATCTAGAGAAAGGTATAAGCTTTCTGAATTTGAAATCAGAACATCAAATATGTCACTGATAAGGTTGGGGCAAGCGTTTAAAGTCAGCATACGGCCATTTTCCGTGTATCATGTTTGCCTCAGTTGTTGCAGCTGACTATTTCTAGGTCAAATTTCAAAAATCCGGAAGATATACCATCTAGAGAAAGGTATAAGCTTTCAGAATTTGAAATCAGAACATCAAACATGTCACTGATAAGGTTGGGGCAAGCGTTTAAAGTCAGCATACGGCCATTTTCCGTGTATCATGTTTGCCTCAGTTGTTGCAGCTGACTATTTCTAGGTCGAATTTCGAAAATCCGGAAGATATACCATCTAGAGGAAGGTATAAGCTTTCAGAATTTGAAATCAGAACATCAAATATGTCACTGATAAGGTCAGGGCAAGCGTTTAAAGTCAGCATACAGCCATTTTCCGTGTATCATGTTTGCCTCAGTTGTTGCAGCTGACTATTTCTAGGTCGAATTTCGAAAATCCGGAAGATATACCATCTAGAGGAAGGTATAAGCTTTCAGAATTTGAAATCAGAACATCAAATATGTCATTGATAAGGTCAGGGCAAGCGTTTAAAGTCAGCATACGGCCATTTTCCGTGTATCATGTTTGCCTCAGTTGTTGCAGCTGACTATTACTAGGTCAAATTTCAAAAATCCGGAAGATATACCATCTAGAGAAAGGTATAAGCTTTCAGAATATGAAATCAGAACATCAAACATGTCACTGATAAGGTTGGGGCAAGCGTTTAAAGTCAGCATACGGCCATTTTCCGTGTATCATGTTTGCCTTAGTTGTTGCAGCTGACTATTTCTAGGTCGAATTTCAAAAATCCGGAAGATATACCATCTAGAGGAAGGTATAAGCTTTCAGAATTTGAAATCAGAACATCAAATATGTCACTGATAAGGTCAGGGCAAGCGTTTAAAGTCAGCATACAGCCATTTTCGATGTATCATGTTTGCCTCAGTTGTTGCAGCTGACTATTTCTAGGTCGAATTTCGAAAATCCGGAAGATATACCATCTAGAGGAAGGTATAAGCTTTCAGAATTTGAAATCAGAACATCAAATATGTCATTGATAAGGTCAGGGCAAGCGTTTAAAGTCAGCATACGGCCATTTTCCGTGTATCATGTTTGCCTCAGTTGTTGCAGCTGACTATTTCTAGGTCAAATTTCAAAAATCCGGAAGATATACCATCTAGAGAAAGGTATAAGCTTTCAGAATTTGAAATCAGAACATCAAACATGTCACTGATAAGGTCAGGGCAAGCGTTTAAAGTCAGCATACAGCCATTTTCCGTGTATCATGTTTGCCTCAGTTGTTGCAGCTGACTATTTCTAGGTCGAATTTCAAAAATCCGGAAGATATACCATCTAGAGGAAGGTATAAGCTTTCAGAATTTGAAATCAGAACATCAAATATGTCACTGATAAGGTCAGGGGAAGCGTTTAAAGTCAGCATACAGCCATTTTCCGTGTATCATGTTTGCCTCAGTTGTTGCAGCTGACTATTTCTAGGTCGAATTTCGAAAATCCGGAAGATATACCATCTAGAGGAAGGTATAAGCTTTCAGAATTTGAAATCAGAACATCAAATATGTCATTGATAAGGTCAGGGCAAGCGTTTAAAGTCAGCATACGGCCATTTTCCATGTATCATGTTTGCCTCAGTTGTTGCAGCTGACTATTTCTAGGTCAAATTTCAAAAATCCGGAAGATATACCATCTAGAGAAAGGTATAAGCTTTCAGAATTTGAAATCAGAACATCAAACATGTCACTGATAAGGTAAGGGCAAGCGTTTAAAGTCAGCATACAGCCATTTTCCGTGTATCATGTTTGCCTCAGTTGTTGCAGCTGACTATTTCTAGGTTGAATTTCGAAAATCCGGAAGATATACCATCTAGAGGAAGGTATAAGCTTTCAGAATTTGAAATCAGAACATCAAATATGTCATTGATAAGGTCAGGGCAAACGTTTAAAGTTGGGCAAAATTTTAAAATTTTGGATCAAAATTTCGAAATTCTAAACGGTATACCTCCTAGCATTTTAGTAGCTAAATTCATTTCCGTGATCAAAATTCAAAAATTTTGACCTGACGAGCCGTGGCAAACGTTTAAACTTTTTGAATATGCAGCTAACTTCAGGGCATGAATATTACCATTTCAAGGTCGAATTTCGAAAATCCGGAAGATATACCATCGAGAGGAGAATATATACTAACAGAATTTGAAATCAGAACATCAAATATGTCATCGATAAGGTCAGGGCAAACGTTTAAAGTTGGGCAAAATTTTAGAATTTTGGATCAAAATTTCGAAATTCTAAAAGGTATACCTCCTAGCATTTGAGTAGCTGAATTCATTCCCATGATCAAAATTCAAAAATTTTGACCTGACGAGCCGTGGCAAACGTTTAAACTTTTTGAATATGCAGCTAACTTCAGGGCATGAATATTACCATCTCAAGGTCGAATTTCGAAAATCCGGAAGATATACCATCGAGAGGAGAATATATACTAACAGAATTTGAAATCAGAACATCAAATATGTCATTGATAAGGTCAGGGCAAACGTTTAAAGTTGGGCAAAATTTTAAAATTTTGGATCAAAATTTCGAAATTCTAAAAGGTATACCTCCTAGCATTTGAGTAGCTGAATTCATTCCCATGATCAAAATTCAAAAATTTTGACCTGACGAGCCGTGGCAAACGTTTAAAGTTTTCGATTTTGAATATGCAGCTAACTTCAGGGCAGTGAAAATTTTGCTTCTAGGAGGATAAACTTTTTCCTTCATAGAATGGTGAGGGGGCTCAGGCCGCTAACTTGGCAGCGATTATTATTGGTCTGAATGCTGGTGAAAACTTTGTAGGTCATTAATCAATTACGCTAGAGATTCTCTGAAATTTCACAACAGATTCTACTAATCTGCCCATCCGCAAACTTAAAATAGGGGATGCTCTTCACGGAGAAAGACAGCCAAGAGTGTTCTCAGACATTTTTAATTCAATTCATATTTTCCTTTTTTCCACCCTCAAAGAAAAGTCTAGAGGCAGTTCGTTGATTTTTTTTTTTTGTGTATGACTGCGAATCGTGGTTTAATTAAACAGAGGAGATTCCTCCTCCTGGAAGGGAAATTATAGCAACCCATTTTCCATGATTTTAATTCTGTATTTAATTTAGTTTTAACGGAGCACTTAATGAATGCTCCTAATATTTTGTTTCTTTCATTAACTCCTCATTGTGGAAGGTGATAAGAAGTACTTGTTGGAAATTGCATAATTCAAATCAGGCTCTAAAACTAATGTCATTAGTACTATTTGAGAACCCGAATAGGTAGGTAGATGTGTTAGTATTAGTTTAAGTAGACCATCGATTTGAGGGGTAACTACCAGAAATCGGGACCTATTATACAATAACGGAATGATTCCAACTATGAACTCATAATTTCCGTTCATATCAATTTACTCGAACGCTCAAGCAAATTACAAAAAATCCCAGTAAACCGTGGACTAAACTTATGTCCTGAACAGAAAATTACAAACAGTGACGGGCAGTCGACGGCTTACCGCTCGGGCATTTTCAAAGCGACTGTGCATAATGAGAATGCTGCTACGCAACCATAACCCCATCAAATTTTTCGTTTTTCCACTTTGCTACTACTCGGTAACAGAGAACGGTCCCCAAATGTTATGAAAATCCAACGCACCCTGGCAAATGCTTTTCGTAAAGGCACAGAGGGAGTAGTTTTGAGGAGTAAGTGATCGGTATTCAACCATGTACCTATCTATTCACATCACTCATCTACATGAATTTATTTTTCCGATTCTCTACTACATTTTATGGATTACGAGTACAGTTATCTTCAAAGTGAAATATCCACTTGAAAATAATGCTTAACAGCTTTCTACTTAATTTTAATGTGAAGTCACACTCATGAAATCTCCGCTCCTTTCCTTTTGTTTTGACGATTAGTTATTATACTCATAGTTTTGTGAGCTAAGGTTTTGCCCAACCCGTAGGTTGCACATACTTTTCAATTGTAAATAGAGGAGGAACTTCACAAAAATATTCATGCTTTCAGTGGAAGGGTGATGTTTTTAGATTCATTTGAACAAATTAATCTTCAGCGGATGAACAATTTTATTTATTTTTAAAATTTGTTTACTTACTAATTTTATTCGCTGATCGTATTTTATATTTTTAAAATTTTTATCAAGTATGTTTGATTCTAGCGCCATTCATGGGTCCAATCGTTGGCATAGGACAAGTATGGTAGGCACTCAAAACGGCTAGGTATTTGAGATGAATAATAATTTATTGTTACCTACTGTGGCAAACACCTGTTTCAGCCCATCATAGCTGCATGTTATTGAGTGCACTATGATGTCATTTGTGTGCACCAGTGTGTGGATGTGAACCATTTGTGCACTAGTGGATATAAGTGGTGTCCATAAACGGTGGACAGTAAAATTATGAACGTTATATGGTTATGAGAAGAGAAGTTGCTAGATTTATATACCGTTGTAACAATAAAGACATTAAAACAATAAACGAAAATTCTGTTTGTATGGGAACGTATTAAAATGTATTTTGCGAATAGAAATATCTCTATGATAAAGAACACAATAACGTTGTGTCTTATACAGCCTCGATAAACTATAAAAAACATAAAAATAAAAAAACAGAAGATGACATCCAGTTTACGAGATCCTTTAGTAACGAAAACAAAAAATCTACTTGGTACTACGGGGCCACACCACCCAAGCAAATTACCTACTCCACTTGTGGGCTCAGCAATACGAAGCAGAGGTCACTTACATTAATTATTTCTTAAAAGGATTTTCACTCCGTCAATTCCTGGAAGACACGGAATCCTGTCATCTTGACACATTTCGTTTGAGTGGCGTCCCACCAGGGGTGCACCGACCGGGGGTTTGCACCCTAATTATTTTTGAAGAGCTTTTGACAAGGCTCTCAAGCCACACTTACTCTCAGACGGAAAAATGCAATATTTTCTTTTGTGAAGTTGGGTGACGTCAATTTACGCCCTCTTTGTCGTCGCGCTCGCGAGACTCATCTCCTAAGCTATTCACCTCAATTTGTCACCCTTTGCGCCTGCAACACTGCGCGTTATCTCTTTAAATGCCACCGTCACAACTGACGGTTACATTCGCAAAATTAAATGAAAAATCATCATAGACGATGAAGTGCAAAAACGTGGACGGTGGACAATGACTGAAAAACAATCGTGGCGAGTATTTTTCCCCCTCAGTGATTAGGCACTTATTACTATTCTTCAAAACGCCCTTGCAGGATTATTTTAATGTATTTCATCATTGAAATAACACCAAATTACTGCCCTGAAGTTAGCTGCATATTCAAAATCGAAAACTTTAAACGTTTGCCACGGCTCGTCAGGTCAAAATTTTTGAATTTTGATCATGGGAATGAATTCAGCTACTCAAATGCTAGGAGGTATACCTTTTAGAATTTCGAAATTTTGATCCAAAATTTTAAAATTTTGCCCAACTTTAAACGTTTGCCCTGACCTCATCAATGACATATTTGATGTTCTGATTTCAAATTCTGTTAGTATATATTCTCCTCTCGATGGTATATCTTCCGGATTTTCGAAATTCGACCTTGAAATGGTAATATTCAAGCCCTGAAGTTAGCTGCACATTCAAAAAGTTTAAACGTTTGCCACGGCTCGTCAGGTCAAAATTTTTGAATTTTGATCATGGGAATGAATTCAGCTACTCAAATGCTAGGAGGTATACCTTTTAGAATTTCGAAATTTTGATCCAAAATTTTAAAATTTTGCCCAACTTTAAACGTTTGCCCTGACCTTATCAATGACATATTTGATGTTCTGATTTCAAATTCTGTTAGTATATATTCTCCTCTCGATGGTATATCTTCCGGATTTTCGAAATTCGACCTTGAAATGGTAATATTCATGCCCTGAAGTTAGCTGCATATTCAAAAAGTTTAAACGTTTGCCACGGCTCGTCAGGTCAAAAGTTTTGAATTTTGATCACGGGAATGAATTTAGCTACTAAAATGCTAGGATGTATACCGTTTAGAATTTCGAAATTTTGATCCAAAATTTTAAAATTTTGCCCAACTTTAAACGTTTGCCCTGACCTTATCAATGACATATTTGATGTTCTGATTTCAAATTCTGAAAGCTTATACCTTCCTCTAGATGGTATATCTTCCGGATTTTCGAAATTCGACCTAGAAATAGTCAGCTGCAACAAGTGAGGCAAACATGATACACGGAAAATGGCTGTATGCTGACTTTAAACGCTTGCCCTGACCTTATCAGTGACATATTTGATGTTCTGATTTCAAATTCTGAAAGCTTATACCTTCCTCTAGATGGTATATCTTCCGGATTTTTGAAATTCGACCTAGAAATAGTCAGCTGCAACAACTGAGGCAAACATGATACACGGAAAATGGCCGTATGCTGACTTTAAACGCTTGCCCCAACCTTATCAGTAACATGTTTGATGTTCTGATTTCCAATTCTGAAAGCTTATACCTTCCTCTAGATGGTATATCTTCCGGATTTTTGAAATTCGACCTAGAAATAGTCAGCTGCAACAACTGAGGCAAACATGATACACGGAAAATGGCCGTATGCTGACTTTAAACGCTTGCCCCAACCTTATCAGTGACATATTTGATGTTCTGATTTCAAATTCTGAAAGCTTATACCTTTCTCTAGATGGTATATCTTCCGGATTTTTGAAATTTGACCTAGAAATAGTCAGCTGCAACAACTGAGGCAAACATGATACACGGAAAATGGCCGTATGCTGACTTTAAACGCTTGCCCTGACCTTATCAGTGACATATTTGATGTTCTGATTTCAAATTCTGAAAGCTTATACCTTTCTCTAGATGGTATATCTTCCGGATTTTTGAAATTTGACCTAGAAATAGTCAGCTGCAACAACTGAGGCAAACATGATACACGGAAAATGGCCGTATGCTGACTTTAAACGCTTGCCCCAACCTTATCAGTAACATGTTTGATGTTCTGATTTCCAATTCTGAAAGCTTATACCTTCCTCTAGATGGTATATCTTCCGGATTTTTGAAATTCGACCTAGAAATAGTCAGCTGCAACAACTGAGGCAAACATGATACACGGAAAATGGCCGTATGCTGACTTTAAACGCTTGCCCCAACCTTATCAGTGACATATTTGATGTTCTGATTTCAAATTCTGAAAGCTTATACCTTCCTCTAGATGGTATATCTTCCGGATTTTTGAAATTTGACCTAGAAATAGTCAGCTGCAACAACTGAGGCAAACATGACACACGGAAAATGGCCGTATGCTGACTTTAAACGCTTGCCCTGACCTTATCAGTGACATATTTGATGTTCTGATTTCAAATTCTGAAAGCTTATACCTTTCTCTAGATGGTATATCTTCCGGATTTTTGAAATTTGACCTAGAAATAGTCAGCTGCAACAACTGAGGCAAACATGATACACGGAAAATGGCCGTATGCTGACTTTAAACGTTTGCCCTGACCTTATCAATGACATATTTGATGTTCTGATTTCAAATTCTGTTAGTATATATTCTCCTCTCGATGGTATTTCTTCCGGATTTTCGAAATTCGACTTTGAAATGGTAATATTCATGCCCTGAAGTTAGCTGCATATTCAAAAAGTTTAAACGTTTGCCACGGCTCGTCAGGTCAAAATTTTTGAATTTTGATCACGGGAATGAATTTAGCTACTAAAATGCTAGGAGGTATACCGTTTAGAATTTCGAAATTTTGATCTAAAATTTTAAAATTTTGCCCAACTTTAAACGTTTGCCCTGACCTTATCAATGACATATTTGATGTTCTGATTTCAAATTCTGGAAGCTTATACCTTCCTCTAGATGGTATATCTTCCGGATTTTCGAAATTCGACCTAGAAATAGTCAGCTGCAACAAGTGAGGCAAACATAATACACGGAAAATGGCTGTATGCTGACTTTAAACGCTTGCCCTGACCTTATCAGTGACATGTTTGATGTTCTGATTTCAAATTCTGAAAGCTTATACCCTTCTCTAGATGGTATATCTTCCGGATTTTTGAAATTTGACCTAGAAATAGTCAGCTGCAACAACTGAGGCAAACATGATACACGGAAAATGGCCGTATGCTGACTTTAAACGCTTGCCCTGACCTTATCAATGACATATTTGATGTTCTGATTTCAAATTCTGAAAGGTTATACCTTCCTCTAGATGGTATATCTTCCGGATTTTCGAAATTCGACCTAGAAATAGTCAGCTGCAACAAGTGAGGCAAACATGATACACGGAAAATGGCTGTATGCTGACTTTAAACGCTTGCCCTGACCTTATCAATGACATGTTTGATGTTCTGATTTCAAATTCTGAAAGCTTATACCTTTCTCTAGTTGGTATATCTTCCGGATTTTTGAAATTTGACCTAGAAATAGTCAGCTGCAACAACTGAGGCAAACATGATACACGGAAAATGGCTGTATGCTGACTTTAAACGCTTGCCCTGACTTTATCAGTGACATATTTGATGTTCTGATTTCAAATTCTGAAAGCTTATACCTTCCTCTAGATGGTATATCTTCCGGATTTTCAAAATTCGACCTAGAAATAGTCAGCTGCAATGACTGAGGCAAACATGATACACGGAAAATGGCTGTATGCTGACTTTAAACGCTTGCCCTGACCTTATCAGTGACATATTTGATGTTCTGATTTCAAATTCTGAAAGCTTATACCTTCCTCTAGATGGTATATCTTCCGGATTTTTGAAATTCGACCTAGAAATAGTCAGCTGCAACAACTGAGGCAAACATGATACACGGAAAATGGCCATATGCTGACTTTGCAGGTTTGTTGTAACCTTATCAAAGAGGATTCCACGAGCTCATGGATAGCGTGTAGAGGAAGAAGTATGTAAGGAAGTCTCACTCTGTGTTAAATTGTCCGATGGGTGGATACTATACATTTTGCATTGCTACCTTTATGTCACTCTTCGGAGTTAGTGTAGTTCATCAGTGAATCATAGAAGCCGCATGATCGCGTGTCATCCTGGTTCCCGCCAGTATTGAAAACGCTCAAATGGGTACTGCTAGGCCTGTAATTATTCTACCGTTCTACTAGGCTGCTTTCATCTATCCTCTTGGAAACCCTGTAACTACCAAGGAGTGTTGTAAAGATAGGGCCAAAGTCAAACTGTGCATGCCCCGCCCATGTTTTTCCCCTGTTTTTCCATGAGTCAGATAAAAAAGGCAAATGGATTCAAATGGATTCAAAGAAGCATGGGATTGTACGAGGAAGCATGGATGGACGAATATGGAGGGGCATTGATGGTGTGTTGAGGAACTGTTTTATCACAAGTTCGATATAGAAATGACTCTAATTATTTACAAGCAGGAAACGAACGCTCTTTATTTTTGAACACAAGGCTTTTACATACATGTCAACTAACGACACATATCGTGGGAGAATACACACACTCCCTCAGAGTAATAGTCATCATAGAGGTGTACTTCCGAAGTTCTCTTACGTGCCACTGGCCGCGCCCCTAACAGGAAGAAGGCGAAGGAGTCAGTAAAAGAAGATTATATAGTTTTGCAATCCTTGTGTCATCGTCATGAAGGTGGTGACATGCACATCCCGTACTGTTGTGTGGAAGTAAGATAAGGATAGGAGTTCATGTATTCTTTGAGTATAATGAATTGAACTGTTTCTTGGGATATGGCAGATTGATGTCTTATCAGTAGGATATGAATGGTGGGACCATTGTTGCCGTTGATGGAGTAGTGTTTTGGTCAAGGTGAATCTTGACGAGGTAGGTGCATGAAAAACCCACCTACCTTCCTTTATTACCTACCCACCCACCTTCCAGTATTATTGATAGGGATAAGATAATCATTCTAATAGCTGCTGTTGTGTTGGCACCATTGGCACTTTAAATTGTTCGTCCGAGAGGTTGCTCCATCTCTACTTCTATTACTCTATGATGATCAACTGTGTTTCGCCTTAAAACGTTTCCGTTTGACTGTTGTCTTTTATAATAAATTATATTCGTTTTATACCATGATTCTTCGTATCATTCCACGACCTTCAATTATCAACCCAGTTACCTTGTAACCCATTATTACCTACCTACCTCTTTTCAATATTACCTACTCACCTCATTCCAATATTACCTACCACTTTCCTGTCTTACCTAACTTCCTTCAAGTATTACCTACCAACGTAGTTTCCTCCCATCATTACCCACCCACCTTCCAGTGTTATCTACCCAGTTACCTTCCATTATTACTTTCCTACCTAACTACTTCCAATGTTACCTACCACTTTCCTGTCTCACCTAGCTACGTTCAAGTAAGTATTATTACCTACAGCTTCCTCCCATCATTACCTACCCACCTAACTACCTCTTTTCAATATTACCTACTCACCTCATTCCTATATTACCTACCACTTTCCTGTCTTACCTATCTACCTACTACTTTTCTCCTATCAAAATTTCGAAATTCTAAACGGTATACCTCCTAGCATTTTAGTAGCTAAATTCATTCCCGTGATCAAAATTCAAAAATTTTGACCTGACGAGCCGTGGCAAACGTTTAAACTTTTTGAATATGCAGCTAACTTCAGGGCATGAATATTACCATTTCAAGGTCGAATTTCGAAAATCCGGAAGAAATACCATCGAGAGGAGAATATATACTAACAGAATTTGAAATCAGAACATCAAATATGTCACTGATAAGGTTGGGGCAAGCGTTTAAAGTCAGCATACGGCCATTTTCCGTGTATCATGTTTGCCTCAGTTGTTGCAGCTGACTATTTCTAGGTCAAATTTCAAAAATCCGGAAGATATACCATCTAGAGAAAGGTATAAGCTTTCAGAATTTGAAATCAGAAAATCAAATATGTCACTGATAAGGTTGAGGCAAGCGTTTAAAGTCAGCATACGGCCATTTTCCGTGTGTCATGTTTGCCTCAGTTGTTGCAGCTGACTATTTCTAGGTCAAATTTCAAAAATCCGGAAGATATACCATCTAGAGAAAGGTATAAGCTTTCAGAATTTGAAATCAGAACATCAAATATGTCACTGATAAGGTTGGGGCAAGCGTTTAAAGTCAGCATGCGGCCATTTTCCGTGTATCATGTTTGCCTCAGTTGTTGCAGCTGACTATTTCTACGTCAAATTTCAAAAATCCGGATGATATACCATCTAGAGGAAGGTATAAGCTTTCAGAATTTGAAATCAGAACATCAAATATGTCACTGATAAGGTCAGGGCAAGCGTTTAAAGTCAGCATACAGCCATTTTCCGTGTATCATGTTTGCCTCAGTCATAGCAGCTGACTATTTCTAGGTCGAATTTTGAAAATTCGGAAGATATACCATCTAGAGGAAGGTATAAGCTTTCAGAATTTGAAATCAGAACATCAAATATGTCATTGATAAGGTCAGGGCAAGCGTTTAAAGTCAGCATACGGCCATTTTCCGTGTATCATGTTTGCCTCAGTTGTTGCAGCTGACTATTTCTATGTCAAATTTCGAAAATTCGGAAGATATACCATCTAGAGGAAGGTATAAGCTTTCAGAATTTGAAATCAGAACATCAAATATGTCATTGATAAGGTCAGGGCAAGCGTTTAAAGTCAGCATACGGCCATTTTCCGTGTGTCATGTTTGCCTCAGTTGTTGCAGCTGACTATTTCTAGGTCAAATTTCAAAAATCCGGAAGATATACCATCTAGAGAAAGGTATAAGCTTTCAGAATTTGAAATCAGAACATCAAATATGTCACTGATAAGGTTGGGGCAAGCGTTTAAAGTCAGCATGCGGCCATTTTCCGTGTATCATGTTTGCCTCAGTTGTTGCAGCTGACTATTTCTAGGTCAAATTTCAAAAATCCGGATGATATACCATCTAGAGGAAGGTATAAGCTTTCAGAATTTGAAATCAGAACATCAAATATGTCACTGATAAGGTCAGGGCAAGCGTTTAAAGTCAGCATACAGCCATTTTCCGTGTATCATGTTTGCCTCAGTCATAGCAGCTGACTATTTCTATGTCAAATTTCGAAAATTCGGAAGATATACCATCTAGAGGAAGGTATAAGCTTTCAGAATTTGAAATCAGAACATCAAATATGTCATTGATAAGGTCAGGGCAAGCGTTTAAAGTCAGCATACGGCCATTTTCCGTGTATCATGTTTGCCTCAGTTGTTGCAGCTGACTATTTCTAGGTCAAATTTCGAAAATTCGGAAGATATACCATCTAGAGGAAGGTATAAGCTTTCAGAATTTGAAATCAGAACATCAAATATGTCATTGATAAGGTCAGGGCAAGCGTTTAAAGTCAGCATACGGCCATTTTCCGTGTATCATGTTTGCCTCAGTTGTTGCAGCTGACTATTTCTAGGTCAAATTTCGGAAATCCGGAAGATATACCATCTAGAGAAAGGTATAAGCTTTCAGAATTTGAAATCAGAACATCAAACATGTCACTGATAAGGTCAGGGCAAGCGTTTAAAGTCAGCATACAGCCATTTTCCGTGTATCATGTTTGCCTCAGTTGTTGCAGCTGACTATTTCTAGGTCAAATTTCAAAAATCCGGAAGATATACCATCTAGAGAAAGGTATAAGCTTTCAGAATTTGAAATCAGAACATCAAACATGTCACTGATAAGGTCAGGGCAAGCGTTTAAAGTCAGCATACAGCCATTTTCCGTGTATCATGTTTGCCTCACTTGTTGCAGCTGACTATTTCTAGGTCGAATTTCGAAAATCCGGAAGATATACCATCTAGAGGAAGGTATAAGCTTTCAGAATTTGAAATCAGAACATCAAATATGTCATTGATAAGGTCAGGGCAAGCGTTTAAAGTCAGCATACGGCCATTTTCCGTGTATCATGTTTGCCTCAGTTGTTGCAGCTGACTATTTCTAGGTCGAATTTCAAAAATCCGGAAGATATACCATCTAGAGGAAGGTATAAGCTTTCAGAATTTGAAATCAGAACATCAAATATGTCATTGATAAGGTCAGGGCAAGCGTTTAAAGTCAGCATACAGCCATTTTCCGTGTATCATGTTTGCCTCACTTGTTGCAGCTGACCATTTCAAGGTCGAATTTCGAAAATCCGGAAGAAATACCATCGAGAGGAGAATATATACTAACAGAATTTGAAATCAGAACATCAAATATGTCATCGATAAGGTCAGGGCAAACGTTTAAAGTTGGGCAAAATTTTAAAATTTTGGATCAAAATTTCGAAATTCTAAAAGGTATACCTCCTAGCATTTGAGTAGCTGAATTCATTCCCATGATCAAAATTCAAAAATTTTGACCTGACGAGCCGTGGCAAACGTTTAAACTTTTTGAATATGCAGCTAACTTCAGGGCATGAATATTACCATTTCAAGGTCGAATTTCGAAAATCCGGAAGATATACCATCGAGAGGAGAATATATACTAACAGAATTTGAAATCAGAACATCAAATATGTCATTGATAAGGTCAGGGCAAACGTTTAAAGTTGGGCAAAATTTTAAAATTTTGGATCAAAATTTCGAAATTCTAAAAGGTATACCTCCTAGCATTTGAGTAGCTGAATTCATTCCCATGATCAAAATTCAAAAATTTTGACCTGACGAGCCGTGGCAAACGTTTAAAGTTTTCGATTTTGAATATGCAGCTAACTTCAGGGCAGTACCAAATTTCACTAAGTCGCTAGGCATCCTTACTTCGTTACTTTGATTAATACATTTATCATTCAAATTCAAATGGTACATAGGAGTACATCAATTAGTAGATACTATAACGTAGGTGTACGCACGTTAAATGTATCTGTTAATTTATGTATTCCTGCTTACCATTTGAATTTGAATGATAAATGTATGAATCAAACTAATGTATGAATCGAACTAATGTATGAATCAAACTAATGTATGAATAAATGTATGAATCCCCAACTACCTCTCGAATCTGGCTGAAATTGGATTTAGTATTTTAATACCTGGTAAGTGGAGTTGTGCCAAACATGAAGGCATGTAAGAGCTCTCCTACACTAACATACTAACCCCTTGAAAATTCCATCAAATTGATCGAATACAACTGGGGAATACATGCGGAAGAGACCTCTAGATCTACTGTGAACAGAAACCGATCTGACAGCAACAGTCATCACTGGATAACTTGAATAAATTTGACACCAACGCTTTAGCCTAACGGAAAGTGTTGTATACAGAGAGCAGCCTAATAAATTTTTTTTAGCGAATTTTCAAAGAAAATGTAGCTATTTCGCTCGTTCCAAAATTTCAGAGATGCTCCCTGTGAACCGGAAAACCTCCCAATTCCGTTTCATGCATCGGAGATCTAAATTATACATTTTCATTTTTTGTATATCATTCTGCACGATGATTCCCCTAATTTCCGTGGAGAAAAATACGTTCGTGGGCAGAAAAATCCGTCTCCGTAAGTCATGATGAGTTCCTTACCCACCTCTATCGCACTGTGTGCAGCGTTCCAAATTCCCAAATTTTTGGTCCAAAAAATCAGAACAAACAGGATTTTAGGAACACAGGCTTAAATTGTGTTGTCAATAATGTTTTTTTAGGGCGCTGAATAGATTGCAACTAGTCCCAGTCCGATTGGGTCCAACCAGCGCACCAAATTTACAAAATTATAATCCGAAATCCAAAAAAATCGCATATTTATTATGTGGCATGTTTACCATACTTTTTGGTCGTTGAATCAACAGCGAATAGTTTCAGCACGTTTAGACTGCATCGAGTGATCAAAATCACAATTTTTTGGTTCAGAACACCCAAAAATGATTTTTGGGATGATGTTTCTGCACAAGTGCCCAGTCAGGCCGTAATGAGTTCTTTGGAAGGTGACCATTAATTTAAATTCTTAATTCCAAACTATTCTTTGAAATTCCGCTCCAAGCCATGCTGCGTGATTGGAAGTAAAATATTAATAAAAAAATGTAAAAAAATAAAAAAATGATAAGTATGGAAGTTGAATCATTTCATGACTTTGGATGGGCAGCCACTGCTGTTTTTCTTATCAGTATGAAATACGTAGAGCCTAACCCAAATGACCCTCTGAAAATTCACTAGATCAGGTAATGTGTTCGGTCTTTGCATATACCACGCATATTATAGTGATCGAAATGAAATAAAAGGGATTCCAACCGCATGATCACAGACCCTGATCCAAAGCCGGTTCAGCATTTTCAAAGCCACAAGCAAGCCTGATGGAATTTCACGTGAGTACTATTAGATTAGAATGGAACTATCGGGGAATCAGCCAGTCTAGAGGAGACGAAGTTTCAGCTTTCATTGTTGGAATTCACGGCTTTTATATGAGCGTTAACAGGATTTTATCTACTGTAGTATATTGGGGGAAGATGAAGGATTAACCGGGTTTAAAATGAAATTGCGGATTAGATAAGTGAGCCTCATCAAGAATGTGTTTATTAAAAATGTCAAAAACTGTATCTCATATCATCGCTCACCAGAGTGCGGTAGATTAAACTTGCACGAAAGCAGCGAAATGGAACCGTTATCAGCTCCGTCAGACTCGACAAAATCCCCCCAGGGAATGAGGTCCATTAACTGGACCTCGGAGAAGGGGCCGATCTCTAGGGTCAATCATGGAATGACGGCTTTCGTTGAGCGTTGAAGGCTAGGGTAGATTGTTTGTGGGGGGGGGGGGGGTGGGGGGGGACAGGACTGCGTGTGGGTTAAACTGCGAAGGACTTGAATAAATATTCATCAGATGAATGAATGTTTTGCTCGGTAGGTACCAGCGCGATCTAGATATAAAGAGTAGGTACCTACGCATTGAAAAAACCACGGTCCTAACGATCCCAACACCGAGAATCCTTGATAACTAATTATAAGGGAATGAGAATTGACAAATAAAAGTGTGGAACATCCCGTAGAGTAATGCATGCATCACAGCGGACGTCCCTTAGAATGGTGTATAGATAACACCCTCCCCCCGCCCCTATAGAAATAAATTTCGAATTTCCGGTAACGTAGTGCACAACTGCACTGAATTCTGCAGAATAAAAAAATAAACACGCAAATCGGTAGAGAATTAAGCCCTGTGCAGCGCACGCAATATCTTGTCGAAACCCACGTTTTTCCGGCATTACCCCCTTTCACCCTCTAGGAATAAATTTCGGAATTCCGGCGTTGTATTGCACAACTAGACCGATTTTTGCGTTAAAAAAAACCACGTGAATCAGTTGAGAACTGAGCCCTGGGCAGCGCATGCAAGTTTTTTTCTAAAACCCACGTTTTTTCGGCATTAACCCACTTCTAGAAGTAAATTTCGAAATACCGGCAACGTACCTAGTGAAAAACTAGACAGTTTTCTGCGTCGTCAAAAATATAACAACGCAAATCGTTGAGAATTGCGACGAGAAGGGCTTCATACAAGCCGTAATACCTATCGTCTATATAAATATAGGTATCGTCTATAGCTCGTGATTAGCAATGAATGGTTACTGCTAAGTCGACATCATTTTCGTGGCTTATGTCTCACCAAAACAAATCGTTCTATATAGGCAAAATGAGCTTGCAAAAATGTTACAAGGAAAAATGCAGCCTCAAAAAAAAGTCCCAACAGCCCAAAGCCCAAGGAAGCCCCAAGTTCCTTCCCGATTGTCATTCACAGCTACCTACCTTCAACCATCTAGTAACACTTGTTAGGTACTTTTCTACCACCCCCGCAAATGAGAAAATGTCCACTACGCATCCTCTAAACAAGTTATTACTATTTTTTTTAAACAAACAAGAAACTGTTCAAATTAAAAAATATGAGTGTGTCACTCATTTGTAGTCTCGCAAAAATACATGTTGATAGATAAAGAAAAAAGGATTTCCAGTACCTACTCATGAATAAATCCACGACAGAGGTGATCCTAAGCCGATAGATCCCCATGGTAGGAATGTCTCCCACAGGCTCAATAAAACCGCAATTAATTTAAATGGTAGGTATGAAATCGATAGGTATTTAGTTTTAGCTCTGGGCTCCTGCTCAAAGGTACATTCGATTGGAATTAATGCCCTGCCTTTTCATTCGATGAATAAAAGATCTCGTTGCCATTGGGGGATAAGGGCGGAAAATGATAAGTGGGATAAAAACCCAAGGGTTCCCTCTACCCTCCTGTGAATTGGATATTTTAAACCCTCATTTCTCTAGCTATTGTTCCCCTAAGCTTAGGAATGTCTAGCTATAACGAAAACAATATTGTAAATCAACGCGTTGTTATGAGGACAGAGCATGAGTGATTACTGGGGTATTCTAGACAATCTGAAAACGCCAATTTTATAGAAATTAACATAGAAGTACCTACCGATTCCGAATACCGAGTGTCCAACCCCTCCGACACTATAAGACGGTCGCTGGCTGGCGGGCTCTGTGACGTCACGGTATCTAAATGAGCTTGAATGTAAAAGAGACGATCTACCCGTTTCTCCCTGAGATCTCTAGGATAAATCAAACTACGATGAAAGCCCCATCATTACTAAGGACCGTGAATTTTATTTAAAATCTGTCGTAATGGGTCATTGTTCGAAATCATGCATTCAGGGAATGATCCATGAGTGGATGTAGTATAAAGCCGAAAAAGTAGTTATGGTATTACATAGGTAATTCAAATGAGGTGAGATGATAAGTTCCATCGCCAATTTTATTTTTCTGCAATATCCAAAATTAAGTTTCTATCACCTGAAACTGCTACAAAATAGAAGCTAATTTCGTCAATAAAATAAAAATAAGAAAGAGACGGAGATTGGTCAACTAGTGTCAAAAGATTTTGTAACGTTGCAATCCATTTAGAAGATTTTTCTTGGTAGTGATATCTTCGCGCTTCGATGGTACGTCAATATTTATTAAAAAGTAGGTAGCTATCGTATAAACTTCCTAGTTTTAGGCTCTACACACGAAAAGTATCTGTGAACAAGAAACTCGATTTTAACTTGAATGTTTAGAACTGTGATTATTGGATCCTATGTGAAAATGTATAAGATTTTTTCGGTTTAAGAACACCTAATTAAGCCCTGATTAGGAAAGAATTGCTGATTCATCTAGTATTGTGTAAAAATGTGAAAACTAATGGTGAATGTTGATTATACTACTATTTCAAGGGCAATTTAGAAGTAGCGAATGACCTTTTGATTTACACATATTATTTTTTTTAAAGAGTTAAACGAGCCGGACAAATGCACTGAGGAGTGTCATAAATCATATTGAATTGGATGTGGAATAGAGAACTGTCTCCATAAAAGCTTCACCTCTAAACCTCAAGGGAATCATTTAATAAAATCCTTCGGGTTAGGCTGTAAATAACAGAAATTCATTTACAATAACTGCCTGCCCAAATCCGATACGGGACATTACCATACATGAATCTTGGGGTGATATCGGGTTTCAATGTGGTAATGCCTGGGTTCAAGGGTGGAAGGGTGGGTAGAGAACGGTGGTATTCCGGGGTTGGCCTATGCAATAAGGGTGAAGGCGTCGGTTTGCAGATAATGGTAAGTGTATGCGTTTGCGTGTGTGCTGCGGTAACGTGTGCGTTTGTATACCGATCGTGATAGTATCGGCCACAATAGCAGATCGATCTTTTCTAACCACTAGCACAGTAAATTCCTCGTTCTCACTATATGAATCAAGTGCCAAACTCCTATTGAGGAACACCAGTATTGCAGTAGTATATTGGGATTACTTCACTATAAAATTATTGAAGAAAACCTCCGTATCTGTTGAAAATTTTCGGAATTGTTAAAGTAATGACACACAGATGAACCGATTGGTTCTAAACCAAGTTAGTTGAAACTCACGTTCTTGAGAACCTAGAATGAAAATGCTAGATTGAAAATGCCTGTTGAGGCGTGTGTTTAAAATTATGAACAGCTTCCGAACGACGTTTGTGACATTTCAGTAGGTACCGGTGTACCGGGGTACCGGTGAGTGGTATAGGTACTTGGTTTTATTTGTTGATTTCATTATTCTTTTGTCAACTTCTCGATTCATTTTCTCACACTGAAAACCAATATCTATATTACCATGTGAATTGTAAAGGTGCCGTACTGCTATTCGGAGTCAAATAAACAGGTAAATCTAGGTGAATCGATCGAATAATCAGGAACGGTTATCAGATTTGACATAAAATTTGATCTATGTAACTGCATTTCAAAAACTCATGAACACAGCTCTTAGCTATATTTCCCAAGTACAAGAATATAACTAATCACTGTTTTTAACACAATTCAGTATATATGGTGATGGACAAGCCATCAAAAGTTCGGGGGTCATTACTCTCTCGTCGTTGAACTCAAAGTCCTCTAGTAGTGACAGAGCGAGAAAGTAGGATCATATATCATAGACAAATGAAATCTGGAGAGTTAGATGCGGACATTCAATAAATACGGAAAAAATCGAGAGAAGCAACGGAACAACGCAACGGCTCTACAGGATACGAATGAAAGAAATTACTGGACGAGAGAGCATGGAAGATGTAATCGGAACAAAGTGAGACACGCGGTATTTATGGAGGCTATTCCCAATTCCCATACAAACATGGGACAATAACTGCTGGAGAACCACAGCCGAACTCGAGTGCCGACGTTTATAGAGCCGTAAAGATGTCAAGCTATAGAGAAGGGTCGAACGAGGCGGAGGGTGAGCACGATGGCTGGAAGGCGCTTGAAAAACTGCTTTAACTACCCTGCACAGTTGGTTGGTGATTCCTCCGAGACCAGGTATTTTGATCCTTTAATTTTAGTTTTGGAAAGCTTAATAAATTTTTCTTGAGTTGAAGGGACATTATTTACAGTGTGATAATTATTCGTATTGCCCCTCACGAAATCAGTTATCGTCCGCCACGTTTGATCTACTGAATTGAAGAACAACGATCCGAATCAATTTGAAGTAGCTTATTGGAGGAGTTTGTAAATAGCTTGTGATGACTCTTCACCAAATTAGGTTCAATATTAATTTTGAACAATATCAATTTAATTTTGAGGGTAGTGTTGGCTTACAAATACGGACATTTTAATAAATATTGAGCAGCTATTTACGGATGATTCACGAGACGGAAAGAGAACTGGAGTGAAACTATTTCATTGATTAATTTCGTTTTTGCTCAACGAGCCTCTACTTTTGTTACTAACGAGCATGTGGCGCAGTAAGCAAATATTTCACTATGAAAATCAGATAACTGCTTCCCTTCCACACACATTTCAAAGGACTCACGCCCTTGAGGGAGGCTGTACTGAATTACGGCGATCATCCCCTTTCCCTCGTCTCTGAACCATTCATTCATTAACCCTCAACCCTTTCACAACAAAAGCGGATCGATTTCATAATGTTTGTTTTTGCTTCCACAGGAGACATCCGCATGCGCCTTTTAAAGCTTCCGCAACGTCTTCATTCCGAGGGACTGCACACTGTCGTTATCGCAGGTCGCATGATTCAATTAAGTAATGCTTCAAGTAAACAAAGTGAACTCCTTTGTTTGCTTTGCCATCCCAACCTCCTCCACACCACATCCTTCAAATCTCGCTCAGTGTAAAGCTCTTCTCTTATTTTCAATACCATCAATTGGATTTTCCCAGGCCACTCTGATCTGATACTATACTATCTTTGTTTATATATGCGTCACTTTTCATTTGCCCCTAACAACAAACTGGGAAGACGATGACAGAGTAAAAAAAAAGGTCAGACAGACTAAAGGCCAAATAATAGTGTTGTACATGTTGGGACAACCGTAGTGTAACAAAATAATGTTGATTTGACCATGAAACGAACATCATCAATCAGGCAAATTTTTTATATCATGCTTACGATGGGATTTTTTTGGCCTGCTCATTGTTGGCATGCGTTTCTCATGAATGAGCTTATTATCTACTTCATTTTAGGTATCACCGAGAATAATATAGTGAAGACCAAGACCTCCTTTTTAACCTGCCCTACGTACTATAACTGAATTTGATCAAATGAAGTATGTAATGATTTAAGTAAATAAATTTTATGAGGAGTACTCATGAATACTGTTTATAAATATTACTTTCCCATTTTAAGATGAAAGAACATTCCATTCTAAGAATTTTGAGACCAACCGCACTCACCTACGACGAATAGTTCTTTTCCTATGAGGTTTCAAAATTTTGGCAACGAGTGACGTCATTGCACCCCCCTCCCCCCGCCAAGGGCGGCCCTCTTTGCCCACGGTGAGGTAGTCAGGGCTGGGAACTTTGAAAAATCATAGGAAATGAACTATTCACCGTAGGAGAGTGTGGTTGATCTCAAAATTCTTATAATGGAACCTAATTTCATTTAAAAATATAAACAGAAGTCATGGGTACTCCTCATTGATTAAATCTAACTAACAACAAATGAATGTGAAACTTCCTCATCAAGGAATAAAAATATACCTGCGGTCGAGCAATCTGCCACTACTTCCTAATGTACATGTTCAAAAACTTGCCAGTCATTATAAGTACGTACACCAGAAAAGCCAAGCCATCGCCTCCAACCATCGCTTCCATCGCCAAGTTTCCTCCATACTTCTCTTGGTTGAGTTGTAGCCCAGTGACGTCTTTCAAATCCATGGTATTACGCTATTATTGTGAATTAAAAACTTGAGAGACAACTAATCGGAATGAGGATAGAACAGGGTTGTCTTACTAGCCATACGTAGGATGATAATATTTATACTTGCACGAAACCCATTTGGTCCTAATAGTGCAGTAAACAAAAAAAAGTTGAAATAGCCAAACAGCCTTCAGCAAATAGGTCTAATCATTCCTCAGTTAAACTTATTTTTCCAGCTATTTCGTTGTGAGTTTTCATTGTGAATGGCACAAAATAACTTGAAACAACTTGGTTCTTCTAACATAAAGAACTTGTCTGTTGTAGCAAAATAAATAAAGGTCCAATGAATGCAAAAATGGCGGCTTAGGAAAAAAGCAGTACACCGTTTGTCGATCAGTGAGGTAAACATATAAACCCATCAATCCTGTTCAAAGCTAAAGACTGCTTATTCCGACATTTTCTGTCTCTATCCCCCTCTTTTCTGTATTCGGTCCATCTGAGTGGGTGGCGTGTCCGCTTGACCCATATGTGCCTCGGGTTCCTGTCAGAAGCACTTAAAGCCGCACTTTACTACGTGAACCTCTCAATCAAGCTCAGGCATCTCACTGCCATGCTAAAAACAATAGGGTCCCTCACATTCCATCAGTCCTGTTTTTTCCACCAAGTGGTTTTAAGGCTAGCTGAATGATCCATGTCTTGCGGAGGATAGTATCAACCCCCCCCCCCCCCATCATCATGATCAAAAACTGTTATATGAGAGAATTTTCCATCATACGTGTACCATCATATATGTAGCTGCTTGGTTATGTAATAGCAATTTTCGGTCATTTTCAACGGTTTTTACAAATTATAAGCAACATTTGACTCACAAAAACCCAAATTTGACTCACTTTTGATCAATTTATTTAATGTATGGTGTGACTTTTCGGTTACTGAAATTATTCGTTTACTTTTATTTTCTACCCTTGTCATCACTTTATAGGTACTTTGGTAATTTTAGCAATTTCCAGCTATTTCGACCCAGTCTTTTTCTCGCAAAAGCTATCTTACAAAATTTGTTTAAATTCTTTTTTATTGCAAACAACACAAATATTTCGTGTTCTTTTGCTGAAATCGAAAGTGATGAAACACAGTTATAATCATAGATAAAATGAATAGACTAAAAACTGTCTATACATCAGAGGATCCAATAGTGATCCACCCAGCTACGAAAAACCGTAGCTGTATTTCAATTATGACGAACGTGGACGAAGATATGCAAAACCGCAAATTGGAACGTTGTCGCCTGAGGGCCACTCTTCATTACTTTTCAAATGGTTCTGCCTGGAAAGTAGAAGAAAACCGCTCGAAGCGAGCGAAGTATGCTCCAAAGAGAGAAGGGGGAATGATGAGATTTCCTATGGCAATCAGCAATCAGCCTCCACCTTTTGAGGTTCCTTCACAGTTCCCCTTGTTCTCTCTAATCGCCTACATGACTTGAGTGGGGAAGCAATGAAAATCCAGCTGTTGGTCTGGGGAAAAGAAAATCCTTGTGCCTTTTGGATTCTCCGCATGCTTGTACAACATTAAACAGGATGATTCTTCGGAATCATTCCGGATCTAGAATTGCATGACCCATTTTCGGACGTTTAAGATTACCGGATATAGGTACTCATCACATTGCAACTTGTGCAAGTGTCTCTTAAAAGAGGGCATCACTCTGAGGTCCATTAACCATTTGTAACTGGGAAATGTTATTGTCACCTGAGATATTATACCTTCGGAGTATGGTATAGAGAGAGCGTAGCATTATGAATGTAGTGATAGATAAATGGTGGTACCGTAATAAAAAAAACCTCTATAGGTAGGTAGAAAAAAAAATCATAGAAGCGGAAGAGGTGTTGTTCGTTTATCGCCTCTCCTTCACGTGCTGTACCATTGGTAGTACAGTATTGGTTTGGGCTACTGTCTGATATGTAGCTGGTAAGTCATATGAACAAAGTTGAGATTGTGATTTTCGAGAGATGTCTCAAAGGTCTTGAGATCAATCTTTGTTCACATAATGTCTCAACATTACCTCAAAATTACCTCCTCACGGTCTCTCACAGATACGCCCACTGTCTCTTCAAAAAACTCTGCACATTATTAAACAACGGGTTTTGGTTTACTATTCTGTAAATAATATACCTATGTATTCGCTCAGCAAACATTTTTAACATCCCCTCAAAATTTTTCTTCTTTGGCGTTTCAAGGTGCGTAGAATCCAAAAATGCAATTTCCGTCTGCCGCACGCTGTCCGCAGAACGCCGAACGCCGTCCGTTTATCATCCATACCTATCTACTTTATTTCGGTCTAAAAATTTCGTTCTTTCGCACACCGGCTCCATTATGGCCCCAGTTGTGCTCCGAAACATTGCTGTCCGATCGGAATATACCCAAGGGTGTTACGGGTGAAACATAAGGTTTTTGGTTTTTTAGTAACATGAGCTTGTGAGGTATCGTTTTTCATGATTTTAGGACGAGGAGACCGAATATGAAGTCCATTTCGACCAAAGAGTGGAAAATTGAGGTTCTAACAAAGTTTCAGCCCTAAATTTATGTTAAATTTTGGTCTAAACTTGTCATTCTTCCGCACACAGTTTGGGTTCACAATTTGGGAACACATTTGGGTCCTAGTTGCGCTCCAAAGCTCGGCAGCCCGATCGGAATACACCCAGGGGTGTCATGGGAGAAAAATGGATGTAAAAATAGGGGTCTTTCGAATTTTTTCTGAGTCTTAGTGAACACCAGCTTGTGATGTATTGTTTTTCATGTTTTTTAGGGCGAAAAGACCGAATATGAAGTTGATTTGATCAAAGAGTGAAGAATTGAGGTTGTAACGAAGGTTCAGCTCCCAAAATTCATTTTTATAAGTCAAAAACTTGGGAAATTGTCTGAATTCACCGTAAATTTGTTTAATAACACTAGAAAAAATGTCAGCGGGTGAATCAAGACAATTAAATGGTACTATCAATGATCAAAGATAATGTTTAAAAAAAGAGCGCAATTCGTGTTTTTGGGGACCAAAATCGGTGGAAAGCATCAGAATTAGCTATTTAAATTATTACACATGAAATAAACAATAAATGAACAGCCAACATTTCTGTAGGCATGTCCAATAGAATAATAAACCCACGTGACAAGGACTTCGCAGCGTTTTTGTTATGTGCTGCAAATCGGCCAAACAAGCAAACTCCTCCTTCATGTTGCCTCATAACTCTGAACTCAGTAGGGTACAAGAAATAACGTTAACACTAACTGAGAACCTTAACAGCAAGCAGGTATTAAGCACAGAGGGCAATTTTCTTGGGCTACAAAATATCATTTTTGTCGGCCAAATTCTGTTCAGTAACGGAAATTAACACTTACTGACCACACGAGATGTTTATGTCGGAAAGTATAGGCAGAAAGCGAGCGTGAAATATGAATTTCCGCTTCCTAATAAAAACGACGTATCAGGTATTTCGCCGAGTAGTTCAACTCAAATCCCGCTTAGAGCGCTGCATCTCTTCAAACGATGTACAGAACAACAATAGACCGATGGATGGAACGACAAATTTATAAATAAATAGATGTCCTCAAAATCAAACGGAGGAGAGGTTCAAAAAAGTTACAGCAAAAGTAAGGTAGAAAAATAGGACCTTAATTCGTGTTTTTGGGGGCAAAAATTGGTAGAAACCATCAAAAACGGCTATTTAAATATTATTGCACATGAAAGAAACAATAAATGAACGGCCAAAAATTTCTGTAGGTATGTCAAATAGAATAATAAACCCATGTGACAAGGACTCCGTAGCGGTTTTCTATTCCTGTATGGATACCACTTGTGCGAACCAAAAAAGTATGGCGAAGAGCGGACGAACAGGCATTTTTTATTCCATTTTCGGATTCTAGATAGGTACTTATGTACCTTGAAATACACACCATAAAATTTAGACGAGGTTAAATTTAGTTTTTCGTGCTGGCTTCACAAGGTGGCTAATGCACCTATTGCATAGTGATTTTGGTGGCAGTATATGGGATTGCAGTCCAGCGCAACTATGCTCTGCTCTTAGGCGTCAAGATTAATTTGTTGCACCATCCAAAAAGACCTCCAAATCTCATCTGGGAACAATAATTTTGCATTTGTATGCCTTATCAGTGATAGGAAGATTGAAGGAGAAGGGAACAGAACATGAATATATAATGCAAAAGCTGCGTATACTGTGTTTTGAAGCTTCAAAACAATAGTATAGCTTTTTGCACCGGCGTGAAGAATCCAACGAAATGGACACAGTCAGAAGTAGGCGCAGTATAACATTAACCATGTTTCTGATAACCGAGAATGGATCGAAGGAAATCACCACATAGTTTGGCAGCCGTAAGCGTGAAGGGTTGTAGGTTGTCGGTTTGACAGGAGTCGGAAAAGGCGTAAATATGACTGAGTGATAGACAAGTTGTGAAACGATCCAGCTACTACTGAGTGTTGATGGGGCACAACAACGTAAAACCGGAAGGGCGGTTAGAGGCGGGTTGACCCTCGACATCGGTCATATTCCCGTCGCACGTGATCCGACTAAGAAACGAAATGTTACATGTTTTCCAGGCGGGAGTGTTTGTGGTTCGAGAGGGGGAGCTGTGAGTGCCTGGTTGGCAGACGTAGTTGGGAATTGCAGGGGAGTACCTACAGAATGAAGAATTAGTGTTACACTCTCTACTCTTCCCTGTGACAAAGCGACGTCACAACTCAGGCTTCACTAAAAAGCGATTGCAGCTTTAGTACCAACCTCAACCGAGTCCTCACGAATAAATCCTTGAAAAGCCGGTGATTTGCCTTAAGATAACCTGATTCTGCCTTATTAACTTATGAAAGTAAGATTTTTAATGGCTCTAAATATTACACCCTCATCATTTAAAACGCTGAAAATTATTACACAACGGTTTACTTTTTTCTGTATAGATACCTCTTTTACGTAGATTGAATTCCTCTTAGCCTAAGACCGTGATTTAGTATGGTAGTTTTTGCGGTGGATACCTAACTTCCTACGTACGCGCATAAGCACTCACATACAGGACAAAAATACCACCAGAGTCGAAGTATAAGCTCTCTCACGTTTTTAATTTTTTTATTCCATTTTCAGATACTAAGAGTAACCTACCATGAAACGAAAACAATAAAATTTTGAGGAAGGGTTAAAATTGTTTCTTTTCATGCTCGGTTCTAGAGGTTCATCATTGAAAAAAATAAACCAAAACACCACTGTAAAGACATGCATCCCCTAGCATCATGTTGACATATTTGTATCGTTCTGATAGTTCAAACACGATCGCGGCTGCATTTTCCTTCACACTTGAAATCATGACTCGGACCCCACTTTGCTAACAAAGGTCACAGTAAATGTATTTTTGGTCAAGAACTTCATTGAAACTGATAAACCGAATGAGGCGAGTAACAATGGAAGTCCTTGTTCAGATCGCTACTATGACAATCTTAAAATCAGATGATGCACTGATTTTGAATCGTATGGGTTGCAGTAAAAGCAATTGTGTCTATCCTATTAGTATGCACTTTGTCATACGAAAACTTGATTACAGTAAGTTGTGCAATAATATGCAACATCATAAATTTAGGTATAACCCATTTGTACATTCACAATGAAATCTCCAATCTCGGTATATAGTATCATTATTCATGTGGGCTTTATGATAATAATAGATCTAGGTCTAGGTAGGTGATAATAATAGGTCTCTGCACAGAAAGAAACAGGTTGTATGAGAACGCGAGGCTACTCATAGTGGACAAACTCTAGCAGTAATGATGCCACCTACCAACTTCATTAAGTAGGTAGTTATCATAATTGGTCAATGATAGATGGAGCTCAAGTCTGATAGTAGCGTATTGTAGGTGTCAACACATCTGAAATAAATCAGTGCTAAAAAACGAATTGCTTCAGAATTTCGCATCGCCTATTGAGCTCTGCGGGTATTTCAGAAGAGCAAGCAGGTGAAAACCTCGAAGTACGCAAGGCTCGCCGGATCAAGATTCTATATTAGGAACGAGGAAAGGCTCCCAGACGGTTAGTGAGGGATTTGAAGTCAGAGAGACAGAGATCTGTATTCCTCCCTGGAGAATTTCGGCAATAAAGGGTTGTTGAATAGGAAGGCATTCTCGTATTACAGTTGGCTCCCTCTGCCTCGTCACTGATTCGATGTGCTGGCGGCGCGGTTGCCGCAATCTCCTAAGTCCCGGGCGCGTGGAATTTATTAGGCCAATGTTCAGGGCCCAGTTCTCTCTTCCTACAGGGAGAACCGTATCAAAATACGTTCACTAGTGTCGTCATCACAGCAATAGCGTAGTGTACCATGGTCATCTACTGACCGTGTAGAGAATCGTCAAATTGTAGAGCTAGTTCAAACTACACTGTATATAAATATATGAACATGATCGTTAGGGATGCCGTATGCCCCGTTTTGGGCGACGGATATCCTCTGCTTGTTTTCAAAATCTTATACCCTGTGTGTACCCCTAGAAGCGAATATGCTTTTTCGCACTACAAGACCAAGTACACGAATGCTGAAGCTTGAAATCCGAACGATCGTTTTGATTGGCATTATTCCATTCATGACATTATAGGTCTTCCAGTCAATTCCACTGTGCGATTCGTCAAATGGTACCAACATTCAAACATTTTATTATATTATTTTGACTGAGTTTTATTGAACCCATATTTAGCTACATTGTTTTTACAATACAACAAAATAATAACTTAATTATATACACTTTCACTTGTACAGTGATGTAAATGAAAATCGCATTCCACAGTCTCTAATTTATTAAATTAACTCAATTACCTCAATGATGCACTCCTCATTCGTTCACAAACACTTTATCCTTCTTCTAGATTGGATAGCCATTCCCATTTCTCCCTTATAAAATCCTCTTCGGTTTCGGTGCAGTGGCCGCAGTCAGAGGTCCTGTCCTTTTCGTCATCCATATTCTTAAGTAGGGAACGGTTGATCATCCCGTGCCCAGTTTGGAGATGATTTTGTCCCTCTTCAACAGTGTAGTTGCGAACCAGGGTGCACTTTCATGAAGAGCTGGATTCGGCGCGGTGTCCTTGTCCAAGGAAATTCTCTCGTACTCTTCATGACGTTCATCATCACATCTTTCAAAGAACGTCTGAGTGCGTCCCATTGTATAGAAAGTGTGTTTCCGTACATAAATACTGTCACATCTATACTGGCTCTGGGTTAAAGTTATGTTTTGATTGCCTCAGCCAGGAAACCAGATTGTTAGTTTCCATCTGGAGATATTAACTAGAACCAGGTCACCTACAACGGAACCCGAACCCTTGATCTTATCTAGATTTATGTGAGGATTGTTGGTAACGAGGTTGCGTATTGGTTTGGGGATTATACATCCAATATGCTCAGGGCCCGCAGCTGGAAGGGGATGGAACATGGAACAAAACCATCGAACGTTGTAATTGGATTAAAGGTCACTAGCTCCCGAAACCTCGAGCCTATTGAAATTTTCTTAATCAGATAGTCACTAACCGATCCAGAATGGCCCGGCAATCCATCATCCGAAACTAGACGCATTGGGAGATTAATAATTGAACACTAATCTTAGCAATTCAATTTGTGGCTTGCCTTGGTGAAGTAGAGAATAGGTAGTAGGAATGAAGTATACCCATAAACTGATAAGGACGGCGTCTCAATATATTATTACTTCTTGTCCGCTTGAATTATTTGATTCAAACACAGGTTCTGCCACCAATAATCATCAAATGAATAATTTGTTATACTGAACGATTTATTTTGTGAGTCATTCTGGGCACGAAATGAACGCATAGTCCGGACGCATGCGTTCTTGTTGGTATATTTTCCATCATGTTTGAAGAGAGCTTTCCTTAGCTACCATGTTCATAGTTTTCACTGGGTCATAATTATATTGACACTGATTGAGGCCCCATATAGAGGTTATTGGGAATTGGCTCTGGATATCATTGCTAGGGAACACCTGATTATAATCACGGATGGCTGTATGAAGTCGAGTTGGTTTTTCTGTGATATTATTTCATTTGAAGAATGATGGCTCTCTTGGATTTTGTTGACAGGTACTTTTGTAATTTGAATAAGCGCTATGCTTCATGAATTACAACAGATAATTAATGATTGAATTATTGAATCCTGCGTATTCTTATGAAACCTTAATTCCCGGCCGGCTCTAGTACTCGATTTAGGGCTTTCCTGGGGGGACCACGATGTTAGGTACTGACCGCAGAAAAAACTCATCTAGGCAGACGGAGCATCTATACAGGTAAACAATAACCCAATATGTAATAATTTGCAGCATTTTGTCATTACCATTCTTACAAAATAAGTAACTCTTCGCAGATGCTCCAAAGGCGTGGAAACAAAGAAGTTACAGCACCTCAGAAACCTTGATTAAATCAAGAAATTCAAGATTATTAACCCCCACACGCCGGTTATCTCTTATCGATAGGTACTTAACCTAGGTATATCTCCGATTCATATATAGCTATGGATTCAACCGATTTCACAGCTGTGAGCTATGATTTAATTGCCAGTGTTGAGGTCAGATGCATTATGGCAAGGGATTACACACGTTCTTGAAAATAGACATTAGGTAATATTGTGTCGTTGTCATTTTTTGTGACACCTATCACCTCGTAATCACTGATCTGACCTTCCAAACACCTATGTCAAAACTTGTTGATGACATGATATCATATCATATACTTAGTACCAGAACTGGATGATCACAAGGAAGGATTATGTCCTTGATGCCTAGACGCAGACGGGCAGCCCGCAATATTTTATAAAAGAAACCATTTTACTGAGTTAGCCCTTGGTTGTAAATCGGGAAACCGGTGAAACAGAAAATATCATCACCTTTTCTACCGAGGTTTAGGCAATTACCTGTATTTCTTTTTCCTAGGACTATGCCACACACCAGTCAAGAAGGACATTAGGCATCAAACATTATCGGTACGAAATGGTTCCCGGTTGCTGATGTTTCGCGTACGGAAAGAGGAGATAGGGCTGTCTAATTATATTTTTCCTATGGTTTAATAAGTTTTTCAGTAAAGGGGTTCGGAATTTAATTTTTATTTATAACAGAATCACCATACTTATTTCAAGTAAGGTGTTCCAATCACCACAGTGTTATTCTGACTTAACGGTGCAAAGAGGATACGGTGATACACAAGACGGTTTTCAGAAAACTGGCTTTTCAGTCCACCGCCGAAGCAATCAATTCCTAAGAACGGTCGACCAACGTTTCTCCGATGGGACTCGACCAATCTTCTATATATTGAACTTCTACCCCCACCCGCCCTCCTCAACCTGCGTCACTTTTATATGTTGTGGAATGGTCAATTTCACAATAATACTAGAAGGGATGCTGGCGGTCGACAAGGTGATCTAATATCTCAACCTTTTACCTTCCGCGAAGCAGCCCTCAAGACTTTTCTATAAAGGACAATTACTGAGACGTAGAGTCCACAGCCTCCTGGCCCTCCTAACCCTTAATGATTCCCTCACATCAAAGCGGCTACCCCTCATTTCCTACTCCCCCTTTCCCTTTCTCTTTTTCTTCCTTTTCTCATCATCTTCTTTCAGCCCTCCCTCCGGATCATCGAGTTCTTTCAACCATCTTCCAAACGAACGGGCCTCACCGGTAAATTCAATTCGCAAAAACTATTGACTGACTTCGTGATGAAAGTCAGAAGGCGTTCAGAGCCTTCCAGGTATTTTCTTTTTCTCTACATTAAAGGATGCGCCTTTCTCCTACAGATATCTCAAAAAGTTGAAAACTGCCGAAGGAAAACTTATCCTCATGGTATGAATCACATTAGGATGTTCATTCTACCACTGACTGATCAGATTCCCCCCCCCCCCCCCCCCCCATTTCAGGAGCCTCAATCCTCCTGAAGAGATGAAGCGTTCATCTTCATCCCCTTTAAAGAAGAAAATCCTAAAATCTCGGATAACATGAGTATCAATGCATGAGGATATACAGGAGCTTTTCCGACGATCTTTTTAGATCACTTCAGCTCCCATCTCGAACCGACCAATGGTTCGAAAAAATGCAAAGGTTTCTTTTATCGCTGAAAAAGCATTTCAAATAAAGCCTTCAAATAATAGAGGATTCGAGGATTACGAATAAACCCTATTCATGGGATATAAGATGCTATAATCAGCAACACCATTAAATCCAACAACAAAAAATTCACAGCTGTGAAACTAGAGCGATGACGTAGCACATGCTAGTTTATTTACCTATATAGCCAATAGATACGGGAGGAGGGTACAAAGATGGTGCGAGGATATTTTTCCTCACGAGTACATGTACCTACTCCAAAGCAGTAGCATCGTGTATCCAAAAACCTCACAATGGAGTGGGAAAGTTAATTTATTTTGCCAACAAAACCAATGAAAAATAGTAAATTGTGGGCTTTGCATTATTGCCTTACCCTAACCACCTACCGCAACCACCAACTCCCACTTCATAAATACAATCTGCAATCTGCAATACATTTTGTTAGTAGGTATCTACGTGCGAGTTGTTCTTACAATATTATATGGTTGGAACAAAAGTATTCGGGAAACGATAAATTTCTAAATTCATGATCACAGATGTACCGAATGCGGTACGATAAAAAATAAATTAAATTATATTCGGTTAATGATCCGTTATATACCAACCTTTTTTTCTCTAACGAATCGTTTATTCCGGCTTTATTGCACTCCAGGTGCCTCGTTATCGCTTCAATGCTAAAACCTCTATCTCTGAGAGCAATCAGGAGCGGGTTCTCTTTTCCAACGGCTCAGTCTTACAATTTACAACTGAAGCCCTTCCAGTGGGCTTCTAATGCTTCCAAGAAGTGCATGTGAATCGTTATTTCCATCGGGTCCCATCTGATACTAAAGCCAGAATAGAGTGGTCTGCTTGGTGTACTTATTTCCTAAGTGCCCTACCGCTGAATCTTATCGATACCTATAGGAGCTTGAGGGCAATGTTAAGATTACGGTCTCACTGATCTGAACTGAGGTACTTGATCAAATGGTATCAAAATATGCACGTACGAGGAGACAAGAACATGTCATTCGAGCAAGAAACGAAGTACACTCCTAACTTTATAACAGATAGCTTTTGCTTCAAAATCTTCCAACGCAACGTACCTCCTCCAAAGACCTTGCCGGCGGTTTGGAAAGGTGGGAAAGTATTGTCCTCTCAGATATCCAGATTCCTGTTCGAATTTGGTTTTTCATGCTGTTTTCTACTGTCCACTTTTAGGTACTTATATACTTTTACGCGTACATCTACATAGATATTAAATTTAAAAATACGGATTGAAACTTTCAAAAACGTGAACTTCCAGTAGAAGATTATGCTTAAATATGTCTGATATAAAAA
This sequence comes from Leptopterna dolabrata, assembly GCA_954871275.1. Lineage (NCBI taxonomy): Eukaryota > Metazoa > Arthropoda > Insecta > Hemiptera > Miridae > Leptopterna > Leptopterna dolabrata. The sequence continues at coordinate 29,647,159 of OX940976.1, forward strand.
ACGTATCTCGGATATGAAATATATCTCTATCTTCTGTGTGACGTGACGAAATTCCCAAAACAACTGTTAAAGTTATCAATTAGAATATTTAGTGAATACGGGCGAATTTCGTCATGTCCCTCCTTCTATTGTCAACTATATAAATTCTCCAATATTCGGAAATAATCTCTCTCAGTATGGCCTCAGTCATCAATCCACCGTTTTACCGGGGCCCCCTTTCCTAGAATTCGCTCGGTCGCCCCTCTCCTCAGAGTATGAGATTTTCTTATTAAACGGGGAGTGGGAGGCCGGAGTTGACTTGGGAAAGAGAGAAGTCGGAATCTGGACACTTGGCTGCTGAAGATTCCCTGGACTACTCTCCTCCTGCTGCATTAAGGTAAGAACTTGGTTCTTTCCTCCTAGTCCAAATTATTAGAGTTTCCCAACCAAAGTTAAAGTCCTAATTGAAAATGCTAAAACGTAACGGTGTTACAGAATCTAGGTACTTAAAGAAACCTACTTCTTTTTCAAATTTTCCGTAATAATTTTGAAAGTCTCGTTGGCAATTGGCCTTTATGTAAATTATTCTTTGTGGTTTGATCATGTGAGAAGTATTATAAGAACATATGGGGATAGGGTTAGGTTTTTTTCCCCTTCTAAGTTAACCTTGCCCTCAAGGGGTTTTTTTCTAACTTAACTCTATCTCCATGCCTCAGTAAATTTATTTATGACACTAAAAATTGATTCAAATCTTGTGATGGTGGTTCCACCTCAAAACTCTTTTCTTTGGGGTTTCCGTGAGAGTATTTTCTAGGATTTAGGGGAGAATTTTCTTTTCTAAGTTACTTAACGGAAAAGGTTATTCATTAAAGAAAAATTTGTTAATGTATCGACCAAATTGTTAATGTAGGTTCTAGTTAGATCATTTTATGGATTCATTTGTGGGTAGAAGTTAGGCCTTTTATTTTATTTTTATATCCCTTCAGGTTTTAGTACATTTCTAGTTTGTTAAGAATTTATAGAATCTAAGAACTCATTATCTTTGTACTCACTTCCTATTCATGTTTTCCGATTTCACTTTTCATTCTTCTTAGTTTAATAAATCATGAGGGCTTGAATATGGATTTTGTTCCTATTTATCTCAAAACCCATGTCCTTTCCTCGTGATTCAGTTTTGGTAGCATCTTGTCCCACTTCGTAGGTAGTACACACTTTTCCCAACGTTCAAAATCTCCATCTAGGCATCGTTAGTTTCCCTCTTGGCTTACAACCTAATTTCTTAATTATAGTATTTTTCGTCTATCCCCTCGAGAGAAGTTAGGCTTTATTTTTATGTTTTCCTTGAAGTAACTTTAAATGTGATCACCTTCTACCATTTTGCTATAGACTGGCTAAAGTCAGTTTGGCAGCTCCTCTCATAGGATCCTGAGCTCAAGTAACTTTTCGATATGTCGGGGGAAAAATTCATCTTTCAGTTCTAGTCGGTTGAAATGCCGAACTTTTGCGAACTTCCTTGACCTTTGTGGTGGACCTCGGTGTTTTCGAGAGCTAGTGAGCCTTAATCCTTTCTTTGGGGATTTTGGCTTATTACCTCACGAATCCACAGTGGCCAATGATAGTGCCTTGGGATAAGACGGATCCTTTCGGGAATCATCCCCTGATGGATCTTACTTTCCCCCTTCGCGATGTTTGGACTGCTTCCGGCATAAAGGAGAAGGGAGTTATATCAGGGGGTTTCGAGAGTTAAAATAATGATACTCCATCATTTTCGGAGTTTTGCTCAATTGATCTCAGGTCTTATAGTGGAGTTCTAGGAAGCAAGGTAAGTCGACGATTGATTTTGTTTTCCTCTGGAGGTGATCTAGAATTCTTGACGCAATTTTCGGACACTACACTACCACATGTACACTTTAAACTAGGTCCATTTCCAGGGTAGGTTCGTTTCCGACGAAGAGGATCCGTCGCCCATAATCGAATCATCACACGATAGACATTTAAAATGTAAAAACTGGAAGTAGGTACACTATTAGAATTTGGGACAAGATGAGTTTGGCAAGGCTGCGAGACCGACGATGGTATGGAAGTCACTAGCCACTTGAGTTTTGGGGATGGTGTATGAAGAGTAGCTCTACCTCGTTTTTTGTATAAACTAAAAACTATTATTTTGTTTACTGTTTCCTCTCTCTTTCATGGGAGGGAAACAGTTGGTGGAACGCCCCCTTTAGAATAATAAAGTAAAGATATGTAATTTCATTTTTCCTAGTATTTCAATTCTCAAAAGTGTTAGTTAGAAGTTTGCATTTATTTCCCGCGATTCAGGGAAGGATTAGGAGTACGGCAGGGAGAGAAGGGTTTAGCGGGGGTGGTTTTGGGGGCTTCATGCCGCAATGGGGTGAAAGCCTCGACCGAAACCATCTCTGCTCCACCCCGAAGTCCCCGCACCGTAACATCTGCGTCAAACATAACTTCGTATGCGTGTGGACTCACTCGTACTTCTATCCATTGGTGGCTAAATCCAAGCATCCTTGAAAGAGCGTAAGGACCTATTTCATATCACCGTATGCAGTATTCATTCTCAAAACAAAATGAATCCTCGCTCTGTTTCCAGCTAACGAAGGTTCAAGTGAAAGGAGGGTCGAAAAGGAGGACGGGGTATAAAGTTTTACTTCAGAGCGGGTAATGGCCGACGCATTTAGTTTCGACAATGGAGAATAGGTTATTATCTCGAACCCCTTTCCGCCGAATTTATCATGGATATGAGGCAACAAATTGATTCCGCCCGCCCAGCACCCCTCGCCCAGTACACAGGGTTCCCCGCCACGGCCTCAACCAGGGGCGTTCTTCCCCTTCCAATCAGCTTCCCAAGGGGATCAAGTCCCTGTTCCTCGGAACCTTCCGTTCGGGATGGGTACGGGACCCCAACAACCTATCTAACCTTCGAAGGGTGGGATATTGCATCAAATAGTCAATCTTCGATTTTCACTCCAAGGAAGATTATACGTAGGGTTGTTGAAACAAGTCCTATGTTCACATGGAAATCGTGACTTTTCAATCCTCCTTGACCTGACGAGGGACATTTCCAAAAATATTTTCACGGTACATTGGGAAAAGGTCGAGAAATCCCTTGAGAAGTTCTTTTTCAAATAAAACTTCTGTGGAAAAAACGCCCCTACATCAGAAGTCCTTAGCAAATATTTGCACAAGCTCTTTCACTCAAAGAGCTGGAGGAACCCAATTTAAACCTTTCTCTCCCGTTTTCATTCAATTAAGAAGTGCCCAACTTTCTAGTTGAATGAAGCATGATAGCTGAACAAGAGCCCGAACTTCTACCGGTTGGACTTTTTAGATTTTTGGCCCTAAATTTTATTATACCACAACTCAGTGTTGCTTACCATGATTCGAATTTATTGCACCTATACACACGTTGAATCACTTAACGATATAGACAAGAATTTTCATGTTTGAAACGCTATAGTCTCACAGCATATATTATCTCCAGGTATGTGTTGAAATTCATTAAATTAAAATAAAAGCCCGGCAGGTAAAAAGCCACCGCCAAAGAACGTTGAAAGAAATTTCACGGTCTGGGGGAAGGAACAGGTTTCTATATGCACACCCAAGAGCGAGGTGCGAAGCACCTAGCATGCTATTTTGGCGGGCAAAATGGATATCAATACTTTTTGCAGCTGAGGAGATTGTTTGGCGGCATTATTATACAGTACCACACTTCCTAGCAAGAAGAGTGATTGCAGCAATAATGATAATTATGCAGCCAGATAATCATAGCTTAGGATTTATTTAACTTTTCCGTTACGTTCAAACGGGTCTTTTTCTGATCTACTGGATCTTTGGGTCTACTCTATAATATTTCCCCAATATTTTAGGTATTGTTTGCTGCAAATTAGTTAGGTAGGTACTCAGATCAAGTGTCTTTCCAGGATGAAATTGAAAGTCTTCACAACCAGGTGTTATGAATTCATTTTGTTAGCGTTGTTCAGAAAGGAGCATAAAACATGAATGTGAAACTCTGCCACCTATTTGATGCAGCCTAGACTGATATTGGGCGATTTCCTAGAATAGTTTGTGATCAACAATAAGTACTTTTTGAATAGCCTCTGAAGTGCTTGGTGACTCTGCTATGAATCTATTCGGATTCCATTCCAAATGTTTCACAGATTAGATTGACATTGGAATCAGTGACTTCAAGGGATCAGTTTTTCTTTTTGGTTTATTATTTTTAATAATGATCCATTGGAATCGAGCATGAAAAAAAAAAATTCTTACCCCCTCAAAATTTGAAAGTTTACGTTTCAAGGTATGTAGAATCCAAAACTGCAATAAAAATATTTTTGTCTGTCCGCCGTACGCCGTACGCTGTACGGGCCACTTTTCTTAGTTACCATGAAAAAAAAATTGATCAAATTCGGGTTATAGGTTCCGCTCGGGGTCTAGTTGGTCCTCGAAGCTCGACGTTACTGTCAGTCATCTCTAAGGGGTTCAAAATAGGGGTTGAAATTTTCAGAACGCCGTATCTCAAAAACTTTCGATTGAAGGGTATGGTTTTTTTTACGATATTAAATTTGTCTTGAGCTAAACAATTTTTTTAGACCACCCGGAGCATCGTACGTCCAGCCGTTCATGAGCAACAAAAAGCTTCGTCAACACGATCGTGAATCAAACGGTATAAATCCGGCCTGGATATCATAACTGCGGAGCATCTGATTATAATCAAGGATGGCTGTATGAAGTCGAGTTGTTTGTTCTGCGATATTAGGTATTTCATTTGATAAGTGATGGACTATTTTTGTTGGTAGGTACTTCTGAATCTTGAACAAACGTTGAAGTATTATTGAAGGGTAAATTAATACACAACGGTGAATTATTACACAATGGTAAATTATTACATCACGGTCAATTATTACACAACGGTAAATTATTACAAAACGGCTCATCTATCCAGAAGGGGCTGGATTTTGTTGATAGGTACTTTTGCAACTTAAACGACCGTTGAAGTATTATTGATGGGTAAATTATTACACAATGGCACATTATTACACAACGGCAAATTATTACACAATGGCTCATCTACCCAGAAGGGGCTGGATTTTGTTGATAGGTACTTTTGCAACTTGAACAACCGTTGAAGTATTATTGATGGGCAAATTATTACACAACGGTTCATTATTCTATCTCCGTAGAAGTGGAACCTATACAGGTAAATTATTACACAACGGTTTAGATAGGTACCTAGTAACGAGTATGGGGTTAGGTACTAACCTACAGAGGGTCCGCGATCTACATAATATGTGTAGAATAGTACATAAATGTTATATAGAAGGGTTATCTATACGGAGATCTGTGATCTGTAACAGGAGGGTATTCTGTACAAAATAATAAACCGTTGTGCAGGGATTTGCAGCGTTTTTTTATAGGAAACCATAGCTGAAAGGGCAACCTATTTCTTAGTAACTCATCATAGGTAAGAAGCCACTGGGTTGGATCATGTTTTGGATAATGTCGTGCTTATGGTTCCACTCTCATGTCAAAATTTCACTTGAACTGCCCAATGTGTTCACGACTGCCCAGGAACCTTTCTTGCATGTCGCGCACATCGCACTGTTCGCTTCAGCTATTGACTCCCTGCGTAGCTCCAATGCATGAACGTACGCAATTCGTTCATTATACCCCAAGTATATCCACCAAATGGAACCTATAAATAACCCAGATTTCATTAATTTAGTTCACGGAAACTAAGAAAAATGCCAAATAGATTATACGGCGGAGAGACAGGTAATTATTTATTACATTTTCGGAATTCCTAGTTCCTTGTAATGCTTAGGTTAGAAAGACGTGAAACGCAAAGTTCTGAGGCCCTGAAAAAGACCACAAAACTTTCGGCTACCTTGGGTGTGAACCGAAAACATTCAAGACATTATTTATTTTCCTTTTGCAGGGGTATCGATCGTTTGTATAATTTTTAGAATCATTCGCAGTATTTCCCTGTCAAAACAGTCGACCTGACGAGTTAAGGTATTAAAATACTATCAACCTCCACTTACCATCTTAACGCACGACGCCTTTTGGACCTTCTTTTTAGTCCTAGCCACCCGTTTCGGAGTCAAGCGTTCGTGCATAAAGAAGCGGGTGGGTTGTCGAATAGCGGTCTGATCCCGCAAGAAACCTCCTCCAACCCCGACCGTACGGAAATGACTTCGCTCACAGTTTAAATAATTTCCTCCCCCTTCTGTCGGTTGCCTTCGGAAAGAAGAAGAATTGTGCGAAAAGAAGCTACTGAAAAAATAACCTTCTTTCTCCTCCTAAAATTTCTCTCTTATTTCCTCGTTCCATTGAATAAAAGTTTAGGAGTGGAGGGAAAGGTGTGAATATTCGACCAGGTTGATGTTCTGCATACATTGAAGGCAAAGTCTTTTCCATCAGAGCAATCTCTTCTCAGCCTTCGCGCTTTTTATAAATTCATTCTCCCCCTTTTCTTTTTCTTTTCGCGGGAAAACAGATGCGAGTACAACAGGTATTCGTTCCAAAAGATCCTCTGGGAAGGACGTAAATTTCAAATTCTTTTATGAAATCATCGTAGGAAAAGGGTCCCATCAGTATAGTTAAACACTCGAACAGGTCGTTTCCTTAATAACTTAAAAAACTGAACCCTCATTCTGTCAACTTTTTTCAGTTCCTTCGACAGCGATTCGGTGGAAAAAGAATGGTGGAAGAATTTCGTTTATGGATTGTGAACCGGATTTCGAGTTGATTTCCAAAGTCATCTTCTGATTTGGGTCGAGTTGTTAGCGAATTCGCCATATATTCCATAGGTATTGCTCACTCAAACAATCTTTCCAATGTAAGTAAAACAGTTTTATAATACTCCAATTTAAACCGCAATAAATTTAACTATTGACGTTATGTGTGAAATAAATTGCCAAGGTTACTGTCAAACTACCATGAAAACGGGGTTTTCCCAATACCTGAGCAGCTGTCCAATCACAAAAACCTCCAAGAAAGCTTTATGTAGACAACTAAGAATTGAAGATTCGTACATTATAATATGCCTGGGAAACGAAAGAAACCCTATCAATAAAATCATGTTTTCCTATGAAACCCTGATTTAATGACTCTCGTATCACCACAGCATTTCACATAGTGTAGTCCAACATCAACCTAAAGAGTTTTAAATCGATGAAGAACATTTTTTATATGGGAAGCGCACATCTGAATCTCGCAGCAACTGGATAGAATTTGCTGGTTTCCATTAAGGGGTGTCAGAAAGAACTTTAAGAAGGAAGGCAAAGAAGGAAGACAATTTTCCGACCCTTAAAAAGGAATGAAATTTTCCGAAAAATGCAAATCATCGATTTAAAACTATGTATGTAGTAATTTTACAAAATAAATAGTTCAAAACTGTAGATTTACAATGATGGTCCTATTAATACTTGTCAAGAATCTGTATTTTACGATGGGCCGAGCCGTAGTGAACCATTTTTGTGGTCGCGTTTCTCACTGAACGCAATTTTTGGTATTGCTATTCCAGCTTCATAGTCATCGATCGTTAAGCTCCTATCCACGGGAACAATAGTTACATAATATAATGTGGGCGTCTAGTTCCGTCATGTAGAAACCTTCGCATAACATGTTCAAGCGGAACGAAAGTTTCTCTACGTCATTAATGATCAGGTTTTTGGTTCGCACATTTATAAACTTACCTCCTAGTTCCTGCCACTTCAACAACCCTGCATGCGGATCTGCTCCACCAACAGGGTGTGAGGGTCCAGTAGGAAGAAGCGGCACTCCGGGCCCACCCTTCCTCGGGGTACAGCAGCACCTGAACAAAGGAGCATCCAAAATATTCATTAGCAATTTTTATCATGAAAGAATTTCTATCGAGGAATTCAAACTTATCACTCAGTACTTATTATTGATATAACTTGAGCTGGTGAGTAGAAAATTGTACATTATCAACCTAAATTTTCACTTGAAATAAAAGGAGAACTGTTCAGTATTCCATGTACTTACTCGTACATAAAAATATTGCTCACATTACAATGTACCTACCAGTAATGATGTCATATACATCTACGCACTTCCCTTAGGAGTGGAATTCAATCGATTAGAAAGTTGTTCCACTGTGCAGTTCAGTTGGAAAGTTGTTCCAGGTTGGAGTTAAGAAATAGAGACCGTTATCTGTAATGTAACTACATCATGCACACACAGATCTCGCAATAATGATGTAGTGATGTCTAATTTACAAGGATCTGGCTGGGTGAAATCTCCAGCGGCTACAGCGAACGGAACAGAATATTTCAATCGCCCTTTGCAATAGGTGCTTGTTCAGTAGTAATGAAGTAGGTGCATATACCCACCACATGTTCTATAATACACGTAGTAATGGTTTCGCTTAGAATTTCTTGTTCGAACATACCCGAGAGTGCGAAAAGAGAATGTTGTCCTGAATTTTAATATGGGAGCGCATGAGAATAAATTGGTTTTGAATAAAGGAAACGGAAACCGGGGCATGCTAGCAGTTTCCGCTGTCCGGAAACACAGGATGGTGGGGCCAAGTTTTACATTTCTATCCCATTTCGCCTCTCGGGTTGTGCTCCACGTCGGTGTTTTCATAATAGGCGAGAGCAGGATGTGCGAAAGAGTTGTATCGAGTTCCGAGTTGCAAATGGTCGCCGACATGATTCTGTAATTAGATGAAATGAGAGATCTGTAATTGTGAAGCGGGTTTCTGCTCTCTGTAAACGTAAAGTGGAAGGCTCATGGTGGGTCACTTATTACTGCCAGAGTGTTCTGTCCCCACTCTTTACAAAATGTCACTAAAAAAGTTCCAAGCTTCCTTTTCTATCCGGTTGATTGTTCTGTATTAAACTTAAATAATAGGTTATAGCAACTGTAGTCCATCCCAGGGCTCAGAGGACGTTTTAGAAACGGAAGGGAATAAATGCGACTAAATCTGAGATCAGTTCGGCATGGTGTCAAATAAAAGAGACCCTACAGTGACTACCGTGTAGTGAGTACCTACTGTAGTAGGTGGTATGGTATTATTTCATTTGAAGAATGATGATTATTTTGTATTTCGTCGTCGTCTTGAACAAACGTTATTCTTCATGATAACAACAAATAATATTATTTATAGAATAAACGATAAAATAATGGTAGAATAAATCATCGAATCCAGCGCAATTTCATGAAATTATAATTCCCCCGCCGGCTTTCCTTGGGGGAGGTCGAGGGTAGGTATTGACCACAGAAAACAGTGATCTATACAGAAGGGGCATCTATACAAGTAAATAATAAACCGTTGTGTAATAATTTCAGCTATTTTATCATATACTAATATGTGTACAAGACATCCACCTCTCATGTGTTTTTATTCACTTATGAGTCCTACAGAGGGATTTTTTGAAGTCAGGAACTTCTGACTCAGTTTCACGCTATCTCCTTTAAGGTTTTTAGTTGCTGAGAAGGTTATGAAGCTGATCTGGGTAGTTAGATTGATTAGTTCGATTCTCATCTGAGGCTATTTTTTAAGAATTTTTCTTGTTCCTGTTTTCCTTACCGTGAACAGTCAGATACTTGATCGAGGGATATAATCAATACATTGGGTTACTAATTGCAGGAAAATGCAAGGAAGGTGAGTGGGTAAATCCAAAATGGTGTGTGTGTGCGTTTATCTAAAGAAGAGAAAAGTTTTTGTAGTTAGCCAACTTGATGCGATCTTTCTTCCAAGTCATCACGAGCTCCATTATCTGAAATCACTTGAAATTACTTGAGAGCTGATACGGATCGCTCGTTCAAGGGTTGGTTAGCCTCGTTGGTAACTAACCGAAACCCCATGAGACCGATTGGGGGAGTTTGAGAAAGTTCATTTGTTGAGTTAGACGGTAGGCATTCTCCGATTTCAAAATATTTATAAAATGCTCAAGTTTTCACTAAAAGATGAATATCAGAATTCCACAGCTCTGAGCATGAAATTTTAAATCACGCTAAACAATCAATGCATGCTGAGATTTTTCCTCGTCTCCTCCACTCGTTTACTACCAACCCTTGACCACTTGTGTGACAGTTGACAACCCACACGTTGGTCGAAGAAATCCGAGACTCTATAATTTCCTGATGATGATACTTTTCCTGTCTCACAAACTTGTAACATTCCACTGCAGCATTTTTTACACTCTACATAATAAGGAAGCCCCTCATTTTATTGAACCTTCTTCAATCACTCATGTTAAAACTTCCGTCCTACCTACATCAATTAATTCCTGTCAGCCCTACTACTCAGTAATAAAATTCCTGTCAGCTAAGAAAAAACTCCACCTGAAATTTCGCGTAGGTGCTTACCTACCATCCTTCAGATTCCGATACATTATACTCGCGAGCATGACTCAAAGTTGCCAAATCCGACGGGTGAACAATATTAATCATTCAGGCAATTTTGAGAATAAAAAATACCACTAAAAGGGGAGGATGAATGGATGAACGCAGGAGGTTTTCGATGCAGCTATGTTTAAGAAGGGTTGTTAATGAAAATATCCGTGGTGTGTGTGTGTGTGTGGGGGGGGGGGGGGGGGTTGAGACCACGGAGTTGTTCTTATAATCGTGGAAGAAAAGTACCTAGGAAGGTCGTCTGTAAGTGCCACCTAACGCGCGTTCCATCATACTTCAACTACGCCACATCATCATTTAGTACTCCAGCTTTCAAGTACAGAAAGAAGTGGACAAGTAGCACTAATCCCTAGCTCGTGAGGCCGGGCAGCAATGAGCTATTACCAACTCTCTTGCTCTATGTATCCGTAGGTTACTTTGGACTACTTTCGGGATGAGCTAGAGGGCCAAGGGCCTACTTTTATAGGACATCCCGAGTGTAGGGCGTCAGAATTCAGAATACCCACGTATCTACTCAAAAAAATTCGTTCGAAAGTTTGGAATATCAAGATATACAACCCACGCTCCGTAAAACTTGAAAGCCGCAAAACGATCGTTCATAAATGGATTTGGGATCAGAGAATTAAACAGTGGTAGATAGTGAATTTCAGATATTAGGGCTCAAAGGTAGTTAAAGGTAGTTAGAGTAAGTTAGTCGTAGCAGTCGGGTGGTTGCAACAAGTATTGTTGTTCTGTTTTGAACCACAGAAATCATTCGTGAGGGTTGCGTGTTGAAAACATCAATTATTATCACTGAAATAGGCTGAAAAATGTATTTTGCAACTAATGCTAAAATGCCGTAATATCGAGTCAAAGTGTCCACAAATATCTGGAAATCCATACTTTCATTTTCATTTTGATTCTATGCATTAAATACCTTCCACTCACCCCCCCAACCTTGGAAATCCCCTATGGTTCAAAATAATCGAGAAATATGAATATTCAAATCCTCAGTAAAAAACTTCAACCAGTATAAGAAATGAAAATTTTAAACTGGACCTGCTTATCCACGAATATGTCAGAGCACCACTAGGATACCCTATGAGATTTGTGTGAGAGGAAATGTACCCCAAAAACTTATCTCATTACAGGGTTGTTCCCATCCCTGATGCAATGATTTGGTTGCCTCTCATCTGGAAGCATATTTCAGGATGTGTGCCCTAGCCATAGAATACACTGCACTTCAGAAAGTCGGCGACCTCGTGCAAGACGAAGTTGCAATTGCAGTAAGTAGCATACGGTTGAAAATCTCAAGTCGCATGAAACCGAAATATACTTAAAACATAAGGTAACCCGCTGTAATGGTAAATACATAAATTATGAAGACAGGGGTCTGTAAGGCCACTTGGTAATATGAATTGGGTGGCAAAAAAGAAGCAGAGAGACGCTGGAAAAAACTCCTCGAGAGGGAAAACTCGCAGGAGAATAAACCTCTTAATGTAAATTGCTCTTAATTATGAATCAGAGGTATTTTTTTGTAATGCGGTTGAATTAATTTTCATGAAAATTATTAGTCTCACTGCCCGAGCGGTTTCCTATCAGGGTACGATAATGGAGTCGGAAAATGGTTTCGATCTCACGATAACGCCTCCCTTTCGGCATTTACAATTTGAATTCTCATTGTGCGGGTAGAGGAAGTGTCTTTCTTCTTCTACCAGAAATTTCATAACGATGGTTTTTCCTATTGGTTTGAAATGAAGAAACCAACTAACTCTCAACATAACCGTTAAGTTAGACCTAAATGATAATCCCTACAAAATTAATTCTACGGTAGTGAAATGTGGAATGTCATGAGGCATGAACCCTCAGATGGATCCTAAAACGTTCTAATATCCATTTTATCGGCTCCCAAGACCCCAAGTACCTACTGAGATGGAAGAAAAAATTAGCGGTCTCTGATTGCACCACCTAATTTTTAATGTTTATTGCAATAAAACTTACAGGTTGTCCATAGCTGAACGCACAAGTTTCTTACAGCCTGATCAACTTCAGAGCCAATATTCCTGTTTTATGGCTCTGTGGGAAGTACTCATATTTTCATGCAACTCATTTTAATGGTATGAATTCGATGCTTTTCAACTTGACCAGACCTATTCCTTCAATATCGTCGTTTCTGGAAGTAAAATGTTAGTATGCCATGAAAAACCAACAGTTAGGTTGACGATGCAAATATACGCCTAAAGTTCGGTTTCATGGACCATATCAACGTATTATTTTTTACCATCGAAACTTTCTTACAGCTGGTTCAGCGTAGAGATGAGTGCAACGGCACAAAGAGGAACAATCAATAAAATCATCATATCAATAAAATGTTATTATGCAATGAAATAATATTATTTATTGAACTTGACTCACGTGGTGAGAAGCCTTCCCCTCCCCCACCTCTCCGGATCAGGCTTTTAAAGATTCGATCACCACAACATTTCAAGTTAAGCTGCCATTCCACTGACATGGGAGAGTTCTCTTCGAGATGCTTTGTTTAAACTACCTCGAGTGAGCTTCTCATGCACCCATTTGATTTGATTGTTTTACATTTCAGTTCACTAATTAACCTTCTTTTTAAGTGTAGAGGTACCCAGGTACATTTCAAATGTAGACAAACAAAATAATAAATGTTGAAAGAGCTGCTGAGTAATATTATATGCTTCTCTTAGTCCTCAAAACTCTTGAGTTTAAACGCCATGTTGATTGTAAAACGTCGTCGTCGTTCCTCAAACAAGCCTTTAAACTAATAAAGCCCAATACGTTCTCAGCATTCTACCAAAACGTAAGGGGTCTTAACTCCAAACTCTCTGTCATTCGTCATCAAGCACCACACCTTTCATACGATTTCCTTTTTATCACTGAAACATGGCTTTCTTCAAATGTTGTAACAGAGGAGTTAAAGCTCTCACATTATAATATTTTCCGCCTTGATCGTTCATCATGTAATAATCGGCTTAATACATCATCAGTCGAGGTGCGTTCATTGGGGTATCATAAAAATACCGGTCATTCCGTTGGAACTCTCCTGATTCAGTGGAACACCTATTCGTGATACTTCCAGATGCCAGGCTGATACTAGGCTGCATTTATCTACCTTGGTCGTAGTGGGCGATTATAACCTGCCTGGCATAAATTGGAATGACCAGTCCCGGGAGGGGTTTTCTGAGAGTCTAAACGTTAAAGGCAAGCTAGTTTTTGAGGCTATGCAGTTGCATCAGCTTCGACAACACAGTCAACTCCAAAATCTCTCAGGGTACGTCCTGGATCTTCTCTTAGCCAATGCCGCGGCCTCAGTTCCAGACCAGCTGAGCCGCCTTCACCCGCCGATGACGCCCACCCCCCTATTGAATTTAACATCTCTGCCCCTTCTTCCCATCATACAACTTTCCCAAATTGGCATACGCTTATAAATTTAAAAAAGCAGATTTCAAAGCCATACGAGTTGCATGCAGTTGCCGGGCTTTTTGCTGCACATTTCTCCTCAGTCCCCCAGCAGTGATTGTACCCTCCTGTCCTTTGCACGATTTGGTATCTTTGGGCTGTCTCCGGATTACGGAGGATGGGGGTCGCTCGTGGTCTCGCTGGCCTAGAGGTGAGGAAAGGAATGGACCCAGACGATGTTCCTGCCATCCTGCTGAAGCAATGCTCACCTTGTATAACGTCTCCCCTTCAACAAATCACTTGCACCCTAGCGAGTTGCAGCTGGGATGAGATCTTGGGGCGACCGCTAGGGGAGGAATTGGAGGGGTTCTATGCCACGATTCAACGAGCCATAGACACGTTTGTTCCTAGAACAACAAACTTTTCGAGTTCGTTCCCCAAGTGGTTCGTCAGTCAAAATATAGCTCACATACCAAAAGTGGAAGTCGCTAGAAGTCATATGTTTTCCTGCCTGAGAGCGAAATGCAGGGAGAGATCGGAGAAGCTGCACAAAGACTCTCTCCTTGGGGTAGAAAATTCCATTCCTGATGACATCACGTCCTTCTGGAACTATTTCAACTATAGAGAGGGTGGAAATAGCTTCCCTAACTGCACGTTGTTGGACGAAGTCCATGTTTCTGAGCCCGAGTCCATAGCCTGGCTTTTTTCTGTGCATTTCTCCTCAGTCCCCCAGCAGTGATTGTACCCTCCTGTCCTTTGCAGGATTTGGTATCTTTGGGCTGTCTTCGGATTACGGCTCATGGTCTCGCTGGCCTGGACGTGAGGAAAGGAATGGATCCGGACGATGTTCCTGCCATCCTGCTGAGCAATGCTCTTGTATAACGTCTCCCCTTCAACAAATCACTTGAAACTGGACATTTCCCCTCTAAACTGAAAACCTCCTTTGTTGCACCCATACACAAGGCTGGTGACAAGAGCCTCATCAACCACTATCACCCTGTCTGCTCTTTATGCACAATACCGAAGCTCTTGGAAAAGCTTGTCGTTGAACAACGCTCCCTCGAGTTCTCTTCGTTCATGGCACTCCAGCAGCATGGGTTCCTTTGCGGTCGTTCGACTACCACTAACTTATTAGAGTTTCGGGATTTCATCATGGACGGCATTCAGCGGGGTCTCCAGACCGATGCTATCTCGATGGATTACGTCAAGGCATTTGATAAGTTGTCCCATCTCCACCTTCTGTCTCTACTGAATTCCCTGGGTGTCCATGTAACTTTTCTGGAGTGGATGCAGAGCTACCTGTGTGGCCGTTAGCTTATCGTTCGTGTCCGGGGTGCTGTATCCTCTCCAATCCTTGCATCTTCTGGGATCCCACAGGGCAGCCATCTGGGACCTCTCTGCTTCCTTCTGATGACTAATATTGTGGTTGGGATCTTCGAACCTCGTATACGGTGCCTGGTTTTTGCAGATGACCTGAAGATTTTTCTGTCGGGTCGAGTCTTCGTCGGATTGTGAGGCTTTGCAGAGGGCGGTGGGTCGGCTGGAGAAGTGGTGCGACTCAAATCACCTATACTTGAACCCTGCCAAATGTTCGATGGTTACCTTCCATCGCGGGACAAGGCCGGTAGTCTCCATCTATATTCTCAGCGGTGCTCTTCTGCGAAGGTCGGATGATATGATCAACTTGGGAGTGCTTTGTGATGGCCGGTTGAGCTTTTCCTAGCACATCAAGGAGGTTGAGGGTAGAGCCATGCGCACTCTCGTTTTCCTGAAAATGAATACTAGAGAGTTCACGAGCATTCCCGCTATAGTCACGCTGTATAAGGTACTGGTTCTCCCTATCCTCGAATATGCGTCAACATTCTGGTCACCCATGATTGCTGTGCACAAATACCGCCTTTAAGGAGTGCAAAACAAGTTCCTACGCTATTTGGCTTTCAAGTTAGGTATTCCGTAAGCCGACGTTGATCAGGATTTTTTGCGGCGGAAGTGTCATTTGGATAATTTCGAAAGGAGGAGATGCTCGGCAGATCTCGCATTGCTCCACAGGATCTTGAACCACACCATTGACTGCCCGCCGCTTCTCTTGAAGTTTTATATTTCTGCTCCTCCCATCGCCTCACGCTCACCAGTGTTGTTCCACGTCCCTTTCTCCACTACCAACTGTGTGAAGAGCCATCCCCTTCGTAGACTACTTTGGACTGTCACTCTATTTCTCACCATTAACCCCGAATTCGACTTCTTCCATTCCTCACTCTATTCCTTGAAGACATTGTTATCTTCCTTCCCCATCAGTTATTCGTGAAATATTTTAGTTATTTTCAATTTCTTTTTTTTTGTATTACTTACTTATATTAGTATATTTTTCACACCTCTTGAATGTTGTAATGTAATTGGGCTCGCCCGTGAAATAAATAAATAAATAACGTAGACTATAAAGCTAATGTTTCCTATTGACGTGAGGCACCTCCAAGGATATAATTCACGTGACTGCTGAAAAAACAGTAGGGGTAGATCTATCTTACATTAGGTCACTATAGATTGGCTGTCTTGGTGATCCGAAGTTAAAATTAACCAACAACTAAACTATTGTCATTTTGCGATGTCAAGTAACACGACGTTAGCGTTCCTAGCTTTTCTTTGGATTCCTATACATAACTATCAAACAGGTATGTTGAAGGTGGAAGGATGATGGTTATTCTGGGCTGGTGACTCTGTGGGAGTCAGTAGAGGGATTCATTCAGTACCTCTCGAGCGCCTCATTCCAACACGATGAAGATAATATGGTAGGCGTCCTGTTAGAAGCGAGGCTCTGTATCTCTATATATAAAAACGAATCTCTGTGAGCCTGTCTGTCTGTCTGTCTGTCTGTCTGTCTTCCCACGGCCTAACGGCTCGACGGATATCGACCAAATTTGGCACGAATATCCAGTAGGCTCCCAAGTTGTGCAACGTCGCATTTTTAATTCCCTGACCATAGTGGAACTATGGTCGACCATGGTCAACTCCTGAATGGCTTGACGGATATCGACCAAATTTGGCACGAATATCCAGTAGGCTCCCAAGTTGTGCAACGTCGCATTTTTAATTCCCTGACCATAGCGGAACTATGGTCGACCATGGTCAACTTCGTTAATTGAAATGGTAACCCCTATTTTTTATCGCGTATTCGTAATCTACGTGAAATTCTATCTACGATCGACCCTTCGGACTACCCCCGCCGTCGACCATAGCGCATCTATGGGCCCCTCCATGGTCGAATCCCGAATTGCTCAACGGATATCGACCAAATTTGGCAAGAATATCCAGTAGGCTCCCAAGTTGTGCAACGTCGCATTTTTAATTCCCTGACCATAGTGGAACTATGGTCGACCATGGTCAACTCCTGAATGGCTTGACGGATATCGACCAAATTTGGCACGAATATCCAGTAGGCTCCCAAGTTGTGCAACGTCGCATTTTTAATTCCCTGACCATAGCGGAACTATGGTCGACCATGGTCAACTTCGTTAATTGAAATGGTAACCCCTATTTTTTATCGCGTATTCGTAATCTACGTGAAATTCTATCTACGATCGACCCTTCGGACTACCCCCGCCGTCGACCATAGCGCATCTATGGGCCCCTCCATGGTCGAATCCCGAATTGCTCAACGGATATCGACCAAATTTGGCAAGAATATCCAGTAGGCTCCCAAGTTGTGCAACGTCGCATTTTTAATTCCCTGACCATAGCGGAACTATGGTCGACCATGGTCAACTTCGTTAATTGAAATGGTAACCCCTATTTTGGTTTATTATTTTCAATAATGAACCATTGGAATCGAGCATGAAAAAAAAAATTCTTACCCCCCTCAAAATTTGATGGTTTACGTTTCAAGGTATGTAGAATCCAAAACTGCAATAAAAATATTTCTGTCTGTCCGCCGTACGCCGTACGCCGTACGCCGTACGGGCCACTTTTCTTAGTTACCATGAAAAAAAATTGATGAAATTCGGGTTATAGGTTCCGTTCGGCGTCTAGTTGGTCCTCGAAGCTCGACGTTACTGTGAGTCATCTCTAAGGGGTTCAAAATAGGGGTTGAAATTTTCAAAACGCCTATACCATTTTTTTACGTAAATATTTTTACGGTTTTAAATAGTTCTTGAACTTGCGAGTTTTTTAAGACCATCCGGAGCATCGTACGTCCAGCCGTTCGTTCACAGTAAGGCCCCGAAGTTTGCACCGACAGGCATTTTCGACTCCAGTGTGAATGAAATTGTATACAATTCAAACCAAATCTCGTAACCAGAGACGCGCCCACAATAGGAATTTGTGAATACGGCCAATCATTGGTAGGGATCACCTGATTATATTGGCCGAGTATGAAGTCGAGTTGGTTGTTCTGTGATATTATTTCGCTTGAAAAATGATGGCTCTTTTGGAGTTTGTTGGTAGGTAGTGAAACTTGAACAAACGTTGAAGTATTATTGATGGGTAAATTATTACTACGGTAAATCATTACTCAACGGTAAATTATTACACAACGGTTCATTATACCATATACATACGTAAAAGGGGCTGGAGTTTGTTGGTAGGTACTTTTGCAACTTTTTTCACTCCTCATCAACAATTTCTTTTCAGAACTTCATTATGTGTGTTTCTTTTTGTTAGGTACTGTTTGTCATCGGCAGAATTATTTTAGCAACATTTAACTCGTGATTTAGGTAGGTACCTAGTAACGAGTACGGGGTTAGGTACTAACCTACGGAGGGTCTGCGATCTACATAATTATGCATAGAATAGTACATATTATATTATATAGACGGGTTATCTATGCATAGAGCTGTGATCTGTAACAGAAGGGTATTCTATACAAAATAATAAACCGTTGTGCAGGGATTTGCAGCGTTTTTTATCGCGTATTCGTAATCTACGTGAAATTCTATCTACGATCGACCCTTCGGACTACCCCCGCGGTCGACCATAGCGCATCCATGGGCCCCTCCATGGTCGAATCCCGAATTGCTCAACGGATATTATCGACCAAATTTGGCACCAATATCCGGTAGGTAGCCTCCCAAGTTGAACGTAGGCGCATTTTTAATTCCCTGACCATAGCGGAACTATGGTCGACCATGGTCAACTCCTGAATGGCTTGACGGATATCGACCAAATTTGGCACGAATATCCAGTAGGCTCCCAAGTTGTGCAACGTCGCATTTTTAATTCCCTGACCATAGCGGAACTATGGTCGACCATGGTCAACTTCGTTAATTGAAATGGTAACCCCTATTTTTTATCGCGTATTCGTAATCTACGTGAAATTCTATCTACGATCGACCCTTCGGACTACCCCCGCCGTCGACCATAGCGCATCTATGGGCCCCTCCATGGTCGAATCCCGAATTGCTCAACGGATATCGACCAAATTTGGCAAGAATATCCAGTAGGCTCCCAAGTTGTGCAACGTCGCATTTTTAATTCCCTGACCATAGCGGAACTATGGTCGACCATGGTCAACTTCGTTAATTGAAATGGTAACCCCTATTTTTTATCGCGTATTCGTAATCTACGTGAAATTCTATCTACGATCGACCCTTCGGACTACCCCCGCGGTCGACCATAGCGCATCCATGGGCCCCTCCATGGTCGAATCCCGAATTGCTCAACGGATATTATCGACCAAATTTGGCACCAATATCCGGTAGGTAGCCTCCCAAGTTGAACGTAGGCGCATTTTTAATTCCCTGACCATAGCGGAAATATGGTCGACCATGGTCAACTCCTGAATGGCTTGACGGATTTTGATCAAATTGGGCACAAATACCCGGTAGGCTATGGGATTTTTCCGTCGTTTGTTGGTTCCAAGATACTGCGTACAGCGAATCTCGGATAGCGAGCGAAGCGAGCGGTCAGGCTAGTCCTCATATAATACACCTCCGTATTCTCAAGGTATGCAAATCTCAAAGAATTTTCTCTCTATCCTCTGTATATCTCATAGATTTCAACTCGGGTGAATGGCCCTAATCTTATGACGTGGCATTCATACGATAAGTTTTTTGGGGAAAAGATTACGTTTCCGCTGATTGAATTCGACGTTAAATCCTAATCAACACTGGCCAGTAGGAATGTTATTTTTTACTGACGACGTATTTATTTTACATATATAGAAAGGAGGCAAAACGGAGGTGCACAGCTGCTTTTGGTTTATTATTTTCAATAATGAATCTTTGGAATCGAGCATGAAATAAAAAATGGCAACCCCTCCCCTCCCCCTCAAAATTTGATGGTTTACGTTTCAAGGCATGTAGATTCCGAAAATGCAATACAAAAATTTATGTCAGTCCGACGTAGGCCGTACGCCGTACTTAGCACTTTTCTTAGTTACCATGAACAAAAATTTACGAAATTTGATTTATAGGTCCCGTTCGGGGTCTAGTTGCTCCTCGAAGTTCGGCGTTACTGTCACTCATCTCTAAGTAGTTCAAAATAGGGGTTGAAATTTTCAGGACGCCTATACCTTTTTTTTTACGTGAATCTTTTTACGTTTTTAAATAGTTCTTGAACTTCAAGTTTTTTGAGCCACCCGGAGCATTGTACGTCCTGCCGTTCCTTCACAGCAAGGCCCCCAAGTTTGCCCCGACAGGCTTGGTCAACAGGAGGGTGAATCAAACTGCATACATTCAGCCCAAATATCATCACTAGGGAGTACCTGATTATAATCAAGGATGGCTGTATGAAGTCGAGTTGGTTGTTCCGCGATATTACTCCATTTGAAAAAGAAGGCTGTTTTGGATTTTGTTTATAGGTACTTTTGCAACTTTAACAAACGGTGAAGTATGATTGATAGGTAAATTATTAGACAGTGGTAAATGATAACACAACGGTAAATTATTATACAACGGTAAATTACTGCACAACGGTTCATTATACCATCTAAGTGGGCTGGATTTTGTTGATAGGTACTTTTGCAACTTGAACAATCGTTGAAGTATTATTGATAGGAAAATTATTATTCTCTTAATACTGAGCAGGCATATTTTAGCTAAAATCCTTATAATAATTACTCACGCTTCAACTCACCAAGTAAGTATTAAGTATTCGCACTTCAACTCATCAACAGGGCTACACTAGTAGAGCCGCAAAATATATACAACCAGGTATCATTGGACAAGAGGCACCACTACCTGATTCAGCCCCGCATCAGACCCAAACCATGGTTTTTTAACCTTCTCTTGGATCGAAACGATATTGTCCAAATGGTGAGATTACCGACAAACCATGGTAATATAAACCGAAGTCTACACCTGATGGGAGTTTAAGAATCGCCCAATTGCGTACACTGTGGTGTTGAGGAGGATATGGTCCACAAGATTGTGGCATGGGATTTTACGAAGAGGAACGAGTGAATGGGGTCGTGTTGCAGGGTCAAGAATTGTGTACAGTGGTGAATACAGCGAACACGGGAAAAATTAAAGACATTTTGAACCTTATGAAACATGTGGCATAAAATTATTATTGGAATACGAAATATGTACATATAAAGACATTGTATATAAGTACTATTTATTATATATATTCCAGGTAACGATGAAATGGTTCTAGCAATATGTATGAATAAACGCAAGGTCAAATTTTTTTTTTTTGAGTGTTAAGACAGTAAGAAGACTTGTAAGAAGTCAAATTTCGTCCGTAAAGTGGCCAGGAAAACAGTGATACTTTCGTGCACTTCTGCTATTATCCAGTGCTTATTTCGATCCTGTGTATATTTTCGCCTTCACTTTGCCACCTTGTACCTGTTCTTATATTGCACACCAAAATAAGTTTCAGAACTTTCAGCCCGCTTTTCATATTTTGCAATGTGTAGGGATGGACCTTTAAAGACGTTCATGGAATCCAATACATGAATGGAATATCTTCACAGTTATGTTATTATTTTACTCGCACGCCCCCATATTCTCAATAACATTTTTGCTTGTGCAATTGTCTGTGCATCCCTACCTCACAAACCGACACCTGTACTCCTACTTATCTCAATTCCTCGTAGCTGCTAAATTTTGCAGCTACAAAAATGGAGGATCTGGCATACAACTTGAGATGAAAAAAATGTACCTACTGTTTCAGAAATAAAATATGCAAGCGGTGGAATGTCTATAATAAATATAAAATGCATTCGACGATGAGAAACCCTTTTAGTGGCCCCAGATTCCGTGGACACCGATTAAGCTATGCTAGGGTCGTTGAAATCCCGGAAGTGCGTTATTTTATTGTCGGAGCCTCCGAAATGAAAAGCTGAGCCTCTCACGCGATCGTAATTTCCTACACGCGACATCACAATCTCGGCGCCAGCGGCGTCAAGTTCAACAGGAATGAGTTAGCGTACTACTTAGATGGCTGATGGCCCATTTACTTCCTTAATGCCTTCTCAGAATGCGATATAAATCTTTCTTAGTTTGATTACTCGAAATTTCAGCTCGTAAAATTTATTCTACTTGAAAAAGGTATGAAATTCAACACTGAGATGAAGGACCGGATCAGCAGAACGCTAGTCTCTAGGAACCTGCTCGCTTTTTGGTTTATTATTTTCAGTAATGAACCACTGGAATCCAGCATGCAATTTTTTATTTATTTTTTTAAATTATGGTTCCCGCTTGAAGGTGAGTAGAAACCGAGAAGGGAATTAAAAAATGCGGTCCGTCCACCGTAGGTACGCCACGCCGTCCTGCGCACTTCGCATTTTTCTTAATTACCTACCGTGAACCAGAATTAATGAAATCTGGTTTTTAGGTCCCATTCGGGGTCTAGTTGGCCCGCGATGCTCGGCCTTCCTGCCGTTCATGTCTAAGGAGTGGAAAATAGGGGTTAAACATTTCAGAGTGCCGTAGTTCCACAACTTTCAATGGAAGGATATATGGTTTTTATGACGTTTTTAAATTGGTACCGAACTTGAGATTTTATTGAGACCACCCGAAGCATTACAGGTACGACACGCCGTTCGTACATAGTTAGGACCTCAGGTTGCGTCGAAAAGCTTCGCCAACATGAGTGTGAATCATTGCGGTAAACATCCAGCCCAGATATCATTGCAAGGGAACACCTGACTATAATCACGCATGGCTTCATGAAATCGAGTTGTTTTCTTCAAAGATATTATTTCATTTGAAGAAAGGATTGGATGGGAAGGAACCTAGTACTAATACCCCGCGGATGTACCACAGCGAGTATTAGGTGCTCCTTATAGGAGTCTTTTGCTAGCACCCCGCGGATGAATCACAGCGGGCGCCAGGAGGAAGTAGATGAATACCCCGCGGATGAACCACAGCGAATATTATGTGCTCCTTAGGAGTCTTTTGCTAGCACCCCGCGGATGAACCACAGCGAGTATTAGGTGCTCCTTAGGAGTCTTTTCCTACCACCCCGTGGATGAACCACCGCGAGTGCTAGAGGAGAGAGAGGAAGGCGCCCCGCGGATGTACCACAGCGGGCGCCAGGAGGAAGTAGATGAATACCCCATGGATGTACCACAGCACGGGTATTTGGGATGTACCAAAGCACCTCGATGCGGATGAACCACAGCGAGTGCAGGAGAAGGGTAGGAGAGATAGAGGTCGTGAGTCGGAGAGTGATCGGTCGAATGACGAGCTGGGCCAAAAGATCTGCTTATACAGGCCCATTTCCACCCACCCCCGGTCCACAATCGGCCGTTATGACCGTTTAGGATCGATGGCGGTTGATAGAAGGAACCCTTCTCCCTTGGCGCTAGCCAGTTAAATGTTTATTTGGCCGACAATGGTTATTTTGGATTTTGTTGAAACGTACTTTCGTCACTCGAACAAATTTGGTTCTGTGTCTGTTAATCCGTCTGTGTATCCCAAATCCCTACCACATGCGTAACTTCCTCTATTCGAATCCATCCATTATACATAAATATTGTTCAGTAGATAAGTCGGTACTAACAGTGATATGATAAGGCATCAAACTGCCTCATGATGCGAGGGTGAAACTCATACAAAGGATGGAAAATCCTGGAATTTGATATGAAGCTTTTAGTCAAGGCACACTAAGATTAGAGTTAATTATATCAAGACCAAGGAAGTGGAATGCAAAAGTGAGAGAGGGGCACTTCATGAGAACCAACTCGCTCCCAGAAGCTTAACTAGAAGACAGATGCATTCCCACAACTCCCACAGCTCAGAAATTATATCTCTAGAGAACAACAACGCTTGACAAAGGTCACCATGCAGGAACGGGCTATGAGGTATTGGTATAAACTTGCAGATACGGCCCTGTGAACTGCGTCGAGTTACAAATTGCCCTGTTCTACATACTAATCTGAGATTGTTATCCTCTCTTTTCGGGTTGGTTATGTAATTTGCATTTTGAAATGCGTCTAAACCCTCCATAAGCGATGGCAGAGCCCGCAGCAATATCTCATATCAACGATGTAATTGAATTTTCACGTGCCAGTGACAAGAGTAATCGTGCACGGAGTAATCCTCGTCGTTCCTCTAGCAACCTCCGGCATTAGAATTATAGTAGACAATATTTATGTAGTTAGGTAGCATTTATGCAATGTACATTTATTTATAATCTAAATAACAACCATACGAATCTTCACTTTAATAGAAATATGAATACAACGTGCGAGCCACAGAGGAAACATCCAATTATTTATCTCATCATGCGTTCTGGTAATAATAAGGAGGATCGCCATTTCAACTTCTCCATGTACAAGTACCTATCAACCAAATCCAAAAAAGCCATCATTTTTCAAATGGAATAATATCACAGAGCCAACTCGACTTCATACAGCTATCCGTGATTATAATCAAGTGCTCCCTAGCGATGATATCTAGGCCGTATTTATACCGTTTGATTCACTATCATGTTGACGAAGCATTACGGTGCAAACGAACGGCTGGTCGTGCAACGCTCCTGGTGGTCTCAAAAAATTATTTAGATCAAGGTCAATTTAAAAACGTAAACAAAACCATACCCTTCTATTGGAAGTTTTCGAGCTACAGCGTTATGAAAATTTCAGCCCCTATTTTTCACTCCTTAGAGATGTCTGACAGTGACGCCGAGCTTTGAGGACCAATTAGTCCCCGAACGGGACCCGTAAACCAAATTTCGTCAATTTTTGTTCATGGTAACTGGAAAAGTGCTAGGTATGGCGTACGGCGGACAGACATAAATGTTTGTTTATTATTTTCAATAATGAACCCTTGGAATCGAGCATGAAAAAAAAATAGTTAACCCCCCTCAAAATTTGATGGTTTCCGTTTCAATGTATTTAGAATCCGAAAAGGCAATAACAAAATTTATGTCCGTCCGCGTACGCCGTAAAGTACTTCGCGCTTTTCTTAGTTACCACGAATCAAAATTGACGAAATTCGGTTTATAGGTCCCATTTAGGGTCTAGTTGGTCCTCGAAGCTCGGCGTTAATATCAGTCATCCCTAAGGGATGAAAAATGGGGGGTTGAAATCTCCAGGACGCCGTTATCTCGAATTTTTTTACGTTCTTAAATAGTTCTCGAACTTGGGAGTTTTTTGAGACCACCCGGAGCATTGTACGTCCAGCCGCTCGTTCACGCCCAGAACTTTGCATCGACGGGCTTCTTCAACAGGAAGGTGAATGAAATTGTATGCATTCAGCCCAGATATCATTGCTAGGGACGCGGCAACAATTGGGAATTGGCCCGAGATAATCATTGCTAGGGAGCACCTGATTATAATCACGGATGGCTGTATGAAGTCGAGTTTGTCGTTTTGTGATATTATTTCATCTAGAAAATGATGAGTTTTGGGTTTTGTTGATAGGTACTTCTGTAGCTTGAACAAACGTTGAAGTGTTATTGGGTAAATTATTACACAGCGGTAAATTATTACACTTGGCAAATTTTCACATAACAGTTTTTTATA